>JAGIQG010000015.1:46024863-47248920 GCA_024679065.1 Sphyrna mokarran
TGACAAAGTTGAGGATCAGTTGAGGGAAATAAGGATTACAAGGAAAGAGGTGTTGGGGCTGTTAGGCAGCTTAAAGACATATAAAGCTCCGGGGCCTGATGGCATTTACCCCAGGCTGCTAAGGGAGTTGAGGGAAGACTTGGCTGGGCCTCTGACGCAAATCTTTGTCTCTTCCTTGGACACAGGTGAGGTCCCAGAGGACTGGAGGATAGCAAACGTAGTACCGTTGTTTAAAAAAGGTCAGAGGGATCACCCAGGGAACTATAGGCCGGTGAGCTTGACTTCAGTTATAGGTAAGCTAATGGAGAGGATCCTCAGGGACAGGATGTATGAGCATCTGGAGCGCTGCGATCTGATCAGGGATACGCAGCATGGCTTCGTCAAGGGGAAGTCTTGTCTTACAAATCTAGTGGAATTTTTTGAAGAAGTGACAAAAACAGTTGATGAAGGACATGCTGTTGATGTCGTCTACATGGATTTCAGTAAGGCGTTTGACAAGGTTCCTCATGGTAGACTGATAGAGAAGGTGAAGGCGCATGGGATACAGGGTCGGGTATGTAGATGGTTCGAGAACTGGCTCGGGAGGAGGAGACAGAGGGTAGTAGTGGAAGGCTCTTTTTCCGGCTGGAAGCCTGTCACTAGTGGAGTGCCACAAGGCTCAGTACTAGGTCCTCTTCTATTTGTGGTCTACATAAACAACTTGGAAGTTGGGGTAGGTGGTGAGATCAGCAAATTTGCTGATGACACCAAGATGCTTGGATTGGCGGGTACAGAAGAGCAGTGTCAGGCAATACAACAGGACATAGACAGGTTGGTAGACTGGGCAGATAGATGGCAAATGGAATTTAATCCAGAAAAATGCGAGGTGATGCATTTTGGCCGGAAAAATGTAGAAGAGAGTTATAGGATAAAAGGTAAAACTATACGGAGCATAGAGACGCAGAGAGACTTGGGGGTGCAGGTTCACAAGTCTCTGAAGGTGTCCTCACAGGTGGAGAAGGTGATAAAGAAGGCGTATAGTATGTTAGCTTTCATAGAAAAGGGTATAGAATACAAGAGTAGGAGTTTGATGTTGCAGTTGTATACAACTTTGGTTAGGCCTCACTTGGAATACTGCGTCCAGTTCTGGTCTCCGTACTATCGGAAGGATGTGGAGTCCTTGGAGAGAGTGCAGAGGAGGTTTACCAGGATGCTGCCTGGTATGGAAGGACTGTCTTATGAGGAACGATTAGATAGACTGGGGTTGTTTTCCCTTGAAAGACGTTGGCTTAGAGGGGATCTCATAGAGGTGTATAAGATTATAAGGGGTATAGATAGAGTAAATGGAGGTAAACTTTTTCCACCTTCAGAAATGGATAGGACGAGGGGTCATGGCCTTAGGGTGAGGGGGGCTATGTATAAGACGAATATTAGAGGGCAGTTTTTCACACAAAGGGTAGTGGGGGTGTGGAATGCACTGCCGAGTAAGGTGGTGGGAGCAGGCACGCTAGGACTGTTTAAGGGTCTCTTGGACAGCCACATGAGCGGTATGCAGATAGAGGGATATATTAGGACTGTTTAACTACGGCTTTTTTCCACAGGTAATTCGGTCCATAATTTGAGCACGCATTCGGCAGGTGGTGCGGGTACAGCTCTTGGATGTTGATTCATGGGTTGCCTGGTACCTCATGTCGTAAATGAGTGCTTTATGTGGACCATCTGAAGGGCACCATGACAGCTCAGAGACTATCGATGTGGCTGTGCAGACACTTGGAATTGGGCCGGTGTCTGCGGGAGTTTGCGCGTTCTCCCCGTGGTTGCGTGGGTTTTCTCCGGGCACTCCGGTTTCCTCCCACAACCCAAAAATTCGCTCTTAGGCTGATTGGGTAACAAATTGTCCCTATGGTGAAAATTTTCCAAATTAGGATTAATATATATATTATTATATAGGAATATTAAAATAGGATAATGTATTTGCTCCTATATAGTATGACGGCGGCGCGGGCTCGTTGGGCCGAAGGGCCTGTTTCCCGTGCTGTGTTGCTTAATAATAATAATAAAAAAAAATAAAAGATTAACTCAACAGCTCTCCCCATGTCTACCTGGATTTCCTCTGAATGCTCCACAGGCCAAAGATGTGCAGGTCAGGTGAATTGGCCATGTTAAATTGCCCTTTTGTGCTCCAACATGTGTAGTTAGGGGGATTAGTGGGGTAAATACGTGAGACGACAGGAATGGGATCTAGACGGGATGCTCTGTCGCAGAGTCGGTGCAGACTGGATGGGCCAAATGGCCTGTTTCTACATTGTAGGAAATGGATGATAACTGCAATCAGGGTGCCTGATTCTTTAATGTTGCCAGCCGGCCCATCTTACCTATATTTGTACCTATATTTTCTTAAGTCAACTATACAGACACTCCCTGTATTTTCAATTGAAAATGAAAATCCAATACAAATTTGAAATCCAACCAGCTGATGTGATAGCAGGATGGTGCCAGTTCAATGTGTTCCTGTAAATACAGTGGATGCTCCTGCAGATGGTCAGATGACTGTACAGAGCGATCTTACTCAAGATGCCAGAGGCAGTTTTCCAAAAGCAGTGACCCCCTTTTCCCCTCTCAAAGGAAAGGTACCAGTAGTCACTGTAGAGGGAAGGTGTGAGTGGTGAACTGCGGGAGATGGCTCAGATACAGCTGAGGGCTCTATAAACCACAGTGGAAGAGGAAAAAGAAAATCATATCAGTGGAGCTGCTTCCAATTTCATTTCAGCCAAACTAGAATTTTAAAATATGCCATAAATATTTATGCAATATTTTATTTATGCAATAATTGGCGTGCTTTTTAAGAGTGTAAATGGCCAAGAATGAGCAAAGAGGCCTTGGTATCCATACTCACAAATCCTTAAGGCTGATAGATTAGTTGATAAGCTGGTTAAATAACGCACACTTGTTACCCTAGTTTTTAAATATAAACATAGAAAATAAAAGCAAATATATTATGATAGAACTTTATTACTCACTGATTACGCCTCAGATGGAGTATTGGAGACAATTCTGGCAGCCACACTTTGGGAAAAATGTAAAGACTTTCGAAAGGATACAGAGGAGTTTACCAGGCTCTTACCACTGATAAGGAGTGGCACGGTGGCACAGGGGTTACATTGACTGGCCATGCTAAACTGCCCCTTAATATCAGGGGGACTAGCAGGGTAAATAGGTAAGGTTGTGGAAATAGGGACTGGGTAGGATTCTTGTCAATGGGCCAAATGGTCTCCTTCTACACTGTAGAGATTGTATAATAATTCTAGTTAAAAGGAG
Source organism: Sphyrna mokarran (assembly GCA_024679065.1). Lineage (NCBI taxonomy): Eukaryota > Metazoa > Chordata > Chondrichthyes > Carcharhiniformes > Carcharhinidae > Sphyrna > Sphyrna mokarran. The sequence continues at coordinate 46,028,161 of JAGIQG010000015.1, forward strand.
TGATTGGAAAAATAAGGATCGTTCTTATGGGAACATAACTGGAAAAAGATCTCATGGGAAGCTGAGGAGATTTCTTTTCAATCAGAAAGTTGCCAGGATCTGCAATGCTTTGCCACATAAATTATTGTAAAACTGCGTTGGACAAGTATTGAAGATGAGGAACGTGCTCGATTACAGACGAAAAGCAAAGATATGACTTAAGCATAGCTGTTCTTTCAAAGAGGCTCTGGTTCTGGTTTTCTCTGATTCTATAATTCTATGATATACCAATTGAATGATAATTAATAATCTTTATATTTAATGTCAGAGAAATGTAAAGACTTCAGACTGGATGCAGAGGCACATGTTGGCAATTCTATATTGCCTAGCTTCACATTTCAAATTCTGGTCAATGGACAGAGATAAGAAAAAGCGGACCAGACAGAATGGAGCAAACAGTGCTGTTCAGCATTGAAATATTCTAATTAACTCTATCACAGGTATCTCCTTTGGCATACGCACTTCCCTAAGTTTGCAAAATATAGTCGATCACGCTAAGGTATAGTGCGAAAGTGGTCAATAAGTACCTTTGGTCTTGTCCCTGAAGTTTGTGATTTTCCAACACAAAGAAGTCTGTACCGACATTGTACTGCTTCGGAGATTTTGTTCCAGTCTCAGTTCTCATTGCTAGCAGACATCAGAACAAACTCACTGTTCATTTTAAAATAGCACTCGGCAGTCTTATATAGCTGATGGCCATATGTTGTGCAACTTGTTCAACATAGATGAGGGTGCACTTTTAGATGGGTTAAGAATAAGTTTGTACATCAAGAAAGCATACCTTGGGGCCTGGCTGGCTCAATGGCTGGCAGGCTTGTGCGTGGTTTAGAATAAAGCCAACATCGCAGATTTGATTCCTGTTCCCACTGAGATAGATTTGTGACCTGCCTATTGTCCTGCCCTGAGATTGGGAAGCAAGGACAATTCACCACTGCCAAGAGAAACAACTCAGAATAAAGCATCAAAAGACGATGAGCAAGACTGCCTTCAGGCAGAGCACACATGACAAGAATACATCACTTTAAAAACAATGAATGTTCTGTCCCTGGTAAAAGAAGCAAACAAAAGCAGTTGTTGGTGGCATATCTTCACATCCATGCTGTTTTTAGTAGGGGAAGGATTTTCCAGATGATTATCAGCCCGTTAAACCATGCTAGCCTGCCTTCTGTGGCCAACAAGTCTTGGTATTGGACTCAAACTCCGAGCTTCTGGTCCAGTGGTAGGAATTCCACAAGGCCTCCATAGTAGAATCATAGAATCATAGAATCCCTACAGTATAGAAGGAGGTCATTCAGCCCATCAAGTCTGTATCAACCATAGGCCCATCCAGAGCCTATTCCCATAACCCTATACATTTACCCTGATAATCCCCCAGACACTAAGGACCCGATTCTACCTTCAAGTTGCACCCATTTTTGGGCACAAAAATTTGGTAAAGTTGGATGTGAGGTGAATTGTGTGATCCATGCCCACCTCCACACCGGTTTCCAGTTTACCAAGACCCAAAAATGGTTGCAATCGGGACTGCGCCCAAAACGGGTGTATCGGCCATGTAAATGCATTTAAATTGAATTAATGGGCTGTACGCCCATCTTTACCAGCAATTTCCCCTTGATCACCATGATCGCCAATCCTGATTAAGCGCGAATCAGACTTGTTCAATAAAAGTCTGACTCGGGTGCTCCATCTGTGATAGCGAGGGAGAGGTAAGTGTGTAGCATTCGAAGGCTTTCAACTGCTTATGGGTATCCTTTTCTCTCGGCCATTTTCTTTCTAGAGTTGGTGGTGGCTCTGTGAGTCTATTGGAGAGATGGGACTCTGTTGTTCAGCAGGGTCTCCGCTGTCTGACTTGCAGCACAGACCCGGGTCTCAGCACCTACTTCGGGTCTTGTGGTGCAGCTGGGTCCTAGTGTACTCAGCTCACTTCCAGCTGAGGGATGTGCACAAAGCCCTTACAAAATACACTGCTCCAGCCTCTCAATTTTACTATAAGCAGTGATTGTGTGGAGCATGTGGCTGGGAGAATTGGGGATCTGTGATTGTGGGGAGCATGTGGCTGGAGGAATTGGGGGTCTGTGATTGTGTGGAGCATGAGGGTGGGGGAATTGTGGTGCTGTGATTGTGAGGAGCATGTGGCTGGGGGAATTGGGGGTCTGTGATTGTGTGGAGCATGTGACTGGAGGAATGGGGGTCTGTGATTGTGTGGAGCATGTGGCTAGGGGAATTGGGGGTCTGTGATTGTGGGGAGCATGTGACTGGAGAATTGGGTCTGTGATTGTGTGGAGCTGTGGCTGGAGGAATTGGGGATCTGTGATTGTGTGGAGCATGAGGGGTGGGGAATTGGGGTGCTGTGATTGTGGGGAGCATGTGGCTGGGGGAATGGGGGGCTATAATTGTGTGGAGCATGTGGCTGGAGGAATTGGGGGTCTGTGATTGTGTAGAGCATGAGGGTGGGGGAATTGTGGTGCTGTGATTGTGAGGAGCATGTGGCTGGGGGAAATGAAGGGGTCTGTGATTGTGAGGAGCATGTGGCTGGGGAATTGGGGTCTGTGATTGTGTGGAGCATGTGGCTGGAGGAATTGGGGTCTGTGATTGTGTGGAGCACGTGGCTGGGGGAATTGGGGTGCTGTGATTGTGAGGAGCATGTGGCTGGATGAATTGGGGTGCTCTGATTGTGAGGAGTATGTGGCTGGGGGAATTAGCAGGGGCTGTGATTGTGTGGAGCAAGTGGCTGGGGGAATTGGGGTGCTGTGATTGTGGGGAGCATGTGGCTGGGGGAAATGAAGGGGTCTGTGATTGTGGGAGTATGTGGTTGGGGGAATGGGGGGTGTGGCTGTGACTATCAATGTGCTAGGGACAAGCAGCGTTCCTTAATCTCTACACATTTTTCTCTCCATCCCCTCCCCCCTTACGCCTCTTCAAAGTGACAAGATGGTTTTGTGATGGCAACCAATAGATCTTCCTCTTCTTTCGAATGCTGCTGGAGCAGAGGAGGAGGAGATAGAGGAAGAATCACGGGCATAAGAAGGCCTGGGCCTTACCACTTGCTGTGCCAGAGGGAGATGACCACCAGAGGAAGGATTGGCCATTATTCACCCAAAGGGAGTGTGCAGGAAATGAGGGAGCAGCAACTCTGGCAATTTGAACAGATGTCAAATGCCTTGTGCTATCAACATCTCCACCTCTGAAAGGAGACCGTGCAACACCTATGCAACCTGTTGCAACTACAGGCAAGTTAGGGCAGTGGGGGGCACCCAATATGCAACTGCCTCCTTCCAAACCCCTACTGGGAATGTCTGTAGCATCTTCCAATCAGCTTGCACATGTGTATCAAAGAAGGGCACAGAAGCCCTGTGTGCCCGCACTGGGCAGTATCTCAAATGTAACCTGGAGCAGGCCCATCAGGAAGCCCGGGCTGCAGTGTTTACAGCTATTGTGGTGATGCCTAATGTAGAGGGAGCATTCACTGCACCCACATCACATTCAAGGCACCCATACAGAATCCGCAGATCCGAATCAAAAGAAAGGGATTCCACTCCCTGAATGTTCAACTAGTGTATGACCATAATATGAATTTTATGCACATCTGCACAAGACATCCAGGTTTCACTGTTTCATTGTCAGGAACTGGGACATCCCGGAGGTATTTGAGGAGGAGCCCGGGTTGTAGGGGTGGCTCGTGGGTGATATGGGTTACCTACTTCAGACATAGCTGATGATGCCTGTGCAGAGGCCTGTGTCTGAGGCGGAGACTTATACTAATGAGGCCCGTTTAGCCATCCGCATGATGTTGGAGAGGTGCTTTGTACTCCTCAAAATCTGAGCTGGTGGGACCCTACAATAACAAGTGATCTCTCCCCACTTAGTGGTCTTCTGCTGTGCCTTGCACAATCTGGCTCTACAGAGAGGTGGCGTATTGGAGGAGGAGGGGGAGGATGTGGAGACTGGCCCAGCCAGCTGTTGCTGGGGAGGATGACCAGCAGGAGGAGGAGGAAGAGAAGGAAGAGAAAGATGAAAAAGAGCATGTCGAGGAACACCAACAGGAGCTTGAGGGTGATACCCACGTGAGGCATGGGAGAGTGGCAAGGGTGGCCCTAATCACCAGGTGGTTCACTCGCTAGGGGCTTGTGTCTCTGGGTTCCCTTCCCACCCCCTCAAATTCCTTCTATATCTTGCAACATTGTCACACCAGAATAGTGGGCCTGTGTAATCTGTAGTAGATTTTTGGCAGGCAGGAAGATGATGACAACTTGCTAAGCACCATTCTGATGATGCCCTGGTATAGTCTGACTCCTACCTGAGCTCTGCATGTTCACTGGCACCTGAGCTAATGTCTCTGTAGCAGGTAAGGGATCTGAAACCTCCTGGAGTGGAGGAGGTGGGGGATAGGAGAGAATCGCTCATGGGGTCTGGGGACCCAATGCCTTTCTCTTCTCAGTGACACAGCATTGAGGAGCCTCCCCAACTGACATCAACTCGAAGCATCCCTCTGGTGATTATCAATGGAAGAGGATTCCTATTCGAGACAAATCTGGGACAAATTAGTCTCAAGTGGGTGGCAAATAAACATTTAATGATTACAATAAAGGTTTTAAAATAAGACCTCTTAAAATGTGATCAGAAAGCTCTCCAGAATGTATATCAGAGGAGCAGTGGACCAGCTGCCCACCATGCCCCGTGCCCTGAGATGCATGTAGCGGATATCCTCTGGATCTTGGCCTGCTTCCAGGTCAGGGGTGTTTCCATGACACCTTCTTCACCCCACTGTCCCTGAAATGCCAGGAAGGAGGAGTCAGAAAGTGTAGCCACAGCCACAGTCTGCTGGATGAAAGGTTAAGGCATTAACTCGAGCCCCTCCTCATCCCTTAAGTTCCTATGGGCCCCTGGGTCACTTCATAAGACAGTGGTGCTACTGCAATGAGCTCCAGAAGCTCTGGCTTCATCTGGCACTGCCAGATCTGGAGGACCATCTTCTTCCTATTCATGATGTTGGAGCCCTGTACGATGACCGCTTGAATTGGGGACCACTTCCCAATGGCTGAAGCAACTGCCTCTAAGACTGGGCCACGCTCTGCAAACTGTGAGCCATGACTCTGTGTGACTGGGCAATGTTCTCAAGAACTGCTACCACAGACCCCTCTGTCTCAGTGCTGCCCCTCCGGCAAGCTCTCAAGCCTCTCAGTCATGGGTCACAGAATATCGAGAATCCCATACAGTCCCTCAGCAGTGGCCTGCTGTGACTCGGCCTTCGCTTGGAGCCTGCCACATATGGTGAGGATCCCTTGCCCAGGCTTTCCGCTGTAGACACCTCTTTTGCAGTGTTGGTCTGGAAAGATGCAAGATGGGCAATAAATGGTCTGCCTGAAAGCTTTGGACTTCTCCCGACAGCCATGCAGTCGGTTGAGCGTGGCCGTCAGCTTCTCCTGCATTCTCTGGCTCTGTTGCTGCATCTCCAGAAGCTGAGGGAGAAATGATCTCAGGGGCCCAGCATGTATCCTGGATCCAGCTGAGACCTCGCCTCGGGCAGGCCTCTGGGGGCCAGAGGCCTCGGATGTTCCCTCCTCCATCCGATGGACCTGATCAGATGTGTTGTGCTCACCAGCGAGTGACGCAGAAGCCTCACCACTAACTGGACCCACCTACATGTCAATATCTGGGAGGGTGAGTTGGGAGGTGGAAACTAACACAAAAATGGCTGGACTTGCGGATAGTGAGGAGCATTGTCAGATGATGCAGCAGGACATAGGCTGGTAGCTTGGGCAGACAGATGGCAGATGGAATTCAATCCTGATAAATGTGAGGTGATGCATTTTGAGAGAAAGAATGTAGGGGGGAGGTATATGATAAAGGGTAGACCTACTAAGAGTATAGAAACGCAGTGGGACCTGGGGGTGCAGGTGAACAAGTCTCTGAAGGTGGCAGAGCAAGTGGAGAAGGTTGTGAAGAAAGCATATAGTATGTTAGCCTTTATAGGAAGGGGTATAGAGTACAAGAGCTGGCCTTTAATGTTGCAGTTGTATAAAACGTTGGTTAGACTTCATTTGGAATACTGCGTCCAGTTCTGGTCGCCTTACTACCGGAAGGACGTGGAGACTCTGGAGAGAGTGCAGAGGAGGTTTACCAGGATGCTGCCTGGTATGGAAGGTCTGAGTTACAAGGAGAGATTAGGCAAATTAGGACTGTTTTCCTTAGAAAGATGTAGACGTAGAGGAGATCTAATAGAGATGTACAAGTTATGAAGGGGATAGATAGAGTAAACAGGGTTAAGCTTTTTCCTAGGATGGACTCAAATAGCACGACGGGTCATGGGCTTAGGGTGAGGGGGGTAAGGTACAATTTGGATGCTAGAGGGAGTTTTTTCACACAGAGGGTGATGGGAGTATGGAATGCGCTGCCAAGTAAAGTGGTGGAGGCAAGTACTCTGGAGTTATTTAAGAAATGCTTAGATGGGCACATGAAAAGAATGGGAATGGAGGGGTATAGAAAACTGATTTAAAGTAGAGATCATGAGCCTTGGAGTCCCTGGGAAGTGTATGAATAGATGATGATATTGATGTACTTGTTTTTATCCTACAGGTGCTTTGGTCCACCTTGTTGTCTAATGAGGGGCATACACGCGATGGGTCATGAGAGGGCTGCTCTTGAATCTTTTTCGAGAGTATCCTAGTGCTTCACGTCGTTAGTGTGCGCTTGACCTGGACTATTTGATGGGCAACACGACAGCTTAGTGACTATCGCTGTGCTGTGCAGATGCATGGATTTGGGCCTGTGTCTGTGGGAGTTTGTGCATTCTCCCCTTTCCTTGCATGGGTTTTCTGCAGGTGCCCTGGTTTCCTCCCACATCCCAAAGATGTAGCCTTAGGCTAATTGGCAAAATAAATTCTCCCTAAATTGTCTCAAATTTGGTTTTTAATCCATAGATCTATAAACATGGACAGGGATCGCGGGTAGAGGTGGGAACATTGGGGTGGCGGTGCGGGCTCGTTGGACCGAAGGGCCTGTTTCCCATGCTGTTTTTGTTCTTTCTTTCAAAAATGGTGCCATCTTAGGAGGTCCCTTCACCCATATCCTCTGAGGACTCATCCAAGCTGCCTGGACCAGGATGAATGGGAACTGCAGTACCCACCTGGAATCCAGAGGCCGCAGAGCATCTATATCTATCCCTATATCACAGAGCATAAGGTTAAGTACAAGGGAGAGAGAGGAATCTGGGATGCAAAACACATGATTCATAGTTCTCCATTGAACGTACAACAAAATGCCAAAAAAATTACATCACAGGAATAGGCCTCCTGGCCCTCCAAGCCTGCAGCAGTCAGGCTGCCCATCTGATTTATTACCGCCTACCCTTCCAGGGACAAGATACCTCCACTGCCATCCCATAGACATAGCTGGAGAGATGCCTCTTAAAGGTCACTAATGTATCTGCATCTACGACATCCCCTGGCAGTGAGTTCCAGGTACCCACTACCTTCTCTGTGCAAATAATCATGCCTCATACATCTCCTTTAAATCTTGCCACTCGCACCCAAAACTCATACCCCAGGGAATTTGCCTCAAATTGAGTGGAGGAATGACAGGTGCTCACATCTTGTTGGCAACCTAACCATGCTGTGGCAGACAGCCCACATCTACCCTTCTCCTTTAAGCTCCAGAGCCCTCTCCTCAAAGCGGGTGAGGACCAGAGGTCTGGCTCACCAAATCCTGTCATTGTCCTCTCGCATGGCTGGTCTTCTCCTGTGGAGACAGGAGGAGCCATGAAAGAAACATTGGCCATGATTCCTACAGAGTATCAGGTGATGGCACTTAAAGGATAAATGCAATGGAGATCTTGGGATGGGATAGGAAGGAGGTGCTTGGCTCAGCAGTTGGAAGCATACAGGATGCTGGGGATGGGAGGATCTGGGGGATATTTGGAGAAGATGCAAGTTGTGTTTCAGCACTCACCTTTGCTGCATAGATGAGGTCATTGACTTTTTTCCGGCTCTGTTTTGCAGTTCGAAGGGGCCAGTGTCCTCGCACTGACTGAGGTAGTAACTTTGTCCCATACCGCATTTCCATCAGCTGCCCTGGGTCTGTGTTGCCCAGGGTGGAAGGGTGGATCCAGTAGTCCCTCAAAGTCACCCTCAGAAAATCAGAGGGCTGGTAGTGCTCATACTTTGCCTGCCTGCCTCTCCATTCTTGAATTTTTAACGGAGCTGCCCCTTGTCAGAGCAGATCAGCTGCAGGCAGTTCAGCAGAGCATTCCAGCAAGTTGTATGTAATTTGCTTGTTCACAGTGAGGGGAAAGCAAGTGAGCACTTGCAGTTGTGCTGATGGGGAGGGGGTGGGGATGGTGATAGATCAGTGCCTCAATGATTAGGGACATGGGAGAGAGAAAGAGTCCACAGGAGATGGGGGCCTTCTGCAGAAGGGTCTGGGGTGGGGGTGAGGGGGATTACCCTCCCTGATGTCTGTATGGAGTGGAAGGTAGATCTCTTTGGTATTGTGGGGAAGGAAAGATCAGTGTGGGAGAAGGGGAATCTGCGTCATTCTGCCTGAGATCATTGATGGGGATGGATTTCCGATGCCACTCTGCCTGAGATGGGTGGGGGATAGGAGGGGAGGGGCTGGGATCATTCTGGGTGGCAGTTGAGTGGAAGGATAAGGGGGTCAATAATGTTGTAAGGTGAGGCAATGTCATTTGGGGGCTTGGGGGTGGAATTATCCAGCCCAGGAGTGAAGTTGTTGGGGAACGTTATTCTATCTCCTTTTTCTATGCATGCGCAGTTGGAGATGCTGATCGGAACTGCAGTGTTTTGAGCACGTCATGCCTCACCCATAGGCTTGTGCAGTGTGATTGAAACTCACTGATATTTGTTCAGGCAGAGTGTGTGTGGGGGCACTGGAGAACAGGTCTAAAAGTTGGATCTGAAACATTCCCAGATTCAAGGCCATCTAGCACTTAGAATCAAAATGGTAAAATAGGGCCCTGAGGATCAATTTACTTTGGCCAATCCACCAACCTGCACATCTTTGGCCTATAGGATGAAACCGGAGCACCCAGAGGAAACACACGTAGACACGGGGGTGTACTTTTAGATAATAATAAAAATGATACAATCATCATTGGTAATCCTTGTGTTTATGATAGCATTCTTGCTGCTGAAACAAAGGTGAAGGGTTTGAGCACTATAGAAGATGTGTTTGTTTCAGAAAGCATACAGCTTTAAAATACTGACTTCCATTAGTTAACTATTTGGATGGGGTTTCCACCAATTCAGCAGTAATATTCCAACCTCAGAGTTAGAGCATTGGATTCAAGCCTTACTCTCAGTAGCACCAATGAGCAGAGAGACTGACAGCATCTCACATTTAAATAGCACCTTTCTGACTCTAGAGCAGATCACTAGCTCTGAATATTGGATTGATGTCCAGTGAAGGTTCTTGTGTCCAATGCATGCAAATGATGCATCATTTGGCTTTATTGCAGTCCATTTGGGAATTGGTACTTCAAAGATAAAAATTGCGTGAGAAGCACTCGCAAACCATCTCAGTTCCACTCTACAGTAAGTGGCTAATGTGTGACAGTTGAGTTAGAGCCTGCTTTAATGCAGAACACATCAGAAGGATGCACTACACACCTTATCATAATTGCCAACTGTTGAAAAACAACAACAGAATATATTTATGTGGCAACCTTAGCAGAGTAAAACATTGCATGGCACTTCACTGTGGCATTATCAAACATAACTTGGTGCCAATCTGTAAAAAGGAGGGATTAAAGAAGAAGGGATAAGTATAAAAATGGTTCAATCAAATTGCACAAGAGCAATTCTGAGACATTAAGTAACATTTTGCTCTGACCCTAGGTGGGAAGGAATGAAGCAGCTCCCCTCTATTCAGCCACCGTAGCTAGTCACAATAAAAGTGTATCTTTTGTTTATCATGAGGACTCATCTTTTCTGAATCAGGATTATTTAAATATTTATGCAGGGAGCAATAAGGAGCCAGTCAAAAAGGTTTGCTTGAGTTAAAAGAATCAATTTATGATCCACTAAACCCATGAAATTAATTACTAACATCATATACACAGGTATCACAAACAAGGGAAGTCAGGGTCGAATAAAGAAGTGGGAAGAATATACAATAATGTGTCCTTTAATTGTCCTTGAGTCATGGATTTTTAAACATTGCAGCCAATTTGAATGAGCTGGTTTGTGATATGGCCAGATGTAGAAAATGTTGCAATCATTATGAGTTCTCTATTTGCTGGCAAATTTTCAGTAAGGTAAATTTGGCTTCTCAACCAGGTAATACATTTATTTCAAAGGAAAGGGAGAGAGAAAGAGCTTTCAGCCTTTTGCTATAGTCTTTTTTATAGTCCCTCTATGGCATCCAGGCCTGTTATGCTTCACCCATTGTGTATTTCCAAGGGTTTTGGGTGGATCTCCCTAGGCACCATCATTTCAATATTCAGTACTTTGACTCCTCCTTAGAAAGTGATGAGTTTGAATGTCTCTCTGAATTATAGGGAATGTCTCTCTCTTCACACTCTCATGACGATGCCTTGTTTGCTTTCTCACCTTTGCCTTGGAAAGTGGCCTTTTATTGTTAAATAGGTTGTTTTACCTCATTTCAAATTGTAAAATTTCTAAAATTGAAAGTCATATCTTTCAAAATAAAGGTGCATGGCCTCATGACGTTATATCAGGTACCACCCAGATCACAAAGAGACAATTCCTGTGCCATATGGGAACTTCATTACACTCCACCGCAGAAATTCTACTTCCCCATCTGCCATGAAATGGGACTGGGCTAGGGGCAGACAATGGAAATGTATGTTGACCCCAGGCAGGATTTTCTGGTCTCGGCTCAAGCGAGGTCGTAAAATCCTGCTTCATGTGTCTTGGGGGTTCAGGTTTGCTGGAAGCCTCTCAATCTGCTTAAGGTCAAACTCAGGATTGCTGAGGTGGAGTGGCAGCTGGAGTCATAGTAAGAAACCAGGGAGGGTGAATGTTTCCAAAATCAAACATTCCAGGAAGTGGCCTTACCACGTTCAGGTAAAAGTTAAAGAAACTGAGAGTAATTATCGCTGTTTGCTAATGATGCAAAGTTAGGTGGAATGTAAGCTATGAGGAGACATAGCAGAGAGATAAATAAAGATATCTACAGGTTAGTTGAGTGCACAACAAGGTGGCAGATGGAGTACAACATAAAAGCTAATTCTGAATAGTTAATTAACTTGTATATATACACAGAGGATTTCCCTGGAAGCCAGCAGAGGCCAGTGGTGGTTGGGAAAAGCCTGCTGGTTTCCAGGGTTGAGCCTGCTGACAGCAATGGCAGCTTCTCCTGCCTTATGGTGTGGCACTTGGTGCCAGATATTTTCATCCACGGGTCCCAAGTCGTATCACTGGTGGGATGGCCTCTGATCCTCGAGCGGTGAGAATGATACAAAGGGCCCGATTTTACCATTTTCTTTCTAAGTGCTGAGTCTGGGTACAATTCAAACCCGACCTGGAAATCTGCTCTCAGGTCCCCCTATATGCACTCAGCCTGAAACAAAAATCTGTGTGGGTGGGGGTTAGCGCATCCGAAAAAATTCGGAGCTCTGAACTGCACATGCGCAGTTAGAAAAAGAATTTGAAAAAGCGCGCCACTATCACAAGGCTCCTGGGCCACAAAAAGCAGATACAGCGGCCCGGGAGTGAAAAGTGGGAGCGATGGTCCCTATAGATATCGCTCCACCTCGACAACGTATCTTTCCCCTTTATCCATCCACCCACCCCCCTCACTACCCAGACCAATCACGACCCACTGCGTCCTTCCCTCCCCCCCCCAACTGCCCACATAGTGATAGCAGATCTCCCCTGCTCCCCTTGTCCCCCACACCCCACACCCCAATTGGGCCTCCCCCACCATGCCCTCTTCCCAGGATGATCTGGTCTTCCTCCCCTCCGACCATCCCTCCTCACAGGATGATCTAGCCTCCCCCCCCACCTCACCCCAACCCCCCTTCTCCTACCACCCCAATCAGATATATCTGATCTATCTCCTCATTTCCACCCCCCCCCCACCCCCCCCCCACCCCCCCCCCCCCCCCGCCAACTAGGCAACAATAGGGATTCCCTCCTCCCTCACCAGAGAATGATCTTACCGGTCTCCCTCTCTCTGTCTCCCCCCACCACTGATCTGAGTCAGAGAGCCACAGGAAGCTCTGAACTTCCTCTTCAGCAGCTGGAGTGTCTGAATTGGACTTGTATTGTGCAGGTCCTTTCTGGCCCAATTCCAGATCAGTGAACATGCTAATAAAGTTGGGCAGGCAGTTCATTAATTCAATTTAAATGCATGCAAATGCACTTTGGTAGAAAGAATAAAGAACTGGAATATTATTTAAATAAAGAAAGTTGCAGCACAAAGGAATTTGGGAGTCCTTGTGTTAAATCACAAAAGGCGTGCGTGCAAGTTCAGCGGGTAATAGGGAAGGGAAATGGAATATTGGCTTATATTTCAAAGGGAATGGAATATAAAAATAGGGAAGTCTTGCTTAAATAATTCAAAGCACTAGTTAGACCATATCTGGAATACAGTGAGCGGTTTTGGCTTCATTACCAAAGAAATATATGCTAGCATTGGAAACAGCCCAGAGAAGTTCACTAGGTTGATTTTGGGTATGAAGGGATTTTTCTTCGAGAGATTGAAAGGGATGGCCCATCCTTATTGGAGTTTAGAAGAAAGACAGATGACCTTATTGAGAGATATAAGATTCTCAGGTGATTTAACAGGGTAGATGCTGAGAGTTTGTTTTCCCTTGCAGGAAAGCCTAAGACCAGGCAGCATTATTTCAGAGTAAGGGATCACCCATTTCAGACAGAGATGAGGAAAAATTTCTTCTTTTAGAAGGCAGTGAATCTGTGGAATTCGTTACTGCACAAAACTGTAGAGGCTGCATTGTTCACTATATTCAAGACTGAGATAGATTGACTTTTTCAATCAGTAAGGGAATCAAGGCGTTATAGGGATATGCAGGAAAATGAAGTTGAAGATTATCGGATCAGATCAGTCATAATCTCATTGGATGGAGGAGCAGACTCAATGGGACAAGTGACCTACTTCTAGTCTTACATCTTATGGGCTTATAAGGTGTAAATTTCTCCCTTAATGAGCCCAAAGTCTTGCACTGAATCAATTGACACTTCATTAAATGTAAAATGACTCTGGGACACCCAGCTTTTTCGTGTACAATCTCCCAGGTTTTTAGTTGGGATTAGGGGTGCAGGCAGAATCATAGAATCATAGAATCCTACAGTGCACAAGGAGGCCATTCAGCTCATTGAGTCTGCATTGACCACAGTCCCACCCAGGCCCTATTCCCATAATCCCATGCATCTACCCTTTTTAGTGTCCCTGACACGAATGGACAATTTAACATGGCCAGCCCAACTTTATCTTTTGGACCATGGGAGGAAACCGGAGCATCCAGAAGCAACCCACACAGACATGGGGAGATTGTACAAATTCCACACAAGACAGTGACCCAAGCCAGGAATCAAACCTGATCGCTGGCGCTGTGAGGCATTACTGCTAACCACTGTGGCACCGTGTTGTCCAAATCCTGTGAAGAATGCAACAATGTAAGATTCTGCCCAGCGAATCTATGACTCTTGGACTAAATTAATGTTTTTAAAAGCTCCAGTAATAATTTATAACCTGAAGGAACGTTAGTTAGTCCACAATTTTAATTGTTGACTTTCTGAATAAGAGAGATTGATTGGCAGTCATTACAATTACAGCATTGCTAAAAGGGTACTTAGACTGTTAATTATCAGAGTTAACTCATATCAACAGTTTAATTAGCAATTAATGTGCAAATGTAGCAACTTCATGAAAATCACTGAGACAAATGTCATTTCCACAAAGCTGATGGTGGACCAGTGCAAATATGCTAGTAAATTGTATCCATTTACAATTCACAGGTTTTCTCATCTATGCCATATGTTGGACATGGAATAGCTCATTCGTAACAAGTTGCATCATTCCCACACCATGTTTACTCAGCAAAATCTAGGACTTTCTCTTTAGTTTCAATAATTCTTCTTCTAGGTCAACAAAAATATTTTTTTCTGCAGAACCTTTGAATTCAACTGGCCTCCCATCATGCATGTCATACAATTATCATGGTTTGCCTAAAACTAATTTGCTGTGATTTTGTATGTTGAATATCAATTTGCTGAAATCATATTTGTTTTTTTTAACAAGTTGGAATGTAAATTGGCCTTAACTACCTTTGATATCACATGATGGTATTTTCAATTCATTGCTAATTTCTACCTTACTTATTGCTCATCCATAGTTTCCTCACATTTTTTGAAACATTAGTTAACTGTTTGATCTCTGTTGGATTGATATACAGTCCTGCCTTAAAGGTCCTACCTAACCTGCCATAGTCACCTGACCGTTACCTGCAGACAGCCATGTTCCACTTATGCCATGTACGAAACACAACTAATATCACACCTTCCCTAATTTATTCTCACTCATCTGGCAAAAATTGTTTCTGAAACCAAAGGTAGTAAGATACCTGGGTGAAAAAAATCAAAGATGGACCAACAGAAAACCAAAATTTCAATTCGCCAACACTGCCAAACCATTGCCAGAGTTAAGCATTGGAGAGCCAGTCAGCTTGCAAACTTTCAACACTCCCAACAGGAGTCAGCTCACATGATAACTTGGGATATATATAGGGCAGTGGCTTCATCTATGGTATGTGATAGACATGAATGAAAAAATATACCAGTAAAACTGCAGGTTTATACAAACAACTAGAGAAGCTGCTCCTTCACTGCTCATGGCCATCAGCAAGGTGGGATCTCACCAACCCCAAAGAGTACAGAATAATCAACATTTCCAGAGGTCTACCAGTCCCCAGCAATGGAAATAGAACAATAACAACAGTGACCATTGACATAACAGGTACCATGGGAATGACATTCCCCGGAGAGGAAACATCACCTATACAGACAGACAATGACAATGAGCATGCATGCCATTAAAACACATGGAATATTTAATAACTATTTATGCTATGCATGTGCAGAGACTGACAAGAATGATGAACAGTTTGTTAATGCATGAGAACAGTTATTGATTAGTAGGTGGTTTGGCAAACTCACAGTTTCACATCATAATATATGCAAATTTGGGTTTGTTAATGGAAATTCAAGCTTATACTGAAGGTCCTACGTGGTTTTATCATTGTCATGTGACCTCTGTAAGGAGCGACTGCTAGCAGCCATGTTGCACTCAGTTCGAATAATAACAGAGCCAATTTACTCTTTGAGCATGCAACAATCTCCAGAGTCAAGTTTGTCTGTCTTACCTTCATGCCCATTTAACAACTTTTTGTATATCTTTGAAAGGTGCTTTTGTTATGACAAAGTACAGTGAACTGTGATCTATATTTGGATCCTATTGTTCACCTTCCAGCTTGTTTTGAGTGAATAAGGAGAGTGAAGCATTTAGTTCAACAGCTTTGTGCGAAATTCTGTTCGTTCCAAACTGTTTCAAGTTGAGAAGCAACTCCATATGCGTTCTGGAAACGGTATTGCATTTGGGAATCTTTAATGTATAACAAAGGTATAATGCAAATTCTCTTGGGATTTTACCTAAAAAAGCAATCAAACAACATCTTTCTCTGCACTAAAATTGTTGCTAAATTAGATTTGTCTGTCAATTTTCTCTCTGTTTAGCCAGCTGCTTATACTTTATCAGTAACAGCATTTCACCTTGTGCTGCTATTAAGTGAAAGCCCAAATCCCAGCATGAATCTATTTTGCTCTGACAAGAATTCTCCTTTAAGTTATAAGCTAATGTTAAAACTCCTTCATTTTTGATTGGACTTAAATTGCTCAATAAAATTAATGGAGAAGCAGACCAGAATTGTCAAAGTTATATCTCACTATATTGGAAAAGATTTTGCCTATTTTTATCAATGGCATGTTCAGCTAAAACATGACATTTGAATGTTTTATTCAGAAGAAAAGTTTTTTTTATTCATTCATGGGACATAGGCATTGGTGGCTAGCCAGCATTTATTGCTCATCCTTTATTGCCCTTGAGAACGTGGTGATGAGTTGCTATCTTGCTAAACTGAGTGACTTACTAGGCCATTTCAGAGAACAGTTAAGCGTCAATTATATTGCTGTGGCTCTGGAGTCACCTGTAGCCTAGGCTGGGTAAAGACAGTAAATTTCTTTCTATAAAGGACATTAGTGAACCAGATGGGTTTTCCCGACAAACATTTCATGGTCATCAGTAGATTCTTAATTCCAAATATTTTTTATTGAGGCCCACCATCAGCCATGGTGGGATTTGAATCTGGGTCTCCAGGTGTTAATTGAATTTCTGAATTAATAGCCTAGCAATAATACCACCAGGCCATCACCTCCCCTTATTAAATGTGTAAGGTGAATATATGTATATGTTAAGTTAAAATGTGTATCAGTACAATTATTTTATCTCATTTAATCATAGAGATGACAAATTCATTACAGCTGACTGGTATAAAATTTTAACAAATATGAATAATTTCTACAAAACAAAAATCATATTTGGACTTATAAACCCAAAAGTGAATTTCTTCCCTTATGTTAAAAAATAATGCTATGAAATGAAAATGACAGCAGCATTACTCCACCATCCTGATCACACAGCTTGTGATGATTATGGTAATGCTGGTAATAAAACAACAACATAAATGAACATGTAGGCCTTTAGTGCCTGCTCATTTGTACTGGTTTATTTGGAGTAATTCAGTTGTTACCTGCATACCAAGAACAAAAAAAAATCACAGAATCTTGTGTGAATTATACTCAGTGTTAAAAGGTTTCTGTAATCTCTTCTGCTAGTCTGAAAAAAAATTGCGGTGGAAGGTGGTGGGGGTTGGGTGTTATGAAGACCACAAGAATTGGGAAATGTGGCATGCTGAATGTCTTTATTAGGTGGAAAGAGAGAGTTTGAATTCTTGATGGCGAGTTAGAATACAGAGATAAAGTCTGCGGTGTTTCGAGCATCATGACAGCCTCTGGCTAGGTCATAGTTGCAATATATTTCTATGCCATGAATACGCATAAGTGTGACATTTTTTAATTAAGTCCTAGCTTTGAGATGAAGCCGGCAGAGCACAAGAATCTTGTGACACCCGGTTCACAATCATTTATAGGTGGCATGCATTGTCAGCTTTTTGCGGTTGTGTCTGAGGTCAACATCTTTCTTTGTTTAATTCTGCAGCACAAGGGAGGCAAGCAGGAGAATAGACTCGTGCATGAAAGTTTGGGACCGGTAAGTGTGAAACGTTGATGAGGAAGGTTGTGAAGTGGGGCTGGGGCTTGGCAGAACAAAGTAGTAAGAATTTAGCATTCTGGGTGTGGCAGGGATGGGGTAAGGAGAGGTTGACAGGGACAGTCAGTCAAGGTGAGAAAGAAGAGTCTAAAAGATGTTGACAGTCCTATCCAATATTAATCTCAGGCTGGTAGGGTCTTCACAAGGGTTTGAGTTCACCTACATTTCAATTAGCCCCACTAAGATTGTTCTCGGATAATGTCATTTACAACATATAGAAGAGAAGTTGAGCTGAGCCTGCACGTTCAGCCATGTCCCACAATGTGGTAGGAACAATACTGGATGCTAATGTTCAATGAGTGAATACAAAGCACAAGATTGTTCCTTCCATGCTGAAGGAAATGTCCCCAGTCCTCCTGTAACCATCAATGTGTTACAACTGCATGACATGCAGTACGTTTAGCCCCTGACTAAACTGATCTCAACAAATAATCATGATGCACATATGAACAAAGTAGAACTAACATAACGTGAAAGTGTATTTTAATTTTGAAAGACACTCTTGCTATCATTGTGCTCTAAACTGTTGTGTTAATGGTGATGAGGTTGATTTATTATTGTATAAAGTGTGATTAGACTTGATTTATTATTGTCACATGTATTAATATACAATGAAAAATATTGTTTCTTGCACGCCATAGAGACAATGCATACCATGTATGGAGAAGGAAAGGAGAGAGTTCAGAATGTAGTGTTACAGTCTAGCTAGGGTGCAGAGAAAGAGCAACTTAACACAAGGTAGGTCCATTCAAAAGTCTAATGGCAGTAAGGAAGAAGCTGTTCTTAAGTTGATTGGTATGTGAACTCAGACTTTTGTACCTTTTTCCCAATGGAAGAAAGTACGTCAGGGGTGCATGGGATCCTTGGTTCTGCTGGCTCCAAGGCAGCAAGAAATGTAGACAGATGGGAGGCTGATTTGCATGATGGGTTGGGCTTCCTTCATGATCCTTTGTAGTTTCTTGCAGTGTTGTACAGAGTAGGTATCATACCAACCTGTGATACAACTAGGAAGAATGCTTTCTCTGGCCATCTGTAAAAGTTGGTGAGAATTGTAGCTGATATGTCAAATTTCCTTAGCCTCCTGAGAAAGTAGAGGCATTGGTGGATTTTCCTAACTATAGTATCAGTGTGGAGGGACCAGGACTGGTAGTTGGTGAGAAAAATACTTTGCATTTATATAAAACACATCATTATGAACATTTGGTTAGGAGCCAGGACAGCTACCAAATTATGAGAATATCTTCTTCTCAGAGGAAACACTATTTGATTGACGGCTCAGGCCCTCTGATCTCTGCAGTCAAATTCAAAATGTTTGTTGACATAAGTCAAATGACTTCAAGTGTTTGTGGTTTTTGAAAGTTAAAAGCCCGGGATGATTTTATTAGCTTACTTATCAATGGATTTCAATGTTTCAATTTTTTTTATATAGATTTCAGCATGGAAATGCCAGAGGTTTGCATAGGGAATATTTAAAGACATAGAGGTAGGTGGGAGAGTATAGTCTGACATAGAAGACATGAGGGGTCCAAAGAGGTGGGTCCAAAGGCATAACTTAGTTTAAAGAGTAGCAAGTTCCTGAGAGAGGTTGGAGGGGCATATTATGGCATAGGAGCATTCAGAGGATATAGGAGATAGGTAAAAGGACAGAGCTGGGTAAAGAGAACATGAAGGACCTGAAGGGATAGTTGGAATGGCAGAGCCTGACAGAGAGCATAACTAGATGTAGAGTGTGGATGAGGATATGAAGAGGCATGGACAGTGCATCAGAAGTGATCGAAGGATGAACAGATGAGTGAATGCCCGAGGGCAAAGTCCACAGCATGAGCTAGAACATAGAACATAGAACAATACAGCACAAACAGGCCCTTTGGCCCACGAGTTGCACCGATCACATCTACCAATCCACAGACCCATCTATAACCCCCTATCCTATTCTTTTTCATATACTCATCCAGAAGTCTCTTAAAAGACCCCAGTGAGTTTGCCTCAACAACCTCTGACGGCAGTCGGTTCCATTCACTCACCACCCTCTGAGTGAAAAACCTACCCCTGACATCTCCTTTGTATTTGCTTCCCCGCACCTTAAATCTGTGTCCTCTCGTAGTGACCATTTCAGCTCGGGGAAATAGTCTCTGAGAGTCCACCCTATCTATTCCTCTCAACATTTTATAAACCTCTATCAGGTCGCCTCTCAACCTACGTCTCTCCAGTGAGAAGAGTCCCAGCTCCTCAACCTATCTTCATAAGGCCTGCCTCCCAATCCAGGCAGCATCCTTGTAAATCTCCTCTGCACTCTCTCAATAGCCTCTACATCCTTCCTATAGTGAGGCGACCAGAACTGCGCACAATACTCCAACTGGGGTCTGACAAGAGTCTTATAGAGTTCCTATATGAGTCTTATATGTTCCTTTTATGCTGTTCCTTTTTATGATGTCTGAGGCCTGAACTCTCCATTCACCTGACGAAGAGGGAAACCTCGAAAGCTTGTGAGTTTATTCTCAAATAAATCAGTTGGACTTAAGCCTGGTGTTGTCAGACTTCTTACTGTTCCTTTCAAACAGGCCACTACAGCATTCAACAGTCCCTGAAACTGACTCTGCACTTTTTCCTATGTTGGCCTGCCTGACTCCAGCTTGCCATCTACTCCCAGCAGTGAAGACCCCAACTCAGCTGTACTTTGTGTGGAGGCAGGCAAGACAAGTGAGAACCGTCCTGATTCTGCCTATTTGCATCAAGGATGAAGATTCAGCCCACAGTAATCACTCAGAGTAAGACTTATAAAACCTGTTTTAAGCTGAAACAATGCCTGAGGTAGACAATAGAATCAGCATCAAAGATACAAAGATTGCACTTATGGACACCACATCAATAGCAACACTTTCTCCACTGAACCACAGGTTTAAAATGAAAATAACTGATTTCTTAAGTTTCCCCCAATATAAATTACAAGTCAAATATTTTATATTTCTGCCAATCCATTACATAGTCCTTTTAATAGCATTGTATAGGCCTTATTGTATTGTTGCAATTGTTGATGTAACAACAACAGCATTGAAAGATTGCAACTGTACAAACAGTTTATTATAAGGAGCACTTGAAGTAATTGAGCTTCACAGACAACATTAACAATTGTGCTGAATGCATTAAAGGTTCCCATTCTTACTCAATCTTCCACAAAGCTTCACATGTTACAACTCTTGAAGTGATTCAACATTGCAAGTTAGGGTTTTCTTTTATTCTGACTTGTCTAGGAAGCTTTGTGTTGCGCACGGTTAGAATTTTAAGTCTTCCATGTAGGCTACACGGTGGCACAGTAGTTAGCGTGCTGCCTCACAATGCCAGGGACTCCAGCCTTGGAGTGTGCATGTTCTGTGCATGTCTAAGTATGTTTCCTCTGGGTTTTCTGGCTTTTTTCCCACAGTTCAAAAATGAGCAGGTTAGGTAGATTAGTCATGATAAATTTTTCATTAGTGTCTCAAGATGTGTAGGTTAAGGGTAAATGTGCAGAGTTATTGAAACAGTGCTTGGGGTGGGCCTGGGTAAGATGCTCTGTCGGAGCGTCGGTGCAGACTCGATGGACTGAATGGCTTCCTTATGCTCTGTACAGATTATATGATTCTATGTGGTATACATGTATTTAATTTGGTCCTTTATTTTCATTAAACAGATGCATGACATTTAACAACAAACTTATGATGTATCAATAGACTTTCAGAACAATGATGCATTTTAATAGAACTAAGATAATCAAAATCATGAACTGGTCCCACTTTCAGACATGGAGAAGTTTGGTTGGTAAGACAGTTTAACATCCTATGTGCATCAAATCCAAAATTATATATTTCATACTTTTAGATTAGCAGCTTATGATAAATACAAGATCTCTGTCTTTGTGCCATGTGATTGTGCATGAACTATTTTCTAGGAGACAAACTTGATCATTTTGATCATTTCAGAGAACCTAATTAACTTCTATTCTGTCATCCAAAGGCAGCTTGCTTTAGGTATTGTATCTGGAAATCAAGAGGATTAAAGGCTTCTGTTGGTAGGTAATTTATGATGTGGAGATGCCAGCATTGGACTGGGGTAAACATAACAAGAAGTCTCACAACACCAGGTTAAAGTCCAATAGGTTTATTGAGTAGTAAACACCACTGGTTTTTGGAATTTGTTCCTTTGTCAGGAGAGTGGGAGTTCTGATCACAATCTGTTTCTGATCTGTTTGTGTTGTGAGACTTCTTACGAGATAATTTATATCAGAGATTCAGTTATACTTTCAGTTATGCTTTCTGACCACCTAATTCATCAAATCTCAAACTTATTCTGCATTATTTATCTTTTGTGTAAAATGTATCAGGAAGCTGAACAAAGCTTGGAACCAATATTCACTGGAATGTTCAACATTTAATTAAGTCCTTGTTTTTAAGAAAGTAATTTGAAGACTCATATGAACACAAAGGATATTGTTCTGGAATTTCTCCATCTATGAAGATAGTGGATATCTGGCAAACAATCCATTTCAGATGAGGTCCTTCATTTGGCAAACCTTTCCTAATGACTGAAAAGGCTAATCCTTGAGAGGGAAGATTTTGCCATAATGCCACATATGTAACTATCAAATGTCATAATGCGTTGTTTCTTTTGACGTGTATGTCTATTGCTAAGTCACTGTCGCTACTTCATCATGCCAGCCACAGGAGGAGCCACCATTTTCTTTTATCATCATCTAGTACATCTCATCCATTTGTGATAATCAATGTCTATAGGGCCTTAATGTCAGGCTTGCGAGCATCCTTGAGGCAGAACTTCTGAGCATCCTACTGGCCATGTGACTCTGGCTATATAATCATAGCCTAGATGACTAATAAAATGCCCAAAGGCTCTGCTTGAAGGATGCCGACAAGCATCATACAGAAGGTCTGTGATTATGCAACTGTCTTCCATCCTGTGGACACGTCCAAGTCAAGAAAGATGTCTCTGTCTGGTGAGTGTCAACAAACTTTGAGAGGACATTTGTGATATTGTCCCACCAGAATATATACAAAATGTGCTGTAGATCGTGAAGATGGAAGTTTATGAGCTTCATTTCTTCATACATGTAAGCAGTCCATTTTCACAGCCATAAAGCAAGGTGTTGAGAACAGAAACCATCAGCTTTGTCCTCAAGGCTCAGTTCAGATTACTCCATCCATGTTTCATGAGTTAGCCAAAGTTAGCAGTTGCTTTTCTTCTGGGTACAGAGTTCTGCAATAAGTCACAGATAGTCTATCACTGGATTTGAGGTAACAGAATTTGCTAATATTTTTAGTTGGATGTTATTTAGTGTAAGTGGGGAGTGGAGTTAATGTGAACGGGGTGGAACAGTATGAGCAGGGGGGTGGGTTTAGTGTAAGCGGGTTTGGATTCATCGTGAACGTGAGTAGATTTAATGTGAAAATGGGTGGATTCAGTGTGAGCGGGGGTGATTGTGTGTGTAACATTTTGTCCTGTGATCATGATTTTTTTGATATTTATAATCATGAAGAACAAGTTACAAGTATGGAGGAGACAGTACATGAATCCTTGTAACTGAGTTCCCATGTGAGCGACTTGCACAGCATCATCAGCATCAGAGAATTCTCTGAACAATGTGATTTATTTTGTCTCCACCGTCTTGATGGATTGTGGAGCAAATTGCATCCATGTTCCATTGTAGGCCAGACAAAAAGTTTCACAATCTATCAAAGATACAAAGTAGATAACCAGGTACATTAAAATGCAGCAGCGCCTTTAAATTTAACTTATATGAATCGAGAAATAGGATACATTTTTTTTTTCAAAATTTTTCTTCATTATTTTCTCAGAGTTTCAAATCAGATGATTACGTAACTGCAATTATTTAAAAAGGTTGGAACTGAAAATTCTAAGACAAATATTTGGATGCAAGTTAAAAAAGGCAATCAGATATATCCAAATATAAGTAGAGATTGGTGACTATCAATTCATATAATGAACAATAATTGTTTAACAACAAACAATACACACAGAGTACTTTCATAACGTTCACATTTCTAGCTCAAGAATATTCTGTCTTCAAAAGCATACCCTCTACACCAAGATCCACACGCTTGCCCCCACTGGGTAATCGGGTCACATGCAGGAGCCAGTTATCACATCCCTTCCCCTTTTAAGTCCTTTATTATATAATTATATACATAACTTATTACAATTTCCAAAACAATAACAATATTGAAAGATTTTAACACAGTTTATCAGAAATTCAGTCTGTTAGGAAACTTGCTCTTTCTCTGGGAGCAACAAGGCTCGAAGTGTTGAGGTTCAAATTTCGAGGTAGTTTTGATTCACAGAGACTCTCTGCTGGAATCTGTGCCTCACTTCCCACTATTTCCTCAGTTTCGTTGGAAGTATTACTTTGGCCTAATATTTGTTAATCAGCCAATATTTGATCAACCAATTGTCCACTCCTTGGACAAACTACTTGGTGACACATTTGGATCAGGCAGTAGCACTGGGTCTTGAGACAGCTCCAGTCTCCGTAAATGTGTTTCTTCCAAAAGTTGTCCTGCATTTTCATTTCATAGCACAGTTGTCCTGTCCTGGCCACAACTCCAGGGACTTAATTTGGTCCATTTCCACAATTCTTTACAAAAACTAGATCGTCTGTCTCAAATGACTCTCCACTTTTGAAAAATGATCGTTCCTTTATTGGCTACTCTGCCTTGTCTCCAGTCTTCCCGGCAAATTAGGAGCTACCCAACTAAGCCTGGCTCTCTATTGTTGACCCATCAGCAGCTCAGCTGGAGCTACTCCAGTAGTGGTATGCGGGATGGTTCTGTAGGCTAACAGGAACCATGGTATCTTAATTTCTAGTGACACAGGTTGTCACATTTTCATGCCAGTTTTGAAAGTCTGAACTGTGCATTCAGCTAATCTATTTGAAGAAGGGTGATATGGCACGGTTAGGATATATTTTACTGTATTAACTGTCATAAACTTCTGGAATTCGGCATTTGCGAACATTGTTCATATTTCTGGTATGCTGTGGGTGGCAAAAGATTGGTACAGTTTCTCGACCATGGAATATAAACTTACAAACTTCATTTCAAATACCTCTATCCAAGTTTGAATGGATGTCTACTAATGAAATGAACAATGTATCCACAAATGGACCAACGTATTCCATGTAAATGTTTTTCAATGTCTGACCTGATCACTCCCCAGATTCCGAATGTCTGGTAGTTTTTGTTGGAGCTGACACTGATTTTATTGTTTGACCACCATTCTGTATCAGCATTGATGTGAGGCCACCAGATATGGTTTCTCATGAGCATCATTAACATTCCTGGATGGGCACTATGCAATTCTTCCAGCAATAAATTTCTATCTTGTATGGAGACAACTGCTCCCGTTTCCCATATTACTTAACTATCCCCAGGAAGGATAGGAGTTCTAAAATATTCCTAGGGGCAGGTGTGGCCTTAATCACTTTCATCTTGCCCTCCATTGGGTGTAATCCCTGAATGTTGACCTCATACCAAGATAAGCCACCTCATCTGCTTGGAAGGTGCACTTTTCTCTTTTAGGCTGACTGCTACCTTCTGAAGTCTCAGTATGGCCTCACTAGTATACGTAACAAGTCTAACTGCATTTTTTATCAAGCTCAAGCATCAAATGCCTTTTCTGAAATACCACTAGATCTACTCACTCACAACAGTAGTCGACACCCCCATGTCGACCTCCACCTTCAGTGATTGACCATCTGCTATCAATACTACTTTGCTTGTTCTCACATTGTTTAGTGGCATAGCATTTCACTCCCGCATTGGACAATCCTTCATACAATGCACAGGGACTGGATTATTTACTCTGCTTATACAGGGTAGCCCTGCTTATTTTTGTACTTGTGATTCTATTGACCTTTTCTTCCATACTCTGCTCTTCTAAATTTATACACTGAGGAATGGCTTCTCCCACATCAAAAACACTCTGTGTTATTCATAGGCTGCTTAAATCTTTGGTATTTGGTGATGTTTCCTGCTTCTGCATTCAACTCACTGCTTGAACTTGATCCAACACCTTCACTTCTGGTGCCAATAATATTCATGGTTTCCTGCCCTAACCAATAGAATATGATGCTTTGTTCACTTTATAATGCCTAGCACCCTTCTGAGTACTCTCAATTGCGACCACAATTTCCAGTGTCTTCTTAAAGTTTAACTCAGACTCAGCCAACAGTTTCCACAACATTGTTTACATCGCATACCAATCAATCCTTAACATGTCATTCAAACCTCACCCAAAATTTCATTGCCCTGTGATTTGCTTTAGCTTTGCTATAAAGGTGACAATAATCTCTCCCTGGGCCTTCCCCATGGAGTTAAATTTAAATCTTTGATTGTGCTCAGAGAATTGTTATAATTCAGGTCAGAAATTCCAAATTGTTTTATGAAGTTCACCTGAATAATAAGTTTTGTAATTTGAATTTGGCTAGGGTTAACATAAGATGTTACACCAGATATGATTAAAATGACCCATTAGGGAGCCTTTATCAAACAACATGTATTTAAGAATCTGCAGGTTAGGGTGCAGGGAGTTGGGGGTAGGGTGTTAGACTGGATAGAGGATTGGTTGTCTAATAGGAAGCAGAGGGTAGGTATTAATAGGTGCGATTCTGATTAGCAGCTGGTGACTAGTGGAGTGCCCCAGAGATCGGTGCTGGGACCTCAACTATTTACCATCTACATAGATGATCTGGAGGAAGGGGCTGAGTGCAGGGTGACAAAATTTGCTGATGACACGAAGATGAGTGGAAAAGCAAATTGCATGGAAGGTGTGGAAAGCCTGCAGAGGGATCTGGGTAGGTTGAGTGAGTGGGCAAGGACTTGGCAGATGGAGTATAATGTTAGCAAGTGTGAGGTTATCCACTTTGGTAGGAATAATGGTAGGAAGGATTACTATTTAAATGGTGAAAAGCTGCAGCATGCGCCGGTGCAGAGGAACCTGGGGCTCCTTGTGCACAAATCGCAACAACACAGTATGCAGGTACAGCAGGTGATTAAGAAGGCGAATGCAATGTTGGCCTTTACAGCTAGGGGGATAGAATATAAAAGTAGGGAGGTTCTGCTGCAGCTGTATAGGGTACTGGTGAGGCCGCAGTTGGATTACTGTGTGCAGTTTTGGTCGCCACATTTGAGGAAGGATATATTGGCCTTGGAGGGGGTGCAGAGAAGGTTTACTAGGCTGATACCGGAGATGAGGGCGTTGGATTATGAGGAGAGGCTAAATAGGCTAGGTTTGTACTCTTTGGAGTTTAGAAGGCTGAGAGGGGATCTTATAGAGATGTATAAGATAATGAAAGGAATGGATAGGGTAGAGGTTGAGAGACTCTTCCTGCTTAGCGAAGATAGCAGGACTAGAGGGCACAGCCACAAGATTAGGGAGGGGTGTGGTTCAAATCAGAGTTGAGGAGGAATTTCTTCATGCAAAGGGTGATGAATCTTTGGAATTCTTTGCTTGATGAAGTGGTGGAGGCTTCCTTGCTGAATATGTTCAAGTCAAGAGTCGATAGATTTCTGATTGACAAGGGAATTAAGGGTTACAGGGAGCAAGCGGGAAAGTGGTACTGAACCACTACAGATCAGCCATGATCTTATTGAATGGCAGGGCAGGCTCAAGGGGCTGGATGGCCTACTCCTGCTCCTATTTCTCATGGTCTTATGTTCTTAAGAATTTGTTTTATAGTAACTTTTACCAATTACAAATAAGAAAAAATCCCAAGATATTGTGTAAACATTAACAACAATATGAAACAAACCTTCAATCAAACAAACCTCCTTAAAACATACCCTTGCCACAGGTTTAGCACAGAAAATACAAATGATCATGTGATGCGGGAAGTTAGTCCTTTGATTGGAGAATTGAAACTCTGACTTCCCAGCCTTGTAACTTTCAGCAACCCATCAGGTAGAGAGAATGCCACTGTTAGCCTCTAACTGTTAGCCAGTGAACCACTGTAAGAAACAGAATTCTTATTCCAGGAAGACAAGAAGACTTGTTTCCAACTACTTAGTAGAATCTACAATACCAAGGCGAGACAGACAGAAAAATATCTGCCTGCAACTTGACAGCTTCTAACTAAAGCACAGCAGCCAGCAGGCCAAAACTGAGTGTAAGAAATCTTATCACCTGACCTATCAATCATTCTTCCTCCAACAATTCAGGGTCATAAAAAAAATCCCACAAAGTACATTAGATCCAGAGTAAAAATAAACAAAACTCCTCTTAAGCCATTTAAGCAGCAATAAAAGGATTGCTAACCATGCAGCCAGTCTCACAATGAAAAGAAAACTGCTTTCAATAAGCAAAGAACATGACTAAGAAAAAGCTTTTAGAGGTGCACTAGTGTCGCAGCATCCAGGGACACTGAATTTGGGATCATGTTCTATGTCTGGGTCCCACGTGCAGTGAGTAATATGACTTTCTTCTCATCCTTCTTTTCTGTTAGCTAGGAAGAAAAGTTCCAAACATTTCACATATTATTCCCAGTTATCTGTGGTCACACCAAAGGATTCTAACTTTCTGAAGAAAGGCATGCCTGCTCTTTCTTTTTCAGGCTTGGATCGATCTGACCACTCTGCACTTTTGCAATGATGTTCTTTTTGAGCTCCTTACTAAAAAACAGTGTCGCTGTGATTTTCCTTGTTGCCAATGCAGTAATTGGAAGGATTCACAATGACAGTTAATATAATGAACAATAACAGTTTATTTGCAAACACATGTGTACATAGAGTACTTTCATAATCTTCTTATTGCCAGCTCTTGGTTCCATTCTGGCTGCAAAAGCCCAGCCTGTACACTGAGATCCACACATTCAATCCCTATTAGGTGATTGAGTCACATAGCCCACCAGATGTCCATCCCTTAAAGAGGACAGCTACTGCATACATAAATATTTATATCTATTAACATTTATATTTATTATGTACATATTGTATATAAAGCATGTATCAATTTGTTTCAACATGCTATTTTGCAGACTCTGAATATGCCCCACTTCACCATGCTGCTAATTCAAGCAGATTGATCACAAGTGGCCCCAGCTGAGCTCTGGTGCTTCTTTTGCTCCCTTCATAGAATATAGAACATTACAGCGCAGAACAGGCCCTTCAGCCTTCGATGTTGTGCCAACCAATTAGGAAAAAGCAATGACCCTCTAACCTAAACCATTCCCTTTTCGTCCATAAACTTATCTACTAACCTTTTAAATGCCACCAAACTTGCCGCATCTACAACTGCACTAGGCAGAGCATTCCATACTCTTACCACCCCCTCTGGGTAAAGAACCGACCTCTGACATCCATCCTATAACTACCACCCCTTAATTTAAAGCTATGTCCCCTCGTGCTAGCTTTCTCCATTCTAGGAAAAAGGCTATCACTGTCCACCCTATCTAAACCTCTAATCATCTTATATGTTTCAATAAGGTCTCCTCTTAGCCGCCTTCTTTCTAACGAAAACAACCTCAAATCCCTCAGCCTCTCTTCATAAGACCTGCCCTCCATACCAGGCAACATCCTGGTAAACCTCCTCTGTACCCTCTCCAATGCCTCCACATCTTTCTTATAATGTGGGGACCAGAACTGCACACAATACTCCAAGTGCGGCCGCACTAGAGTTTTGTACAGTTGCAACATGACGTTGCGGCTCCGAAATTCAATCCCCCTACCAATAAAAGCTAAGACTCCGTATGCCTTCTTAACAACCTTATCGACTTGATTGCCAACTTTCAGGGATCTATGCACATATACACCAAGATCCCTCTGTTCATCAATACTATTAAGAGTCCTACCATTAGCCCTATACTCTACACATTTGTTATTCCTGCCAAAGTGAATTACCTCACACTTTTCCACATTAAACTCCATTTGCCACCTCTCGGCCCAGCTCTGCAACTTGTCCAAGTCTCTCTGCAAACTATAACACCCCTCTTCACTATCTACCACTCCTCCGACTTTGGTGTCATCTGCAAATTTACTAATCCATCCTTCAATACCCTCATCCAGATCATTTATAAAAATTACAAACAGCAGGGGCCCCAAAACAGATCCCTGAGGTACACCACTTGTAACCGAACTCCATGATGAATAATTTCCATCAACCACCACCCTCTGTCTTCTATCAGCTAGCCAATTCCTAATCCAATTAGCTAAATCACCCTCAATCCCATACATCTGCATTTTCTGCAGAAGCCTTCCATGGGCCACCTTATCGAACGCCTTACTAAAGTCCATATATACCACATCAACTGCCTTACCCCCATCCACCTCTTTGGTCACTTTTTCAAAAAACTCAATAAGGTTAGTAAGGCACGACCTACCCTTCACAAAACCATGCTGACTATCCCCAATCAATTCATTTCTCTCTAAATAACTATAAATCCTATCCCTAATAATTCTTTCCAATACTTTGCCCACAACAGAAGTAAGACTCACCAGTCTATAATTCCCAGGAAAGTCTCTATTCCCCTTCTTGAACAATGGGACCACATTCGCTATCCTCCAGTCTTCCAGCACTATACCCGTAACCAATGACAACCTGAAGATCAGAGCCAGAGGCTATGCCATCGCCTCTCTTGCCTCCCAGAGAATCTTAGGGTAAATCCCGTCTGGCCCAGGGGACTTATCTAACTTCAAACCGTCAAGAATATCTAGCACATCCTCCTTATCTACTTCAATACTTTCCAGTTTGCAACCCTGTATCCCAGTATTCTCCACAACTACATTTACATCTCCCTGCGTGAATACCGAAGAGAAATATTTGTTCAGTGCCTCTCCAATCTCTTCAGGCTCCACGCACAACTTCCCACTGCTGTCTCTGACTGGCCCTAATCTTGCCCTAACCAATCTTCTATTCTTAACATATCTAAAGAAAGCTTTAGGATTCTCCTTGATCCTATCAGCCAAAGTCTTCTCGTGTCCCCTTTTAGCTCTCCTCAACTCACTCTTTAGCTCCCTCCTGGCTAATCTATAGCTATGATGTACAGATGCCGGCGTTGGATTGGGGTGGTAAGAACTCAGTAAGAATTTAGCAACACCAATTTATAATCCAACCGATTTATTTGATAGTAAAAAAGCGAGCTTTCGACTCCTGTGTCTTCCTCAGGCAAATGCAGTGTTCTATAGCTATCCAGTGCACTAACTGAGCCTTCAAGCCTCATCCTGACATAAGCCTCCTTTTTCCTTTTAACCAGCGAATTAACTTTTTTAGTACACCATGGTTCCCTTACTCGACCATTTCCTCCTTGCCTGACAGGGACATACTTATCAAGGACTCGCAGTAGCTGCTCCTTGAATAAGCTCCACATTTCAGATGTTCCCAGTCCCTGTAGTTTCCTAGTCCAACCTATGCACCCTAATTCTCTCCTTATGGCCTCATAATTACCATTCCCCCAGCTATAACTACTGCCCCCAGCTTCATGCCTATCCCTATCCATCACTAAGGTGAACGTAACCGAATTGTGGTCACTATCACCAAAATGTTCACCAACTTCCAAGTCTAACACCTGGTCTGGCTCATTGCCCAGCACCAAATCCAATGTAGCCTCACCTCTAGTTGGCCTATCTACATACTGAGTCAAAAAACCTTCCTGCACACTTTGTACAAAAACTGACCCCTCTAACGAGCTAGAGCTATAGCTATTCCAATCAATATTAGTAAAGTTAAAGTCCCCCATAACAATTACCCTATTACTTTCACTCCTGTCCAGGATCGACTTTGCAATCCTTTCCTCTACCTCTCCAGAACTTTTAGGAGGTCTATAAAAGACTCCCAACAGGGTGACCTCTCCTCTCCTGTTTCTAATCTCAGCCCATACTACCTCAACAGACAAGTCCTCATCAAACTTCCTTTCTGTCACTGTGATACAGTCTTTGACTAATAATGCCACTCCTCCCCACCTTCTACCTCCTTCTCTACTCCGACTGAAGCATTTGAACCCCGGAACCTGCAACAACCATTCCTGTCCCTGCTCTATCCATGTCTCTGAAATGGCCACAACATCGAAGTTCCAGGTACTGATCCAAGCTGCAAGTTCCTCCACCTTATTGCGAATACTTCTTGCATTAAAGTATACGCATTTCAAACCATGCCCTACTCCACCCGTAAGCTGCTGTGCTTTACAGTTCTCATCTATGACCCCCCTATTCTCATCCCTGTTAACATCCAAACTACTCAGGATCCCACCCTCGCTCTGAATCAGTTTAAAGCCCCCTGCATAGCCTTTGCAAATTTTCCCCCCAAAATATTGGTTCCCCTCTGGTTCAGGTGTAGACCATCTCTCTTGTAGAGGTCCCACCTACCCCAGAATGAGCCCCAATTGTTGGGGCTCGCAGCCACGAGTTCAAACATTCCCTCTCTCTGTTCTTCTCTAAACTATCCCGTGGCACAGGCAAGAGTCCAAAGATAACCACTCTGTCTGTTTTGACCCTAAGCTTCCACCCCAACTCCATAACTTTCTGTTTAATATCCCCTTCCCTTGTCCTACCTACATCATGTGTCCCTACATGAACTATTGCATGGGGCTGACTCCCCTCTCCCTTAAGAATCTTAAAAACCCGCTCTGAGACGCCCTGGACCCCGGCCCCTGGGAGGCAACACACCAGCCCTGAGTCCCGTTTATTACTATTTACTCTCCTATTTGTCCCCTTAACTATGGAGTCTCCAATTACCAGGCCCAATCTCTTATTCCCCCCACCCACCTGAGCATAGTAGAGAGATTAATATATTTGTACTTGTCCACTCTCGCAATCTTTTAGTAGCCAACACAAGCTTGAATATGTTTGAACAAAGAACAAAGAACAAAACAGCACGGGAAACAGGCCCTTCGGCCTAGCAAGCCCGCGCCGCCACCCCCATGTTCCCACTTCTACCCGTGATCCTTGTCTAAGTTTATAGATCTATGGATTAAAAACCAAATTTGAAGATATGGGATCTAAGACAAATGGGGATAAAAAACATAGGAAAATGTGCACTAATAGGTTAGCTAAAATTTTAAGAAAGAAGAAATTAATTACTTTTTCTGTACCACAGAACCACATGAAAAAAATCTAACCCAGAATTGGAGATTTTATTTGGAGGGTCTTTAGTAATAGGAGAATTGTCCATCGGACGTTCACACTTTCTGTGGAGTCTGCACCAATGTTTTGGAGACAGGATGATCAGAGCAATTATTTTTAATGGAAAAGTCAACATCTTCTTGCCTTCAGATTTCTTTCAGTGTATTATACACTTCATTCCATTGAAATGAAAAAATGTTGTGTATATTTTCATCACAAATTACAAGGACAGCACAACCACATTTCCTCATGTACTAACTCTTTACTACCCCTTTCAACTATTGATAGTGTTCCAGATTGTTGTGTGTAGATATATGCTTTATGGAGCTGTATTGCTAATAATGTAACAGATGTCATAAATACTTTGAGGTGTTGTTCAGTTGCCTCAACGCAACATGCAAAGAAGCACAGCACAGCACTTGTGCATTATATAACTAAATCCAGCGTTGCCTGGCTTTGCTGAATTTGAATTTACATCATGTTTTAAAGCCTGTGTAACATTTTGCCTGGCCTTGATTTTGAGAAGCATTCCATTCAGTAATGTATCAGAAAGGGCAACTTAGTATCTGAGATCCTTTCTGCCAACAGCATCTTGAGCTGTGTTCAGTATAACATTAATAACATTGACTGAAGTTGCTTGAGGAAACATAATTGGGCGACAAAGCCTAATTGCGTGGGCGCTGCACTAAAATGAGGTGGAAGACTACTACTGAAGAGTTTAATTAGCTCTAAGTTCCGTCTTACACAATGCAATCTGCGTGGAAAATATTTAATAAACAACATGGGCAAACCATTTTTTATTTTAAATAAACATTTTGATTGTGATTTTTGTTTTAGACTGTTGCTCATTCAATAAAGATTGTTTAAGGTATGCCAAACTACCCACCTGTCACCCTACCACCTGCCAACCTATTATCTTTTCCACTTGCCATACTACACATCTGCCATCCTTTACACTCAGAATATACTGAAGGCATTTAGTTAATGACCGTTAACATTCTAAATCTTAGATTCAACACTAGTGGAATTTCAATTCCTGGGTAATTAGATTAGAAGCAAATGGATGTTAATATAAAAGCAAAATACTACTGGAGTGTTGGAAAAACTCAGCAGGTTCAACACAGTAATCCAAAAATTAAGCCCTTGAAAGTGAGGTTCAGGTGATATGATGGCAGAATCCTCATACCAAGACAATAAAGAAGTCTGAAAGCTTAGTGCAGGGACAAGAAGGGCAATCTAGATAAGACTCAGTTTAAAGTGTGTTCATTTATTAACGTCACAAGTAGGCTTACATTAGCACTGAACTGAAGCAGCTGTGAAATTCCCTTAGTTGCCACATAGCGGCACCTATTCGGGTACACTGAGAGAGGATTTAGCATGGCCAATGCACTTAACTGGCATATCTTTCAGACTGTGAGAAGAAACTGGAGCAAACCCACGGACACAGGGAGCCCTATTTTACCACTGTGTCAGGTAGATGTGAAAACGTGGTAAAGTCAGGTGTGAGGCCATTAATGCCCACATCCAAACAGATGGCCACTTTACCGAAACCCAGAATTGGCTGTGATCCGCTGCATGACCACAATGGGTGCATTTGCATGCATTTCAATTGAATTCATGAACTGCCCACCCAACTTTATCAGCATTTCCCCCCTTATCACCGTGTTCACCAATCCAAAATTGCACTGAAATGAACCTGCTGAATAAAAGTCTGAATCAGGCACTCCAGCTGCCGAAGAGGTGAGTTCAGAGCTTCCAATGGCTCTCTGACTCAGATCGGTGGTGGAGGGGAGGAGGAAGGTGGTTCAGATCATTGTCTGGTTGGGGGGGGAGTGGAATGAGGCCAGATCATTCTCTGGTTGTGAGGCACTGGGGGGTGGGGGGAGGGGGTGCGGCGGAGGAGGAGGAGGAGAAGGTGGAGGTAGGTCAGACGTGTTTGTGGAGGTGGGGGGGTGCTAGGAAGGGCTGATTGGTGTTGTCTGGTGTTGGGAGGGGGGCAATCATTGACTGGTGTTGGGGAGGGGGGCAATCGTTTTCTAGTGTTGGGAAGGTTGGGGAGGACTGGTCGTTGTCTGGTGAGAGGGAGGACCAATTGTTGTCTAATTGTCCGGGGGGTACAGGGAGAGCCGATTGTTTTCTGTATTCTGGTGGTGGTGGTTTGGTGGGGTGGGGTTGGGGTGGGGGGGGATAGTTGTCTGGTGGTGCAGAGGGGGAGGGCTGATCATTGTCTGGTGGGGAGGGAGGAGAAGGCAGGTCAGATGTTGCTCTGGGGAGAGGGAGTGAGGCCAGATTGTTCTCTAGATGGAGGGGTATGTGAGTGAGGCCAGGCCATTCTCTGGGGGAGGAGAGTGAGGTCAAACCATTCTAGGGGGTGGGGGGAGTGAGGCCAGATCATTCTCTGGGGGGCAGGAAGAGGGGAAGCAGGTAAGATGTATCTCAGGTGGGAAAGGAGGCCCGATCACTCACTGTCTGGGGGGGTTGCAGATGGATCTCCGGTGGAGAGGGAGGGGATACAGGTGATCCGCTGCACTCTGCAGGCAATCAATGGTGGGGGGAGAAGGGGCATGGAGTCATGATCAGTAGCAGAGGTGGGAGGGGTTGGACAAGGGGGATAGTGATGTGTGTGGGGGCCATCGCTCTCACTTTTCGCCCCCGTGCCACTTTCTCTGCTTCCTGCAGCCCGGGAACGTTCTGACAAGAGCATGCTTTCTCAAATTCTTTTCTAACTAAGCATGCGCGGTTCAGAGCTCTGATCGTTTCGGGCGTGCCAAGCCCTACACACAGCACGAATGGGACTGGCAAGGTTTTTTATCAGGCTGAGTGCGTATGGGGGCACCTGAAAGCAGATTTCCAAGTCAGATCTGAATTACGCCCAGATTCAGCACTTAAAATGAAAATGGTAAAATCAGGCACAAGGGGCCCAATTTTACCATTGCGTCACGCCCATTTTCAGGCGCGAAAGCTTGATAAAGTCAGTGTGGAGCTATTAACACGATCTGGACTCGTGTCCTCGCAGATGCCCACTTTACCAAGGCCCAGAAATGGCCACGATCCAATTTGCATCCAAAATGGGCGCAATGGCAATTTAAATATATTTGCGTGTATTTAAACTGAATTAATGGTCTGCCTGTCCAAATTTACCAGCATTTCCCCCTTTACCATTGTGCTCCCACATCCAGAATTGGCGCAAAATAGACATGCTTGGCAAAGGTCTGCTTCGGGCTCTCCTGCTTTTGAAGAGATAAGTTCAAAGCTTCCAACAGCTCTCTGATTCAGATCGGTGGTGGGAGGGAGGGAGGGGGAGGTTGGTCAGATCATTCTCAAGCAGGGAAGGTTGGAGGAGGTGGGTCTGATGTATCTCTGATGGGGATGGAGGGGGGAGGAAGGCCTGATTGTTGTCTGGTGGCGCGGGGAGGGAGGGGTGAGGGAAGAGGGAGAATTGGTTGTTGTCTGATAGGGGAGGGGGTATGCCAGTGGGGTAAGAAGGCCAGATTGTAGTCTAGTGGGGGGGAGGCCAGATCGTTGTCTCGTTGTGGGGATTGGGGGTGGGGGTGTGAGGCCAGATCATTCCCTGGCGATGGGGCAGGGGAGGGGGAATGGGGGAGTGCAGGAGGCCCGATCATTCTTGAGAGGGTGGGAAGTTAATTTTACCCCATCACATTTCTAATTGTGATCATTCCTGTTATAAATGCTACTTAGATTATATTTTACTTGCCATGAATGTTTTTTTTTTCTCTCTATTCCTGCAGAAGAAGTAGAAATTATCTCCTAAACTTGGAAATACAGCTCTTCGAATTTACTGCAAGTTGGCTGTTGCTAAACATAATCGCAAAGGTTGTTGAATCAAGCAATGGTTATTTGTACACACATCTGTATGTTTCATTACACAACTTCAATAAAAGCCTGGATATGTACCTGGGTGGATTTTGCAGATATAGGCTACAGAGAGAAGAGATTTGGCAACTATAATAGTGCATGTGCACAATGTTAGTGAAATTGTCAAAATACTCGGCTGTGAGAGGATGAAATATGCCAGGAGGGAGGCCAGATGAATCTTGGGTGGGGGGGGGTGCAGGGGAAAGGGAGTTCAGTGGGGGCAAAAGGGGGCAAGAGGTCACAGTTGGTCTGGATAGCAGGAAGTGGGTTGATAAAGGGGACAGTAATGTAGTAGGGATGGGCCAATATTTGTGGATCCCTGGGAGCAATGTGATGACGTTTTCAAACTTTTTTCCTCACTGCACATGCGCAGTTCAGAGCTCCGGTCATTTCAGGCATGCTGAGCCCCACCCACAGTGCAATTCAGACTCACAATTCAGGCTGAGTGCGTATCGGGGCGCCTGAAAGCAGATTTTCAAGTTGGATCTGAATTGATTCAGCACTTAGAAATGAAAACAGTAAAATTGGGCCCAAGGAGAACATACAAACTCAATACAGACCCAAGTGATCCAAGTTGGGAATCAAACCTGGGTCTCTGGCACTGTGAGGCAGCATTGCTAGTCACAGTCCCACTGTGCTGTACCATTTTTCCGACAGGAAAGGGGCGATGTTTGGAGTTTGAAAGACAACAATGCACATATAAGATCTGACTTGCCATAGTCATGTTATTGTGACATGAGGCAACCTCACTGTAGGCTGCTATCTTAGATAAGTCCAATAAAATCTCTCACTCAGAACACACTGAAGAAGTACAGTTAACCTTAACCATGAAATAAATACTACCCATTTACCCACACAGCTCCTACCTCCCCCATTTCCTGCTCCACAGTTAAAAATTAGCAGTGCATTCTAGAAATGGTGGAATATTGATACACAGCTAAAAGCATTATTTTCAAAATGTACCCATACCTGATTTCGACCCCATCCTGGGTAATTAACAATCAGACTTCAAATCTGATACATAGGACCTAAACCAATGCTTGAGTCAAATTTCATTTTTACAGTATAGAATACCAACAAAAACATTTCAAATGGTTAGGTACCATCTTTTACACAATGATTTGGAAGGGGAAACTATTAAATAATCAAAAAACTAGGGTTATAATAACAGCGACAAGTGAATAGACCACAAATTAATACACGTCTTTAATCATTGTCTATCAGAGATTATATTTACATGCTACCAGAGATTATATTGATTAAAGATATGGCTTAGACTGTTGCCCAGGTCACACCAATTTCAACCAGCCATTGATTTCAAGCTCGACTTCATCTCCATTTTTCAAGTAGCATACCTATTGTTATATCTTCTCTTTTGATGTCAGTCCTGACTGAAAAACTCTTGAGTTGAGCTTTATCTGCATCTTGACTTTTACAATCGGGTCCCCGACTATAGAGTGAATCATTTCTGTCTCTACCACCATGGGGGGAATTTTACTGACCTCTGGGTGATGGCTTGAGAGGCATATAGGTCAGGAAAAAGGCAGAATGGGAGCCTGGCATGTTCCCACCATAGATAATGTTTCCTGAAGGAGAAATTCAACAACTCATATAGCAGTGGCCGACAGGCAGATACATTTGTTCACAAACCAATTGACGGCAATTCTGTAGAGCCTTTTAAATGAACAGGGAGTTGCAGGAAACATGGAATCTCACCAGTTATAAGAAGCAAATGCCCAGTAATATTGTTAACTGTGGATGCAAATCATTAAGAGAAAAACCATTGCAACACAAGGAGGGTAATAAGCAATAAAACATGGAAGGGAAGAGCAGGCATTTCAGCAAAGTGGGTGCCTACATTGGAGACAGAGTATTAGAAGGGTTCCTCCAAGGTGCAATCTATACTTTGGGGTTAATAGACCTTGAGTTATGAGAGCTTCAAATTAACACGGGTTCTCCTGTGTCTGATTTTCAAGTCCTCCAGCAAGGAGAAGAATAAAAAAGGAAAATAGGTGCAGCCGGAGGGAACAAGGCTGAGGTTCATGTGGATGAATGAGAGGTGGAAGGAGAGGACACAGAGGGCCACACAGCCAGGTTCATGGCCGCAGAAGCACCAGTCCATTGAAAGACGTCACTGAGAGAAAACTGCTCTGGAGATGTCAAAGCATCAGTGCTGATGACAACTGTGCCTATTCACAGAGGCAGCCAGAGAGCTGTGCACTGTGCTGGAAGGGGATCTGAGCCCAGTGAGATGGTGGTGGTCATGTACTGTCTGTGTCCATGGATGTTACTGTGGCACTTAACTTTTATACCTCAAGATTATTCTAAACATCTACTGAGGGCAGGGATGGAAATCCCATTCTATAGCCCTTTGCTGCACCGAGACATGTACAAGGAGGCAGGCCAATATATACCAATATATTTCACACCAACACAGTCAGCCAAGAGGGCTATAGAACATCACTAGATTCTCCCAGAGGCAATTAACTGAAAACATGTAGTCCTCCAGATTCCCACAGGGCAGATAGAAGCTTTCATCATCAGGAAGGATTTGTTCTTGCTTAATGTACAGTTGGTTTATTATCATTGCAAACGGATCGATCCACCAGGTGTGTAGAGGTTTTGAGAGGTTGCCACATCAGCTGCAGGTGCCCCCACCTTTTCAGTCTGTCACAGTGCCTTTTTGGATGGTTGGAACCCCCCCAACACAGAGGAAACCTATAACTGCTGCCATGTGTCAACAAGACTGTAGGATTTCTGAAAATGTGGTTCTTATGTCAGGGTAGATCTGGTGGAACTTTGCAATACACTGCAGCATAACAGGGTGCTGTACTGTGCTCTACACAGCCCTGGCACTCCAGAGAGGAGAAACCTTGAAGAGTGCATCTTCCTTGAATGTGCAACAAGTGTCGGTTGAGATCTACTTAATGCTAACAGGCCTATGAAAGACTTCTCCATAAAATTATAGAATCCCAACAATGCAGAAGGAGGCCATTCAGTCCATCAAGCCTGCACCAACAACAATCCCACCCAGGTCCCATCCTGGCAACCTCACATATTCACGCTGCTAGCCCCCTGACACTAAGGGACAATTTAGCATTGCCCATCAACCTAATCCACACATCTGTGGATTGTGGGATGAAACTGGAGCACCCGGAAGAAACCCACGCAGATATGGGGAGAATGTGCAAACTCCACACAGGCAGTGACCCAAGGCCAGAATTGAACCCAGTTCCCTGGTGCTGTGAGGTAGCAGTGCTAACCACTTTACCACTGTTCTTGCACTGACTGGGATTTCCAGATGAACATTAATATTTATTTTATAAATGATGACAGGTCTGTCATGTATTTCAAGTAGTTGTGATTGTGATTTCTTCAACTATTTGGATCTGATTAGTTTTCAATAAGGGATGGACTCATTTCAAAGTGTGTAAGTTAATGGTAACTCTGGTATTTAAATATGTGCGAACTGCTTATGAAGGGCGGGTCTGGGAAATAATCCAGAATGCCAAATCAAAGAAGCAGACTGAGCAAAAAAGGGGCTCAGAAAAATTAAGCTTTTTGTGACATCCTATTTATTGTAGTGTTTTACGAATGTACTGCTCTGTTATTATGGCCCTACATAATGACAACTGACAGGTAAATATTATTGTGGCAACTGTGGAGCTGTACATATGTAGCTAAAACAAAACATGAAACCTGACATCCATATGATAGTATTAACACTTAAAATGGCAAAATTGAAATGCTGTACAACGTTCTGCAAAACTTGACAATGGAAGCAGTGATTAGAAACTGAAAAGTCAGCCAACTGTTAAGTTTTAAAATTATCCAGTGCATTATACATCAAATCCAAAATAATATTCAGCTGGGAGCATGTTCAGGATGAAACACAATCGCAGATTTTTAATGACTGTATAGCTGAATCAACCCTCACTCACTGTATGAATCATCAAAAACCCTCAACTGTCTTTCAATCTTGTGACATACTTCGCACTGACTGTTCATTCTTCTGAAGAGATGCAGATTCAGATCAGGCCTCAGACAGGCAGGTCGGGAGCTCAGTTTCAAGTAATTGTCTGAATGCAATTGTTGTTTTATGTAACAGAGTGCTGGATGAGAGATTGCCAGGGACCAGTCTGACCACCTCCGTCATGGGAAGGACAAATTGTCTTTTTTGGGGGTAAGTGAGGCCAGATTGGTGCACAACATGGAATATTTCAGACCAGCCCAGTGTCACCCCTTTGAGACAATCAGACCTAAAGGCTGTCTTTAGACCAGACGCTAACTGTAGCTGTAGGGCTACAGATCCCAGGATCCAGCAGATTGACAATTTCTGGAGTCCTTGCACTCAATATAAATATTTTTCAGGGCTGCAATATACGCTGGGACACATCAATCCCTCTCAGAACACAATGTCTGTTGATGGTAGTGGCCAAAGCGAGGTTAATAAGCATCCTATGGTTCAAAGTGAATGTGATGCAGCAGCTGCCCATGTGTCTGGATTCTGGGAAAGCGAGCAATACAATACAACTTCCTAGCTCTCTCTCTCTGTCTCTCTGTCTGTCTGTCTCTCTCTCTCTCTCTCTCTCACATTCTCCCTCACTGTTTGCTTTTGTGATGTCAAGTAGATGAGCCTTACAACTCAGCTGACAATTAAATCAATAACCTATTGAGTGTTTGGGATTTTATGACAATTCCTTGGCTGATATTCCGCAGATTTCCTGTGGCACCTTGAAAGTAACCAATGTCAAAATATTTCAGAGTAGTTACCATCTTCATTTGGACAAACTGATTTGTTCTGACAGTGAGGAAGCCTGAAGAACTTTGCAAAGAAAGTTGGAGAAATGAAAGCAGAGCTCTGCTGAAACATTCTCATAGGATCTGTGGGCGTAAATTTAAGTGTCATCCCTTATGGACTAATGTCTTCTCCCATGTTATCTTGTTCTCCTAGCTCCATGTGCTCCAGTTGCTATCTCTTTTCCATAATGTTGACAAACCAAAGAATCTATATTGGTCCCTATATGGGAATCTTCAACAATAGGCATAGCCTAAAGACAAGGATATGTCATTAGGACGTTAGGACGGCGGCGTGGGCTCGTTGGGCCGAAGGGCCTGTTTCCCGTGCTGTGTTGCTCTTTGTTCTTTGTTCTTTGTAATCCTATCTGAGATCTCAAGCTGTCCCAAGTAAATGGAAGAACAGGGAAAGGTAATGTCTTGAAACTCAAATTTCTTCAAATTTTTTGATGTCGTACAATGTGATTATACAAGATTGCAGAGAATTCCACCTCCTAAATGTTACACAACACCAATCCTGAGAGAGTGTTGCATTGTTGAAGGTATCGTCTTTCAGGTAAGATTTTAAATCGAGACGTTGTCTGCTCTTACAAGTGGAAGTAAAATAGCTCATATCGTGGTATGGAAGAACAGGAGGACTGTTCTCCACATGTCCTGGCCAGTAAAATCCCTATAGTGCAAAAAGAGGCCATTGGGCTCAACAAGATTACATTGGTCAAATCCCACCGGGTTCTATTCCCGTAACTCCATATATTTACCCTGCTAATCCCTCTGACACTAGACCAATTTAACATTGCCAATCAACCTAACCCACGTATCTTTGGATTGTGGAGGGAAACCTGAGCACCTAAAGGAAACCCATGCAGGCATGGAGACAATGTGTAAATTCTACACAGATAGTGACCCGAGGCTGCAATCGAACCAAGATCCCTAGCACTGTGAGGCAACATTGCTAACCACTATGCCACCGTGCTGCCCTATACTTATGCCTCAATTCACCTCAATCAACAGATTATGTTCGTTATCACATTGCTGTTTGTACAACATTGTATGCAAATTGGCTGCTTTCTGTTTTTTTGCATCAAAACAGTGATTTTATTTCAAAAATAATGCATTGGTTGAAAGCATTTTGTACACCCTGATGTAATGAAACGCATAGCAAAGTATTTATTTTACAGTCACTTTGTTCAGTCTTTTACCTTCCATGTAAGATCATTACAGCTCGTATAGTAATAATTGAGCTCTGCAAGAACAGAGGAGATTAAACACACATTAAACAAAAAGTTATTTTGATTACCTTTATATGAACTTTTTCACATCGATGATTTCTGTAGCCTGACTTAACACTTACATCTACCCAAATGTGCACGAATTCCTGAACAGTAATGGCCAGTGATTTTCCGTTTTCTTGACAAAATGGATAGGATTTCTGAATGAAGACGTGAAAATAGTGACGGAATTCCTGGGAATTCCAATGGAATATACGCAGGATTTACTATTTCAATCACCACATCCAATGGGCCTAATTCTAAATGGATTATGTTATAGAATGTCAACCATTTCTTAAAAACTGCAATTCAACAGCACCAAACGGAAGGAAAGAGAAGGAAATGCAAATTCCAACACTAAGAACCACAAGTAGGGGCCAGAATTTTACCACCCTGCCACAGGAATCAGGGTGGGTGAGGGGCAGACAATGGAAAGGCCCATGAACCTTGGGCGGCATTGTACGGTTGCGGGAGGCCGTAAAAACCCGCCCATGGTGTCACATTCCAATAAATCAGAGCAGTGAATTTGTTTGCTGATTTTGGCATTGACTTCAATGACTAAATTGCATGATGACAATGATGGATGTCAGAGCCATCAGGCGATAGTCATTAAGGCATGCTGCCTGGCTTTTCTTTAGTACAAGGATGATAAGATGATGAGCAAAGTGATGGCCGCACCTAAGATTGATGACAGGTGGTTAGGGGCTGCACTGCTTGTGCAGCACCGAGAGACTGGGCTCAGACTAGTTTCTGCTGCATTGTTTGAAGAATTTAGTCAGTGGAATTCAGATGATGGTTGACATTCATAGAATAATCTTGATGTGATGTGAAACAGGTATGAGGCTAAGAAAATATGCACTTGCTAAATGTCCAAAGCAATTTGATTGAGTATACGATTATTAATGATTCATGATTTACACATTCAGACTGAGAGCAATAACTAATGATTTATGATGCATACTCAAGTGTACCTGTGGGCCCAACGTTAAACAGTTGTTGCAGTAACAACAGTAGTGCAAGTGAAAAGCTTTAACTAATGAATGATGAAAATATAATAAATGACACACTGTGCTTGACAAAGATTAAGTCATGAATCACAGTGTGTCACCACTCCAATGTCAAAATTATCGCAAAGTGAATAGTTTATAGACATGGCAAATAGATAACTAGCAGTTAAAAACTGGTATGTATTTATAATGAGTCTCACTAGCTGCACTAAGCACTGTGTTTTAACATGTGCATTTCGTCATCAGAAGTGAGGTTACAGGTTGCTAGCATGGGGAACCTGGCAGAGAGAAGGAGCAGCCTATATTGAACACCATCCCGTAAATAAAGCACTGTTAGGATTTAACTTCCATACTTATAGAGATTATAGAGTGATAGAGGTTTACAGCATTGGTACAGGTCCTTCAGACTAACTTGTCCATGCTAACTCTTTTTTAACCATTATGCTAGTTTCCAATTACTTGTGCTTGGCCCATATCCCTCCATAACCATCTTAGGCAGAAAGCAGCTGTCTACATGCTTTTTAAAAGTCTCTACTACAACTTTGGCAGTTTGTTCCAGACATTACCACCCTCTTAGTCAAAAAGTTACTCTTCTGAGTTCTTTTGTATCTCTCCCCTCTCACTTTAAACCTATGCCCTCTAGTTTTAG
The DNA here is from genome assembly GCA_024679065.1 of Sphyrna mokarran. Lineage (NCBI taxonomy): Eukaryota > Metazoa > Chordata > Chondrichthyes > Carcharhiniformes > Carcharhinidae > Sphyrna > Sphyrna mokarran. Next base: position 46,072,292 of record JAGIQG010000015.1, read on the forward strand.
ATCCCCCTACCTTTGGGAAAAGATGTTGACTATCTAGCTGATCTGTGCTTCCTAGCATCAATACCACAAAATTCACAAGAAAAGCAGCATACCACATAAAATTACGTTACTTTCATGAGACTTATTGACCAGAATTTTGCCATCCCACTGCCACGGGAATCATAGCCACAGGCGGGGGTGGGGGGCAACCACGCAAAGGTCCATTGACTTCGGGCGGGCTGGAAAATCCTGCCCATGGAATAGGATTCTGTAAGAATGCAGCACGTGAAATATTTCCTAATAATTAAAACAAAAAGCTGAGTTATCTAACTGAGAATGTTACAGTCACAGAAGTAATGTAACATGTAAGTTGCAGAGCTGGGCTGAGAGGTGGCAAATGGGGTTTAATATGGAAAAGTGTGAGGTGATTCACTTTGGCAAGAGTAATATGTGTGCAGAATATAGGGCGAAAGGTAGGACTCTCAGTAGTATAGATGAGTAGAGAGATCTCGGTGTACAGGTGATAGATACCTGAAAGTTGCTACTCAAGTTGATATGGTTGTTAAGAAGGCATATAGTGTGTTAGCATTTATTGGTAGAGGGATTGAATTTTGGAGCCGAAATGTTATGTTGCAACTTACAAAACTCTGGTGCGGCCGCACTTGGAGTATTGTGTACAGTTTTGGTCGCCACATTAAAAGAAAGATGTGGAGGCATTGGAAAGGGTGCAGAGGAGGTTTACCAGGATGTTGTCTGGTATGATGGGTAGGTCTTATGAGGAAAGACTAGGGGACTTGAGGTTATTTTCTTCAGAGAGAAGAAGGCTAAGAGGTGACCTAATTGAGACATATAAGTTGATCAGAGGGTTAGATAGGGTGGATAGTGAGAGTCTTTTTCCTCATCTGGAGATGGATAACACAAGGGGACATAGCTTTAAATTAAGGGGTGGTAGTTATAGGACGGATGTTAGAAGTGGGTTCTTTACTCAGAGGGTAGTAAGGGCGTGGAATGCCCTGCCTGCAACACTTGTGGACTCGCCAAGTTTAAGGACATTCAAATGGTCATTGGACAGGCATATGGATAGCATTGGAATAGTTTAGGTTAGAGGGTCATAAAATTGGTTCCATTGGTCGGCAGAACATCGAGAGCCGAAGGGTCTGTACTGTTCTATGTTCTATGTTCTACGTAGTAGCATCAGAAGAAACTTTGTTATTAATAATCCAAAGACAAAGATCATCCTTAACAACACATATTGACAGGATTAAAGTTCAATATGAAGTTGAATGTTATAAAAAGGAACGAGCGCAAGAAACATACCATGAAAAATTATTTTAAGAAGATATTATTGGATTACCGATGTTTTTAATACTTGCATGTTAAGAGAACTGAAGGATATAAGGTAAGAAGCACAATCCTTTTACATAGGTTTTACATATCTTCATCATTAAACTGTGCTAAATTCCAAAGGAAAAGTGATTGATTCTTAATGCAATCTTTCTTTTATTGAAAGCTAAACAGAGCTCTATTTAATCCATATTTATAAGGATGCAGTTCCCAAATGTAGTGTGGGCTTTCAATTCCTGACTCCTGTTAGCAATCTGTTTTCTCAGCTAAGGGCAGTTTCCCTATCCAAATGGTTCTCCCATGAACTAAGACCTGTATTGTTATGCATACTGCGATCCATGATAGCATGCGACGTGACTAACAAGTACCTCTCAATCACAGTTTCACTGTATTCAGGGGACATGTGGGATGGCTACCTGCTAGCTGCACTAAAGAATAATAAACACCCCACTTCATGACTTTATAGAACATAGAACGTAGAACATAGAACACTACAGCACAGAACAGGCCCTTCGGCCCTCGATGTTGCGCCGACCAAAATAAAAAGCAATGCCCTCCAAACTAAACCATTCCCTTCTCTTCCATATACTTATCAATTAACCTCTTAAACGCCACCAAACTTGGCGCATCTACAACAGCTGCAGGCAGGGCATTCCACTCCCTAATCACTCTTTGAGTAAAGAACCTACCTCTGATATCCGTCCTATAACTCATACCCCTTAATTTAAAGCTGTGTCCCCTCGTGCTAGCTTTCTCCATCCTAGGAAAAAGGCTATCACTGTTATATTCTGAAACAATGCAGAAACTAATGAGTATATTGATTTTTAAACTTATTCTTTTAAAATATAAGGCAGAAGTAATTGAAAATCTATAATAATGATATCAATCCACAAGGGGATGGAGAATGTTCCACAGATAATTCCTCATACAATCCAATATCTTTTCTTACAAGCCTTTTGAAAGAAACAGCTATTTAAAGGAAACACAAAATATTGAGCTTCAATTTGCCTTCAGGGCCCGCTGTCAGACTGCAGTGTGGGTCAGAATTCAGCATAGTGTGGGAAATGGTCACTCAGTGTGATGTTGTCCAGGACGGACAATTAATGGCCAGAAAACAGACTTGCCAGCCCCAATTAAGGATAGTGGGTGGGCTCTTAAAGCTGGAGGCCAGACAATCAAAGATCTTAAAACTTGGGAAGAAACAACAGGTTGTAGTACTGAGTCGATAAGAGAGAGAGTATGGTCAAATGGAAGTGCCTACTCTCCAACTTTTTTAAAGTTTACACTTAAAAATGGGATTTACAACTGGGCTACTACTTGAGCTGGGGCAGTAGAGGGCGGGAGGGTGTGGGCAGTGATGTTGAGGGGGTCAGTGGGTAAGACTATCCCTTTACAAGATGGCTTCTACAGTACACAGGCAGACAAGAAGGACTTCTAAGCCCACCTGGAGTGCTGGCCCTCTAGTCTGCTGCTGGGAGATTGCCTCAATCAAGCCCCTTCATTGTGGGGTATTTAGAGGCAAAACAGACAGTCTCAGTTTATCTCATTTAATCAGCCTTAAGTGTATTTTAACAAATCCACTTTGGCTAGTTATCATGTGAGGGTAGACTTGTAGCCTTTTCACCCTCAGCAAAAATGGCCATGGGACTCAATTGAGCTAAAGAACTGGCACACAAGTGGGCGATGCTATTGTTAACACCTGTCTCTCTCCAATCCTGGCTAAAAACCAAACCCATTAGTTACAGATACATGTCCAGTACCTTGTCCTTGAACTGCAGCAGTCACTGTGCTCATAATGCTGCCATGATGATACTAGGTTTGGCATTCCGTAATATTGACTCAGAGATAACGAGGGCACAGTAATATATGTCCACAAGAGGATGGTGCATAACGCAAAGAGTGAGGCTGTTGTTGAGGTAGAGGAGGTGGTTGTTGCAGTGCTGTGAATTGTTGTCACAGTATGTTTGATAAGTTGCTATAATGGGTATCCATAATGCATTCATAGTTGTGTCAGGCTAGATATTAAGTTTAGCCGTAGGGGCTTGAAGCGAGTGTATTGCTTTATCTTAGAGGATATGAGCTAGTTATATATTGTTGTGATTGGACCTATCCAGCTGAATGTTTGTTATCACACACCTGAACATTAATGGTGTGTATCAAATACTGCCTGTCCTAAACCTCAATCTCATCCACATTCCTTTGGGCTGCTAAATGGCTGTTTCAATAGGTCCATTTTAGCCTGCATTCACCATCAGAAGGAACAGTAAGAAATCTCACAACACCAGGTTAAAGTTTAACAACTTTCTCTACAATCACAAGCTTTCAGAGTACTACTCCTTCATCAGGTGAGTCTCACCTATTGAAGCAGCAGCAGTCTGAAAGCTTGTGATTCCAAATAAACCTGTTGGACTTTAACCTTGTGTTGTGAGACCTTTACTGCGCCCACCTTACTCCAATGCTGGCACCTCCTCTTCATCAGAGGGAACGGCAATGTGGGCTGAAAATTCAGAGAGAATCGAGAAATGCAATTCTCTCAGGAGAGATTGCTTTTTGTGAATTTCCCCAACCTGCATCAGTGATATTGCGAAGTTCACGTCCACAAAGAGTGAGAACATCATTTTAAAGAATTTGAAATATTAACCGCCCTTAAACTTGAAGTAGAACTGTTTTTCTCCAACCCCCAAAAAGTAATTTGATATTTCAGATCATGTCTTCTCCATGATTGGAATAATCCTTTTCCAGTTCTGTTGTGTTAAAAACTTCAACCCTTTAACTTGTGTCAAAAGATTGTTTCTGTGCCACAGTCTAAGTCACAGATAAAGATGGGAATTTTTCCATCCTGTGTCAATATAATTAACAATCCTCCCTCCCCCACCATCCATATGATCGCCTCTTACTGTATTGTCAAACCTCTCCGGTATGGTTTACAACAGGTTCACCCAGATGTGAACCTGACATGAAGATCCCTCCAAGGACACAAAGGTCACTACAGCCTCTGGAGTGAAGGATCTGTCTGGGCACTGTCCCCGAACACTGCCTAACACTATTGATTTACTCTGTTGAAAACTTCCTCTTGGAGAGATTTCCAAGACGAACAGTGGTGATCCTTGAGCAGAATATGAAAGAGAGCCAATTGCAATGTCCAAACTCTGTTCGGGATTGTGTGTTTTAACAAAAAGAAAAGAAAATGGTTTGCACACGTGAATTCAAACAAACAAAGATTTTATTGAAATGCTGGTCTGTGCCTGCATCACGTACAAAATTGAAAGTAAAACAACAGCCTTAACACAAACCATATTAACATCACCATCAAATCATTTGAACAGCCCTTAAAGTAACATACACTCTTTTAAATATATAACATCCCTCCCTGTAGTCATGACAACAAATTATTACGGTTTTATACAAATGATCAATAAAACTCCAGACACAGTCGCATGCGTCATTATATACAATCAATAAGAAAATCAATCAGGAGAACATCTATTGTTCTTTGGTTGTATAAGATATTCTGGAATTTGGCTGTCCTTGACACTAGATATGTGATTTGGAACTTTAGAAGAGATTCCTTCTCTTGAAACTAATTCTACATCATTCTCATGTGGTATAGTAGCTGAGACACAGTCATCGGACAATTCAGATTCAACTACACCTTCTGTAATAATATTCACAACATGAGGGATTAAAGAAGTTGGTACTTCAGGAAAGATTCTGAAAAATCATTTTGCGATGACAACAATTGGTCAGCATGGTGTCACCAAACTAGTTCATCTTTAGTTTGAGCTATGTAAGAAATTGGACCTGTTTTTGCTAAAACTCTGGCTAGTACCCATTTCTTACTTATACATTCAGTCTCCTTATTGAAACGAATGTAGTTTTGCCTTCAGTTAACATCGAGCAACTTGAGATTGATAGCACTTCCCTGCATTGGATTTCCAGCAGTATCAGCTCCATGCTGGAAATCAGCTGCTGGTGGTGGTGGGGGGTGGGGGATGACATAAATTAATTAAATAAAACATTTACATATATATTAAATCTAATGAATGATCTTGGGACTGAAGTCTCAGGGCCCACCAGCAACTCCTCTCCTGCCAGAGTGGTTCACTCTAACAGGATTTACTAACGCTCCCTACTTTCGGGAAGTTGGTGGCCTGACCACACTGGAGTGAAGGGGGGGGAGCAATTCAGATCCCCGAGAAGGTCAGGCAGCGGCGGGGTATTCCCAGGCATGGGTAATACCCAAAGGGCAAAGTGCCAATGCCAAAGCACCTCAGCCCTGCCTATCAGTCATAGAGCAATGTCATGTGGCCTAAAAGGATGGGGCTGATGGGGGATAGTGTCTCCGGGGAGCAATCGTTGGGGGTGGCAGGTTTCATTGCCACCCTGCGTTTTGGCACCGAGCAGAGAGAAGGAAGCCAATGATTGGGACTAGGCATTATGATGGGGGAACCTGTTAGTGGGAGGGCTGAGACTGGGCGGGTATGCAGTTCAGGACTGCTGATTGCATTGTGATGGTGAGGGCATTTGGCAAAGAGGTGGGAAATTTGTGGGGTGGGGATGTCGAGGCTGGTCTGGGCATATATGGGCGGCCAGTGGTCACGCCGTGGGCAGGCAGAGAGCAGGCGTTGAGGGGATCATGAGGCTGGCCAGCAATCCGGAGCCAGCAGGCAGGTACAACTGTGCATGCATCTATCTGAATGCTATACTGCCAGCTTTCTGGGTGGGAATAGGCCCTGATTTCTGGAGTGAATCATGCTTGTGCACTCTGCAGTTTACAGAATATGAGAGATTCTTCTTTGAACTCCTGCTGAAAAAAATCAGCATGACTTACTCCAGTTCTACATGAATTCGAGCCTTAGGTTTTTTTGGGGGAGAATTCCAACCATGGTTTCAAATAAGAATGTTGTTCTAGCAATCAGTCCTTTCATTATCACATTCCTCATCTTCCCCATCATGGAATCATTTCTGGATCATTTCTGGCATGTCCCTGGACATGAGAAGCTGACACAGGCAAATGATCTACTCATGAAAAGTAAAGAATATTGGCAAAACCATTTAGTGTATCTGCTGAACAGGTAAAGGTAAGCATTTGCGTCACCATTAGCATGACATCTCTGAGTGACAATACTTTATACTATATCAATGTACCAAAAGGACCATCTTCACAATCGACAAGCAGCTAACGAAAGTACGCCTTCATTTGGCTCAAAACTATTACTTAAGGGTCAATGATCAGTCAGTCATGTGAAATGACAACCATATAAATAATAATGAAATTTTCTTATGTCGAACATTATACCAAATGCTTCTTTTCCTAGCCGATCATAGTTAGATTCAGCTATAATCAGAGTACAGAAGCAAATTTGTTTGTTGTTCTTACCAAGGCATAATATGCGAAATGACTGCCTCTACTCCATAAGGTGAAGCGCCACAAGCAATGGTAGCTTCAGATTAAAGTGAACTAGTACTTCCGATTTGGCAAAGCATCTTTGACATCCTTGTATACTTTTTCAAAATCTGTTGTCATGTCTCATGACTGTTTCACACATAGTAAATTATGCAATGGCTTCAATAATGTATCTAGTCTGAGAACAAATTTGCTATAATAATTTATTAATCCTAGAAAGGACCTCAATTGTGTTACATTTCTTGGATGTAGTCTTTCTAAAATTGTTTCCATCTCCTTGGGTGTTTTATGTAGGCCTTTGCTATCAATAGCAATTCCTTCTAACACACTATAATTTACTTTCCTAGTTATATCTAATAAATATTAACCGCCCTTAAACTTGAAGTAGAACTGTTTTTCTCCAACCCCCAAAAAGTAATTTGATATTTCAGATCATGTCTTCTCCATGATTGGAATAATCCTTTTCCAGTTCTGTTGTGTTAAAAACTTCAACCCTTTAACTTGTGTCAAAAGATTGTTTCTGTGCCACAGTCTAAGTCACAGATAAAGATGGGAATTTTTCCATCCTGCCTGCCACAGGAATCACAGCAGGCAGAAAGATCCGTTGACCTACAGTTTCAGGACAAGGAGTTACTATTAATAGTAAAGGCCTACATAAAACACCCAAGGATATGGAAGCTATTTTAGAAACTTTATGCCCAAGAAATTTAATGCAATTGAGGTCCTTTCTAAGATTAATAAATTATTACAGCAAATTTGTTGCTAACTTAGCTACATCATTGAAGCCATTGCAGTCTGAAATAGTCATTGGATGTGACAACAGACTTCGAGAAAACACACAAGGATGTTATTATCTTTAAGATGTTTTCACAAGCAGGGTGTTTTTATAAAGGCTTATCACTTACTCTCTCTCCATTGCTGCAGATCAAATGAAGAGAAAGGATTTGCCATAGCTTATTATCAAACATAATTTGTCCCCTGTGATACCAATCTAAGTGCTTAGCAAAGTTGAAAGGTCAAAAAGATACTTATTTTAAAAAGTTGCTTTCTTTGGTGCTTTCTGCATTAGTTCAAATATGACCTAGATATAGGTATCACTACTTAATAGAAAGAAACAGTCTTGTGTTTCTGAGCATCCTTGAGTGTACACAACTGTATTTTAACCCTTACAATGACAATGAGTAGTCACTACAATCAACCTTCCAGTTCATTCCTTCCTGTGTATACGTAGTTGGCTCCTTAACATTCATTTTCTGTTTTAAGCACGCTGAACTACAAATCTGTATGGTGTGCCAAGGATGTACAGACAGAATATTGCCTTGCATCTTCAATAAATTACCATGAAAATATTTTTAAAACAGTCTTGTATTTAGCTCCCAGGGTGAGAGAGATTTGACATGACAAGCGCCCTTAGAATTGAATCAGCAATGCACATACTTGTAAGGAAAATCCAACTGGAAGCCATCTCAATACATACAATACAATACAAAGTTCATTAGAAAACAGATCATAATCATAGTATCCTACAAGATAGAAGGCCATTCAGCCCATCGAGTCTGTACAGATAACAATCCCAACCAGGCCCTATCCCCATAACTCTACATGTTTATCCTGCTCATCCCCCTGACACTAAAGGAAAATTTTGCATGATCAGCCAACGTAACATGCACATCTTTGGACTGCAGGAGGAAACCAGAGGAAGCCCACTCAAACACAGGAAGAATATGCAAATTCCACACAGATAGGCACCCGAGGTCAGAATTGAAACTGGGTCCTTGGCGCTATGAGGTAGCAATGCTAACCACTGAGCCACAGTGCCACCCATGTCCATGTAATGTCCATTACTGTGCAATATTGATTTAACACAGACACTACAGTTTTGGCATTCAGTGCTGCAGCAAACATCCTTATACAGCTGAATATTGGTGCCAGAGGACTGGAGAACAGCTAATGTGGTTCCGCTATTTAAGAAGAGTTATAGAGATAAACCAGGGAACTACAGATCAGTGAGCCTCATGTCAGTAATAGGAAAACTCTTGGAAAAAGTCCTGAAGGAGAGAATCCAACTCCAATTGGAAAGGCAAGGTTTAATCAGGGCTAGTCAGTATGGCTTTGCCAGAGGGAGGTCACGCCTAACAACTTTGATTGAATTCTTTGAGGACGTGACCAGGTGTGCAGATGAGGCTGTTGTATTTTATATGGATTTCATCAAAGCCTTTGACAAGGTGCCACACAGGAGAAACTTATAAAGAAGACAAATGTACATGGTATACAGGGTAATTTGATTTGGTGGATTCAAAATTGGCTTAGATTTTGATTGGTCTTAATTGTAAGAGACAAAGTGATGATAGAAGACTTGTTAGTGGCTGGAAGCCAGTGTCTAGTGACATATCACAGGGATCTGTGCCAGGTCCCCTATTTTTTGTCATTTATATAAACAACATAGATGATTATGTGGAGAGTAGGGTGAGTAAGTTTGCAGATGACACAAAGATTGGCTGGGTGTTTAACAGTGAGATTGAGCGTCCTTGGCTACAAAAAGGTCTAATGGGGAGATAATGGGCTGTCGGAGTTTAACTCTGAAAAGTGTGAGGTGATACATTTTGGAAGGAGTCATTTGACAAGGAAATATCCAATAAACATTCAGAAGTTCTGAGGAACACAGGGGCTTTAGCATGTTTGTTCATAGATCATTAAAGGCAGAAGGACATGTTACTGAGGTCATGAAAATGGCATATGCCTTTTTAACATTCAAGGCATAGATTACAAAATCAGGGGAAGTCATGTAGGGGCTGTACAGGACTTTGGTGAGGCCATAGCTAGAGTATTGAGTGCAGTTCTGGTCACCACATTATAGGAAGGACATGATTGCACTGGAGAGGGTGAAGAAAAGATTCACCAGAATGCTACCTGGGATGGAACATTTAAGTTATGAAGGGAGGTTATGGATAAACATGGATTATTTTAATTGCAGTAGAGAAGACTGTGAAGTGAGCTGATTGAGATGTACAAAACTATAAGGATCATGGACAAAATGGATAGGGGCACCTGTTCCCCTTCATTGAAGGATTAGTTCCAAGAAGACACAAGTTTCAAGAGTTTAAGGCGGATGTGAGAAAACACCTTTTTACTCAGAGCGTGGTGATGGTCTGGAATGTACTGCCTGGAAAAGTGGTGGAGGTGAGCTCCTCATCCTTTAAAACGTACCCGGATAAGCACTTGACATGTCATAACTTTCAAGGTTATGGGCTTGGTAAATAGGATAAGGTAGATGCATTGGATATTTCTCTCATGCTGGGAGCAAACACAATATGTCAAAAGGTCTTTTCTCCATTCTGTGATTCTGTGATCCAGTCACTAGGAACAACTCAGCTCAGAAGAGACAAAAGAGAAAAGACATTAATCCCATGTTGTATGTCATTGAAATGATGGCAGACAACATGCTATCCTGGGGTGTGCAGTTGTGAAAATTAAAATGTGATCTCAGTGGGCCATGAGATGAAGGAGGTGGCACTGATGGTTGAAGACTGGAGATCCATTAAAAAATACCCACTAAACAAAGCAAGAAATGTCTGGTCAAAATGTATCTCGAGAATTTTGATGAGATGTTTCGATGATTTGAAGATTTTGAGCATCATATCACTATTGGTCCAGAGAAGAAATCAATGGTTCATTCCCAAAGTAACTTCCAATAAATTTAAAACAAAAGTTTGAAAGAGAGACCCAAAAGATAGAAAAAGAAAATAATTACCAGAGTCATCAAGCCTACAGATTGGATAAATTCTATTGTTGTGAAAGAGAAGCTAAATGGATGACTACAAATTTGCCTTGATCCCAAACATCTTATTCAAGCAACAAAGAGAATAATACCCTATTCTAATGCTGGAAGAGATCATGCAGTGCTGGAAAATAGAAGTATTCGCCAGGCTTATTGCTAGAAATGGCGATTGGAATTTGACAAATCTTTACCATTGACCCTATTCATAGGCACCCTTTGACTAATACAGACTCCTGTGTCTATCTTTGAATCTTAGGGAATCAGGGTGCATTCTAATATAAAGTACATGAGCTCTACAACAGATGCGAAGGAAATATACTTAGGGTAGGGTTTTCCAGTCAAGTTCACCCTAAAACAGGAAAATCCTGCTCTCGTTCAACAGACCATTGCATAGTTCACTTCCCGCCCACTATTGTTCCTGTGGCAGACGGGATGGAAAATTCCCCCTCAATCACAGTTCCAAAACCTGTGTCTGCAAGTGGGATTATTTAATATTGACATCGTGAGGATTATCATTGAGTAAAATCTGAACAGGACCAATGATATAGAGAATGGTGAATCTATGGAATTCACTACCGCAGAAAGTAGTTGAGGAGAAAATGTTGTGTGATTTTAGGAAGAAATCAACTATAGCTCTTGGGGCTAAAGAGATCAAGGGATATTGAATTTCATGATCAGCCATGATCAAAATGAATGGTGGAGCTAGCTTGAAGGGCCAAATAGCCTACTTCTGCTTCTAATATCTATGTTTCTGTGTGGCTAAAGGAGCAGGTCAGAGACTGGGAATTCTGCAATAATTTACTTAAATAATATCCACCATCTAGTTGAAATAAGTCAAGACTGTAATGAAATGTGTCCATTTGTCTGGATGAACTTCAACAATACTCAAGAGGTTCAACACCATCCATGACAAAGCAGCCTGCTTGATTGACACATATTCACCACCTTAAACATTCACTCCCTCCATCACCAATACAGAGTATACCATACATACGATGGAAGGCAGAAATTCAACAGGGGCCCTTCGGAGGGCCAGAGCAATGGATACATGGAAATTGCAAGTTCCTCTCCAAATCGCATGCCATTCTGAATAGGAAATATAACGTTATTGCTTCATTTGCTGTGTCAAAACCCTGGAACTCCTTTAGGTGTACCTGCAGCACATGGACTGCAGTGGTTTAAGAATGGGCAATGAACTCTGATCTGCTGAGCAATGCCCAGATCCATGAGTAAATAAATAAATATTAAGTTCTGGAAACCTGATGGGAACTTCATAGCATGCAATCATTGTAATTAATAGATACATGCTTCCTGTGCATTGTAAATTCCCTGTATCTGTATTTGGTGGCTATCCAATTTAGCCCTCCAGCCTTAAAATAGCCATATGTGTGCTGGAATGAATCAGATTGCTTTGCAAATAGAGTATTTTACTCAAATGTTAAGAGTACTGACATGTTGGAGCACCAGCAACTGTTAAGAAAAAACAACAGAGGAAGAAAAAATGATGTGTGAAAGACTCAGAATTGCCTCATATGGCGCATATGCCTCACATCCCCCGGACTGAAGAATTTAATAATTAAGTTAGCAGCTGCTCATATCTGCTGCAAATAAAGTGCAGGGAAATTAATTTTTATGTGGTGGTGGAACATTATGTTGCAATAATTAAGACAAATAAAACTGTTTCCATAATGACCACTGTAATAGTAAGCTGGGTTCCAATGTTCGACTTATCGTTCTAAAACCATAGCTCCATCCAAATTCTGATTCAAATACACTCAATCGCTTTAGGCTGCTGCTCCCTGGAACTAAAACAAAAATCATAAGAGGTGATGGCTTGGAAAGGTGATTTGTATGTCCTCCAAATTAATAAAGTGACCATAAAAACATGAACATTATATCTGGATAAAGCAGTCAGACTGTTGAAGAGGCAGGGTCAATTTTGTGCTTGTTGTTTAAGATATTATTTTTGAAGGCACGGAGTGTGAACTCTCACAGTGGAATTGTGAATTAGGTGTTTCATATAGCATTCTGCTATATCCCCACATGGAAGTGATAATTGTTAATAAGTAGGGATTCCCAGTCTCAGTAAGGCAATAAATATATATTTATCTATTTTTGGTGGGAAATAGGAAAGTAAATAGAGGCATGAATATTGGCAAATTACGTCTGCATTCCATCTGCTGCTTCTTGTGGCGAAATTATTGTGGTTGAACTGCACGATCAGCAAAGGCTATGTTAATGCAATGAGCTGTGAAAGGTTGCATGTTGTGTTCTGCAGCATTCAAATCCAGTCCTCTGCAAAGGAACTAATTGCCCATACGTTTACTTAACATAAGATGTGTCAAAAGTTAATGAACTTCCTAATTAAGAAGGATAATGTGTATTTCTGAGTCATGTTTTTGCTGCACTTTCACCACAGAACTATCTTGAGCGTATCTGGTTCTGCAAAATTGATGAGGAAATCAATAAAATGGGTCAGTGTTCGGTGAACTCTGACATACACGTGTTCTCCCATGCCAAAATAGTAAATTTACACTCTCCAAAGAGTTTGCTGTTACATGAGAATAGAATCATGGAATCCCACTGCACAGAAGGAGGCCATTCAGCCTACCAAGCTTATTGCTACAGCAATAAGAATCCCACCACACTCTATCCCCATTACCCCATGTATTTACCCTACTACTCTTCCTGAAATTAAGGGGCAATTTAACATGGCCAATCAACCAAATTGGCATATATTTGGAATATAGGAGAAAACTGGAGCACCCAGAGGAAACCCATACAGACGCAGGATGAACTTGCAAACTCCACACAGACAGCTATCAGAGATCAGATTGAACCCAGATCCCTGGCGCTAACCACTGTGTCACCTTGCCGCCTTAGAATTGTTATGCTACCAGTCCTATTTGTGCCAAAAACAAAATCATATTGTGACTTACTTTATCTGCAAAGAAAATAAAAAATATACTTAAAATAATTGCACATGGTATAGCCAGACTTTACAGCATTAGAAAAAGCTAAGAGTAAAAATAGTCAAATTACCAGAAACACAAATATTTTCAACATAGTAAATTAAACCATTATTTTTCTTCCAATATTTTCCCTCATCAAACAATTAGAGTTTCATGTTTCCAGACCTTAAAAGACCATGATTCTTCCCAAGAAAAGTCTTGGCTAATAAAAATATTCTTTTGTTGTGGGAACCATAGTGAGATCCAATCTTATTCTCACTCAGTGTCAATCCACAATCATTAATCAGATTGTCAAGAATGGGAACATTGCAGATTTTCCAACTGTCTGGCGTGGAAGTTGTGTCAGTTATAAAACTTCTGCTCTTCTCATTGCTGAGATTAGCTAATTTAGCATGGACTGGGACTCTTTGGCTTGTATGCCTAAGTATCACATCATTTACTGAGTCTGATGTGTTTTCTCAAAAGCACAAATCTCCCAATAAACGTAGGGATCAATTTGGTTTATTATACAGCCTGTTATAAAACAGGTGTTTAAAAGCAAAGTGACACATACAAAGAATTATTTGAATTTTAACTTCAGAATAAGTTCAAAATACATCTATTGAAGAAATTGGAGAGTGCAGCTTACATTATATTAATTCTGGCTAAGGTTTAAACTGTGTATTCCAAAATGCTAAGGTTCAAATGGCCAGTCTTAATGAAGTTGATTATAATTCTCATCCCAAGTATAGATCACCCTTGATTGGGAGCACCCCCTCAACAATCATACTCACCTGAGTTCATTGCAGCCACTTCACACAGACACTTATTTTGGCTTGGGGTTAGTGAACCACATCTCCCCAAGGAAAGTAAGACATAGAATCACTATAGTGTAGAAGGAGCCCATTCAACCCATTGAGTTTGCATTGACTTTCCAAAAGAGCAACTTACTCAAGCCCACTGCCCTGCCCTATCTGAATACCTCATTCATCTATCACGGCCAATCCATCTAACATGCATGTCTTTGGACTTTGGGAGAAAACTAGAGCACTTGGAGAAAACCCACACAGACACAGGAAAATGTGCAAACTCCACACAGTCACCCAAGGCCAGAATCAAATCCCAGATCCTGGCACTGTGAGGCAACAGTGTTAATCACTGAGCTACCGAATAGACTGCTAAGTAATTGTTAGTCAAGGTTTGTGTTATGAAACAAATTATTTTTCACTCAGAGAGAATCTGGAGTGCATTGCCTGGGAGGATAGTTGAAGTGGAAACCTTACAACCTTTAAAAAATGTTTGGATGAACAATTAAAAAAATTGTAACATTCAAGGATATGGGACAAGTGCAGAAAAATGGGATTAGCATGTCTTTAATGGTGGGTAATATTAGTGCAAACTTGTTGGACTGAAGGACCTTTTCTGCACTGCATGGTTCTATGACATCTCAAAGGATTTCATATACAATGAATTATGTTAAGTTCATCATTGGTAGGAAAACACCAAATCCCTCAGACAGCAATGAGATAAATGATCAGTTAATGTGCTTTTGATAGCAGTAATTGAAGATGAACGGTTAAGCAAGGAATAAGTTTTGACCAGGCATAATGGAGAACATCTATCTGTTTCTCGAATTGTGCTCACTCGATATAATTCACAGCCTCATGAAACCTCCTACAATAATATAAGTACCACATTCCAGTGTTAACTTTCACTCCTTAGTTTGTTGAAATACCATTTTTCATATTCCCCGTGATTGCTTGCAAATGTCAGTTATTAATTAAGTGCTACACAACATTAAGAAACATATTGTGATTTCCATAGCAATGAATTATCTGAACTCTATTTATATTTTATCCCTTCATGCAGCATTCACAGAATGGAGCTTTCTTTCTGGGGTTGTTTTCAGAGACACTCAATAATGAATGGATAATAATGAAAAAAAAAATCTTTCTTATCAAAGCTCATTTTAACATGAAGCTACATCATTTATTTATGATTATAAAATAGTATGGATAATCTATAAGTTTGGAAAAATGAATTATTTGAATGGCCAGAACTGTATCACCCCACCTGCCAAGGAATCAGAGCCAGCGAGTGTCCGACAATGGGAATTTCCATTGACCTAGGGCAGGAATTTCCGCTCTCGCCTGAGCAAGGCAGTAAAATCCCACCCAATAGCTAGAATTTTACCGACATGCCAACCCCAATTCTGGGAGTGGGCTTGGCTTGGAGAATGGCATTCTCCTTTGGCTTCGGGCAGGATCATGCAAAACTTGTGTGGATGTGCCAGTAAAATTCTGCCCAATGTGTTTACTGATGCCTTCTGTGTATCTTGACTTCACAGTAAAAGTTTAAAGTTTATTTATTAGCGTCACAAGTAAGTATAAATTTACACTTCTGTGTAGTTACTAGGAAAATTCCCCAGTCACCACATTCCAGTATCTGTTCAGATACACTGAGGGAGAATGCACTCAACCAGCATGTCTTTCAGATTGTGGGAGGAAACCCACACAGACATAGGAAGAATGTGTAACCTCCACACAGACAGTCACCCAGGGCTGGAATTAAACCCGGGTCCCTGATACTTTGAGGCATCAGTGCTTAACCACTGTACCACTGTGTCATTGTAGCATAATGATAGTGTTGTTGAACTAGTAAATCAGAAATTCAGAATAATGCTTCAAAGAAATGGAGAGCAATTTTCCCACGTTATTGCAGTTGGTGCAGGTCATGCCAGCCCTGGGAAATTGCATCCAGGCTAAAAATCAATTTCATATCTGGCACCAAATGGTTTGCAATCATTCTGGTCCCTTTCTACTGCCACAAACCTTATCACACACAGAAAGAACATGAGACCTATCAGCATTTTTAAAGTAGCATTTAACTATGCTTAGCCTGTCCAATGGCAAATTCTCCCAGCTCCCAGAATCTTCCAAACCTCAGACATGGTGCATATCTGGCGAGAATCACTATTGGTCTCCACTAATGGAGACCTGGCGCAGTGGTCATGCCAGGGCCTCAGAGGATGTTGAAGCCCTGGGTGGTCAGAGACATGACTGGGGAGAACCACTTAGCAGTGTCCACTTGGAACAATGGTAGTGCCCACTTGGCAGCATCCACCGGGCAGTACCTACCTGGCAGTGTCCACCTGGAACACTGGCAGCGCATATCTAGAACACAGGCAGTGCCCACTTGGAAATATCCATCTGGCAGTTCCCACCTGGAACACTGGCTGTGCCTACCTGATGTAGAATAGACCGCATTGGGAGCAGCAAATGCAATAGACCAAATTGAAGAAAATATATGTGAAGTGCTACTTCACTTGAAAGGAGTGTTTAAGGCCTACCGACTCCCACAACTACTTTGATGACAGCTCTTCACATCCCATAATCTATAAGGATTCCATCCCATTCTCTCAGTTCCCTTCCAACTGCCACATCTGTTCTGATAATGTCACTTTTCAAAATAGCGCTCTCCATATGTTTTCCTTCTTCCCAAATCGTGGTTTTCCACCCACTGTGGTTGAAAGGGCACTCACCCAGGTCTGACCCTTTCCCTGGATCACTGCTCTTATCCCCTTCCCTGCCCTCCCTTCAGAATGAGGATAGGGCCCCGCTCATTCTCACTTTTCACCTCACCAGCCTCCGCATTCAAAGGATCATCCTCCGCCATTTCTGTCAAGTCCAGCATGATGCCACCGCTCAACACATCTTCCCCTCAGTCCCCCTGTCAGCATTCCATTAGAGCCATTCTCTGCAGGACACCTTGGTCCACTCCTCCATCGCACCCAACACCTCAATCCCTGCCCATGGCACCTTCCCATGCAATTATAGAAGATGTACACTTGCCTCTTTGCTTCCTTCCTGCTCACGGTCCCAGGTCCTAAACACTCCTTTCAGGTAAAGCATTGCTTCACATGCATCTCCTTTAATCTGGCCTATTGTATTCACTGCTCGCAATACATTCTACTCTACATCAGAGAGACCAAACACAGACTGGGAAACCGTTTTATCAAACATTTTTGGTCCATCCGCAAGCCGGACCCAGACTTTTCTGCACTTGTCACTTCAACACACTACCTTGCTGTTCTGTGCATATGTCTGTCCTTAGCCTTTTGCAATGTTCTAGTGAACCCCAGCACAAACTGGAGGAACACACCTCATTTTCTGATTGGGTATTTTGTAGCCTTCCAGATGGAACATTGAGTATAGAACATAGAACAGTATAGCACAGTACAGGCCCTTTACCCTCAATGTTGTACCAAGCTATGCCTAAACCCGAGATCAAGCTTTCCCACTCCCTATCATTCTGGTGTGCTCCATGTGTCTATCCAATAATTGCTTGAAAGTTCCTAAAGTGTCTGACTCCACAATCACAGCAGACAATGTATTCCACATCCTAACCACACTCTGAGTAAAGAATCTACCTCAGATATCTCTCCTGTATCTCCCACTATGAACCTTACAGTTATGCCTTCTAGTAACAGCTAGTTAACAATTCTCCTCTCCATCTTCACCCCATTCCCATTTATTTTGGATATCGGAGCAGAATTAAGCCACTCGGTCCATCGTTTTTCCTATTAGTGGAAACATCTTCTCCATGTCCACTCTATCCAGGCCTCACAGTATCGTGTAAGTTTCAATAAAATCTTTTCTCATCCTTCTAAACTCGAATGAGAACAGACTCAGAGTCCTTAACTGTTCCTTGTACAATAAGCTCTTCATTCCAGGGATCATCCTTGTGAAGCTTCCCTGGGACCCTTTCCAAAGCCAGCACATCCTTCCTTAGATATGGGACCCAAAATTTTTCACAATACTTGAAATGAGGTCTGACCAAAGCTTTATACAGCCTCAGAAGCACATCCCTGCTGTTGTATTCTAGCCCTCTCGACATGAATGTTAACACTGCATTTGCCTTCCTAACTGTTTTTATTTTTTGTTTTTACTGTTTCTTCCTTTCATTTCATTAATCCATTTTTATCATTCTTCTTCCTCAGTTGCATCCTTCCACTTCCCCATTCCTGGCCTCCTTCTTGTGCCCCACCCCCCTCTTCTGCACCACTGCCACCCCTGTAGTCCCACCTCCTCCCACCCTTTCAGGGCAGCTGCCTTAACTACCTGTATCTCTATTCTACCATTCATACATTTTGATTCTTAATAAAAACTTTTAGCACTTTTCTCAGCTGTCTTTACCCTCATTTACATTCCCTTTTTCCCATTACCTCCCTCCATATCCTCATAGTATAAATCTTTCCTAATTTTCTTAGCCTTTAGCTCTGATGAAGAGTCATCCAGGCTCAACCTGTCCAAGCTAACTGTCAAATAACTTCAATATTTCTTAATTTTTATTGCTTATCGTTATATCTAGGAGCAGTCTCAACATCCACAGCAGAGGTATGCTGTTGACTGCTATACTCTGTTGTCGAAAGTGATTCTCTGCTATTGAAACTGAGAGGGCCCTGGTCTGCTAAAAATCTCTTGCTTAGACGTGGGTGCATTCTCGTCAGCTTATTGGAAGTGATGGAGTCATTGACAGAGGGGAGGTGGAATGGCAGAGCATCCTCGGAGTGTGTGGGAACTCTGCCCTCCGGAGTTCTTTGCTGGCACTCCTCTTTTCTGCTGTTGCCCAGTGGCACTTCCCTGACTCTTTGAGGAGAAGGGGCATCTGGAGAGAGAGGTCCAGGTGTTCTATTAGCCTCTCACCTAGCTACTGCTATACTGCACCAATGCCTAGAGCAACAGAGTGTAGGTCCAAGTATATGTCTGGCAGTAATTGTGTGTTCTGTTGGACCTGGATCTCCAACATAGCTGCTTTCCTTTCCATGGTTATAGTCAAATGTTCGTATGACAGAGCCATGAAAACAGACAGAGTGTGGACAGAGACCTCCAGCCTACAGCCCAGTTTGTGCATGGCCTTTGGCAGCTCTGCCTGATATTCGTCATCTCCAACAGGTCTCCAAGAGCTAAATCCAGAGACTCGTCACATTCATGGAGTTCAGCCAGTGTCTGGTCCCAATATTCCTCTGGATCGTCAGGATCTTGGCTGGCTGTGGTGATTTGCTCACCATACTGTGACTCCGAGCCTTATCTAGGAGGTGCATCCACTGAGATAAATGTTTCTGAGCTGGTAGAAGGTGCAGGTGAAAGATGTGGAGATACATCCTCTTCTGAGGCATACTCCTCAAAGATGAGCTTGGGGCTAGAGCAACTAGGTTGCTGTTCTCAGGGATCCTATGGGCTCTGACCTTCTTGATCAGTCTCCCATATGGGACCTTGGCAAAAGCCTTACGAAACCCTTGTAGACCATATCAACTACACTAATAAATGTTGGCTACCCAGCCACACTCATGTCTCATGAATGAATAAAAAAGAATTACCGCATCTACACACATAGTCACCTTCTCGCAAAATTCAATCAAGTTTTTCAGATATGATCTCCTCCTGATAAAGCCATATTGACTTTTCTGAATTAATCCTTACTTCTTCAAGAAGAGATTAATTATGTCCCTCAGAATGTTTTCCAATAATTTCCCAAGCACTGATGTTAGACTCTCTAGCCTGTAATCATCAAATTTTTTTCCCTACTTCCCTTCTTGCACAATGGTATCACTTTAGCTGCCCTCCAGTCCTCTGACACCTCTCCTGTGGCCAAAAAGGCTTTGAAAATTTAGAGTCAGAACCTCTGCAACCTCTTCCCTTGCCTCATCCAGGTCTCTTCTGGGAGGATTTACTGAAGCTCAGGGGCCACAGAAAGTTGTCTTCTCCTGGATATTGTGGTTGACATAGGATCCAGAGCTCCTGGGCGGGAGTGGGTAAATGGCTGTCTGGGATGGCACAGTGGCACAGGGATTAGCACTGCTGCTTCACAACGCCAGGGGCCCTGGTCCAATTTCTGCCTCGGGTCTCTATCTGTGCAGAGTCTGCACATTCTCCCCGTGTTTGTGTAGGTTTCCTCCATGTGCTCTGGTTTCTTCCCACAGTCCAAAGATGTGTAGTTTAGGTGGATTAGCCATGCTAAGTTGTCTTTTAGTGTCAGGAGGATTAGTAGGGTAAATACATGGTGTTATGGGGATAGGATCTGGAATTGTGGTCGGTGCAGACACAATGGGCCGAATGGCCTCCTTCTGCATTGTAGGATTCTATATGGTCCTCAAACCTGACTCCATGAGTTAGTAGACACAACATTGACCCCATACCCGTTCCCTCTATAACTTCTGTCGTTCTCTACAGGATGCATAGTAATGAGCTGAACCGCACAAGATCGTGCTTGACTAGCTGTTGTGACTCTCAGTGGGAGGCTTCAGAAGACGCCGTTCTTAGTAATGATTGACCAGCCATTACAGCTTTAAAACTGTCTTATTCATCATCTAATGCCAACACATTATTCAATCAGTACATAGAATATCATTCTGGATGTAAACATACACTTATACAAACCGCCTCACATTAACTGTGCTCTTTGTTTCCCTTGATTATTTTCCAATTATTCTTTAAGAATCATCAACACATTTAAACCTCAGGAATAAGTATGACTCAATGCATGAGTGCATAACAATTTAGTTCAGCTCATTTATACAATATAATCTAAAGATTCTAATTCAGCTCACTCTGATTCTGTTTATCTTCTGATACAGCTCCAATATTCCTTATGTTGACCAATTTTACCGAGCAAATAGACAGAAGTAAAAAGTGGCATATTATTAGGAGAATGCACCATAGAACAGTTTGTTCATGCTTAATACTGCTCTGGGGCAATAGTTCAGCAGTCCATCACTTTGTTTGGCTTGGGACATCCAGCAATTTAATTTCTAAACTCAGAAATGACAGACAGCAAGATACATTAAAAGTGAATTTGTTTTACTCAATTATGCAGTGCTAGCGGTGTACATGTTTAATAAGCAGGCCATTGTGTGTGGTGAATCTCTCTGTGCTGGTTGTGTGAGCCATAATTGTTCCCCCAGCTGTCTGTCATTTTTGTGCATAGAAATTAAACTGCTGCAGGAGTTACATTGATAATTAACTACACAATTAACTGGTGAATTGGAAGGGATACAGAAGGCCTTTGGCCTGCCTGCAGTCAATTCTGATAGAGCTGTGACACTGTCTTCGCTGGTACTGAAAGGTAGTGCTTTCTTCCGTATGTCACAGGGTTTTACTGTTATGAGTGTTAGCCAGCTGCCCCTGTACTATTTAACAATTTTGCCATTGCTCGAGGGCATGTTCTCACAATGTCCACCAATTTCCATTGTCTTTGATTGTGATTGCTTCCCAAGCTGAGAATGCCAGAACTAACTGCTTTGGAGGTGAGACCAAGTAATAACATGGGGATTGTGGAGGGGAACCTACTAGTCTCTCTCCAAATGTAGCACTCCTCTCCCTACCACTCCAATACTGTCTTTCTCTTTACCTATCAGCCAGGTATCTCTGACCCAGAAGCAGAGGTTAACATGCTTCAATTTGAGGCAGTGGCATCAGTCAGGCCAGCTGACTGCAGATTCTTTATAAGGCCCGGCTTGATGCAGTGGGTCTTCACCACTCCAGTTGAAACAAAAATAATAATGGTACACAGTTATCAACTCTCACACCCATTCATTCCCCACACACTCCTCATGCCCATCAACACTATCTCATGATCCCCACCCCTTCCAACCAGCCCATGTCCCTTCAGGCACCTTATACCACGTTGTATTCTTTTCACCCCTCCCCTCCAACGGCCCTACCTTTCTCCTTTACCAAGCTGTGGCATTTCCATGCCCATCAGCACACTATAAACACTATACATCAATTAACTCTGCATGGACAATTGAATGCGCAGAGGAAATGCTTTAAAGTAAAAGCCATTCATTATAACTTTCCGCAATGTTAAATAAAATTCTTTTTGCTGCAGGCCAATAAAGCAATCAATCATCCAGACCTTTTACAGTTTCAATAGCTGAAGGTGCAAATCACTTAACCTTAAACATTGTGAAATTGACAGCAAAATCAGAGAACCATAGCTGTCAATCAAGCAGTATTTTTTCCTGGGGCTTAGGTGTTTCAACAGGCTAATGGATGGCTGGGCACTCATCTGAGTTTCAATATGCACTCTTGGCTGAGAACTGGACATCCATGAGTGTACTAATAGCATCCTTCTGGATGTGAATCACCTTTCTGGAACACTCGGCATATGGTGTTGTAAAAGATTAGCTTCCCCACCTCTATGATTCAGTAGCCCTATTTTGAAGGCCTCAGGAATGTGCTATCAGAGGCAAGTCAGGTTTGTGGGTGAAGCGTATGGCCCTTGCATCCTGGCTCGTCTTGTCCTGGTCCAGGTTGATGTTAATGTGGGCCCCCACAATTAGTGCTTCCCTTATACACTTGTATGCAGAAGACTGGAATATGCCGCACAGGTTACTCAGGCAGTCCTGAAATGAGCTGCTGGCGTAGAAGATCAGCGTGGTGATGACTTGCAGAGCCACAGACAATGGGTGACTTCCAATCCCTGTAGTACAACTCTTTCAGCACCTAGCACAGGTTGTCTCCCATTCTCTGGGACAGATGCTGTCTCCTCTGGCACCGGATCTCTGACATCTAGAGATGGGAAGTTGTCTGCGGTAGACTTGCAGCCAGTAGTGTCTCCTTCAAAGCTTCAGTATCTGTGGCCCTGCTCCTGGAACATCAGTGGGCCCTCCTCCCCTTCCCTCCTCCTCCTCTGTTGGGCTCTGGTCCTGGCTGCATGCAGTGGTACAGTTGCTAATGCTGGTTCACAGCAATCATATGAACAGGCGGCACAACTGTCTTGATGACTTTCAAATTGGAGAACAACAGAAAGAGAACGGAAGGTGAGTGATGAAGAGTCTTGGCAATGCCCTGGCCTATAGCCCTCTCTGAATCTGGGAAACAATGCGCGTCCCGCTTTGTGAGTGCCTTTCCAAAGATCCTCATTCCCTCCCCTGTCACACGTTAGCCAATTCCCCAGAATTGTCCCTTTCAACTCTACCTGAATAAATATTTGACACCAGAAGCCTCAACAGGCTGTGTGCCTCTGCCAAGGGTGAGGAATGAGGGAAATTGAGTGCATTCAGTGGACTTGCGTTCCAACCTCATGGGGGAACAAGGTGATGCCACCCACCATCCCTTGAATGGAGTGACTGATTGCCACATTCATCATAAAGCCTTGCATTGGGGGTCCACATCTGTGTTGCCTCTCTGCTATGGAGACATGAGTTACAAGTTAATGCTTAGCAGTTCGGTTTGCAACAAAGAGTTAACAGTTAGGTACCAATCAGTGGCACACTCATGCATTACAAAGCTGACTAAATTGGCAAAATTGGCTCTTCAAGGAAAATTTAGGGAGCTGAGTAGGCAATTGACATCATCCTTTGAGGGCACCCTCTTTCACAAGTTCTCATAAGCTATGGATCAAATGAATCTTCCAACTTGGAAAGCAGCCAAAACCTCATCCCTAATAGCCTGGCCTCTAAAACGATTGGCAGCTTCTGCCCTCAGGATGCACTTTGCAGGCTGAGGTTGAGGTCCATTTTAACTGCACTTGACCTTCCCCTGTGTGAGCATCTTCAGCCTTCATGAAGCTGGGAACAATCTCTTGTCAGAGTTCATTAATCTATTCATGCTGCCTGGCATCTTACGGGACTCTGTGATTTAACCTGCTGCCACTCACTTCCAATTGCCAATCTAGAAGGGCAATCCCTCTGTGGTGATATTGCTACAAGCACAGTAAGGAAGACTTGGGAAGCGATGCTTGGAAACTAGGTCGTTTCAACCTTCAGGATCAATCATGAAGGGGAAGTAAGGCCTGTGAGTGACCCCATGCCAGACATGCTGATGCTGAACTCCCTACCTACTCCTAGCCTCAAGTTGCACTTATCAGGGTCCCATGCATCCACACCACTGGATGACTAGAATTCAGCAAATTCCTTTCTCCTGGTGACAATAGCGTTCTACTTTTATATTGTGCCTTTAACGTAATGAAACATCCTGGGGTACTTAACAAGAGCATTATAAAACAAAGTATGATACGAACCAACACAAGTGAGATGTTTTAAGGAATACCTTAAAGGAGGAAAGTAAGTTAGAGAGATGGAGAGGTATCAGTAGGGAATTCCTTAACTAGGGGCCTATATACCTGGGAGGGTTGTTAAGAAGGCATATGGAGTCTTAGCTTTTATTGGTAGGGGGATTGAATTTAGGAGCCGCAGCATCATGTTGCAGCTGTACAAAACTCTAGTGCGGCCGCACTTGGAGTATTGTGTGCAGTTCTGGTCGCCACATTATAAGAAAGATGTGGAGGCATTGGAGAGGGTACAGAGGAGGTTTACCAGGATGTTGCCTGGTATGGAGGGCAGGTCCTATGAAGAGAGGTTGAAGGATTTGAGGTTGTTTTCGTTAGAAAGGAGGCGGCTAAGAGGGGATCTTATTGAAGCATATAAGATGATTAGAGGTTTAGATAGGGTGGACAGTGATAGCCTTTTTCCTAGGATGGAGAAAGCTAGCACGAGGGGACACAGCTTTAAATTAAGGGGTATGAGTTATAGGACGGATATCAGAGGTAGGTTCTTTACTCAAAGAGTGATTAGGGAGTGGAATGCCCTGCCTGCAGCTGTTGTAGATGCGCCAAGTTTGGTGGCGTTTAAGAGGTTAGTTGATAAGTATATGGAAGAGAAGGGAATGGTTTAGTTAGGAGGGGCATTGCTTTTTATTTTGGTCGGCACAACATCGAAGGCCGAAGGGCCTGTTCTGTGCTGTATTGTTCTATGTTCTATGTTGTGGGACTGAGAAGATTACAAAGAAAAGGGAGGGACAAAGCCATGAAGAAATTTGAAAACAAACATGAGAATTTGAAAATCAAAGCACTGCTTGAACCAATGTAAGAGGGTAAATATAATATCAGGACTTCTTGTGAATTAAGAAATTGGTAGATGGGTTTAGTATGAGCTCAGGTATGTGGAGAGTTGAACATTGGTGAATAATCAGGAGTGATTTGGAATAGTGGAGGTAACAAATGTGTAGAGGAAGATTTTAGCAGATGAGCTGGGATAAGGTAAAGTCAGGACATGTTATAGAGGTTGAAATAGGTGAATAAGTAGCTATAGTGAAGACACAAATATGAGATCAGAAGTTTATTTTGATATCAAATGTGACATAAAGGTTATAAATAAATTGACTTAATCTCAGTCTGTTGCCAGGCAGAGAGATAGCGTTAGTCACTAAGGAATGGAGTTTGGAGTGGGGACTGAAAACAATGATTGGTTAATTCAAGAAAATTTCCACATATCCACAACTAAATACTGGATAAACTGTCTGACTGCAGTCTGACTGGTCTACAGTGAGGTAGAGTACAGCACTCTCTTGTTGGGTGAAGTCCTCAGATTTGAGAAAAATTGTTGATAGAATAAAATCTGGACTAAGTGTCCCAGAAAGTCTCCCAAAATCTCTTGCTAACCAAGACACTTGCTCCAGTTAGTTGATAGACAGAAAAACATTACCTTTGAATTAAATCAGGTCATTATTAGGAAAATGTAACAAAAATATTTATGACTGGGATAAGACTGATTATCTTACACTGTATCACAAACAAATACTTCCATTCCCCTATGCCTCCACTATAATAAGTTTTAAAATGTAGATTTTAATTACTTATACTTATTTAATAAACATGTAGGTGCGTCTCTTCCCACTCGGTGAGGCATGGAGGGGGAATCAAACATCATCAAGGCTACAGCTTGAGGTTCTTTTCTCCTTCTGTGGTTCTCCTCTTCTCTTCTGATTTGTTCTTCAGAAAGCCAATACATATTCTTCTGAGACGGGATTAAGCACATGCAGTTCTGCACGTAGGCATTAACCATAGGCATATTTATTCAAACTGGTTTATTGCAGCTGGCTGACCTTGGGCAGCATCCTAAGTTATCTTATCGATTAAAATCAACCTTCATGCTCCATGAGGAGGCCAAATTAATTTATAATCAGCAATGGAATTGTCCAAACATGGCTATTCTCAGCCTGTGCTCAAACCTCTTTACTAAGATGGCACGTTGTGCTAAAAACAGACTAAGCTGATGCTGCAAATATCTTCTTGACCTTCTTGGAGATTCTTTCTTATCTAAATACAAATCTTACGTTGAGAAAAATAACCTCTGACATGTGAAGCGTAAAACTGCCTAAAGTTAATCAGAAAGCAAACATTAAAATCCAGCGTTACCAGGACAACCTCACTCACATTATTGGAAAGGCTTCCAGATGTACAACTCTACTGGTTGAAGACCAACTGTCTACTGGATCAGGTCATCACCTCCCACCTTTAAAATATTCACACAAATTACATTTCAATAATTAAATGAAATCCTATGACTTCAGTGCAGTGCTAGGGGAGTGATTCACTGTCAAAGATGAGTTGGGGTGTTAATTTGAGGCCTTGTCTGCCCTCTCCCACTGACTAGGCCATGATCTATCCCTCAATAGACACCTTGTCATAGTCATTGTCACATTGCTATATGGGACCTTGCTATATGTAAATTGGCTGTTGTATTTCCTATGTTTCAATAATGACTACACCTTAAGAAGTAATTCATGAGCTGTGCAGCACACTGGACCATCATGAGCTTGTGAAAGGCACTGTAGACTTAACATTACCTCTTTCTTCTGACATAAAGCAGAAATATATATTTTCCAGGGCTAATTATACTGGAAAAGGAAGCAATCTGTCAAACCTACTTATATGTTAGTCATAGTTTGGTAGATGAAAGGTATTTCAAAGCTTTTTGAAATGGAACTGTAATGGATTTCTTTGGCAATAGCAAAATACAATTTACCTTGTGTTTTACTGATGTGCACCATAAGTTATACTTGAACAATTCAAGATGGATTTTATAATGTAATTTTCTTTGTAAAAACTGAAGGGAAATTCACCATTTGTTCTAAAAGCTTTGCATTGAACTTTCATCTTGGGGGTGGTAGCTTGAGTTGGGAAATATCCTGGCTCAGTCCACCCATCCAGAAAACTGAATGGCATGATTTTCATTCCGGTGTGGGGGAGAAGTGGTTGTGAGATATAGTCTGGTCCACTGCCCATGGATGCAGATCAGAAGCAGCTACAAGAGCTGCTGGGGAACTGGACATACTGGTTAAAATGTTCACTTTATTTTCCTGGGTCCTCATCTCAGTTGTTTTGTTAAATATTAGGGCCTTGAGCCATTGCCTTTCACACCACCCACCCATTCCCCATATTCCATTTGTAGATGCCAATCCATTACTGCACCCCCGATGGCCGCTGATACCCTCCATGCCAATTCAGCACACTTATACACCCAGTATGTACTCTGTTCAGTATCAATGAACCTTACAGTCGCGATGGCATTAGTTCCAATAGTGTGAAAATGCTTAAAAGTAGTCATTCATAACTTCATTAAGAAACTGCTGTTACTCCTATAACCCTATCAAAGTGTCAATCAAGCAGACTTTCAGAGTATCAATAACAGAAACTTCATGCTCTTAACACTTCTTGATCTCATGTAAATAAACTTGGAGTCAGCGATAAAATCGATCACAGAGAAACAAAATGCTGTAAACCTATCAATGAAGGAATGTTTTCCCTTCTGTGCACCTGTTTCAACAAACTAATGTTGGTCTGGGTTCTCAGTAAAGCCTCCTCCAGGAACCCAAGAGCAATCCCAAACAGGTTTACTTGCTATACTTCATGTATATGAGGCTTCTGCGTGCTGCTAGGTTAATATCAGTGGGAACAGGGCAAGACCCTTAAGTGGATCTCATGGTCACCTGAATGGAACCTGAGGCATTACCAGCATCAGTTACCCTTCTCCCAATATGAAGACCCTTGTTTTTGTTTCTGCTTCCTGACCCAGCTCTGGCTTTCATGGACCACAGATCAACTTCTAAATGGCAGAAAGGGCCTTCTCATAGTGGGGGTGCTGAGAGAGACAGGAACCTAAGGCAAAGGGGGATAATATGATGGCCACGAAGGTCATGGGGGTCATGATAGATCTCCCCATATCCTTATCGAGTGAGCAGAGGCTTATCCGATGAGGAGCAGGGGATTATAAACCTCCAACCAAGACTGGCATTGCAAGTCCCAAGGTAGTGGGGGTGTGGAATGCACTGCTGAGTAAGGTGGTGGGACCAGGCACGCTAGGGTTGTTTAAGGGTCTCTTGGACAGCCACATGAGCGGTCTGCAGATAGAGGGATATAGCAGGACTGTTTGAATATCGGGAGGACCAAATAGTAGTAGACTATCTTTTAGTTTCATCTCGGGAATGTCTTCGTTTTTTTAGCATGTTTAATTAAGTCTTATTTGTTTCCGCAGGCAATTCAGTCCACCTTGTTGACCAACAAGGGGCATGCATGCGGCATGTCGTGCGAGAGCTGCTCTTGAAGGTTGCTTCAGGAGTTGCCTAGTGCTTCACGTCGTCAGTCTATGCTTAAACTGGACCATCTGATGGGCAACATGACAGCTCAGAGACTATCGCTGTTGCTGTGCTGACGCATGGATTTGGGCCTGTGTCTGCGGGAGTTTGCGCGTTCTCCCCGTGGTTGCGTGGGTTTCCTCCGGGTGCTCCGGTTTCCTCCCACATCCCAAAAATGTGCTCTTAGGCTAATTGGGTAACAAATTGTCCCTATATTGGTCCCTATGTGGGAATCTTCAACAATAGTCATTAAGACGTTGGGACGGCAGCGTGGCCTCGTTGGGCCGAAGGGCCTGTTTCCCATGCTGTGTTGCTCTTTGTTCTTTGTTCTTTGAATATAAACTGTCTATCTATAAGCTATGGGTGTGGCCCTTCTCTTTGGTACACAATAAAGGGTGTTTGGTAATGAGAAATTAGTGTCTGGTTGAATTAGTACAATCTGATATTGGATGGGACCATTTTCGTGTGTTTGGGATTATCTACTCAAAACAGATATTAGGCCCCCTTTCATCTGCTGATGTTGAGACCTGTTTTAGGGCTCATCTGTCAAATTGAGGTGCCTGGAATGGAACAGGTATGGAGGTGGACATCACCAAGAAAGGCAAATTTACTGTGGAATGAGAGGAGTAGAATCCCATGATTGTTTGCCTTGTGTTGAGTTCTCAGTACTTCCCTGATGGTTGCTGCTGGTGGCATAAGTTGTCCAAAATTGATTTGTTGGAAATAGGCAGCAGAAACTTAGTCAAATTTCATTGAATTCATTCTGAAATATTTTGACAATGGCATCATTGTAAGAATTCTGCTCTGGATTAGATGTGGTGCTTTCACTTTTAAAACCATCTCTCTACAGCAAATCACCTTCCTCGTCATCCATTGAATTATATACTTCATATTTTTTGAATGATCTGATGGAATTTAATGCAGAACAGCATCCCACAATTTGATAATAATATAACATCAAGTGGGGACTTGTGCTTATTTCCACTCTTTGTGAAAGTTTTCGCTCAATTAATCATCCAGCTGTTCCACTCAGTGTGAACATCATTCTGGGATGGATTGTTCAAGTATGCATCCAAACATTGAACTATGGATGTTTGATGCCCTGATATAACTGCAACATTGTGTCATTTCATCGCAGATGTGACTTGATTATATAATTATTTGGAATGCACATTGGACGTTTTATGTGATTGTTAGAGTTTCTCTGATGAGGGGTAAAGTGTTGAATCACATTAACATCTGAGCCTAGGTGTTTTTTTGAGGTACTTAGAGAGTGGGATATTTAGCATGTAAGAATAAAATGAGTATTCTCCGTTTGTTGACCCTTGTTATACAGCCATTGTCGAGCAGCTCAGGGCACTAGTGGTTGTGTTTATCTGGGTCAGGTGGAGAATATGTTAGGGGGGAGAGTCGGTCACCCTCCCCCAAGATGTCCTTTCCTTGGACCTTCAGCATTGCTTTTCTTTCTGAGGCTTAGTCCCCTTGGGGTTGTGATGTCCTGTTTGTTGCAGGCCCAAATGCAGATCTAGGTGTGGTGGTTCATCTTTGTGTGAGTCTTTCATCAGTTAGAGATGGAACTGTTTGGAGGAATAGTTGTCTCCCCCAAGTGTATTATATGGAGACTTCCAATCTGTCCTACATCTAAGTTTGGTCTCCTCTGGGGGATGGGGATACAGCGTGCTGCTCATGGCTTTGCTGCTCTGTTCCAGGTATCCTTTCTGTGAAAGTATATGTTTTGGCATCTTTTGGGCAATCTTGATGCTCCTTCAATTTTGGAGTTTCTTCTCTTTATCGGGTAAGCTGGGTGTTGATATAGGATATTTTGTAGTTCTATCTATATTATGCAGTGGAGGAGCGTGTTCTCTATTGGGCCATATACTCACTGGATCCCCACTCTATCTGATATCCTCTCTTTATCCACATGAGAGGAGATGATGACTGTAATGATTGCAATGATGGATAATTGGAATCACTGGTCTTTTCTGTGTGTATGTATGGAATAATGATTACTCTGCATTGTACTAGAATTTGGGGATTTGTTGCATTTTGTGGCAAATGTAAAATTAAAATATTCAATAAAAATATTCTTTAAAAAGATTCATTCCCAATGTAAGAATGACTTCGCATACTTCAGCTTTAACTACAAAATGCCCATATCTGATTGAATTTTGTACCTTACTCCTTGTCCTCATGAATCATAAAATTATGCAGGGATATATGTGATCTGGCATCTTTCTTGGGAACTATGTTAACTTCTGTTAGTTTTTGAGGTTGCATATATGCATTCATGAGCTGTTTTCTCCCTCCAAGGAATAGTTTGGATTCAAATTAATATTCCAAAGTCTGTGCATTTGCTATAACTTGTAATATTTAACAGAAGCGATGAATGCAGAAATATGTCCAGCAGTCGATTCTAAATACTTTCATTTTTTTAAATTTGGCTCAGTTTAAATCAACCTGAACTTGAACTCAAAATGTAAATCATTCCACATTTCTTTGGGAGGAGGTCAGATGTGCAAGGTCAATCTGTTTCTCAGTTTGACGCAGGTTTCTGTAAACACACAAGACACTGGATAACTGAAATATAATTTGAGGCTTGCAAAGAAGCTCAAAATGAATATTACCTTGAATCCCCAAATTTTCACTGCCACATTTATATTGTATTCAATTTTTAAAAGCGCTGATAAAATATTAAGAGCAGTCACATACCTGATTCTTGAACACTGGGAAATGTTTGTTAGTAATGGATGCAGCCCGTATGACTGCATGGGAAAAAGACTGTAAGTTGTCCCATAACACCAGATTAAAATCCAACAGGTTTATTTGGTAGCACAAGCTTTCGGCACATTGCCCCTTCATTAGGAAAGAAAAGAATTGGAAAGAAAAGTGAAAGTCAAACTGACTGAGACATTCCTAAATGGACTGTTTCATGGATTCCTCATTAACTAAAACATTTCCACACAAACTGAAAAGGGAGTTACTTTTATATTGCACCCTTCACAACCTTTGTTTAGCCACAAGACAATGTTGAAGTAGTCATTGATGTCAGATATAGAAGGTTGATCTTGGTATATCCACAACTGCAGAGGGCAAACTTCTTGCACATGTGGGATGAGTTTCTATGATGCTAAGGCCAGCAGTGTCCCAGGCTGCTATCTTGCGAAGAAATGGTGCAAATTAAACAAAGATGGAAGAAGAGAACACGGACGGCACAGTAGAACAGCCGGATTCGATTCCCAGCTTGAGTCACTGTTTGGGTGGAGTTTACACACTATCCCTGTGTCTGCATGGGTTTCCTCCAAATGATCCGGTTTCCTCCCACAGTCTGAAATTCATGCTAGTTAGGTTAGGAGGGGAATTTCACAGTAATTTCAATGCAGTGTGAATCTAAGCCTTACTTGTGACTATAAATAAACTTTACTCTAAAAAAAGTCATGGGTTTGCCACGTCAGAGAACTGGGTGCCAAACCCCTGAGGGATTGCAGTGTCTGCATTTATCATATTAGTTGGAGTTTAGCAGAAACACTGACTCTCATTATCATCACATTCGATGCTCTGTTTTGCAGGGGATGGATAAAAATGTTAACCTAAAGTGAAAACTGCAAACAGTGCCAAATCTATTTCCCTAATGTTCTTGTTTAATAAAAATGGACTGTTTAAGTGGATTAAGTGTCAGATCATCATTGCATGAGATTGGTTGAATCCAGAGCTAGTTTTCAAAACAAACCATTTCAAAACGTTTTTGTAAAGTTGTTAGGTACCAGACAAGAAACCCCAACTTCTTATAATTTTGGCACTGGGGTGAGCATAAGATAGTCCACTTTAGGTATGATTCAAGTGATCCCTAGGAAGCTTTTATCAAGACAAACTTTATTTAAGAACACAGTTACAATATGACAAAAAATTAGTATAACTTTTACCAATTAAAATGTTTAAACATGATAATTTATAATTCTTAACGGTGAGCTATCTCTATAGTTCCAATTGTGAGCTATGTCCCATAGGCATAAATTCCTTCTTCAGAACCAGTTAGCACCAAAGACAGATATTGTCCTTTAGATTCTAGATTTCCAGCTTTTTAACATCCCTCAACAGAGATCACGGCAGATATCTGTCTTCTGACTCCCACACAAACTCCTCCAGAGAAAGATCCACCCTCAAACAGCAGAATCTTAAAGAAAGAGACTTATTTCCAGGCAGATTCCAATCTGCAGATTCCAATCTCAAACTCCAAAGAAAGAGAGAAGAGAAAGCAACCACTCTCTAAAGATCTAAGCATCAGACTGCCCTTGATTTCTCTGTGTAACCCACTAAGCTTCATCAAATCACCTGATTTTTTTTCCTGTCAATCAGCCTAATCAACTCCTATTTTGCAAATCCCCAGGAGAGAACATGACAATAACAGAGCAGCATTAGTTCAGATCAAACCTAACAATCTAGCAATTAGGAGCAATTATGCTGTTGCAGTAACAATTCAGGCTGCCAGATACAGATCCTATGACACCAGTGTTAATACAAGAAACTGCTAAAACATATCCTGCACCAAAACAGGACCCAAACACATTTCTTAAAGTATTGTCACATTCTCCAGAATGTGGTGCTTTTATCCTTTTTTTTTAATTTTCCTAGGGAATGTGTATTAGGACAGTTTGTAGGACAGTTTCTTCCATTGTTGTAAGTACAGAAGTGAGGCAGCAAAGGTTCAGAAATGGAGTAGTGAGGGGTAGATGGATTAGGTTAGCTGGATCAGGCTAGCTGTAGAAAGGACAACTCTTTTAGCTTGCAGACAGCGAAAGATGGAGGCAGAGGCACCAGCCCAATGATAACCAAAGCTGGAGTGAATAGTTTATTGAGCTACTTACCCATAAAAACATAGAAACCAGAAGCAGGAATAGGCCATTCAGCCTTTCAATCCTGCTTTGCCATTCATTTTGATCATCAAAATCAATCCTGATCTCTCCTTCCCCTTATATCTCTTGATCCCTTTACCTCCAAGAATTATGTCGAATTTATCCTTGAAATCACATAACAGTTTTGCCTCAACTATTTCCTGTGGTAGTGAATTCCACAGATTCACCACTCTCTAGGTGAAGAAATTTCTCCTCACCTCAGTTCTAAAAGGTTTTGCCCTTTTCCTCAAAATATAACCCCTAGTTCTGGATTCCTCCCTTCATCAGGAGCATTTTTTCTGAATCGATAATGTCTAACCCTGTTAGAATTTTATAAGTTTCGATGAGGTCCCCTCTCGCTTTTCTAAATTCCAGTGAATATCATCCTAACTGACTTAATGTTTTCTCATATGACAGATCTGTCATCTCAAGAATAAGTCTGGTAAAGTTCTGCTGCACTCCTTCTATAGCAAGGACATCCTTCTTCAGATAAGGACACTCATATAGCAGAGCACTGGCAGGGGCTAATGGATGTATTCCAATACTGCCATTGGTGGGAGAAACCATACATTCGCTAATGGATATAACGTGAACTGAGTGGGCATGTACCTGTTCCTAACTCCTGGTAGATTAGCATTAGGACACAGTGTAAATGGAAACACAGCAGTCAATTTGCACACAACTCCCACAAACAGTAAGGAGGTAGTGGCCAGATAATTTGATTTGGTGGTATTACTTGAAATATATTTGTTGGCCAGAATACTGGAGAGAATTCCTCTGTTCTTTTCCTACGAAGCATCTTTAACTTCCACTTGTGAAGTCATGTTGTTATGATTTCCATTGAGCTTGGTAAAATTTAAAATAGAAATTCAAACTCCCTGTTACTACCTGAAAGAATTATGCCACAAGCATTCACATTTTAAACAAAAAAACCTCTTCCTGTAGAAGTGTTAAGTAAAGCAAACACTACTAACTTTTAACACAATTTTGGACCCAAATTTGCGATCAAATTAAGAAGCCCTGCAGCTGATGCTAATTGGACTGAAAACAACCCTCGTACCTGCATACATTGGAATGGCTCAGATTTCCGATGGACGATCCTTACAACTGCCGTAGAACAGAAATCCTTGCAAAATGCAGCCAAGTTGATTCACATAGAAGACACAACAACTTTTCACACAACACTAGCAACCATTTATTTGGCAAATATTTAAAAAGCCCTCAAGCCTCTTAGTGTGTCAATGAATGAGTTCATGACTAAATAGATGAGTGAATCTGAGTCAATGGGGAGTAAATGGGTGAGGGTTAGGTGGATGAGGTAATTGGTTAAGTGTGTGGCAGATGCATAAGTTAGTAGGTGGGGCAGATGATAGCTGGTTACAGTGGCAGCTGGGTAGGGTGGCAACTGAGTAGTGTGTAGGTGGCCAGATTCTTGGATGGGTTAGGTGGCAGGTGACTAGTGTGCCAGTTTGAAAGAGTGGGAGCTGGGTAGAGTGGTAGGTGGATAGACTGATAAGGTATAACTGTCCAAAGGTAAATGGAATGTCAGAAAATTGGGCAAAATATAGGAACTGTAAAGGATGACTGCAAGATTAATAAGTAAGGAAAAAATAGATACATGGATTTGGGCCTGTGTCGGTGGGAGTTTGTGCATTCTCCCCGTGCTTGCGTGGGTTTTCTCCGGGTGCTCCGGTTTCCTCCCACATCCCAAAGATGTGCTCTTAGGCTAATTGGCAAAACAAATTCCTTCCAAATTGTCTCAAATTTGGTTTTTAATCCATAGATCTATAAATATAGACAGGGATCACGGGTAGAGGTGGGAACATCGGGGTGGCGGTTCGGACTTGTTGAGCCGAAGGGCCTGTTTCCCATTCTGTTTTGTTCTTTGTTCTTTGTTCAAAAGGTCTGTTCCTGTGCTGTATTTTTCTTTGATCTTTGCATGCTCCTAGGTAGCAGCAATCATAATATGAATTTTATTTTCAGTTTGAGGGAGGGGAGAGTGGATCCAAGACTAGACATAGACATAGACATAGAACAATACAGCACAGAACAGGCCCTTCGGCCTTCGATGTTGTGCCGACCAAAATAAAAAGCAATGCCCCTCCTAACTAAATCATTCCCTTCTCTTCCATATACTTATCAATTAACCTCTTAAACGCCACCAAACTTGGCGCATCTACAACAGCTGCAGGCAGGGCATTCCACTCCCTAATCACTCTTGAGTAAAGAACCTACCTCTGATATCCGTCCTATAACTCATACCCCTTAATTTAAAGCTGTGTCCCATCGTGCTAGCTTTCTCCATCCTAGGAAAAAGGCTATCACTGTCCACCCTATCTAAACCTCTAATCATCTTATATGTTTCGATCAGGTCCCCTCTTAGCCGCCTCCTTTCTAACGAAAACACCTCAAATCCCTCAGCCTCTCCTCATAAGACCTGCCCTCCATACCAGGCAACATCCTGGTAAACCTCCTCTGTACCCTCTCCAATGCCTCCACATCTTTCTTATAATGCGGGGACCAGAACTGCACACAATAATCCAAGTGCGGCCGCACTAGAGTTTTGTACAGTTGCAGCATGATGCTGCGGCTCCTAAATTCAATCCCCCTACCAATAAAAGCTAAGACTCCATATGCCTTCTTAACAACTTTATCCACTTGACTGCCTACGTTCAGGGATCTATTGACACATACACCAAGATCCTTCTGTTCCTCAACACTATTAAGACCCCTACCATTAGCCCTATACTCTACACATTTATTGTTCCTGCCAAAGTGCATTACCTCACACTTTTCCACATTAAACTCCATTTGCCACCTCTCGGCCCAGCTCTGCAACTTGTCCAAGTCACTCTGTAAACTAAAACACCCCTCTTCACTATCTACCACACCACCAACTTTAGTATCATCTGCAAATTTACTGATCCCTCCCTCCATACCCTCATCCAGATCATTTATAAAAATTACAAACAGCAGGGGCCCCAAAACAGACCCCTGAGGTACACCACTTGTAACCGAACTCCACGATGAATATCTCCCATCCACCACCACCCTCTGTCTTCTATCCGCTAGCCAATTCCTAATCCAATTAGCTAAATCACCCTCTATCCCATACATCTGCATTTTCTGCAGAAGTCTTCCATGGGCACCTTATCAAACGCCTTACTAAAGTCCATATATACCACATCAACCGCCTTACCCCCATCCACCTCTTTGGTCACTTTTTCAAAAAACTCAATGAGGTTAGTAAGGCACGACCTACCCTTCACAAAACCATGCTGACTATCCCCAATCAATTCATGTCTCTCTAAATAACTATAAATCCTATCCCTAATAATTCTCTCCAATACCTTGCCCACAACAGAAGTAAGACTCACTGGCCTATAATTCCCAGGAAGGTCTCTCTTCCCCTTCTTAAACAATGGGACCACATTCGCTATCCTCCAGTCCTCCCGAACCACACCCGTAACCAACGAGGACCTGAAGATCAGAGCCAGAGGCTCTGCAATCTCCTCTCTTGCCTCCCAGAGAATCCTAGGGTAAATCCCGTCCGGCCCAGGGGACTTATCCAACTTCAAACCCTCGAGAATTTCTAACACATCCTCCCTATCCACTACAATACTCCCCAATTTGCAACCCTGTACCTCAGTGCTCTCCATAGCTACCTTTCCAGCACTCTGCGTGAATACCGAAGAGAAATATTTATTCAGTGCCTCACCAATCTCTTCAGGCTCCACGCACAACTTCCCACTGCTGTCTATGACTGGCCCGAATCTTGCCCTAACCAATCTTCTATTCTTAACATATCGAAAGAAAGCTTTAGGATTCTCCTTAATCCTATCAGCAAACATCTTCTCGTGTCCCCTCTTAGCTCTCCTCAATTCACTTTTTACCTCCTTCCTGGCTAATCTATAGCTATCCATTGCACTATCTGAGCCTTCAAGCCTCATCCTGACATAAGCCTCCTTTTTCTTCTTAACCAGCAAATCAACTTTTTTTGTACACCAAGACTCTCTTACTCGACCATTTCCTCCCTGCCTGACAGGGACATACTTATCAAGGACTCGCAGCAGCTGTTAGCAACTAGTTAGTTAAATTTAAATAAGAGCAATCATGAAAGCAGAAACTGCCAAAATTAACTGGCAAATTAAGTTAAGGGATACGTCAATAATAATGCAGTGGCAAACATTTAAGCAAATTATTCGGAAAACACAGAACAGCTACATTCCAGCAAGAAAGAAAAATGCCAAGGAAAGATCCACCATCCAGGATAAAGTAAAAAAGTTAAAGATAGTATCAAACTTAAAAGTAACAGCATGTAATTGAACAAGGGTGGTGGGAGGTCAGAAGATTGGAGAGAATTCAAATAAAAACAAATAATGACTGGAAGATTAATAAAGGGAAAATATTAGACTACTAAAGGAAGATGGCTAGAAACATAAAGACATATCGTAATAATTTCCACAGATACTTAAAAAAAGAAAAGTGCTAACAAGGTGAGTGCTGATCCTACAGAAAGTGAGTCTGGAGAATTAATAATGAATAAAGAAGAGATTAATTGAACTGGTATTTTGTATCAATCATCATTATAAATGAGACATGTAACATCCCAGAAATAGCTAATAATCAGGAAATAGAAGGAGGGAGGAACTGAAGAATTGCAATCAGCAGTAAAGTACCAGCAAGTAAACTGTAGGAGCTGCAGGTTGGCATATCATTGAGGTCTTGAAAGAAGTGGCCAGTGTATTCGTTGTTGCATTGATTTTAATTTTTCAAAATTCCCTAGATTCAGAGAAGGTTCCGTTACATTGAAAAATAGCAAATATAAGTTCTCTATTCAAAAAGGGAGACAGAAAGTAGGAAACTGCAGACTAATTATCTTCAACTCAGTCTGAGAGAAAATGATAGAAGCTTTTATCAGAGAAATTACAGCAGGACACTTGGAAAAAATTCAAATCGTCAGGCAGAGTCAATTTAGTTTTGTCAAAAGGAAACCCATGTTTTATCAATTTATTGGAGTTTTTTGAAGAAGTAATGTATACTGAGGATAAAGGGGAACCAGTAGCTGTACTGAGATTTCCAGAAAAGGTACCATGTCAAAGGTTGGGCGGAATATAAAAGTTCATGGTGTAGTGTGTAACATATTGGCATAGATGGAAGATCGATAGCATCTCAACATTACATTTCCTTTCAGAACAGCAGAAGGTTGTGCTGAAGTTGTTTGAGCTCAGTAACTTTTTCTCTTTCAGCTTGTCTTTCATAAAATATTGGTTTGGCTACAACTGGAGCATTGAGTTCAATTCTATGTACCAAACTTCAGGAAGCAAGCCAAGGGCTTTGGAACAATGCAAAGGAAGTTTACTGGATCAGATATGAGCAGAGACTGCAGAGAAATCTTTTACAGAGCACACAAAGTTAGGAGATTTAATAGAGATGTCCAAAGTTATGATGGTTTGGGTAGAGTAAGTTAAGATAAACTTACTTCAGCAGCAGAATGATTGGTAACCAGAGGAAACAGATATAGGATGAGATAAGATAAAAATAGCTAGAGGCCATGTGAGGAAACATTTTGTTACAGTAAAAGCTGGTGTGATCTGGAATAGCCTATCCATGAGTGTGATAGAAGCAGATGCAATTGTGACATTCAAAAGGGAAGTGGATAAACACCAAAATGGGCAAGAAAATACAGGGCTATTTGAAAAATACATTTCACTACCAAAGGGTTTGCACAGCATGATGAACTGAATGGCCTTCATCTGTGCTGTGTCATTCTCTGATCCTAAATTAAGAACATTGGATTGAGGTGCAACAACCCTTCACTGCAACACTAGTTTGCAAAAAGCTCAGCAGCGAATGAAATAGAGATAATAAACAGAATAGAATGACAGTCCATTGCAGTAAAATTACCACCTTGGTATACACTTATCATGAAACCTTCAACAATAATCCTCAATTTCTTCACTTATAATAGGAGCAGCTGAATAGCTTTCAAAGATCAGTGGAAACCTTCTAGTCATGAGACACTTAATCTCTAGCTGCACACTGACAGATTCACTTGTCATTACATTTACACTACTGAAAACAGTCTCAGGGTTGCAATCTCTTTTTCAAAGTACAAAGTCTATTGCAGGTCAAACTCACAACAGACAATGCAGAATGTCAATGATGTAGCATTTGCAAGTTGCATTGGCAGTTTGCAATAACTGAATTTGCTGTCTTTTTTCTATTACGCTGACTTCAGTAAACTTTCAGTCAATCTGCTGAAATTCTTAATAAAGACTCAAATGAAGTTCTCTGCACCACAGCCTCAGACACAAGTTGTGAATCTTTTCGTAACAAAGGCTCTGCCATCCATGAAACATTTCTTTGGCCTTCAAAGATAACATTGCATACCACCAAAGCAATAAGCTGAAGATTACAAAATACTGTGATGCATTTGTATTAAAAATATTACACTCCTTCATGCTTCCAGGAAAATAATTGAGATAGAACTTTGATGTTGCAGAGGATGAGACCCTTTGACTTATTAAATGTGTGTTCAAATCCATTCAGATTAATACAGGGATAATCTCTTCTGTCATTGCCTGCAAGGGCAATACATGAAATGAGCTTAGACCATTTTAATTCCATTCCCCATGGGTGTGGACCAACTTTACAGATCTGAAACTAATTGACTCCCCTGAATGAGAGCATCAAAGATGGCTGATTTAAGAAGTTGAAAATGGAAAATGTGCTATCCTGGTGTAGTAGGGATGCTCTTCTCAAATGTTGGGGCTGAGACACACTGTTTGAGGCAGTTCAGGGCTTATTTGGAATCTAACATGGGAGTGCTTGAAATAGAAAGTGCTTCCTTTTCAAATATCATACTGACAAAAAAAGAGTCATTTTACCTCTTTGTAATTTTTAAGCATACAATTTGAGACCCTGGTGAAAAAGCTTACAATCTTTTTTTCATTGTTGTCTTCAGTTTACAGCAAGAAAAGGCTCAAGAGAATTGCAAAATAAAGGCTTTGTTGCTGTTGCCTTTTCATTAGATCTAGAATCAGAGAAACTTTCAACACAGATGGAGGCCAATTGGCCCATTATATCAGTGTCAATAGAAAAGTACTATCCAGTCTATTCCCACTTGGTCTGTAGGGAAAGGCATTTTGACTACATATTCAAGCACTTCTTAAGTGTAATGAAGATTTCTGACTCACTATCCTTCCAGACAGTGAGTTCCAGATCATAACAGCCTCTGGATAAAAAGAATTCTCCTCAACTCTTCTGTAATTATTTTACCAATTACTTTAAATCTATGCTTCCAGATTATTGACATCTCTGCTAATGGCAGTAGGCTCTTTCTGAATACTCTATTGATGCTCCTTATAATTTTATCCACCTCCATTAAATCTCCTCTCCACCTCCAGTCTATCCAGCCTTTCCTCTGAGATAAAGTTCTGCAGTTCTGGCAACATCTTTGTAATTCTTGTCCAGTGAGACTGTGGGCAGAATTTTCCAACTGTTCATGCTAGTGAGATTTTCTGGGCCTGCTGCAGTGAAGAGAGATTTGGTTGAGTGCTAATTTCTCCGTACTCGCTCACAGCAGTGGCAGCTGGAATATTCTGGCCTGCATGTTTCCTGTAATGTGAGACTAGAACTGTACATAGTACTCTAGCTGTAACCTAGCTGGTGTTTATACAGTCCTAACATAACCCTCCTTTATCTTAAATTCTGTGCCTCAGTTAGTAAAGGAACATACCCAATATGTCTTCTTAACAACATTATCTGCCTGAATAGTTACCTCAGGGACCAATGGGCATGCATTCCAAGATCTCTTTGTTCCTCTGCAATATTCAATATCTTACCTTTATTGTGTATCACTTTGCTTTGCTTTATCTCCTCAAATACATTTTTCTACATTTCTCAGAATTAAATTCCCTTTACTATTTTTTTGCCCATCAAATCAGTCCACTGATCTATGAGTTAAGTTTGTTACAATGTAAGACCACAAGAAATCAGAGTAGGAGCAGAACATAAGGCTCTTTCAATCCTATCAATCCTATCAAAGCTGATTTTCTGCCTGATCTCCACTTTTGCACTTGCTCCTCAGGCCAACTAATTGCCAAAGAGATCAAAAGTCCTCTCAGTGAAGGAATGTCTCCTCGCCTCAGTTCCAAATGATCAGCCCCACATCCTAATACTGCACCTCCATGCTCTAGATTCCCAAATAAGGAGTAACAATCTCTCAGGTTCAACCACTCATTCTTCTGAACTTCAGCAAGTATAAGCCTAATTTACTCAGCTTCTCATCAAAAGACGATCTTCACAACCCCCGGAAGTAGTCAAATGAACATTCGCTGCAGCGTCTCCAAAGGAAGTCTTCATTGGCTGAAATATCCACTCAAGCAGCTGGTCAATGCTAAGTTTATCATGTTAGATTTTATCAAGGAGAAATATTACATAGAAAGTTGATTTAATGAATGTTATAGTTAAACAGAGCTGTGGAAACCTGAACAGAAATAGGATTGATCCTATAATCAAATGTGTTATTGCAGTGACAGAGGTTATAAGGGGATTTTTATTCCAACAAGTTAAGGAAGACTGGAATGAGAACTGGAACTTTTTTTTTAATATTATGAATTGACATATCATTGCAATATATCCTTGATGCTTTCTTTTTCTATGAGGATCCTTAAGGATTTTATGCTCTTATAGGGAGACAGTCAGTTCTTGAATGTATTAATGAATATGAAGAAATGCAGCAGTATGATATGTACAGTTCGTGGGAAATCTCTATATCAGGAACACAAATTCAAAAAGATTGCACCTTAAGTATGGAGAGTAAGACAGTTTACAGTATTCCAGGTTCCAAAATAATTACAACATGTAATATATTATTTGTAGTGTCAAAGATTAATGTTAAATATATAAATAAACAATCCATATCATTAAAGATGTAAAATCACATGATAAAAGAATATGCAATGTCAGGGTTTCCCAAATTTTCCAATCACAGAAATCTTTTAACTTCCCAAGAATACTGATGGAATACTGACAAAACACTCACTCACTCAATCAATCAATCACCTAATCACTCAATCAATCACTCACTCAATCAATCATTCAATCTATCATTCACTCAATCATTCACTCAATCAATCATTCACTCAATCACCTCTCTCTGAAGAACCCCTGCCACCAGCTCATTGCTGCAGATGTAAATATATCCATTATATTATGCCCCACTCTCCTCACAGGCTCTGCTTCTTCCCTCATAGTCCTCTTTCCCCAACCTGCTAATCACAGGCTGCAGGCCCCAGGTTACCACCCTTCCTCCCCCCTCCTGACTGGCACTCCCCCCATAGATCCCATTTTGCCCTCTCACAGGCCCTGTTCTCACCCTGTTGTCACTTTTGCCCCACTGTCCATGCTCTCCCTGATCGATACAATTTAAATTTTGTGCTGTCACAGTTCATCCAATCAGAGGCTGGATTCTGGTGAAACAATCCTCTGATTGGGCGAGCATGAAATAACATGAAACTCAAACTGTATCGATCTGCCTGGCCTGGTGCAGAACCCCTGGGAATCACCAGTGGAAACCCTAGGTTCCACAGAATTTCATTTTGGAATCCCCTACAATAAGAGATAGAT
Source organism: Sphyrna mokarran (assembly GCA_024679065.1). Classification (NCBI taxonomy): domain Eukaryota; kingdom Metazoa; phylum Chordata; class Chondrichthyes; order Carcharhiniformes; family Carcharhinidae; genus Sphyrna; species Sphyrna mokarran. Next base: position 46,115,692 of record JAGIQG010000015.1, read on the forward strand.
CAATGTGAATGTTTGAGCTTTATTATCGTTGGAAAATTATTTAATAAATGGTAATATTTACCAAGAGCCTTGCCTCTAGTAGTCTCTATCAATCCTAACCAAAGACTATCTCATCTAAGACCCACAATGATGGCAGCAGATTATTTGGAATGATATATTCATGCACATCTATAAATAAATATCCAGAAAAATGTACTGATGACCATGAAACTATTGTCAATTATTGGAAAAACCCATCTGGTTTACGAATGCCCTTTAGGGAAGGAAATCTGCATCCTTATCTAATCTGGCTTATGTCTGATTCCAGAGCTGCAGCAATATGATTAACTCTCAACTGCTCTCCGAAATGGCCTAGCAAGCCACTCAGTGTAAGGGCAACTAGGGATGGGCAATAAATGCTGGCCAGCCAGTGATGCCCATGTCCCACAAATGAATAAAAAAAATTACTCACTATTGTGTTGATCAGTCGCAGTACATGGTGCGACCTGTGAAATACATTCAATGAAACTGCACCACATTTAGAAATGTGATTATTGCAAACTTCTGGGAAACACAAGACAAGCAATCCAATCCACTTGCAATAAAGGCCAACATGTTATTACTTGTTGTACCATTGTGGTAACCTCCTGCATGAGGACATGTGAGTCTCATTGTTTGTTAAAACAAGTAGCAAGACTACAACCTAGGTCTTAAATACAGGTCAATTCGAACCAGGTAAGCTTAGGGGTTTCCATTTAAATCTTGCCTACTGCAGCCACAAACAGACCAGGGCTACTGTGATCATTCCACAGGTTTCTCACTGAATTAGCTGAGCTGACCAGGTACCCATCCTTGCTTAGACTGCCAATTTTGTTAGGGTGAACAGAGGCCCCATAAACTGAGGTTGCACTCCATTTTGGCCACCTCTGTTTGTGAGTTGTTGGAAGAAGAATCTTCTTAAAATTGAGTCAGAGGCAGCTGCCTAGGTTGTCAGCAATCTGTACAGAATGCAGCATTACATATGTCTGCCTCCTCCCTTATTAACACCCATCATGCCCCAGAAGCCTCTATTTCTACTCTTCTGACTAAATTCAATAAATCAGTAAAATAAACAAGAGGTGACAACCTCTGGTGTGTCACTCCCACAAAATTGAAATGTCAAAGGAAGCTTAACTAATCAAAATGAAATACAATTGCTGAGGGTGATAATGCACTCCAGTCCCTGTGGCACCCACTGGTCATGGAAGCTGTCTCATCCTCTTACTCTTTTGAATAAATCATCAAGATAAGCAGATTAAAGAGGTTTTGCAGCACCTAATGAGGCATATGCCTCCTTTTATATGTTTTCGAGGCATTTAATTGAACAATATTGTCTGTCTGTGCATTCTTAAGCTTGACAACATAATTAACATGTCATTACATTCCCTTCCTTCCTTTCAATTCAAATTTTACAAAACCACACATGAAATTTGGAGTGTTTCGGATTCAAATTTTGAATCCGTTGTCAAGTACCAACTCTGCCTGCAAAAATATTAGCGATTCTAAATCATGCTGCAGAAGCCTGTGGGCGGATCTTAACCAGGCTCCGATCAGTGCTTCCAACTGCACATGCGCAGAAACAACTTATAGAATGTAGCATCCCTGCCACATTCCTCCCAGGCCAGATAATACCTCCCCCTGGCCCCACACAGACATTGCCCCATCCCCACAACATTATTGTCCCCCTCATTCCCTTACCCGCAGCCCCCCCCACTACTCAGACTGATCGCAGGCCCCTGTCCCCTTGCCCCATGATCTCAACAGAGTGGCAGTGGACCTCCCCTTCCCCCCTTCCATCAATTTCAAGCAGGTAGCTATCTGATCTAGGCACCTATCTCCTCATTAACTGGAGTGCCCAAATTGGACCTTTGTGCAGCATGTCTGTTTCAAGCCGATTCTGGATGAGCAAACTTGGTGGTAAAGGTGGGAGTTCTGGTAAAGTTGGGCGTGCAGCCCATTAAATCAATTGAAATGCATGCAAATGCACTTAAATGGCTGTTGCGTTCGTTTTGGGAGGTCCCAATTGTGGCCATTTTCGGGTTTTGGTAAATGGGGAGCTGGTGCAGAGACAGGCCCGGATCATGCTACTCACCTCATGCCTGATTTTACCAAGGTTTTTGTGCCCAAAATTGGGTACAACGCTATGGTAAAATTGGGCCCTCTGACTTCACCCACAGCTAGGATTGTTCTACCCCACTGAGGTGAATGGACTTCTGGCTGAGTGCCAAAATTCCCTGACTTTGCTGCAGTGGGAATATCACATGAATGGCTGGTAAAACTGTGCCATATAACTATTGCTTTTACTAACGTTTCCACAGCAAACATACTTTTAATGACATTCTTCCCAGCTGAAAGATCATTTTCCACTTTCGCCCACACAAAATACAATAAGCCCAGCTGTACTCAAATACCCATCCAGAGGACTGATTTGGGAACTGTCATTAAAATGGATTCATTTTGCGTCCTTTAGAACATCAAAGTTTGGAAACTTAATTACTTTTTTTTTGCATTTAATTTCTTTAAAGTTTTTTTGGCTCTCAAAATAACCTCAATTTTAGCATGATTCATCATAGTATTTAGCTCCAATACGTCATAACTGGCATTGAATCTTGTCTTTGCCGATTAAACTATTCAGTAAAGCTTATTAGCTGCTCTGTTCTTTCTTTGGATGAAAGATCACCTTTCCATGACAGCCTATGCTGATTTATTAAGCTACCTGTACCACTTTCAAGATATGACTGGTGATTGTTACTCTCAACTTATTTTGCTTAATGTCTAAGCCTATATAATTAAAGATCTCCAAAACCCGACTTCCAATCTTCAAATCCCCTTTGATCTTATTTATAACAAAAATTGCTCAAATTCTGCAGACTCTCCACATAGAAAGTCATTTACATGCATCACAAACTACCCAAGAGTTTCTCTTTACTGTTCCAGGAGAATGTTGCTGGAGTCTTCCACTGACACCTCCACTGAGGCTAGGGGAGAAAAAAAACCAGAGCGCATGGGTTAAGAGTGAAAGCAGAAAAGTTTAAAGGGAATATTGGGAGGGTGGGGGCTTCTTCGCACAGAGAGTGGTGGGAGTATGGAATGAGCTGCTGGATAAAGTGGTAAATGCAGTGTCGCTTTTAACATTTAAGAAAAACTTGGACAGGTACATGGATGAGAGGGGTGTGGAGGGATATGGTGCAGTCAGTGAGACTAGGCAAAAAATGGTTCAACACAGGCAAGAAGAGCCAAAATGCCTGTTTCTGAGTTGTAAATTTTCTAGGGTTCAACGGTTTCTTTCTATCTGTTTTCAGTTGTGCGCAGGTGACCTTCAGTGTGACACACCGAACTGAGAGATGACATGCATTTAATGTATCATTCAATCCATAAACACATTTGTTTAAGTTCCGTAGCTTTCTATATTGCTCTACCTTTTTTAAAAAAAAACTTGTCAGACTCCAGTTGGATCTTGTCAGACCCCAGTTGGAGTATTGTGTGCAGTTCTGGGCGCCTCATTATAGGAAGGATGTAGAGGCTATTGGGAGGGTTCAGAGGAGATTTACAAGGATGCTGCCTGGATTGGGAGGCAGGCCTTATGAAGATAGGTTGAGGGAGCTGGGACTCTTCTCACTGGAGAGACGTAGGTTGAGAGGCGACCTGATAGAGGTTTATAAAATGTTGAGAGGAATAGATAGGGTGGACTCTCAGAGACTATTTCCCCTAGTGGAAATGGTCAATACAAGAGGACACAGATTTAAGGTGCAGGGGAGCAAATACAAAGGAGATGTCAGGGTAGGTTTTTCACTGAGAGGGTGGTGAGTGAATGGAACTGACTGCCGTCGGAGGTTGTTGAGGCAAACTCACTGGGGTCTTTTAAAAGACTTCTGGATGAGTATATGGAAAAGAATAGGATAGGGGGTTATAGATAGGTCTGTAGATTGGTAGATGTGATCGGCGCAACTCGTGGGCCAAAGGGCCTGTTTGTGCTGTATTGTTCTATGTTCTATGTTCTATGTTCTCCCTGAAAATGTTCATCCTTTAACTCTATGGCTTTTATATTGTTCAACTTACATTTCCATAAATATGTGGTCAACAGAGTGCAGGAATTTTCAAGATCACTTTTCCAGCCACAGGGAAGTTCATTCTATTGTCATGATCTTCAAATCTCTGTTCTAAACCCTCAGTCAGTTGTCTCATTTTAACCTTTTGTGGCCCATTCTACATCCATAACCATTTGCGTTATATCGTTGGCTGTCACCTGTTTGGTATTTCAGAGTAGACATCAATTCCTTCCAACTACATAACACATTTGATTTTGCCTCTCTTACAGGTGTGTCTTTTAATTTGATGACAACCATCAAAACTTTCTAATCATAATGGCTAGTGTTCCCAGATTGTTTTGTCATCTTTGTTCTATTGCATAACTTAGAAAAGTTACAGCTTCCACCTGCCCTCCGATCTCGTTTCTATTGCTACAGTATGACATCTTTCCATGGTCAGAGGTTTTATTAGTATTGAATGATAAATACCTAGTGCCAAAGTCACTTCCAGATCCATCATCCAGTCTTGCTGTCCATTGTTCCACCTCATTTTTCCAGTTCATAGATCTTAATCCATTATATTGGATAGTTAGCCAATGTTTGAACTCACCAGTGGCTTTCTGTGTTCTCCCTACAACAGTTATATCCACCCATTCACTGGGCTCTTCTAGTATGTATGTCACCCTAGTACCAATCTTAAGCAGTTATCCTTTGGATATGATAGCCTATACTGTGCGACAGTATCATTTTGCCTATCACAATTCAGCTTCTTATCTATCATATTCTGTTACTCATAACTGTCAAAACTAACTTAGAACTAAACAAAATAGTTGACAGCCATTCTGTAGTTCATTCCCCAAAACAATGCCTTATTATCAGAGTCAACCTGTCTTGTTTGGATTTAAACAAAGCTTGACAGTTAACTGGTGAATTCTCCATGGCAACAGCTCCACCAATTCAATTTCATTTGTCAATAAACTAACACTTTCTTATCATGCAATATAAATTTTTGTTCCCTTTACATTTGGTATTCTTGCAAACTGTCCTGATGGGTGCAAGACAATAATTTTTGCCAACATGTGTTTTTTTTTCCCCAGTAATATGAATGTTCTGTTCAATAAAATAATTGTCTGTTTCTGAGAACCTAACTACAATTAAGACCAAGAGCCTATCTATGTATGGCACTCGACACAAACTACCAATCTGAATGCAAGGAACAAATAAGGAATTTCCAAAATGAATTTCTGCAACCTTATATTTAGTTCATTAAAGTCAACAATATAGTCCTCTGTGCAATGATGATTTCTCTTGAAATCTAACAAAGTCTGAAGATCCCTCATAGGTGCCTAATGGATCATCTTTCATGTAAAGTCAATCGATAATGTTTATTAGAAGTTCCAAACTTCTTCAGAATCTAACTGATGGGTTACTGGCTCACAAAATATTTTGCTTCTGGTCTTTTCTTAGGAAGAATGAATACAGAGGCTTTTTTATTGGTAAAAATGTAACCCACGTGTGTCCACATCTCCACTTCATTTTGCCACAGGTCAGAAAGTTTGGATTTGGAGAACTTCAGTGTGTAATCATATCCTGATTATGCACACTTCTTTGCAACCATTTTTCACAAAATTAACTCAAACTGCTACTTTCCAAAGGAAAAAATATTCTTAAATTCCAATTTTCACACTGAGGGAACAATTCTCTTTTACTAAGATAAAGCATCCAAAGCCAAATGATGAAGCCGAAAACCAGACACCCAACAATAGAAGGACAAAGGAAACATTCTGAGGCTCTCCTTGAAGCATGGAAACATTGACATAAATGATGATGATGGAATGAACTTCCGATCAACCATTCAAAATGGTACCGACTTGCCCATCAAATTGTAACATGCTTTGAGTCCCAATGCCTAAATAATGAGACAGAGCAATGGCAGAGAAGGAAAGTAAAGGAAGTGAATCCAGCTGTCTAGAGATCCCATGAGCGCAAAGATCTGTGGGTCAAGAATTGGTCTGTTCAGTCGCAGGAAGACCCATGAAAGAAACTTGCAGATGCCATTTTCAAATCAAGAGTCAGCCAATGATGATGATTTGAAATTAGATTTATTTCCAGAATGCATCAGTATGTATGTCTGCCTCTTTCCTAGCAAACACTCCTGTTTCCCAACAGTTCTCTATTTATAAATATTCGAAGTACTTAATTAGATTATGCCCTTCAGCAGGCAAGTAGCCGTTCTTGAGTTGGACAGAGCAGGAGACATACCAAGCTATGATACAACCAGACATACTCTGAACATTGATAAGATAATTAACATACCATTAATAACCCGCCTCTCACTCCTGGTTATATAATAGGAAAATATTGCAACATATAATTTATGTAACTGCTGTTATTATTTTCTTTTCCTACAAATGAGCAATCAGTGAACAGTAATGGAAGTTAGCAAATAAGACTTCAAAAAGATCAACAAATGTTTTGCATGCCATGCACATTCTCCACTGAGGACAGTGCTCCAGGCTATCCTACTCTAATCATGGCATTATCAGTTCAGAAAAATAAATAAACAACTTCAGCAGGAAAAGTGAAGATAAGGCTCGCTTTTAGTTGGCCTTATCCCTGCTGTCAAGAAGACACAGTAAAATTTGAAAGAAATATTGTCAGTGCTCACTTGTTAACTATCTATCTCCCATGTTAGCTGGCACAGCCTCTTTATAAATCCTTGGCAACAGAAACATACTTCAGTACAACAGAAACGTTTCAAAATGCTTTATATATTTCTCTCATTTTTCCCACAAGGCTATGTTCTCAGCCTCCCGTTATACTCTTTATACATCTATGACTGGGTGGCCAAATTCCCCTCCAATTCAATTTTCAGTTCACGGACGATATCACTGTATTGAGTCAGATCCCAAACAATGATGAGATGGACCATAGGAAAGAGATAGAAAATCTGTTCAACTAATGTGATGACAATAATCTCTCTCAGTGACAGTAAAATGAAAGAGATAGTCATCAGCTTCAGGAAGTATGGTGGAGGAGACTGTTCCCCCGCATACAACAATGGGGATGAAGTGGATATGGTCAACAGCTTCAAGTTTCTAAGCATCCTGATCACCAATAATCTCTCCTAGTCCCTCCATGCTGACATTATAGTTAAGAAAGTCCACCAATGCCTCTACTTTCTCAGTAGGCTAAGAAAATTTGGCATGTTCACTACACCTCTCACCAACATTTACAGATGCCCACATATAAAGCATTCCTTTTGGTTGTATCACAGCTTGATATGGCCCCTGCTCTGTCGAAGACCTCAATAAACTACAAAGAGTTGTGAACAAAGCCCAGTTGATCACTCAAACCAGTCACCCGAGTATTGACTCCATCTAAACTTTCCACTGCCTAGGAAAAGCATCTAGCTAATCAACGCACTATGGACATTCTCTCTTCCACCTTCTTCTGTTGGGATAAAGATACAAAAGTCTGAGGTCATGTACCAACCGACTCACAAACAACTTCTTCCCTGCTGTCATCAGACTTTTGAATGGACCTACCTTATATTAAGCTGATCTTTCTCTACACCCTCGTTATGACTTTATCCCTACATTCTGCACCTTCTCCTTCCCTTTTCTATGTAATAGTATATTTTGTCGGTATAGCGCACAAAAAACAATACTTTTTACTGTATACTAACACATCACAATAATAAATCAAATCAAATCATTACTGCCAGATAGAAAATTAAGTAATTACCAGTGAAAGTACTGATCCCAATAAGGTAATGGTATGTGGACAGTTTATTAATTTTAAAAAGAAAACCGATTAAGATGATATTGGGTTTAGTTTGTCCCTGAATCATCAGGTAAACATATTAATTGTCTAAAATTTAGTGAATCCAGCATATGTTACATCTATTCTCTCACATGCTTCTTGCAATGAATAATTAGAGTGAATGAATCATTATTAGGTTCCGATCCATTGTAACTGAACTTTCAATGGGCATGAGTTCAAACTTCGATATGTTTTGTTTGGAAAATAGAGTAAATTATATTTGCATTATATGTGTTAGGAATACAGTATAAATTTAGATTAGGTAAATTTGTGCTTCAATTTTTGAAAGTTAATAACTTCCAATACCTGCATTGTACTAAGTGTATATGATATTAAAATAATAGTAAAACGAGGCTGTTGCTTAGCAACCCAGTTCTTGACAGCAAGAACTTTTGAGTTAGTTGTAAATTAGTACCAAGAGAAGCTGAATACAAGACAGGGAACCACATAGAGTAGATTTCCCCCAGAAAAAACAAAGGAAGTTCCAGAAACTAGGAAATAAGACAGAACAGAGTTCTAGGAGGACTGTGAAGTCAAAAGGGACAAAATACAAATTTGAAAAAGGTCTTGTTCAGAGAAATTTAAATAAAAAACAGAGAAAGAGCTCTCAATTAAAGAGACAGCAGCAGGAATAAAATTTAAAGTTGGCTATGTGAAAAACCAGACATCTAGTATAATCAAATGAATGGTGACATCTGAATACAACCTGTGGAACAGTAATGTTTTGTTGGCATAGCAGGGTACCTGAGAGATTGCTTGGAAGCTTGAATGCATGTAGCAATCCAGGGCAGAGGACATAAGGAGGGAAAGTTGAAATTCTGGATGTGGATCCTTGGTGAATTTATCTGAGACAAAGTGCTGTTTGTGAGAAGATTTCAAATGTGCACTTTAAGAGTGGAGATTGGTCATCCATGTGTGAAAATTAGAGTTCCAATGAGATCAGTTGGCTCCCAATATGATAAAAATCTGGGGAGATTTGATGAGAAGTCTGCAGAAGTTGTGGTGGGTGGCATGTATCAATTAGTTTCGAGCATGGTGTATCTGGCCTCAGGTCTCATTTGGTTTACATGAACTGTGTACTTGTTGAGAATATTGGACTATAAGGTGACTTTTGCAACTTGTGTTATCTTTACAAATCTGTCTGTATCTGTAATAATATAGTAGGAATGAATAAGAATTCTATTATAATTATTTTTTTCTTGTTTAATAAATGTTTTCCTCTTTTGCTGAAGGTCAACAGCTGTCCTTTGACTCTGTTCATCCACATATCTCAACAAAAAATTGAAATTAGAATCTACCCATCCTGTGATCTGGCATGTCTAATAATATCAGCTGGAATTGTAACGATGATATATTTATCTTATGACTGATAAGAGTATACTTCCAAAGTTACTATAGTCACACTCACTTTTATTGTGTTTTAATGTACCTCTTTTTAATGTTCTGTTTCATAAACATCATTTTATTCCCTTTACAATATTGTTGGTTAGTCTCATGTTTGTAATCCAAGCCACACTCTGATATACAGTTGTGTGTACAAAGATTATCAAGGAGTTATTACCAGTCTGAACATAATTTCAGACATGGTACTTAATGAATATCTTCACTGAACTTCCTTGGCGGGTGTGACGTATTTTGTTTCTTTACTTTATTAGTTTATAGTCTTTATTAGACTGAATAATTATGCTTTATTTGAGGTCCTAAAAATATAGTAATGGCAGTCTGACAATCTAGTTCATTAGAACATTCCAGTCAAATAATACAAAAGATCTTGTAGATCTTGTTGCAAGAAAGAATGCCTTCTTTTTTATCCCATCTATTTTAAGAGTCAAACACTCAACTTGGGTTTTTGTGTACAACTGGCTTAAAAGATTGCTTTAAATTCATCTTTGGCAATTAGTACTGATAACTGTGTAGATGTTAAGCAGATAATTGGATTACAATGATCCAGTGGCAATGAAGAAACATCAATGCAAGTTTAATTGTGAATAGTGTGTAACTTGGAAGTGATTAATTTGCTTGTTCTTAATCAACTGGATTTTACTTAATTTTCTATAATATTTCCCTCTACTAAGATCATTCCACAAATGGTTGTGCATGCGATTTTTTGGCTACTATTACAGGATTGATTAATTTTTCGGTTTCAATTCGTCAATTTTTTTTCCGATTCTCTACTTCTGTAGGCTATTCATTTTTATTTGCATCTCAAGCAATAATTCTGCATTTGCTTCATCGATTTTGTTTGCAGGTTATATCTATAAATCAAGTATTTAGGCATTTGCAATTGGAGATCAGATGCATACATTCAACACATGTTTAAGGGCACCTGCAAATGGACTGAAATTCTTCTCTTGCTTATGTTATGTTAGATCTATGGTTTTCACCATCTTGTATCTGTTGATTCATAATCTGAGTTTGCTTGATTTGCATTGAATACACTCTCATTCTCCTTCATCGCTCTGACTCATGGCTGTGCTTTCCCAATGTACATTAGGGCAGCATGCTGATGCAATGCTTAGCAGTGCTACCCCACAGTGCCAGGAACTTAGGTTCAATTCCCAGCTTGGACCACTGCCTATGGGGAATCTGCACATTCTCCCATGTCTGCATGGGTTTCTTCTAGTGCTTTGGTTTCCTCTACAGTCTGAAAGATGCACTGGTTAAGTAAGCCAAGCTAAATACTCTCTCAAATAGGTGCCGGAGTGTGATGACTAGGGGATTTTCACAGTAACTTAATTGCAGTGTTAATAAAGCTTACTGTTGACACTAATAAATTAACTAAAGAAAACATTTCTCACTGACCATGTTGCCACTGTGTTGCATCAACAGTCTTTGTGTGTGATGGTGTGGTCGGAGTGCTGACTACAACAATGATTTCAGCAACAATAATGGCAATATTAGCTGCAAGAGTAACTGTGACAATGAGTCAAGCATCTGGGATTTTTGATCAAATTATAATCAAAAACAGATGCAGGTCATAAAGTTGCTGCAAACCACAAACAACTCACAATGCTTTGTGAGTGACTCCATTGGCCTGATGAATTAATGTGATTGTTTTCCAGTTACACCACTGGCATTTTTCTGTCTCAGCAATTCTCCCGATCTCCAGCAGGTAAGACAGATTGGGTTCAACTATGTAAAGGTTTTGAGTTGATATTCATCTAAATCATTTGCAGCAATCTTTTTTAATTAATTACAGTTACAGACTGCTGACCTTCACCTAGGCTGCTGAAACAAATATTCATTGTCACTGACACAGAAATCTTACACAGAACAAGCCACACTGTTCACTCATGTACCCTACAAATAATCATAGTTCTTGCTTATAAGTTGAGGCATTGTACTGACAGTTCTAAATGTACAGCGCCTGCACCATTTTTCTTTCAAATACCCCCATCCACATTTATGCATTGACAGGCCACATTTATTTCTTTCTCAGATCACATTTCTCAGCTGAGCTGTATCAATCAGCTTCCATTCATTTAACAACTTCCTTGTACGCTCTGTGCTTACAAATCTCATTTTCCAACCAAAAATCTAATTCTCTAGCTTATGTTGACTGGCAGATCTGATTTTTCACTTCCAAAACCTTCCTCCAAGCTATTGCAATCATGTTTCAGATTTCCTCCTTCAAGACTCCAACTCCCCAGTTACATCCTGACTGACAGAATAAGTTCCTCTAAACTTTACTTGGCAGTTATCAACTGACAAACACTCCCATTCCACCATCACACAGGGTTCCTGGGTAGACATTTCCTGTGTGCCAGGTCAAGTGAAATCAGGAATACTTTTAAAAAGGAACATATTTACAATTTTGCCACGTCACTTTGATCTTTAAAAAAAAATCCTCTACATTTTCTTCTCAAAATGTTGCAACCAATACATTGGCCTTTTTTTTCTTGTCTCTCCACTGAATTTATTTCTGGAGGCTAACTTGCTCGTCAAAGAAGTATTTTAACTATTCTTCAAACCGGGTCAGATGATTTGGACAGCCACAATGTCACACAGTAACATTGATGAAATTGACACTGTCAATCTTTTCATTATGATCCCTGTAGGTTCCTCGACACTTATACTTGTTATCTCATTTATATTTGTAACTTATTACAGGTTCCTGGGAAGTGAAGTAACAGAACTCAATGTTGCTGTGTGACAAATTTATTTCTCAGTATAATATGCAACCTGATGAGTACGTTATTAATTTGGTTTGGTAGCAGAGTAGGTAGGCATCAACAAAAACTATCGGTTGTGTTAGCATTGTAACTGGTAAATTAGTATGAACGTGAAAGGTTCACACCAAGCCATGTATACCCGTCACCCCTACATTTGTCCCTTCCAAATCTCTGTAATCTCCTTTGGCCTTACTTCTGAGCTATCTGCACTTCTCCAGTTTTGATTTTTATACTTGATTTGAATCACACCACAACTGTTGGCCACACTGAGCCCTGGGGTTCCCTCTGTAACCATGGTGCTAAGACAAGCACGGACTGCTGCACTCTGAGGATTTGAAAGTTGGCTTCTGAAGAAAGAGGATCAGAGAAGGATAACAGCTTTTGGAATGCGACTATTGCAGAAGAACCTGAGAATCAGCTGAATGAGCAGGCAGACGAATGAGCAGGTTAGAGAGTTTCATGCTCAAAGTGCATGTGAAGCCAGTGGATGCAGAAGCAAATCATAAAATCATAGAAGCTCTACAGTGCAGAAGGAGGCCATTCAGCCCATCAAGTCTGCACCAGCCACAATCCCATCCAGGCCCTATTCCCATAACCTCACATATTTACCTGCTAATCCCCCTGGCACAAAGGGGCAATTTAGTATAGCCAATCAACTTAACTTGCACATCTTCGAACTGCGGGAGGAACTGGAGCACTGGGAGGAAACCCACACAGACACAGCGACAGTATGCAAACTTGACACAGACAGTCTCTCGAGTCCAGGAATGAACCCAGGTCTTTGGCACTGTGAAGCAGCTGTATTAACTACTGGGTTCCCTTATAGAACCTTTCCCTGGTCAAGATTGTGTTACCCACACGATTTCACAATGGGTAGGCAATTATGGCCTGCACAGCATGTACATTCTTATTGCCAGGCAGTGCGGGTGGAAGTGGGAATGAGTTGGATAATGGGTCCAATGGGGACCCAACGAGGTATTTGAAAACTCTTCAGCCAGCACTCTGAGAGCTGTCAGGTTTTGCAGGGGAAGGCAGGAAGAGTCTTCTACTGCCATGGATGGAATAAATAGAAACCATGGATTAACAGGGATATCCGCTGCTTGCTGAAGTCCAGGTCTGATGTGTTCAAGTCGGGTGACACTGACCTTTACAGGAAAGACAGTAAGAAGTCTCACAACACCAGGTTAAAGTCCAGCAGGTTTATTTGGCACCTCTATCTGTGACTGGATCATGAACTTCCTAATCATAAATAAGCCTGTTGGATTTTAACATGGTATTGTGAGACTTTTTATTGTGTTTACCCCAATCCAACACCAGCGCCTCCACACAACAGTTATACAAGAAAACCAGATACAATCTAAAAAGATCTAGCAAAGGTGCCAAAAGACAGTAGCGGACCAAGCTAGAGTCCCAGGCTACCACACTGACTCTTGTTGACTATGCCAAGGTCTGCAAGACATTACAGGCTGCAAATTGAAGGCACATAAAATCGCCAGCTCCAGCACACCCTGAATTGATGAGCTCAATGCTTTCCATGCTCGTTTTGAGCAAGCGGACAGCAAGAACATGCCCTCCACCCTGGAAGCCCTGGATGAACCTGTGTCTGAGGTCACCATTGCAGACATCAGACCAGATTTCTCGAAGGTCAACCCATGGAATGTGACTGACTTGAATGAGGTACCCGGATGGGCACTCAGGTCCTGCACGGATCAGTGGGCAGGGGTATTCACAGACATCTTCAACCTCTCTTCACAACAACCTGTGATCCCTATCTGCTTCAAAAGACAATCATTACCCCAGTACCTAAAAAAAAACAGGCAGCGTGCCTTAATAACTGTCGGCTGGTGGCTTTGACATCCATCATTATGAAGTGCTTTGAAAAGTTAGTCATGGCACAAATCAATTCCAGATCCCAGACTACCTAGATCCACTACAGTTTGCCTACCGCTGCAAAAGATCCACAGCAGATGTCATCTCCCTGGCCTTTCACTCAACCCTGGAACACTTAGACATCAAGAACCCCAATGTCAGACTCCTAATTATCGACTACAGCTCAGCCTTCAACATTATTATTCTCTCAAAACTCATTTCCAACCTCTGTGGCCTGGGCCTTGGCATCTCCCTCAGTGACTGGATCCTGAATTTCCTAACTCACAGGCCATAATTAGTAAGGATAGACAACAACATCTCCTCTACAATCATCCTCAACACCGGTGCCCCACAAGGCTGTGTTCTCAGCTCCCTACTATACTCCTTATACCACATGTCTGTATGGCCAAATTCCCCTCCAATTCAATTTTCAAGTTTGCTGATGACATCACTGGAATGGTTCAGATCTCAAACAATGATGAGACAGACTGCAGGAATGAGATAAAGAATCTGGCGAACTGGTGCAGCAACAATAATCTCTCCCTCAATGTCAACAAAAGAAGGAGATTGTCATCGACTTCAGGAAGCCCATTCTACATCAATAGTGATGAAATAGAAAGAGCCGAGAGCTTTGAGTTTTTAGATGTCCAGATCACCAACAATCTGTCCTGATCCCCCCATGCCAACAATATAGTTAAGAAAGCCCACCAATGTCTCTACTTTCTCAGAAGACTGAGGAAATTTGACATGTCCGCTATGACTCTCACCAACTTTTACAGATGCACAATAGGAAGCATTCTTTCTGGTTGTATCACAGCTTGGTATGGCTCCTGCACTGTCCAAGGAACTACAAAAAGTCATGAATATAGGTCAATCCATCATGCAAAGCAGCCTCCCATCCATTGACTCTGTCTAAACTTCCCACTGCCTAGGCAAAGCAGCCAGTATAATTAAGGACTCCATGTACCCTGGACATTCTCTCTTCCATCTTCTTCCTTGGGGAAAAAGATACAAACGTCTGAGGTCACGTACCAACCAATTCAAGAACAGTTTCTTCCCTACTGCTGTCAGACTTTTGAATGGACTTACCTTGCATTAAGTTGACCTTTCTTTACTTGACGTTCTGTAATACGACATTCTGCACACGCTGATTTTCTTTTCTATGAACAATATGCTTTGTCTGAATAGCGCAAGAAACAATACTTTTCACTGTATGTTGATACACGTGACAATATTAAATCAAATCAAATCAAATAATTGTGAGCACTAAGATCAGCAGCACCTGAGTAGGCATGGAAAGCAGGAGGGCTAGTCCAGTGGGCAGTGTTATCCCCCTTTATTGGATGAGTGCTGGGAGTTCTGGTGAGGGAGATCAATGTCAGACAGGACATCCTCCTGCCCAACGATGACATAAGGAGGCCATCCCAATTAATTAAGAAGAACTGGGCAGAAATTGCATCTGATGATGCTACCCAGCCTGAGATGGCCTGGGCACACTCATATCCTAGGCAGAGACAGCTGTGCCAGTTAAAGGATCACTGCCAAGATCATCAGGGCCACCATTCAGATTGCCCCATTGTCTCCTGGAAAGAACCACTGGAGTAGAAGTTGAGGGCCATTGTGGAGGTAGTAGGAGCATTATCTGTAGACTCTATCCATTTAGGAATAGTGTCTTCTGCAAACATTGCCATCTTTGCCTCCCTGCTAGCCCTGCATCAACTGAGCTTGTGCCTCTCTTTGCAAAGGTCTCTCTCTAGGTCACTGCCTGCATTCACCTGGTCCTCTGTTTTTCTTTAGCAGAGGTTCTCCTAGCTACTATCCTCATTAAATGAAGTGTATAAGGAACTGTGCCTCTCAATATGCTGCAATCTCAGGCAAAGCTGGCAGGGGAAGATGAGGTCCTCCAATGTAGCTAGGCAGGCTGGAAAAACTGTAACAGTCAAAAGGTAATCTGGCAGATCTCTGAACTGAGATAGCAATAAACATGTCCTTTACCCCTGCCCTTGCATGCCAAGGTGACAAAAATGTATTGGAAGCCTCATTGCAATGAGAGAGAAATTGTTCAGGTAATGTCGAATCATGTACAATGGACTTCTTTAAGGCCTTAATTAGCCCTTTATTTATTGGTGGGTGCAGATCCAATATCCGCGCATGCCTATCACCCTCAATACTGCACGTATATGTGACAATATTAGGTAGCATTCACACAATTTTGCATGCTTTTGAGGAATGTAATCAAGGAATCCAATCAAGGAATGTAAAATTTGGCCCTATAAATTCAGGAATCAAAAGAGTTACAAGTACAGTTAGAGAGAGAAAGACTCCAACAGCCTTATCATAGCAAGAACAGAAAAGAAAATTGAAGTTAAAGACAGAAACAGGAAGATGAAAAAAAATGAGATAAGTGGGTAACATGAAGGCATGGAGTGAGAGTGACTTGAAGAAAGCTAGGTCGAAAGCAAGATGATGCCAATGGCCCTACAAATGCTCTGGTGAAAACAAATCAATAATTATCCCTATAATATGATTGCAGTGAATTAGTGATTTGCATCATGATTTAGAACAAGTCACCATTTTAAGAAATTTGGTTTAGAATTTAAGTTTCAAAGGCAGTGCGTAAGAACATCAGAATTGGAGTAGGCCCCATTCAACCTGTTCCAACATTCAATATAATCACGGCTGATTGGCCACTTCAATGCCTTTTATCCACATTATGCCCATAGCCCTTTACCACAGAGCTATGTATTCCTACTGTGCAGAAGGAGGACATACGGCTCATGAAGTCTGCATCAGCTCTTAAAAAGACATCTATCCAGATACTGTGCATTTATCATGGCTAATCTATCTAACCTGCACATCTTTGGAATGTGGGAGGAAATTGGAGTACCTGAAGGAAACCCATTCAGACATGGGAAGAATGTGGGTTCATTTCCGGTCTATGTGGAAGTTGCACATTCTCCCCGTGTCTGCGTGAGTTTCCTCTGGCAGCCAGAAGGCCTTTCTGTTTTATTATAACTGGGATGGTTTCTGAGAGCACAAAAGCAAGCGTTTGGCCAACACACTTCGCACTTGGCGGCTGCTGTGGCTACCTTGACACAGTTTCTGCGGCGGAGGGTATCACTCCAATTAGCGCATACAACCCTGGAGAGACAATTCAAACATTTAAGAAAATTTCTCCCAACCCTCATGGCTCGGGGGCAAAAAAATCAGCACAATAAAGAAAACAGAAGAAAATATTAAACTACCTGCAAAGAAGAGAACACATAAAGCGAGTATCAATTTGAATTGGGCTTTTCACTTTTCAATACTCTGTCAGGATGTTGGTGCAGATTCAATGGGCTGAATGGCCTCTTCTGCACAGTAGGGATTCTCTGATCCTATGAAAAGACAATAAGGGATTTAGGCAGAATATTTATATGTCCATCTCAAATAAACTGAAATAAGCCAATTTAATCAATATAATATCTTTTAAGTGTAGCCTTCCAGCTTTTTATTCACATATTGAACTTTGACTATATCATTTAGTGGCAGAGATCTTCATTTCACCCAGCAATCAAGTTTCTAACTTCTAAGCAAGGCAGTAACCTGCGCTCCCGAAGCAGACATCAATCTAATAGGAGAAGCTCCGTGTTGCACTGTAACCTACTTGTTATGCATTGTTTGATGCAGAGGTGTATCTTAAGTAGAAAGGATTTACTGACAGCACTAGTGTCAGGCAATGCACTCTGAGCATTGAACCTTATTTGCCCTTGGCCCTGTAACAGACTGCACGTCGCAGTTCTCTCACCACAAGAACTGATTAGACCCACATGAGATTTGTGATGGTGATGAAATGCCAGAATTGAAAGGCATAGGTGAAAAATATTCAATCTTACTTCTAATAGGCCAGTGACCCTATAACCAACAATGTACAAGACGTTATCACGCCTAAGCCTTCAACCAGTCAGTTAAATGATGGAATATTTCTGGTAAGCTTCACATTATAAAAGCTTCTAACAATGGATAGCTATCAAATTGATTGTATCAGATAAAGATAATTAAGTTAATATAGATTTGGTCAGTTTATAGCTGGATTGAAAGTAAATCCTTTCTAAGAATCTGCTTACTTTTCTAGCAGTTTCAACACCTAATGTCCCTGGATCTCTGTTCTCATCTTTCATGGGCACGTTGATTCGTATCGTGCCAACAGATTTCTATTTTATGTAGTTAGAACAATTTAAGTACTAAAGGTAGCCTCTGCTACAGTAATTTAAGTTGATTCTGGCATGTGATAAATAGTCAATGACTTAAGTTGCTTCAACCTACCACTTCATACGTACTAGCCAAACGTTTAATTACTTTGCCAAGTACTAAACATTTTGAGGTGTGCTTATTTATCGACATACGAATTTGGAGCAGGGGCAGATTTCTTGGCCCCTTGAGGCGTCTCCGCTATTCAGTAAGATCATGGCTGGTCTGCTTGTAACCTCAACTTCACATTCCTGCCTACCCTTCAATAAATGTTCTCCCCTTGCTTACCTTACCTAAATTATGAAAATAGTCAGTGTCTCCCAAGTGCACGTATTAAACTATGGTGACTAATTCCCAAACTATTTAACAACACTGATGAGAGAAAGCATTTAGTCCTGAAAATGGAGAACTTGGTAGTTGCTACCTATGCCCTTTGCTGCTCTTGTAACTGAATGCTGAAATATGAATTATTTCACCATCTGCAAACATTTACATTCAGTTATGAATTCCACCAAGGAAGGGAATAATCAGCCTGAATTTTTAGTGTGGCACAGAAGCACGTTTAGCGAACTCAGAAATCGGCTTCAGCCTGCGATTGGCTTCTGACCTCACACTGCCTGGCCAATTAACTGCTGGCCAACATTAAATATGAACTGGGACAGGCTCAGAGTTACTGGCAGGGATAGGAAGAGGATACGCAATGGGACCATTGAGATTGTGAATGGGATGGGGAGTGGCTTAAAAATGGCCTAGGGAGCTCTCAGAAAGCCGATATAAGATATTCAGGAGCTTCAGAGAGCTACGTTGTCATTCTATAGAAGGACCATTTAGGTCCAAAGTATTAAATGTTTCTCTTGCACAGATGATGTAAGCTGAGTTTATCCAGCATTTTCAATTTTTATTTCAGATTTCCAGCATCTGAGTGTTTTGCTTTTTGCTGGCATTCTATGTGTTGTTCCGCTTTTTCGGTCTGCATTATGGCATCTGAACCAGTAGCCCAAGTTGGAAATGCCCATGGCCTTTCTGCGTGCCCCCCCACTCCTAATCCCCCTCTGGGTTTTCAGATGATTGCCTGTGAGTTCTTCTGGAGACAGTGAGCACCCGTTCTCAGATTGTTATACTCTGAAACTGTAAGTGGATGCCTCGTGTAACCAAGATTGTCTAGATGGAGGTGGCAGCCCAGCTGAGCGGCATGATGGTGTTCACAGGACATATTCCAATGCAGAAAAAGGTTCAATGCCCTTTTTCTTCTGCCAGAATCAGCAATGAGTCCATTTGGAGCTGTGGATGATGTCTTTATGAGTGGCAGAACCTCTTGGCAATAAACAAAGCATAAAATGGAACATATAATTACACTGGATGGCTGACATGTATGTAAAGGTGGGGTCGGACTATGTAACGAGTATCCGAACCAGTGTCTCAGTGGGGAGGCTGGAATGTCCTGGCATGTAGAATGAGGATTCATGAAAGCATTATTGTCCTTACAGGAGAAGAGAATATGCAGAAGCAAGGCTGAATTAGAGGCAGAGTGGAAACCTCCTTATTTTACAGGTGGAGGAGAAGGCACTGGAGGTGGCATGTGAACATAGAGCCTGAGCCACTAGTCATGGAGGGACCAGAGCACCAGAGAAGATTAAGATGTCCATGGATATCAATGAGATTGAGGGTGGGTATAAGAGGGTAGCGGCCATTAGACTGAGATGTGAAAACAAATTGGCCCTATTGCTCATCTATTCAGAACATATTTCTGAGACACACTTTGAGTAGTAACCAGAGCATATGCACTGTAACTCTGATGATGTTAACAACCAACTTCTTTGCTTCCTCTCTCAGATACCCATCTTCACAATGCCGGGGAGACCCGAAGGATCCTCTTTTGACTCCTCAAGAAGGAGCAGTTATGAGAACAAGGTTTAGTCAGAGACAGGAATTGAAGAAAATCAGAATTAGTAGAGAAATGGTGATGGGAAATTGATGGGATTGAAGGCTATTAAATACCCAGGTTCCTTTCCTTACAGTAGGACTATAGCCCCACCAGTTGAAAAGGGTGCAGAGTACAGAGATAACAGGGAATTATAAACCAGTCAGCCTGATGTTAGCAGTGGGGAAAATTTAAGAATCCATGATCAAAGATTTAATAGAGACTTGGAAAACAATAGCAGTATCAGACAGAGTCAGCATGGATTTACAAAAGGGAAATCATGCTTAACAAATCTAGTGGAATTCTTTCATGATATTATCAGTAGACTTGATTAGGGGGAGCCAGTAAATGTGGTTCATTTGGACTGACAAAAAGCTTATGACAAGTTCCCATGTAAGGGATTAATATATAAAATTAAAGCATGTAGAATTAGAGGTAGTGTATTCAGACGGATAGAAAACTGTTAACAGACAGGAAACAAAGGGGGTGATCTTACTGACTAGCAGTGCCAGTTGAGGTTTAGTGCAGCCGCAATCTTCTCACCACTGGTTTTGCCAGCTAGACCAACTTCATGGCTAGAAAGGGCGCAATACCTATTTGCATGGGACTGAATACATTTCCATCATATGAATGCTTCTGGGATGGCATCTTCTGTCCTTCTGGACTCTTTCCCTTCACCAGTATGACTTCACTGCTGGTTGGGGACATAGCTAGGCAGTGCCTATCAAGCAATTGCAGCCTAGCACTGCCCAGCTGGCACCCTAGCACTGTCCATCAGCTACACTAGCAGTTCCCAGTTGGGCACAGGAGTGTGTGGCCTAAGTGGGTGTAGGGTCTGATTGGAAATGGGACCTGATTGAGGATGGGCCTTTTTAGGGTGGGTCTATGACTGGAGGCACAAAGAAAGGGGAGCTTATGCAAGAGGATCTCTACAAAAATGGGGGAACTCTGCAAGGGGCATCTCAATAACTTGGGGGACTTATGCAAGGAGGGCACTGCAAGGAGAGGATACAGGAATGGCAATGCAAAGGGGAGGTGCTGCAAGTGGGTGGTGCTATGCAGGGGGAACTCAGCAATGGGGGGCTCTGCAAGGAGGAGTTATGTGGGGGAGCTCTGCAAGGAGGCCTCTGCAAGGGACTGTACAGGGTGATGCTTTGCAAAATGGGGGGGGCTCTGCAAGGGAGAGGGCATTCTGGCGGTGCAATGTAAGGGGTCCGTCAGGGGATTTATTGAGAGTGTCCTGATGCCCCAATGTCAGTAACCCTTGCTGGCTGGTTGCCTGAGCACTCTGCAGCTGGCTTTCCTGTCTTTATTGAGACTTCCTCTCATCTGGCACAAATCTCCATGCTGTCAGAAAAATGGTCAGAGTGTGGCAAGATTGCAATGCTAAACCTGCCCAAAAAACTGGTGTAGAACACATTGATCTTCAGACATTTTTGGGGAAGTCACCCCCAAAGCTTAGGAATAAACAAATCTTTTTCCAAGTGGCAGATAGTGAGTCATGTGATACAGCAGGGATCAGTGCTAGGATGCCAGCTATTCACTTCCATATCTTAATGATTTGGTTGAGGGAATTAAATGTATCGCACAATTTGCAGAAGACAAAAAGTCGGATGGGAGGGTGAGCTGTGAGGATGTTGCAGAGATGCTTCAATGTGATTTGGACAAGTTGAGTGAGTGGGCAAATGTATGGTAGATGTTGTATAATGTGAATAAATGTGAGGGTATCCACTTTGGTAGCACAGTTTACTGAGGTGTGTAAAAACATCTACAGTTTTATTGTGTTCAGGTTGACAGTGACATGTGAGGTAATATAAATACAGGAGTATTGCTGCAGGAGTACTGCAGTATTGATACTACAGTAAAAAATCTCACAACATCAGGTTAAAGTCCAACAGATTTGTTTGGTAACACAAGTCACAAGGGCTGCCCCTTCATCAGGTGAGTGGGAGTTGTTTTCACAAACAGGGATATACAGTCACAAACTCAATTTACAAAATAATGGTTAGAATGCATGTCTTTATAGATAACCAAGTCTTAAAGCTACAGACAATGTGAGTGGAGAGAGAGTTAAGCATAGGTTAATGAGATATGTATTGTCTCCAGCCAGGGCAGTTAGTGAGATTTTGCAAACCCAGACAAATTGTGGAGGGTTACAGATAGTGTGACATGAACCCAAGATCCCAGTTGAGGCCATCCTCATGTGTGCAAAACTTGGCTATCAGTTTCTGCTTAGCGATTCTGCATTGTCATGTGTCGTGAAGGCTGCCTTGAAGAATGCTTACCTGAAGATCAGAGCCTGAATGCCTGTGACTACTGAAGTGTTCCCCAACAGGAAAAGAACACTCCTGCCTGGTGATTGTCGAGTGGTGTTCATTCATCCGTGTACCATGCCTCGGGACAGTCTTTCCTGCATGTCTCAGAGAGGCAACGTTGGCTGAGTTGCATGAGTATGTACCTGGTGGATGGTATTCTCACATGAGAGGGTGGCATCTATGTCGATGATCCAGCATATCTTAGCTTGCTGTGGCAGGATTGTGTGGTGCTGTGGTCACTGTTCATCTGAAGGTTGGGTCTTTTGCTGCGAACAATCGATTGTTTGAAGTTGTGTGGTTGTTTGAAAGCAAGAAGTAGGAGTGAGGGGACAGCCTTGGCGATGTGTTTGTCTTCATCGATGACATGTTAAAGACCCTGGAGAAGATGTCATAGTTTCTCCGCTCCAGGAAAATACTGCACAACAAAGGGTACTCTGTTCGCTGTGTTCCATGTTTGTCTTCTGAGGAGGTCGGTGCGGTTTTTCGCTGTGGCATGTCAGAACTCTTGATCAATGAGTTGAGCGCCATATCCTGTTTTTATGAGGGCATCTTTCAGTCACAGTGAAAAATTGCACCAACTTCCTCAGATGGCAAACAAAGGACAAGGCAGATAGAGTACCCTTCGTTGTCCAGTACTTCCCCAGAGCAGAGAGGCTAAGGCATCTTCTCTGGACCCTTTAACGTGTCATCAATGAAGACAAAAATCTCGCCAAGGCCAGCCCCACGCCCCCATTTCTTGCCTTCATAAAATAGCACAACCTCAAACAGACCATTGTCCACAGCAAACTACCCAGCCTTCAACACCACACAACCCTGCCACAGCAACCTCTGCAAGACATGCCGGATCATCGACACGAATGCCATCATCTCATGCAAGAACACCATCCACCAGGTACACAGTATATACTCCTGCAACTCAGCCAAAGTTGTCTACCTGATGTACTGCAGGAAAGGATGTCCTAAGGCATGGTACATTGGGGAGACCACGCATTGTCCATCCTATGACAATAGGTGAATGAATGAATATAGCTCGACAATCACGAGGCAGCAATGTCCTTTTCCTGTTGGGGAAAACTTCAGCAGCAACGGGCATTCAGCCTCTGATTTTGGGTCAGTGATCTCCAAGGCGGCCCCACGACACAGGACGAAGCAAAATTGCTGAGCAGAGACTGATAGCCATGTTCTGCACATATGAGGGTGGCTTCAACTAGAATCTTGAGCTCATGTCACACTATCTGTAACCTCACAATTTGCCTGGGCTTGCAAAATCTCACTAACTGTCCTGGCAGGAGGGTTAACCTCTGCTTAACCCTCTCTCCACTTACATTATCGGCACTTTTAAGAGTTGATTACCTGTAAAAACTCGTTTTCCAACTGTTAACTTGTAAATTGAGTTTGTGTCTATATATAACCTGATTATGAATGCAACTCCCACTTAATGAAGGGGCCGCACTCCGAAAGCTTGTGGCTTGTGCTATCAAATAACCTGTTGGACTTTAAGCTGGTGTTCTGAGACTTTTATTGCGCTTCCCCTAGTCCAATGCCGGCATCTCCATACCACATACTTATACCAGCCAGGCCCTGTTTATCTCTCACTTGAATACTCTTACCCAAGAAAACATATTCAGAACTCCTCTTACTTTACAGACCCAAGATTTTCCATTGTGTTAGCTGAATTATGGCAAATGGGGTTTCCATCCAACCACCATCTCCAGCTGTCTTCTTCATAAACAATCAGGTTAACTGATTATCAATCTGCTGGGCAGAATACAGGTACTTATCAGCCATTGAGACAGGAAGGTTAGCAAGGTTATGGAGAGGAAGGAATGATGAAAATTTGGTGGCACTAATCTTAAAACTCAACATCTCTTGAAGCAGAACCAGCCCACCGAAAGCCAGAGGCAGATGTCTGCAAAAAGAGCTTATCCAGCTTCACATTGCCATCAACATTTTCCTGGCTATAATTAGGCACACCAGATTGATGAATTAATAGAAATGGGTGACCAGAAAGGAGCTGGAAAATGGTCAGAACCATGTAGAAGGAAAAAGCACAGCCAGTGAGAGGTAACTCAGCAGTCATGAGACTTCTATCCACTGCAGGAAGATGCTTGATGACTTCACAAGGCCAACAGAGAAAACATTGATAGCAGGATGCTGCCATTCACCTACACTAACGTCACAGAGTTTAACTTAAATTAATTCAAATATGCTGTCACAAACATAAAGAATAAACCCAATGGACTGTGCTGACTCCTTCACAAAGAACAATTAAATTATGTCACTGGAGAATTTTACGAAGCATGTCTACACTTTCATGACTCCTTTTCTCAGTGGGAATGCAAAGACAAGTCGTATAAATTCTTCAAAAACAGTAGGATAGAAAATAGAAGGAATTAAAGCAGAGAAAAGACAGAAGTGGAAAACTGAAGGAAAAAGGAGAAGGAGAATAGAAGAACTAGTGAAAAATATTCAACAGGATGTACCAGTGTCAGAACAGTGGAGCCTAAAGCTGAAATGGAGAAATGTAGTGATTCACAAAAGGGAGAAAAAGGGAAATGAGTGCATTTACAAACAGAAAACCAACAGAGGTTAATGAGGTCAGAGGGATGATAAAGTGTTGAACAAGTTGGAGTATCTGTAGTGTGAAGATTGAGCGCACTGCAAGGGGAGCATTGAAAATTAACTCTAAAGTGATGTAGGTATTAATGAAAGCCTCATCAATAACAGCGATAGAAATAGACGTGCATGCATTGCATGTGGGGTTTGAAATAGAAATTAAACAGAAGACTAAGGATAGAATTTTCCCATCTTGCCTGCATGGGAATGATAGCGGGTGGGATAGAAGAGTTCGTGAACCAAGCAAAGGTCTGTTGACCTCAGGTGGGAATTTCCAGTCTTGGGACAAATGTGGCTGGAGAATCTGACCCTGAGAATTGAAATTATTGGTCTCAGCAATAAAAATTAGCACCAAGAAGTCCCAATCAATGGATACCTAGAACTACAAGCTAAATTTTAAACCCAAACTTAGGCATAAAAACAATTGTCACAAGCTGAGAAGGGGGGGCCTATCCTTGACATTAGGGAGCATTTGACTGAGTGTGGCTAGAGAGCCCTAGCAAAACTGGAGTCAATGGGAATTCAGATGAAAATTCTGCATTGCTTAAGATCATTCCTAACATATAGGAAAATGTTGTGATTGTTGGAGGTTAATCATCCAGTTCCAGGGCATCACAAATAGGAGTTTCCTACACTACAACAGTGCCAACCTTGCAACAGTACTTAATCTGCTTTAAAACACTTTGAGGTGTCTGCTGGCCATGAAAAGCACCATGTAAGTACATGCCTTTCTTTCCTTTTGGTGTCGAGTCACCTTCAACTGCTGCATCAATGACCTTTCCTCCATCAAGATGTCAGAAATGGGGGTGTTTTCTGGTGATTGCACAGCCTTCAGTATCATTTGTGACTCATCAGATACTATGGGGCAAATTTTCCCGTTCCGCTTGCCATGGGAATCGAAGTGGCGAGTAGTGGACCATGGAAAGTTCCATTGATTTCAGATGGCATTTTCCGATTACAGGCTAAGCATGGCGGAAATATCCTGCCCTTTAATTCTATGTCTATGTACAGCATGAGGTCGGATAAGTGGCAAGTAACTTTTGTGCCACATTAGTTTTTAACAACAAGAGAAAAATGTTATTAAATATGAAAGGTTTGATTATAATAGAATACTTCACCTTATCGTCATAGCTGAACACAGATTTCAAGGATAACCAAATGACAGATGCCACATGATTGATCTTCCATGGATTTCTCCTCAGATTCCTGTTTCTCACATGTGTGTTTTTCTACAAAATGGTCGATAGAAGTTTGGATCTCTCTTCCATAAACAGCAATTGATGTTAAATCAATTGTTAATTTTAAATCTGAACAATGGATTACTGTCAATCAGATTATTGTCAATTAAAGGATAAGAGACAAAGGTATGGAGTTGGGTTGCAAATCTGCTAAGATCTCATTGAATGACAAAATAGGCTCAAATAACTTAATGGTCTCCTGTTATTTGCAGCAATGACATGAATCAAGTTTCCGACACCAGAAATGGTCCTCTCGTATCATGGAGGGCAGGGCTGAGAAGAAACAATAAGTATGTCAAAGGCTCGCTTGGTCCTAGTCTTTTTATGACAATAACTGATATTCCAAAGAATGAATTGTTGAAGATGGAGATGCGTGGAAATGGTGTTCTGGTGTGATTGGGCTGGAAAGATTGATCTGAATTGGGGCTGCAAGACTGCAGAGTTGTTGAGTGTCATGAGATTTTTTTTTCCGTAGAAAGTAGCTCAATGGGCAGAGTTTCTCCATGAAGAGGGTGAAAGATGTGTTGCTTCCATGGAGCTTACCACATGGGAAAGGTGCATTTTTCTAGGCTCTGTTGTACCATTGTTTTTGCACCAAGAAAAAGGTGTTTAAAGTGAAACTATTGTGAAAGAGAATTCTGAGAAGAAAGAAATGGTTATGCCATGACAATGAAATATCCAGTTATTGAGTCTGTTCAAGATTTTCAACAAAAGCACCCAAAAAAGGTATGACACCAGAAGCAGTTTTATAGAAGATGTCATTCTTAACCTGAAAGTTCATTCAATCCCTTCCACAGATCTACCACTTAAGTGCAGTGTCAATATAAAGAGCAGGTTAAAGGCAGCGATTAAAAGAATAGAAGAGGCTATTTGCCATGTTCAGCAACACAAAGATTTGCCAGTGTTGTTGTCTAGTTTTATAATTACTGTCATTAAAAAAGAAGATACCATTAGAGTAAGCTTGGATTACAGAAGGTTAAATCAAGCACACAGGTGGCATCCTCATAAGATATCTACTCTGAAGGAATTCTATCTAAGGTTTGCTGGAGCCAACTTCTTTTTGAAATTGGATTTTATTTTATTCACTCATGGGACATGGGCATCGCTAGCTGGCCAGCATTTATTGTCCATTCCCAGTTACCCTTCAGAGCAGTTGACAGTCAACCACATTGCTGTGGGCCTGGACTCACCTGTAGGCCAGATCAGGTAAGGATGGCAGATTTCCTTCCCTAAAGGACTTAAGTGAAGTAGATGGGTTTTTCTGACAATTCTGACAGTAGTTTCATGGTTATCAACAGATTCTTAATTCCAGTTTTTTTTTATTGAATTCAAATTCCACCATCTGCTGTGATGAGATTCAAAACCAGGTCCCGAGGACATTAACTGAGTTTTTGGATGAATAGTCCAGTGATAATACAACTCGGCCGTCACCTCTTAGGAAGTTCAGATATTGCTCAGTGCACCTGTCTGAGTATTTACAGGAATACAGTACAGTCAGAACGCCATTTGGGAAAACACCCTATGGTCACAAATAGCTTCCAGATTGTTTACCATCAAAAATTCAAATTTCTTGCTGTGGAACCTGGCAGTGGGCTGTTTCATCACCACTAAATATATCTCTGTTGGTACAGAAAGCAATTTACTCCATTTGGGTTTATAATTAGTCCCACGTGTAATATTTGTAGGGCTAGGCAATGTGAAAAGTTGAATTGTACATCCCCGAAGGAGCCCATGGGATGTGCTATGAAGCCAGTGGCGCATAAAAGAGCAGTACCTCAAAATAATATCTTGAAAATTAACAGTTTCCAATCGATGAAAATATAGTAAGACTTATTTCAAGGATTGATTTCATGCTCATGCTAACAGAGCCTTTTGAGACATGCGCCCGTATAATATTCTATGGATTGGGAACTAAAACCACAACTCTCCTAAGAGGCAGTGAGTTTCCCATATTTCATTCCAGTGCATTGTCACATTGCCGCATTTCATATCTCATATCCCTTGTTACCATTTCTCAGATTTGAAAAATAATCCAGTAAATTACATTCTGTGCGCAAGCACCGCAAGCACAATTCTGCCTGCATAAAAAAGAAATATTATTTTGCCTTGTTCTTGTAGATTTGACCTCAACCCTGAGGGCAACATGACCTTTACAGCAATTTTTAATATTGCTGCTCCACTAGGAGTGAAAAGAAAGAATGCCAGTCAATCCTCCTCATTTTTGAAACATAGTCATCAACATATTGTAGCAAGTACTTGTTGCACAGCCAAGTGCTGTAGTATCTACAACAATTAAATAATTGACCCAGACAATCTCTTTTAGGGACATTGGTTCAGGAATAAATGTTGGCCAGAAAATTCGCATTTTCCCCTAATCTTCTTCTAAGTTTCCATTCTCTTCGTCAAATAGTTTTGTGGAATCCTATCAGTTTATCTGAGAGGGTGGATGATGATAGGATTTAGCGCCTCATCTGGTAACATCCCACCTCCCCAATACAGCACTGAAATGTTAGCCTGGACTATGAAGCCCAAGTCCTGGAGTGAACTTCAACTCATGATCTTTTGACTTAGAGATGATCCTACTCACTACAGCAATCATCGTGGACAGAACAGAGCATTTAAAGATCCATTAACTTTAGGTGAGAATTTCAGATCTCACAATGAGTACGACCATAAAATCCCACCCCAAAGCTACAGTCAAGGCAGATAGTTCAATGTGTTCCTCAACTTCGATGCTGTTACAATGAGTACATTTTCTTTTCAAGTCTTTAAAACAGTAATATTTATAGATTTGAAGAAGTGCTCACAAGATACTGTCTGACCTATTGAAAGCTGCCAGCCTAGGGAGGTGCCATGGTACAGTGGTTAGCATTGCTGCCTCACCACACCAGGGATCTGGATTCAATTCCTGGCTTGGGTCACTGTCTGCAGAGTCTGCACATTCTCCTCATGTCTGTGTGGGTTTCCTCAAGTTTCGTCCACAGTCCAAAAAACATGTTGGTTAAGTGCATTGACCATACTAAATACTCCCTCGGTGTACCAGAACAGGCGCCACAATGTGGCGACTAGGGGATTTCCACAGTAACTTCATTGCAGTGTTAATGTAAGCCTACTTGTGATACTAATAAACTTAAACTTATTTATACTCTGGGTGATAATGAATGCCCATGTCCCACTGAAGATATTACCTGGCTCAGAGAATGTAGTGATATTTTTGTGAACTTGCAGTTTTCCATTACTAAAAATCTTCTCATACAATGAAAATGGTACTAAAAGCAACTCAATATATCCTATTTAAAAAACAAAGTCAACTTGTCAATGAATTCCCATTTCCATACCAATTGGCTGGTCCCCAATGATTGTGTAATACAAACTAAAACAAAACAAAGAATAAAGAACAATACAGCACAGGAACAGGGCCTTCAGCCCTCCAAGCCTGCACAGCTTATGAACCCAACCAGATCATTCATTTATATCTCTCTATTCCCTGTCTGTTCGTGTGGTTATCTAGATAAGTCTTAAAGATCTCGGTGTGTCCGCCTCAACTACCTCACTTGGCAGTGCATTCCAGACCCCCACCACCCTCTGTGTAAAATACGTTCTCCTAACATTTGTGTTGAACCTTGTCCCCCTCACCTTGAACTTGTGACACCTTGTATTTGCCCCCCTCCGACTGGAAAAAAGCTTTCCACTGTTCATCCTATCTATGCCTTTCATAATGTTATACACCTCTATTAGGTTCACCCCTCATCCTCTTTCTTCCCAGGGAGAGCAACCCCAGTTTACCCAATCTCTCCTTATAGCTAAGATCTTCCATACCAGGCAACATCTTCGTAAACTTTTTCTGTACTCTCTCCAAAGCCTCCACATCCTTCTGGTAGTGTGATGACCAGAACTGGACGCAGCATTCCAAATGTGGACTAACCAACGTTCTATATAGCTGCAATATCATATGCCAAATTTTAACTCAATGCCTTGTCCAATAAAGGCAAGCATACCATATGCCTTCTTTATCACCCTCTCCATCTATGCCACCGCTTTTAAGGATCTGTGGACTTGTACATCCAGGTCCCTCTGTGTGTCTATAATCCTGATGGTTCTGCCATTTATTTTAAAGCTCTCCCGACAGTCAGGAGCCTGGCTGTTACCTTGAAACAATGACAAATTTTCTATTGCACTCAAAGTAACCCAAAGCCTCTTTAATGGATTGCTCAGCCTTATGTTACCAAAATAACTTCATGTTCTCACTCATAAGTAGAACAGGTACAGTGCTACTATTCTCACATAATAAAGAGCCAATCACAGGAACTGAAAATTTTCCAGATATATTTTAAGCTTTGAGTCAAACTGCTTAAGGTCAAGGATAAAATATAAGTTCTGGCAGTTTCATTCAAATCCCTTGTGACCGCAGCCTAAAGAATAAAACTTGCACTTAATTTGGCGACTTCATCTTTAGGGAAAATAGTTTTAATATGGGAGAAATGTAAGCATTACCTCAAGAAATGGAAAGTATCCTTATGATGTTGAAGCAGAGCTATATTAAGCACTGTTACTGAGTTCAGAAGCAATTAGTTCCTTGAAATACATATCTTAATAAAAATAAAAAGTGCTGGAAAGGCAGCAGCATCTGTACAGAAAGAAGCTGAGTCAACAGCATGTCATCAACTGCATGCATAGAGCTCTGTGGGCTCCCACATCAAAGGAGGTGATGATAGTAAATTCTCCCACAGTTTTGATGGATAATTGTTCAGCAAGGAAAGCAGTTGCTCACTGCCTAGATTGGGAACATCTAAAATGTGAGGTTAAACCATGTTTTGATTGGCAGAACCAATTGCAAATGAGTCATTTGAAACTACCGTTACAGGGTTGGATGAAGGGATTGGTTTTGTAATGTGCTTGTCTTCTAGAGACCTGACGACATTTAGGTTAACCCGACACCAGCATCTCCAAAAACAAAAGGATTCATGACCCATTAACACCTATGTTCTAGCCCAAGGAGTGTACATCCTGTTTCCAACATTGAAAGCTGTATGTCACGTGACATCCCCCAAACATTGTAATCCTGTCTATTGAAATTGGATACTGGGAGTTTCTTTTTAACTTCCAATGTGGACAGACCTCCAAACAAGGGCCTGTGCTGTCTACCATTAAACCAGTGGAGGCAGAAAGAAATCAGAACCTCATCAACCTTGATAACTGCTGTAACCTCAGAACTCATGCCTCCTTCCATCATGTAAGCCTCACTCTCAGAAGGTGGGATATTCTACCATCAGTGAACCTTCCCTCAGAAGGAATATTCCAGTTGACTCATGATCATCCGTAGATCTCCCCGTGGACCTCACTAAATATGAGTTCCCCTGTTAGATGAGTGGAATTTTGCCCAATAGGAAAGGAGCAGTGGGAGGCTTTAAAACCAGCTGGCTTCATTCAGAAAGCAGTTAAAAGATTTGCGATTGAGTTACACTCTGTAGCCACTGAACCACATTTTTCTACCACGGTAAATATATGGGTGATTGGTGATGGAAGACTGGCTTCAGTAAGGTAATGACAACCTATTGCCATATGTAGGGAAAATAAAGACACATGTCATCCTCTTTAAAGCTCATCTGTTTAAATGGATTTGCGCTGCTGGTCTGTTCAATAAACCTGGAAATACATTGACTGGAACTGGTAAGACAGTCTGGAGGAAAAAGTGAGTGTTAAACTTAACTCAGTGCATTTCATTACATGAAGTACCGAGCCACAAATACACATTTGAATGTTTATATTACAAGATTACAACAGGTTTCAAATTGGTACTCAAGGACATCTAAGCCATAGGGAGTGATGGAGTGAGAGAGTGTGAGTAAAATTTAATAAGGTCACCAATCTATCTATATCTTGTTGTATTCTCGGACAATCCCCAACACTATCAGCAACTCCACCAATTTTTATGTCATTCACAAATTTACTAAACAGACTCCCCACATTTTCCTTCAGATTATATATGTATACTAGAACAACAGAGGTCCCAGCACTGATCTCTGCAGGACACCAGTAGCTACAGATCTTCATTCTGAAAAACGCTCTTACTTTCTGTCTTCTATAACCAAGTTCAGAATCCATCTAGTTAACCCTCCCAAATCCCATGTGATTTTAGTCTTTGTACCAATCTGCCATGTGGAACCTTGTCAAATGCCTCATTAAAGTTCATATAACATCCACAGTTCTTCCCTCATCAACTATCTTTGTCACGTCTTCAAAAAACTCAATCAAATTGATGAGACAAGATGTTCCCCCTAAAAAAACCATGCTGCCTGTTACAATTAATCCATTTTCTTCCAAATGTGCATTTATCCTGTCCCTTAACATTTTCTCCAAAACTTCCCCACCATTGATGCCAGGGTCATTGGCCTATAATTTCCTGCATTAACCCTACTTCCTTTCTTAAACAAGGGAATGACATTTGCTAGTTTCCAGTCCTCTGGACACCTCATTTGTGGCCAAAGAGAATATGAAGATATCTGTTAAGGCCTCAACTATTTCTTCCCTTGCCTCCCATAGTAACCTGGAATAGATTCCATCCAGTCTCAGAGACTTGTCGACCTTCATGCAATTTAGGTTACTCAACACATTCCCCTTCAATATACTGACATCCTGTAGAGTGTTCACATGCCTATCCAAGATCTCAACATCCATCATTTCCTTCTTCTTGTGAATACCAATACAAAGTACTCATTAAGGATCTCACCCACTTCCTGTGGCTCCACGCATAAATTCCCCCCATTGTCCTTGAGTGGGCCTACTCTTTCTCTTGTTATCCTCTTGCTCCTAATATATGCATAAAAGGCCTTCAGATTCTCCTTGACATTGTTTGTTAAAGACATTTCATGGCCCCTTTTACCCTCCTAATTCCATGTTTAAGTTCCTTCTTACTTTCATTATATTCTCAAGGACTTTGTCATTTTTTAAATGCCTAGATTGATCGTGTGTTTCTTTTTTCCCTTTTGATTAAGCTTAAATTTCTCTTTTTATTCATGGTTCCTGAATTCTTTTATTTCTATCCTTCATTTTTGCGGGGGCATGCCTATCCTGTACTTCAATCAATTGGCTTTTAAAAGCCTCACATATGTCAGACATGGATTTTCCCTCAAATAGCTGCTCCCAATCCATAATTCCCAAATTTCTATCCAACATGGATGCAATTAGCACTCGCCAATTAAACACCCTCACCCGAGGGCAACTCTTGTCTTTATCCATGACTACCTGAAATCTTATGGAATTATGTTGCTAAACCCACAATGCTCCCCCACTGAAGCATCAATCATTGGGCCTGGCTCACTCCCCAATATCAAGTCTGGTGTGGGCCCTTCCCTGATTGGAGTGTCAGCATACTGTATCAAAAAGCCTTTCCAATACACTTAACAAATTGTTGTCCATATTGCTTTAACATTGATTTATATATTCTTTATTGTATATTTGGTTTCAATTTAGAGTTTTGCGAGATGGAGCTAACAAGTCTGAGACCAATTGTATACATCCATTTTAATGACGCTTTCTGACCCTGGAAGTGAAGAAATATTTCCAAAGGGACTTGTAGTTTAGAGAATTTAAAA
The DNA here is from genome assembly GCA_024679065.1 of Sphyrna mokarran. Taxonomy (NCBI): domain Eukaryota; kingdom Metazoa; phylum Chordata; class Chondrichthyes; order Carcharhiniformes; family Carcharhinidae; genus Sphyrna; species Sphyrna mokarran. The sequence goes on from JAGIQG010000015.1 coordinate 46,149,519, forward strand.
CAAACACAAAGGGTGGTATTTTATGGCCTCATTCGACCCAAGACCAAAATGTCCAACCCAATGGACATTTCCATTATCCGCCCCTTACCCGCTTTGAGTCTGCAGCAGGCAGGGTGGTTGAATTCCAGCGAAAAAGTAGAAAACAAATGTTGTTGCCAAACAATAGGGTATCAGACAAAAGACCCACACAGAGACAGGGAGAGACAAGAGAAACAGTTTTAGTTTCAGTTGGTATGGACATAGCGTAAAGTAGAGGCAGAAAAGTATAAAACTCTCTCTCGCTGAAAACAATCCCAGGTCCCTGAAGCAATGAGTTTAAGTAACTTAGAAATATAGCCTAAAGTTAAAGTAATAGTAAAGTTAGAGTGAGTTTTCTGGATCACAAGAGAAATACTAATTATGGGAGGGCTTCAATGAATGTTCAGAAACTAGAAAAGAAACCTCTTCATAACTGAACTCATTTTACCCCGGTGAGGAAATAGCAGTACCTCCGCACTGGAGCATTGGGTCTGTAAAGCTTTTGCTGGGGTAGTGTGAGCTTAAATCATATCTTTGCCTGTGTTAAAATCTTTCCAGTCTTTTCGTTGTCTAGTTAATATATTTAATGGTTTTTGTTTAATAAAAGGAGGTAGTAATTAGAGCAGATGGTAGAAACGGGTAGAATAGCAATGTTTAAGAGGCATCTTGACAGATACAAGAATAGACAGAGAATAGAGGACCATGTTGAGCAAAAGCTCTTTAGTTTAGAAAGGCATCATGTGTCAGCACAGGGCTGGGTGAGCCAAAGGGCCTATTCTTGTGCTGTGCTGTTCTTTCCATTTTATTTTACTCCTGTGAACCTGTTTGGCAAATATCCTTCACTGCTTAAGTTGAAAATTAAAAATTATGATTTGTCAATCTAAGTTCCATTCTTAATGTCTGACTTGTCCAGTAATTACATCAGACTCACTTACTTAGATTTAGTTCCTTTGGCTTCATGCAAGACAATGGGCAGCAAGATTCCACCATGGGTCCCAGTCCATCATAATTTCCTTCCCTGCAGCCCAGTTGAATAGTGAGAGACTGCAGAATGCTATGACAGATACCCAAGTCCATGAGCATGCAGCCTCTAGCAGGCCTCACCTGAAGGCAACTGAGTCCATGCAATTTTCTATCTATTCCACCAGTATCCCACTGGAATCAAGGCAGAAGTCAACTTTATGCAGACTTTCAGAACTACGATGTTATTTTGCATATATGATTTTGTTTTTGTTTGCATCTGAGAATCTTTCATTGCAGCAACATGCAAGAGGAGTAAATTTGATTGGGTGTTAGGGCCATAAAACAGGTAGGTACATTGAAGCTGCTGGAATTGTCACTGAACCAACCTAATAGGACATTTCTACCGATGCTCTGGTTTGTGACAGTGATTGAGTTCCATAGAATCAGCATAGAAGGAGTTCATTCGGCCCATCAAGTTTGCACTTACTCTCCAAAAGAGCACCTTACCCAGTCCTGCCCTCCTCCCCACTGCCCCTCCTATCCTTGCAATCCCAGGCATTCACCATGGCTAATCCAGCTAACCTGCACACCTTTGGACACTGAGGGATAATCCATGTAACCTGAAGATCTTTGAAATGTAGGAAAAAAGACAAAGCACCTGAAAGAAATCAATGCAGACATGGTGGAATGTGCAAATTCCAAGTCACCTAAGGCCAGAATTGAACCCAGATCCTGGCACTGTGAAGCAGCAGTACTATTAACTGTGCCATCACATCACTGATCAAAGCTAGCAGATCTAACTACAAAGTTTGGGTTGTTTGATGAATAATCAATTAGGATTTATCTCACCTTTTTTTTCCCTGATCACATTTAATAAGATCAACTGTGATGATAGATTTCAAAGGAGCTTGGAACTAGGCCATGGAGATATATGCATTCATCTCTGTACTTCAGCCAATTTCTGTAGCAGAAGAGAGAGTTCTTCTTTAATTGGCCTCTTTTATATGATTGCCACAGGTCAAACACTCTTCATTTATGCTGAATTTTAGATATAAATGAAGTCAGTCTCTGCAAACTGGAAATCAAAATGAGATGAGTAATATTCATGGAGAGTAATGATAAATAAGTTGAACCTCCATAAAAGAAGTACTAGCATAATACCACAAGCACAGAGAGTTACAATACGCTGCTTTCATCTCTAGATTTAAAACCCTTGAAAAACAGATGAGACGAAAGCTTTCACTTTGTTTAAGGACTGTTCAGGGACCGAAGTGAAATTGGACTGAATGTGTTCTGCCTTTCCTTAGAAAAAGTGAACCTGTATACCAGACCCCTTTCACATTTAATAGAAATGAAGTCACCTCACTCAATGAGGACTGAGAAATAAACGGACTGTATTACGAGAAACTAGAAATCCTGTAATGGCAGACGAGGTACTTTGTGAGGATGTGTCTGAATCAATTGATGGGGTAGTTTCAAGAATGTTTCCGCTCATGGACAATCTGGGACTAAAGGGATTAGTTTCGGAACAAGGAGTCAGCAATTTAAGAGGAAAATGAGAAGGTATTCTTTTCTCAGAAGATTCTCAATCCCTGGAATTCTCTATCCCAGCGATCTATTTGAGACTGAGTTAGACAGATATTAAGTTAATGAAAAGTTACAGAGGCAGGCAGGAAGATGGAGTCAAGGCCACAATCAAGTTAGTCATGATCTGGTCCAAAGTAGTCACATTAGAATCTCAAGAAGAAATTAAAGTTTAGATTTTTTTTATTGTTACGTTAACATGCAATGAAGTTACCATGAAAATCCCCCAGATGCCGTACTCTGGAGCCTGTTCCGGTACACTGAGGGAGAATTTAGCATGGCTAATGTGCCTAACGAGCACATCTTTCGGACTGAGGGAGAAAACTAGAGCATGCAGAGGAAACCCACGCAGACACGAAGAGAACATGCAGATTTCGCATAGAGAGTCAACTGAGCTAGGAATCAAACCTGGATCCCTGGCCCTGTGAGGCAGTAGTGTTAACCACTGTGCCACCATGCTGCCCAAGAACCATATCTTAAGACATTTTTCTATTATTGATAAATCATAGCATTTCTCAATGTTTCCACTTTCCCAATTGAAGAACACTTTTTGCCAGTCATTGTAGTATCTCACCAGTCTGATCATTTCTCATGAATCAACTTAGACAGTGAGGATTGGAGGATAATTGCATGGGCCATCATAACTAAGGCCAATCATCTCACCTGCCATTTAAGGCCCGTTTTGACCCCACACCAGATCTTGCTGTAACAAGCGAAGAGCACAATCTTCCCAAACTTGGAGGGAAGGTAGTTCTGCTGCTTACCTCCCTTGAAAAATGTTCAAGGGAATATGATCATGCAAAACAGCCAAGGAAAATTTGAAAACTTCCTTAGGACACTATCTCAGCAGGTCTGACAGCATATGTAGGGAGAGAATAGAGCCAACATTTCAAGTCTAGATTACCCTTCATCCAGATTCAAAATGTTGGCTCTATTCTCTCCTCACAGATACTGTTGGACTTGCTGAGATTTTCCAGCATTTTCTGTTTTTGTTTCAGATCCCAGCATCTGCAGTATTTTGCTTTTATTTTATGCTATCAATGAATGTTGCCAGAGGAGTTCATCTGAAAATTATTGAGGATCATGTTCTGCAAATGCAAGGTTCTAATGGCCTGAGTTAGACTTGTGGCACATTTTTTGTTAGTTCATGGGATATGGACATCATTGGCTGGCCAACACTTACTGCTCGTCTCTAATACCCCTTAAAGAGGTAGTGGTGCGGGAGTCAGTGTGGTTAGGGAGGGAGTTTCAGGGTTTTATTCTGGCGACAATGAAGGAACGATAGTAGAGTTCCAAATCAGGATGTATGCCTTGGAAGAAAACTTGCTGCTAGTGGTGTAGTCTAGAGAAGGTTCACTGGATTGATGCTAGGCGTGCAGAGATTTTCTTATAAGAAGTTAAACAGGTTTGACCTGTGCTAATTGGAGTTTATAAATGGGGGGCGACCTTACTGAGACATACAGGATTCTCAGGGAACTTGATAGGACAGATGCTGAGAGATTGTTTCCCTTTGAAGGGGAAATCTAGAACCAGAGAGCATAATCTCAGTAAGCGTTCACCTACTTAACGCAGAGGTGAGGAAGAATTTCTTCTCTCAGAGGGTAGTAAATCCATGGAATTCTTTACCTCACAAGGCTATAAAGGCTAGATCATTAAATATGTTCAAATCTGAGATAAACAGATCTTTCATTAATAAGGGAATCAAGGATTGTGGCAATAAGGCATGAAAGTGGAGTTGGGATTATCATGTCAGATCAGTCTTGGTGAAGAAGACTCAGTAGGCCAAGTGCTGAATTCTGCTCCTGTATCTTATGGTCTTATGTTGTTCCCATATTTCTGCTCCCTCGTCTCTACTGGTGGTAGAAATCACAAGTTTGTAATGTGCTTTATATTGGAGGGAAGGTCATTGATGAAGAAGCTGAAAATGGTTGCATCTAGGATGCTACCCTGAAGAACTTCTGCAGAGTCCACTGACACTGAGATCCAACAGCCACAACCATCTTCCTTTGTGCTGGGTAGGACTTCAACCAGTGGAGAGTTTTTCCCTTGATTCCCATTGATTTCAGTTTTCCTAGAGTTCCTTGATGCTTGGTGAAATGCTTCCTTGAGCACAAGGGCAGTCGCTCTCACTTCCCCTCACCTTACCTCTGGAGTTCAGATCCTTTGTTGTTGTTTGGATCAAGGTTGTAATATAATCAGGAGCCTTGGTGCGTGCCAAACTGAGCATCAGTGAGTAGGTTGTTGCTGAGCAGATGCTGCTTCACAGCATTCTCAACAACACTTCCATCACTTTGCTGATAATCATGAGTAGATTAATAGGGTAGTAATGTTTGGATTGGATTTGTCCTGCTTCCTGTGGCCAGAGCATATCTGGGCAACTTTCCACATTGTTGGGTAGAAGAAAGTATTGCAGTTATACCCGATCAGTTTGGCTGGGGGGCATGGCTAATTCGGGAGAAGAAGTGTCCTGTAATGTTGCCAGAACATTGCCAGGGTCCACAGAAGTTCCAGTGCCTTCAGTTGCTTGTTCATATCACATGAAGTGACTTAAGTAGGCTGAAGACTGACATCTGCGATGCTGGGGACCTCTGGAAGAGGCCAAGAAGAATCATCCATTCGATAATTCTGGCTGAAGATGGTTGAAAATGCTCCAGAACCTTCACTGATGTGTTTGACTCTCATACCATTGAAGGTGGGGGATATTTGGGACAAACTCCTCCAATTTGTTATTTAATTGTCCATCACCATTCATGGCTGGAAGTGGCAGGACTGCAAAGTTTAAATCTGATCTTTGTAGGATTGTTTGGCTCTATCTGTTGTTTGCTGCTTCTGCTACTTGGCATGCAAATAATCTGTATTGTGACTGCTCCAGGTTGACACCCCATTTTAAGGTATGCCTGGTGCTACTCCTGGCATTCTGTCTTGCATTCTTCATTGAATGAGATTGGTTCTGTGGCTTCATTGTAATGGTGGAGTGGGATATATGTCAGGCTATAAGGTTACAGATTGAGGTTGAGAACAACCCTGCTGCTGCTGATAACTCACAGCACCTCCTGGATGCCCAGTTTTGACTTGTCAGATCTATTCAAAATCTAGCCCATCTAGCATGATGATAATGCCAAACAACTGATGGAGGGTATCCTCAGTGAGACTTTGCCTCCACAAGAACTATGCAGTGGTCACACCTACCAATACTGTCATGCATGGATGCATCTCCAAAATGTGATTTGTGAGGATGATGTTAAGTGGACTTCTACTCTTGTTGGTTCCCTCACTACTTGCCATAGGTCTAGTTCAGCAGTTATACCCTTCAGGACTGAGCCTGTTTGGTCAGTAGCGGTGCTACTGAGCCACTTTTGGTAATCGACATTGAAGTTCCCCACCCAGAGTACATCCTGTGCCCTTCTTGCCCTCAATGCTTCTTCCAGTTGATGTTCAACCTGGAGAAGGATTGATTCATCAACTGAGGAGAGGGAGTAGGTTGCAATTAGCAGAAAGTTCCCTTGACTTGATGCCACGAGACTTCATGGGGTCTAGAGTCAATGTTGAGGACTTCCAGGACTACTCCCTCCTGGATGTATACCAATGTTCCAGTGGATCTGTCCTGCCAATGGGACACAAAATACTTAGGGATACTGATGGTGTTGCCTGGAACATTGTAACATAAGAGTCTATGATTGTGCAACATCAGCTGTTGCTTGATTAATCTAAGCGGTGGCTCTTTCAACTTTGGTAAAAACTCCCAGGAGGACTTTGCAGGTGACAAGGCTGGATTTGCCATTGTTATAGATCATAGTATCCTACAGTGCAGAAGGAGGCCATTTGGCCCATTAAGTGTGCACAGTCCACAATCTCACTGCGGCCCTATCCCTCTAACCCTACATATTTATCCTAGGTAATCCCCCTGACATTAAGGTGCAATTTAGCATGGTCAATCTATCTAACCCACTGACCTTTGGACTGTGAGAGGAAACTGGAGGAATCCCACATAGACAAGGGAAATGTGCAAACTCGTATCATAAGTGACCTAAGCCGGGAATTGAACCTGGGTTGATAGCACTGTGAGGCAGCAGTATTAACCACTGTGCTACCATGCTGCCCCAATTGTTGTTTCCAATGTCTAAGTTGTTGCTGGGGTGGTCCATTTTTTCTGGAATTCGACACAACTGATTGGTTTGCTTGGCCATTTTGGAGGAAACAATCCTGAATGTGAGGAGGATTAGATTTTGGGCAGATTGTCAAAATAGATTTTTACTGCCAATGATCTATAAAAATTTTATAACCCAGTTGGAGTGTTCTTTCAGGATTTATATGATAATCAACCCTCTCATATTCTGTGCCGTTGCTCAACTGGAGAATTGATATTTTGCATTTGCAAGGAAACCTCAAGTTGATAAGATATTCTCAAATCAGAGCTCCCTCTGTCGCCTTATTCCAATTCAGAAATGCTGTTTTTTATGCTGTGCATAAAACAAGTTCTAAACCAAATGATGGAATGTCACTTGGTGCTACTACATGGGTTTGAACATTTTTGGAATTCATTTGAAAACGTCTTTAAAGTTTAAAAGTCCCAGAAGACTAGAAATAACTGTTCATTCGAAGGAGACAGCGTTGGACATTAATAACATCCATTACGGTGATCTTTGAAGGTTAGATAAACGTTCTTCTGGAATTTTATGAACAATATAAAAAACAGCAAAGAGTAACCAAGAGAATAACAAGGAGAGAGAAATTTGAGCAGAAAATTATCTTATAATATAAAAACAGATAGTAAGAGTGTCTGCAGGTATTTAAAAAGGAAAAGAATGGATATGTATGAAATGGACTCAATGGGAGAAATTTTCTGATCTCAAGTGCCGTAGGAATTGTGGCCGCGGGTGTAGGGGGCAAGGGGAAACCATGGAAAGGCCTATTGACCTTGGGCTGGATTTTCCAGTTCTGGGGAGAGTGTGATCAGGAAATCCCATCTGATACATCTGTATCAATTGCCATTATCTTTTCACCCTATTTTTGCTAGGATGCAAAGGGATTTTTTTCTCACATGTACATATAGTCAAGCCCTGAGCAACAGGTCCTCAAGAGAGTAAGTCTGGGAAAATAATTAGAGACAATAAGGAAATGGTGGATAAACTGAACAGATCTTTATGGAGGAGGGCGTAAATAGCTTGCCCGAAATTAAGGATAGAAGGGTGGTAGGAGATGAGATCCTTGATGAGGTTACAGTCACTAGAGAAGTGGTGCTTGATAGGCTGACGGGGCTGAGGGCAGATAAGTCCCCAGGACCGGATGGAATGCATCCCAGGGTCCTCAAGGAAATGGCAGAGATGATAGCGGATGCCCTGGTAATTACCTTTCAGAATTCGCTGGACTCCGGAAAAGTGCCAGAAGATTGGAAAACGGCAAATGTTACGCCACTGTTTAAAAAAGGTAGCAGACAGAAGGCAGGGAATTATAGGCCGGTTAGTTTAACATCTGTAGTAGGAAAACTGCTTGAATCTGTCGTCAAAGCAGAAATTCGTTAAGGGGAAGTCGTGCTTGACGAATTTATTGGAGTTCTATGAGGAAGTGACTAGTGCATTAGATAGAGGAGAACCAGTGGATGTGGTGTTTTTGGATTTCCAAAAGGCATTTGATAAGGTGCCTCATGAAAGATTGTTGCAGAAGGTTAGGGAGTTGGGGGTAGGATGTTAGACTGGATAGAGAATTGGTTGTCTAATAGGAAGCAGAGGGTCGGTATTAATGGGTGCTATTCTGTTTGGCAGCTGATGACTAGTGGAGTGCCTCAGGGTTCGGTGCTGGAGCCTCAACTATTTACCACTTACATAGATGATCTGGAGGAAGAGGCTGAGTGCAGGGTGAAGAAATTTGCTGATGACACGAAGATGAGTGGAAAAGCAAATTGCATGGAGGGTGTGGAAAGCCTGCAGAGGGATCTGGATAGGTTGAGTGAGTGGGCGAGGACCTGGCAGATGGAGTATAATGTTAGCAAGTGTGAGGTTATCCACTTTGGTAGGAATAATGGTAGGAAGGATTACTACTTAAATGTCGAAAAGCTGCAGCATGTGACGGTGCAGCAAAAACACAGTATGCAGGTACAGTAGGTGATTAAGAAGGCAAATGCAATGTTGGCCTTTAGAGTAGGGGGATAGAATATAAAAGTAGGGAGGTACTTTTGCAGCTGTATAGAGTGCTGGTGAGGCTGCAGCTGGAGTACTGTGTGCAGTTTTAGTCGCTGCATTCGAGAAAGGATATATTGGTCTTGGAAGGGTGCAGAGAAGGTTTACTAGGCTGATACCGGAGATGAGGGCGTTGGATTATGAGGAGAGACTAAATAGGCAAATTTGTACTCTTTGGAGTTTAGAAGGGTGAGAGGGGATCTTATAGAGACGTATAAGATAATGAAGGGGATGGATAGGGTAGAGGTTGAGAGACTCTTCCTGCTTAGCAAAGATAGCGGGACTAAAGGGTATAGCCACAAGATTAGGGGGATGTGGTTCAGATCAGAGTTGAGGAGGAGTTTCTTCACGCAAAGGGTGGTGAATCTTTGGAATTCTCTGCCTAATGAGGTGGCGGAAGCTTCCTCACTGAATGTGTTTAAGTCAAGAGTGGATAGGTTTTTGATTGACAAGGGAATTAAGGGTTTCGGGGAGAAAGCGGGAAAGTGATACTGAATCACTACAGATCAGCCATGATCTTATTGAATGGCGGGGCAGGCTCGAGGGGCTGGATGGCCTACTCCTGCTCCTATTTCTTATGTTCTTATGTTCTTATGTATTGTGGGGGCAATTCTCTGGCCCTGTGTGCCCAGGCACAAATCTAGTTATGGCCAGAGATTCGTGAAATGGGCTTAACACAATTTGTGCTGAGGAGAACTCCTTTTGGGATTCCCCCTTCAGCAATCTAATTGGAGTCTCTGGATGATCAGGGACATGGCTGGCCAGTGCCGTGCACTGAGATTTACATCACCAATGCAATGAAGTTACTGTAAAGATCTCCTAGTTGCCATTCTCTGGTTCCTATTCAGGTACACTGAGAGAGAATTTAGCATGGCCAACACATCCAACCAACACGTATTTTGGACTGTTTGGACCCATGTGGAGAACATGCAGACTCCACACAGACAGTGACCCAAACTGGGAATCGATCCCATAGAACATAGAACATTACAGCGCAGTACAGGCCCTTCGGCCCTCAATGTTGCGCCGGCCAGTGGACCCTCTAACCTAAACTATTCCAATATCATCCACATGCCTATCCACCAACCATTTGAATGCCCCCAAAGTAGGTGAGTCCACAACTGCTGCAGGCAGGGCATTCCACGCCCTCACCACCCTCTGTGTGAAGAACCTGCCTCTGACATCCAGCCTATATAACCACCTCTTAATTTAAAGTTATGTCCCCTCGTGTTGGTCATCACCATCTGAGGAAAAAGGTTCTCACTATCCACCCTATCCAGTCCTTTGATCATCTTATACGCCTCAATTAGGTCACCGCGTAACCTTCTTCTCTCTAATGAAAATAACCTCCGGTCCCTCAGCCTTTCCTCATAAGGCCTTCCCACCATACCAGGCAACATCCTGGTAAACCTCCTCTGCACCTTTCCAATGCTTCCACATCTTTCTTATAATGCGGCGACCAGAACTGTACGCAGTACTCCAAGTGCGGCCGCACCAGAGTTTTGTACAGTTGTAACATAACCTCACGGCTCCTAAATCCAATCCCTCTACCAATAAAAGCTAACACACCGTACGCCTTCTTAACAACTTTATCAACCTGGGTGCCAACTTTCAAAGAGCTATGTACTTGTACCCCAAGATCCCTCTGCTTGACAACACTATTAAGGGTCCTTCCATTAGCCCTATATTTCATCTGCCTGTTATTCCTACCAAAGTGAATCACCTCACACTTATCCGTATTGAATTCCATTTGCCACCTCACGGCCCAGCTCTGCAACCTATCTATGTCCCTCTGCAAACTGTAACATCCATCCTCGCTGTCTACACCTCCCCCCACTTTGGTATCGTCAGCAAATTTACTAATCCAACCCTCTACACCCTCATCTAGGTCATTTATAAAAATGACAAACAGCAGTGGCCCTAAAACAGATCCTTGAGGTATACCACTTGTAACTGCACTCCAGGTTGAATATTTCCCATCAACCACCACCCTCTGTCTTCTATCAGCTAGCCAATTCCTAATTCAAACTGCTAAATCACCTTCAATCCCATGCATCTGCACTTTCTGCAGTAGCCTACCATGGGGAACCTTATCAAATCCCGGGTCCCTGGCACAGTGAGGCAGCAGTGCTACACACTATGCAACTGAGTGCACAAAGTGCTGTTCCTCTCAACATGCTGTCCCACTCACTGAACTAACAGGCTAAGGAGTGTAATACATCCTGAGAGATCCAATTGCTTAACAGTTCTTTAATGAAGAACTATGCTTTCAAAACTTCTCTGTACAATCAACATGTGTTTTTGACACTCTTTGACATTATGGCCACATTGTGCTCTAACCAAAATATCAAATTGGCATCTCACGCTTTGAATCACAACCTAAAGTTGTTCACCATATCGTTTGTACCTGTATTTAATCTTCCTGCAACACTGTTTGACCACCACAAAACACTATGTTGTGTTTTCATGCTGATATGGATGATATAAATGAGATGTTTTGAGTTCATTTATTAAAATGAGGCATATGCAAACCTTCATACAGAGGTAGAAAATTTGAAGACATCTGCAACAGAGTATGTGCTTTGTTCTGCTCACGGCTAAAATCAAACTGAGACTGATCACAAGACAGACTTCCCTTCTGGTGATGGCATGCTGCCACTCCCTAAAGGCATATTACAGCACCACTCATAGAGTGTGCACTATAATCTCCAGAATGTCACCTCTGGTCTTGGGCTATATCTGCTTATTGTGGGGCTTCTTATCCTACACAAAAAGGATCAATTGTCATCACAATGGGCACATGAGCATTTCAGGAGCATGAATGCCCCTGGCAGCTGCTGAGCCATCCCCAATAAGTGATTAACAAATAGAATGATGGACATTGAGAGCTAGAAGCGAGTGACACACATTCAGTTCACATGTCCCATCTGGCAAGTGACAGACTTAGAATCATAGAATGATACCCTTAGAATTATAGAATCCTACAGTGCTGAAGGAGGCCCATCAAGTCTGCGCTAACCGCAATCCCACCCAGGCCATTTCCCCATAATCCCATGCATTTACCTTAGTTAGCCTCCCAACACCAATGGGCAATTTAGCATGGCCAATCCACCTAATCCACACATCTTTGGATTATGGAAGGAAACCAGAGCACGGGGAGGAAATCCACACAGACATGGAGAGAATGTGCAAACTCCACACAAATAATGACTCAAGCTGGGTTGTGAACCAGGGATCCTGACGCTGTGAGTCAGCAGCGCTCACTGCTGTGATGCCATGCCTTGTCTTGTTTAACATCCTTGTGCACTTGCACACTTAGACTGCAAGAAGCCCTTATGAGAGTCAGTTTTCAGTGAGTTGATGATGCATCTTAATTTGGTAAAGCAAAGCAGGCCATCCATCCTATGCCAACATTGCTGGGCATTTCCAAAGTGGGTCGTCTATCCATCTCTATCTCTACCCATGCCACTGTGGTCAGATGAACAAGCTTCCTGCTGCTTTCCCCAAGAAACAACACTTTCAGCCTTTGCTGGAGGATCTCCTGGGAGGTTTTGATGAAGGATAGCCACACTGAAGCACCTGGCCAGCAGAGAATGAACGGCTATCCAGGTGTTCTTTAAATATGGTACCCTGACCTTTGAACCATGATGTAATGGCAGGATAGCAACTTCCTGAACATCCACGCCATGAGATTCGGTGAGTTCCTTGCAGATGTGTAGGTAATAACTGAACCACACAAGATAGCATGTAGTCAACCTCCCAGAGAGAATCACCCCCATGTCCATACCCAGTACCAAACTTACACTCCAGAATAGAAGAGTTTAGCCAGAGTATCAGCTGCTGCTTAAAGCAAACAAGTTGGCTTGACACAATAACAACAGAGTTCAAGTTGTGCATTTTTAAACCTGTACAGTGTCTGTCCATTACATAGAAACTATTTTCTTTGTAAAATATGCTTTTGATGATTCGGTAAATGATGAAAATTTATAGTCAGGAAATCTCCCCAAAGTTCAATGTGGAAAATTGATTGTAGCATTCAGTTTAACAGTACTTTTTAGTAAAAATCAATTCATGACTCAAAACCATGACCTTAAGATTAAGATTCCCATTACCTACAAATTATTATTTCATTTATATTTAACTGTGTGAATAGTGCTATTGCATTAGATGTGATATGAGTAACTGTTGTAACATAATCACCTATCCCCAATGACCGTCCAGTAAGTGAATGCAGTTAATTGAATCCAATTTCTTGCCTCCAAAGGTAGGGGCATAGAGATTTATAGTTACAACCAGTTTCTAAATGGTGTGAGGCATGGCTTCACATCTGCAAATGAGCCTGCTGTGCAGAAAAAACACAGAAACAGAAACAATTAGTCAGCTTGAATGACTGTGAGGGGGAAGGACTCTACCTACAACCAGAGCAACGCATTTGGGATCAACAGATGTTCCTGATTTGGAGTCACTCACCAGAAATTGCGAGTGGAGATCATGTGCGGAATGAGAAGCCCGGTTAATGAGGAATTAAATTGTCAGATCTTCTTGGCAAAGCTGGTAGAAGAGATTGGCAGTAGAATCCTCGCAGAGAAAGAGAGTTTTGGTTGACATCATACTGGGAAACTGAGGAGAGTCAAAGTAAATTCCCAAGATGATAATAATGTTTCAGAATCTGCGGTCATATGGACTTGAAATGTTTGCCCTGTTTCTCTCCACAGATACTGCCAGACCTGTTGAGTTTATCCAGCATTTTCCATTTTTATTTCTGACTTCCATAGTACTTTGCTTTTATTTGAATTCTGATGACACACTCTAATCCCAAGAGAATATCCTGTAAGTAAGTGGAATTTTTGAGTGGAAGTAAAAATAGAACAGGAAGTATCCGGGGCAGAATTTCAGTTTTAAACTCAAATTGTTTTCTAGTATTAAGTTAGTAATGCTTGCTTTGTTTTTTATTTGAACCATGAAATCTTATAGTATTGTTCTTTCATTAATAATCTGGAGTTTAGATTTATTTTTAGAAGTTAATGGTTTCCCTCGAGCTTGTAACTATATGTAGTAAATAGCTGAGAACCCAGCAATGATCCTTGTGGGAATCCATAACCTGCCAGCTTGAAAATGCTCTCTTTCTCTCTAATCTCTACTTCATTAACCAGTCCTCTATCCTTGCTAATATATCATCCCCAGGTTCTGAGTCTTTATGTTGTCTGGCACCTTATCACATGCTTCTTGAAAATCCAGATATATCTAATTGTTCCTCTTTAACTACCCTAATAGTTAGATCTTTAAGCAAACACTAATAAGTTTTTGAAACAGGATTTCCCTCTCGTAAGACCACGTTGACTTATTCTAATAGCATTCTGCCTTATTAAATGCATTGTTAAAATGTTCTAAATAATGGATTCCAGAACTTTCCTGAAAACTGATGTCAGGCTAACTGGCTTGCAGCTCCCCATTTTCTCTCTCCCTCCTGTTGCATTTAGTAACTTCCAATCTACTCAGCTTATTCCAGAATCTAGAAATTTTGACAGGTCATTGTCATCACACCAATTATCACTGCAATTACATTTTCTAGTATCCTAGGATGTAGGGCAACATATGCTGGGAATTTGCCAGATTTTAAAGTCTAGGAGACGATCTTATTGTTGCACACCACTGAGCAGGGTGAGCTGATAAGGTCACAAAGGAGCCAAGAACTATGGTTTGCACTCAATTTCTCACCTCTTGTGATCTTACCAGCACTGGATATATAGCACGATCAGCGTTGCGCCCATTTCCAGCGCAAGACTGAATAATTTTTTAAATTTATTTAAATCTGTTTTATATAGAATTCATGAGACGGGAACGCTTTTGTCCGGGCTCATTTGCTTCTGTGACCTTGTTGGGAGAGATTGTCTCTGTCGAGAATCATAATTCATCCCCAGCAATGGGCAACCAGTTGCAATGATCTTGCCAGTAGGAATGGTGGTCAGGGGCAAAGGAGTTGCATTTGGACAGTGCCAACCTGGCACCCTGGCACTGTCAACAGAGCACCTTGGCACTGCCTACCGGGTTCAAGCTCAGACAGTTGCTACAGAGAGGGATGAAATTGATGGCTAGAGAAGGGACAGTGCCCAATGGGCTGAATTTTACATGAATCAGGGAAGTCTAGCTGCTGGAACCAAAAGTAGATCCAGCGTGCATTTAAAGCATACATGTGAACAGGAATGCTGTACTTTCAGATATTGACAGTATGTAAATGGGTATTAGAAAAGGAATAAATCCTTGTGAGATACCAGAGCCAACAATATGGAAGATGAAAGGGACTGTTGTCTTTTACAACAGATGAGAAATTTTCCTCTGAGTGTTGTGCCACTTTGGAACTCTTTGCCTCAGAAAGGGGTCACTGATTATTTTTAAGGTAGAGTTAGCAAGGTCTGTGTGAGGCAAGTGAATCAAAGAATGTTGGGGCTAGATGGGAATATGCAATTAGAAACATAAACAGGTCAGCCACAATATTAACGAATGGCAGTGGAACAGGCTAAAGGGGCCGAACAGCCTGTTTACACTCTTATTCCACATATTTTTATAATACTCTGGCTACAATTAGATTAAAATGGAAACTAGTGAAAGTTAGCAATGACAAGCCTTGGAGGAGAACTGTGTGGTCAACCATGTCAAAGACTACTGAAAGTTCAAGTGGGCCGAGAAGGGAAAGATTAGCTTTATCAGTCACACAGTATGTAATTTGAGATTTTAATAAGAGTCTTTTTAATACTGTGACAGGGTTGGAATCCTGATAGATGAATTCAAATACACTAGTAAAATTTTGAGCCCGCGTTCAGCTTCTGTGAGGTTGCTGGCAGGGGCTCAAGATTTGGCAGTTACATTTCTCGCTGGTATGAATTTCAGATCATCCTGGCCCCTCGCTGGGAATGTCATCAGGTTTACACCTATAGTTGCTGTGCTGGGGACCCAAGAGCAGCGAATGCTGGGTGATGGCTCTTGTGGGTGAGGGGGGGATGGTGCTGCCAGCTCTGACAACAGAGAGCAAGGGGGCCAATAATTGTGGCCCAGTTTAGAGAAGGCTGATGTTCATGTGGAGGGTGGGAGAAAGAAGGGGCAATGATCGCAATGGGGGCGGGGGGGTGGGGAGCGGGTGTGATGAGAGTGAATGCTCGGCCCTGTGGAATCAATGATAGGATGAAGAGAGGATTATTGGAGTTCTGACTGGTGTGTCCTTTAAAGATGGCACCCTGATTTCAGAGCAGCCAGGTTTTGCTAGCATGGTTAAGCCCTGTCTCTATGATGGCGAATCATGCTCCTTTGATTTTTATTTTCAAAGTTTGACTGAATCTGGAGACAAAACAGACTGGTTTCTCTGAAGAGAAACATGCTAATTTTCTCACCAGAAACAACACTGCCACTTTTTGCTAAGATTTCACACAGAGTTTCAGAAAAGATATACACAAAACATACAGTAAAGGTATACATGAGAGGAACAACATGCTCACAGACTTTGGAAATTTGAAGGATTTGGAAACAGCACTGTATTTTATAAGGATGATGGGGTTAAGAGTTGGTGTTTTGAGGAGAAGAATGATGTGGGCAGGTTAGGAGAAAGGGACAATGCCTGAAGAGAGAAAGAACCATTAACAATATTGACTTGGAAGGGAAACAGGTAGGCCCCAATCAGTCCACAAATGGACAGCTAATTATGCTGATTGGCAACCCACTGGGGCCAAGCAAGTGCCTTTTGCAGAATTTGACTTCGGGCAAGTATCAGGTCGCCTCATCCCAGTTTTGCCTTGACGTCTGTCCCTAAGGATTGGGAAGATTTTGCCCAATGTCTTTCAACAAATGTAGCAGGTAACCTAATTCACGGAGAGATAATACCTCTGTTTGAGATAACTAGTGAACAGAACCTTTAAGTGATTTGATGTTCTAACAAGAAATACAGAAAACATTCACTGGTGATGAATATTACGAATGTTTGAAAAAAATGAACTGAACTGACAAGATCATGTTATCGTATAATTTTAACTGCAACATTTATAATTGAGCTTCATTATAAACAATTAGCTCTTCACAAAGGACTAAGAGTAGCACCTCCAATATCCAATTAATAATTTTTAAAACAAATACCGATTACATCCAGCAATCGCATGTTTTTGGCCAAATTGGTGAATGTATTTAATTATAACAAGAAGCAAATTTAAGTAAAAGCAGGCAATTAATCTGAAAAAATGTAATTATATGTTGAATGGAAAATATTGTTAAAATTAATTCAGTGTTGCTTTTCACTGTTAGAATCAGATAATGGAATATGCAATAAATAAACTAACCTGAACCTAATAATAATTAAATAATAGGTAGTGTAATGGCGTTTTGCTGCTACAGAATAACAGCATGCATTGTGATACATAATAAATTAGCTGTTATTTGCAAGAGTAAAAATGACAGCTGCCGTTAATTTTTGAGTGTGTACATCATTCTGAAAGGCTATATTAGCAGGTTATATTTTTAAATTAATACCTCTCCTTGTGTAAAAGTGGCAATTTGCAAGGATTGCGAGTCAATGAAATTTTGAGGAGAGAGCTTATTGATGATAGATTTTGAGAGGATACGTTAGCTTTTTTTAATTCATTTGTTCGACAAGGGCAGTGCAGGCTGGCCAGCATTTATTGCCCATTCCCACTTGCCCTTGTTCAGAGGGTAGTTGAGATTCAACCTCATTTCTGTAGCTCTGGAGTCATATGCAAGCCATGTGTAGGCCAGATCAGGTAAAGATGGCTGATTTCCTTCACTAAAGGGCAGTAGTGAACCAAATGGGTTTTTTAGACAATTGACAGTGGTATCATGGTCGTCAGTAAATTTTTAATTATTCTTAAATAGATTATTTTTATTAAGTTCACATTCCACCACCTGCTGTGACGGGATCGGAATTTTAGTTGAGTTTCTAGATTAATAGTCCTGCGATAATACTATTAGGCCATTGTCTCCCCTTTACAGTGGGGACGGTCTGCAGTTTAGTGGAAAAAGAGTTGAGGCAGCATTGTACAATGCACAGCAACAACTCACCAAACCTCCTTTCAAACTTGCAATCTCTATCACCTCGAAAAACAAGGGCAACAAGCACAAGGAAATACCTGCCATTTCCCTCCAAGCCACACAGCATCCTGGCTTGGAACTACTTCACCATTTTTTCCTTGCCTCTCAGCCAACATTCAGGAACTCTCTCCCTAACAACATTGTGGTTGTATATATGCCAATGGAGTGTAATGGTTCAAGAAAGCAGCTCACTACCCCCTTCTCAAGGGTAATTCGGAATGGGCAACAGGTGCTTGTCTGGTCAGTGGTACTCATATGCCATGAACAAATAAAATATAAATACTGCCACATTTACAGGGATTCCCACATTTTTCAAAAGAAATGAAGAACGTCAAGTTAAAATGGGCAAAAAAAAACAAAGTTTTATTTTTCATTTTTATAGCTACCTGATTCTGTACAATATTAATGTTTCAAAAATTATTGTCTGGAAGTTTTATTTTAACCAAATTGGCCTAGGAACTTGATCTTGCCTGAAAATGGACACTAGGGATGGGGTGGATGCCATCATATGGTCTTAGAAAGCATCTTAAATTCATTCTGGGAACTCATTAAAATGATTCTGACATGCAGCGACACTATTTGCACTGTTCATTAACTGTTGTACATGCGTAGGAGTGGGAAATTGGGTACCTCTGATACCACTTCAAGTCAGCCAATATCTCTTAATGGGAGATTTGCTGTGGCTACTGACAGTAGGGAAATTGATGAAACCATTTTAAATATACACACTCTTCAGCTGCAGTTCATTTCCAGCTGTTTTCTTTTGCTTAGAATAATAGATAAATAAATGCTAATAGGGACTAACATTGGAGGATTATGTTGCAATTTGTTCCAAATGAGATTTGGATTTGATGCTCCCTCAGAAGCGAATTTGAAAGGGGGGAGCTTGTTAAATCCAAACGCCTATCCCCTCCCCGCCACCTATCCATACATCTCTGCCCCCAGTACCTGTGGGGGAAATGGTGTAAGGCAGCCCTGCCAGCCAATCAGCCAATTGAGGCTTAAGTGAGCAATTAATGCTCATAAAGTCTTCATCCTGACAGCACTGTGAATATAAACCGCAAACTGCCGGCTTCAAGCAGAGAGGACCTCCAAGAAGATCGTGCATATGAAACAGACATCAAAGCATCTCCACGATATAAACCTCAGCAGGGGAGACCAAAGTTGACTGCCTTTCCTGACAGGTTTCCTTGCATGGCTGGTGATGAACAGGGGGGAATCTACCTTATCAGGCCAACATATTACCTGCTGTCACCTCCATCCCCACCTCACTTTGCCCTCCTAGATTATCCATCTCCCATTTTCATGTCCCAGCACCTTCTCTGCCTTGCTGAAGCCTACAGAGTTAAAAAGTCTCAGAACACCAGGTTAAAGTCCAACAGGTTTATTTGATAGTAAATGTCACTAGCTTTCGAAACGTTGCTCTTTCGTCAGGTGAGTGGAGAGTTCTGATTACAGACAGGGCATAAAAAGGCATACACAATTTACAGAATACTGATTAGAGTGTCAGTCTTTACAGCTAATCTGCTATTCAAGTCTTAAAGGTGCTGGAGCTTACCAGCCTGACACATGGACAGACCCTTAAACACAAAGCCAAATCCTGCCCATCACAGCATACCTCCGCCCTGAGGTCCTGGAGAATTGCCAATCTCTGAATTTGCTCATTCAGAAGGACAGCAGCCCCACTTCCAGCATATTAATAACCCATTGGTCATTTAAATGCCTTAGAGAACCCAGTATTCCCCTCTGTGGCCTCTCCTTGGACCTTCTAAGTGAGATGGGAGCCAAGGAATGAGGTCTCTTGTATAATTTAGCACAATTAATTTGCTTTCAGAAGGATAAATGTTAATTGTGCCACAATGAAATGATTTTTCTTTCTCAATATATTACAGGAATTAAGCTATGTGTGGAAGAACTATGTGAATTACTTCAACACAAAAACAAAAAACGCAGGAAAATCTCAACAGTTCTGACAGCATTGGTAGAGAGAGAATAGAGCCAAAGTTTTGAGTCTGGGTGACCCTTTCTCAGCGCTGAAGACAGTAGGATAGAGGATGATGTTTATTTTGTTAGGATAGTGGGTGTTGGGGGGGAGGGGTGTTATTGACAAAGATGACATAGATAAAAAGACAAAAGGAAAGTAAATGGTGTTGATCACGTCCAAAAAGGGTGCTGATAACAGCCATTAAAAAATCAGAATGGCAGAACAAAGGTATGATGTGGAAGTGCCGGTATTGGACTGGGATAAGCACAATAAGAAGTCTCACAACATCAGATCAAAGTTTAACAGGTTTATTTGGTAGCACAAGCCACAAGCTTTCAAAGTACTGCCTTTCCATCAAGTGAGTGGGAGTTGTGATCACAAATAGGGCGTTTATAGACACAAACTCAATTTCTAAGATAATGGTTGAAATGCGAATCTTTACAGGTAATCATGTCTTAAAGATACAGACAATGTGAGTGGAGAGAGGGTTAAACACAGGTTAAAGAGATGTATATTGTCTTCAGCCAGGACAGTTAGTGAGATTTTGCAAGTCCAGGCAAGTCGTGGGGGTTACAGATAGTGTGACATGAACCCAAGATCCTGATTGAGGCCATCTTCATGTGTGCGGAACTTGATGCTCAATGTGTCCTCAAAATCTCATAAATTTAGCAGCACCAAGCTCTCACCTAAACTGACACTATGCTCCATCCTTAGATGAGAAATATCTGAAAATATCTTGACCACCTATCCCGCAGCAACTGCAAAATTGTACAGGCAATGCAAAATTACTGTCAATAGGGTTGTTAATTGCCCTTAATTGACTCTTTAATTGTTAGCTTCTTATTGTGCTTATCCCAGTCCAATACAGGCACTTCCACATCATACCTTTGTTCTGCCATTCTGATTTTTTAATGGCTGTTATCAACACCCTTTTTGGACATGATCAACATCATTTACTTTCCCTTTGTCTTTTTATCTATGACATCTTTGTCAATAACACCCCCCCCCACAACACCCACTATCCAAACAAAATAAACTTGTTAGTTTAATTGAGAGTTCCAACTCTCATACTCACCTGCCAACCATAATATTGCACACATGTACAATGGCACTTTCTTGTGCGATTTCATATGAATTGAGGTCAGGCTTACTTTTAAATGTATAAAATTCTGACCATGGATCTATTGGTCCAAATGTCCTATTTCCGTGTTGTGAATGCTACTGGAATATAACTTTTACAGAATGTCATCCTGTCACTCATTGCAGAGAAATTGTTCACTGAAGCATTGCCATTGTGTTTGTATAAGGGGGAGACGATTATCATTAAACTATAATCTAGAAACTCAACTAAAGTTCTGGGTCCGAATCCCACCATGGTGGATGGTGAATTTGAATTCAATAAAAAAATCTGGAATTAAGAATCTGCTCTGACCGTGAAACCATTGATGATTGTTGGAAAAAATCCATCTGGTTCACTAATGTCCTTTAGGGAAGGAAATCTGCTGTTCTTACATGGCCTATGTGTGACTCCAGAGCCACAGCAATGTGGTTGACTCTCAACAGGCCTTGAGCAGCTAGGGATGGGCAATAAATGTTGGCCAGCCAGTGATATTCATGTCCTATGAATAATTCTTTAAAAATTGCATACTCCTTTTTCTCTTATGTAGCAATTTTCTTTCAATCCATGTAATTAGGCAATTCTGGCAATGTATTACTTACTGGCTTACTTCTCTTTTGCAAGAGGGTAGTATTCACAGCTCTCCTCTAGTATGAGGTAGTGCAATAAGGAACTAAAGAAACAGAAGAACTGTTTAATCTTACAATTTTCCTTGTATTCAGTTTCATACATAGAAGCCACTGATTTACTCAACCCCAAACAGTTAATCCAATCCATGTACTGTTGACACAATCTGCATTTTACCAACTTATTAATGTAGCCCACATGTTAGGAATTTTCAATGACACTATTTATATATCTAACATTTTTTTTTAAATAATTATAGTTATTGCTGGACTAGCTGTCTTCCATTACAAATAATAAAAAATGGTGATGACGCAACTAACCAGACTTGCATGGGAATTTTCCTGCCAGGAAATTCAATTTAACTAACCTTTTTAAAAGACAACTTCACCTCCCATTTTCCATTTGCCTGGGAAAAAGAGTTTCAAGTATGCTTGTGATATAGTTAAAAAATACATTGGGTGGAATTTTCTTTTCTGGAGACTAAACTCAGAATTTTATGCCCACTCAACCTGCCAATGTCCAAGAATGGGTTCTGAAGCACAGGCAATAAAGGAGGGGAAGCTTAGAGGGGGAACTTCATCCTTTCACCTCAGTTTTAGGCATGTGGGAATGGCTGTTTTCACTTTTGTTCATATATTTCACTTTTATCCCTTACAAGGTCTCAGGTGCTGAATGGTTCATTGACGTGATGCAATGTTCTGTGTTAATTCCAAGGTGCCATTTAAACCATTACCGCCACCCCCTCCCCCAACACACACAAATCTCAGTCAATTTTGTTCCATATAGAGACAGAAACTAAGATGTGAATATAGTGAATACATAGATACTTTCATCTGAGGGTCAGATTATGAGATATTAAGGACGTTGTTCTCGGAAGGTTCATGATTATCCTAATGCTGTTTCACTCAAGTCTTTATGGATGTTATAAGTGTTTATAGCAACCTATATTAGAACATAGAACATAGAACACTACAGCACAGAACAGGCCCTTCAGCCTTCGATGTTGCGCCGACCAATATAAAAAGCAATGCCCCTCCATACTAAACCATTCCCTTCTCTTCCATATACTTATCAACTAACCTCTTAAACGCCACCAAACTTGGTGCATCCACAACTGCTGCAGGCAGGGCATTCCACTCCCGAACCACCCTTTGGGTAAAGAACCTACCTCTGACATCCGTCCTATAACTATCACCCCTTAATTTAAAGCTGTGTCCCCTTGTGCTAGCTTTCTCCATCCTAGGAAAAAGGCTGCCACCCTATCTAAACCTCTAATCATCTTATATGTTTCGATTAGGTCCCCTCTTAGCTGCCTCCTTTCTAACGAAAACAACCTCAAAACCCTCAGCCTCTCTTCATAAGACCTGCCCTCCATACCAGGCAACATCCTGGTAAACCTCCTCTGTACCCTCTCCAAAGCCTCCACATCTTTCTTATAATGTGGGGACCAGAACTGCACACAATACTCCAAGTGCGGTCGCACTAGAGTTTTGTACAGTTGCAACATGACGTTGCGGCTTCGAAATTCAATCCCCCTACCAATTGGAATCCTTTCACCCAAGTGCACTTTGCTATGGTCTTTATTTTCATGATTGACGTTTTCGAACATAGAACATTGCAGCGCTTCGGCTCTCGATGTTGCGCTGACCAATCGAACCAATCTAATGGCTCTCTAACCTAAACTATTCCAATGTTATCCATATGCCTATCCAATGACCATTTGAATACCCTCAAAGTTGGCGAGTCCACAACTGCTGCAGGCAGGGCATTCCATGCCCTTACTACCCTCTGAGTAAAAAACTTACCTCTGACATCTGTCCTATATTTATCATCCTTCAATTTAAAGCTATGTCCCCTCATGTTAGTCATCACCATCCGAGGAAAAAGGCTCTCACTATCCACTCTATCTAATCCTCTGATCATCTTGTATGCCTCAATTAGCTCACCTCTTAACCTTCTTCTCTCTAACGAAAACAACCTCAAGTCCCTCAGCCTTTCCACATATGACCTTCCCACCATACCAGGCAACATCCTGATAAACCTCCTCTGCACCGTTTCCAATGCCTCCACATCTTTCTTATAATGCGGCGACCAGAACTGTATGCAATACTCCAAGTGTGATCGCACCAGAGTTTTGTATAGCTGCAACATGATCTCAAGACTCCGAAATTCAATCTCTCTGCCAATAAAAGCTAACATACTGTATACCTTCTTAATAACCCTATCAACCTGGGTGCCAACTTTCAGGGATTTATGCACATCTACACTGAGATCTCTTTGCTCATCCACACTACCAGGGGTCCTTCCATTAGCCCAATACTCTAATCCTGTTACTCCTTCCAAAGTGAATCAGCTCACACTTTTCCACATTAAACTCCATTTGCCACCTCTCAGCCTAGCTCTGCAGCTTATCTATGTCCCTCTGCAAACTGTAACATCCATCCTCACTGTCTCCAACTCCTCTGACTTAGTGTCATTCGCAAGTTTACTAACTCATCCTTCATCTAGGTCATTTATAAAAATGACAAACAACAGTGGTTCCAAAATACTCACTGCAGCACACCACTAGTAACAGAAACTTTTTGGTTAAAATATTAATCATTGTCAAGCAACATAATCTTTATTGCTTCTGTGTAGCATTCTTTCATCTCTTCTTTTAAACCTGAACATTAATCCTTTATTAATTCCCATTCTCTCTCTATATGGTGCTGAGCAATGGAAATTGGTTCCATTCAGTGACATTTGAAATATCTGATACAGAGTCATGAGTATGTCATGTTAATGAGTATTTGTTCATCCTGATGATGCTGTCCTGTCATCTGCGAGAATGTAACTTTGCTCCTGAATGGCTGCTTGGTGCAATTCCTCTATGAGGTAATAGAGCAGCAACTGATACGGATTACATTGTATTGCTGTTGAATCAGTGTCTTAGGTTTCATAACAAAGATTGACCTTTGTGAAATGGACAATGTTGAGGAAGTAATGGAGTAAACCCAGGCTCTGGCACATCTACTGAGGGCACGCCAGTATCTATGAAGGAATTAAGTTATCACTGACTGCAGGGTCCAAACTGACAGGACCACATCTCTCCCAGGTGCTAAGGCAATGCAGATCGTACATTTGACAGGCTTCTGACAAACACAGGATAATTGATGCTTGGTAATAACCAAACAATGGTCCTGCTGAACCATTCTCTGGGCCTGAGTTTAACATTGCGTCATGCCCGTTTTTAAACACAAAAACATGGTAAAGTCAGGTGTGAGGCCATTAACACGATCTACATCCACATCCACGCAGATTGGCACATTACCAAAACCCAGGAATTTGCATGCATTTAAATTGAATTAATGAACTGCCCACCCAACTCTTTCAGCACTTCCTCTTTTACCACCTTGTTTGCCAATCCGGAACTGTGCCATAATGGACCTGCTAAATAAAAGCCTGAATCAGGTGTTCCAGCTGCTGAAGCGGGCATTCCGAGCTTCCAATGACTCTCTGACTCAGATCAGTGGTGGGGGGGCGGGGAGGGGGGGGAGAAGGAGGGAGACAGGTCAGATCATTCTCCGTTTGGGGGGAGAGAAGTGAGGCCAGATTGTGGTCTGGAGGGGGATGGCGGGAGGGTGAGTGAGGCTAGACCATTGTCGGGGCTGAGTGGGAGATGGGTAAGATGTATCTCAGAGGGGGAAGGGGTGGCAGATGTATCTCTGGTGGGGAGGGCAAATGGATCTCTGGTGGGGAGGGCAGATGAATCTCTGGCGGGGGAGGGCAGATGGATTTCTGGCGGGAGAGGACAGATGGATCTGTGGCAGGGAGCAGATGGATCTCCAGCGGGAGGCAGATGGACCTCTGGTGAGGGGAACAGATGGATCTCTGGTGGAAGTGCAGGGAGATCTGAGGAGTCCGCTGCCAATCTGCAGGAGAACAGTGGTGAGGGGATGGCAGCAATGGTGACAGTTGGTCTGGTAGTGGGGAGGGTGAATGTGGGGTAGTTATGTTTGTGGGTAGTGGGGGGATGGATAAGGGGGCAGTGATGTGTATGGATAAGGGGGGGGTGGATAAGGGGGCAGTGATGTGTATGGATAGTGGGGGGTGGATAAGGGGCAGTGATGTGTATGGATAGTGGGGGGGGATAAGGGGGCAGTGATGTGTGTGGGTAGTGGGGAGAGTGGTTAAAGGGGACAGTGATATTATGGGTAGTAAGGAGGGTGGATAAGGGGACAGTGATGTGTGTAGGTATGGTGGGAAAGTGGATAAGGAGACAGTGATGTGTTGTGGGTAGTGGGAGGGGGGTTGGATAAGGGTCAGTGATGTGTGTAGGTAGTGGGAGAGTGGATAAGGGGGACAGTGATGTGTATGGGTAGTGGGGGGGGTGGATAAGGGGGCAGTGATGTGTATGGGTAGTGGGGGGGTGGATAAGGGGGCAGTGATGTGTATGGGTAGTGGGGGGGGTGGATAAGGGGGCAGTGATGTGTATGGGTAGTGGGGGGGTGGATAAGGGGGCAGTGATGTGTGTGAACACTATCACTCCTGCTTTTCGCTCTTGGGCTGCTTTCACCGCTTTCTGCGGCTCGAGAGCGATCTGAAACGGGCGCGCTTTTTCAAATTTATTTCCCAACCTCATATGCGCAGTTCAAAGCTCTGATTGCTTCGGCTGTGCTAAACGCCACCCACAGCACAAATGGGAGTGGATGGCTGAGTGCATTTGGGGGTGCCTGAAAGCAGATTTCTAAGTCGGGTCTGCACCATGCCTAGATTCGGCACTTAGAGTGAAAATGGTAAAATCGGGCACTCTGAACACAATGTTAACATAATTTGCAGGTTTAGTCAATACTGTCTTCTGACAGATTACTGTACCCTGATGTCAAATGGCATGTTGGGCTCAGTATCAAATTGCAACATCTGCATTAATCTTTTATGAGAGCTGGTGTTAGGAAGGATGGTGCTGTCTGGATGCAAATCCATCTTCAGAAGCTCAAGCGATAAACCAATGACAGATATTTTTCCTCTCAGTCTATCATTGATCTTTGTGTCCTTGAGTGTTAAATTAGCAGTCTGTGAAGTTCATGAGGTTTAAGGCACAAGATGTTCCAATGCCTGTTACTTTGACTTTTGCCTGGTAACAAAGGTGGGATCCACTGGGTGTGTTTTTATGGAGTCCTAAATCAGTTCAATGGTCAGTGCACACCTCTTCCTGAGGCATTAGTTTGAGGCAGTCTGCTAGCCAATAAATATCACAAAGAGAAAAGAGACAGAAACAGATCCTAGTTAAGTTAAAAGAAAAGAGCAGAGAATAGACGCCAACTTAAAAAAAAGCAGACTTTAAGAAAAGAAGGAAAAAGTACTCCTTTAGAACAGTGATGTTCTGCTTGGGATGGCCACGGTACAGTGCTGCCTCATAGCGCCAGAGACCCAGGTTCAATTCCGTGTCTGCTTGGGCTTCCTCCAGGTTTCTTCCCACAGTCCAAAGATATGTGGGTTAGGTGGAATGACCATGCTAAATTCAACCTAGTTTAAGGAGCATTAGAGGCTAAATATGTAGGATTATGGTGATAGGGCTTGGGTGGGATTGTGACTGATGCCGACTTGATAGGCTGAATGGTCTCCTTCTGCACTGTAGGGATTCTATGATTTTTTTTCCAAAAATATACCTTATTCATAAAAATTTTCAAATAAACCATTGCAAATCTACATGTCCCGAACTGCGAAAACAGTGCAGAACCCAAACAATACAGTTCCATACACAGTGTAGTCAAATCATCTCAAGAACCCACAAACTACATGCATGCCCCAAAGACTGCCACGCACCACACCTCTCCGACTGGCGCACAGCAACCACCCTCTCCCAAAAAACATACTTTATTCACAAAAAACAAACAACCCCTAAAAACTACACGTCTTTGCATTGCAAACAGGAGAGAAAGAAAAGAAAAATTTCTTAAAGAATTCTACACAGATTACAGTCATAACTTTTCAGAACTTACAAACGTACACATGCATCAAAAGTTACTGTGTGCCATTGTTGCTCAGATTGGCACACAGTTACGTAGATCAAGGGCCCTCAGTCTGTCTCTGTTAAAGGCCTTACAGTGTAACCTTTCCCCACTGTGTGCCTTTGCAGCGGTTGCCCCAAGCTTCAGCTCGTCCCTCAGCACGTAGTCCTGGACCTTGGAACGTGACAGTCTGCAACACTCAGTCGAGGACAGTTCTTTCAACTGGAAGATCAGCAAGTTTCCAGTGGACCAGGGTGCGTCCTTCACAGAGTTGATGACCTTCCAGCAGCAGTTGATATTCGTCTCGGTGTGCATCCTTGGAAACAGCCCGTAGAGCACAGAGTCCTGCGTCACCGAGCTGCTTGGGATGAACCTCGACAAATACCACTGCATCTCATTCCAGACCTTCATTGCAAAGGCACATTCCACAAGGAGGTGTGCGACCATCTCATCAGCCCCGCAGCCGCTTCGAGGACAGCGTGAGGTGCTGTTGAGACTTCGAGCGTGCATAAAGGATCTGACAGGGAGTGCCCTTCTCACCACCAGCCAAGCCAGATCTTGGTGCTTGTTTGTAAGTTCTGGTGATGAGGCGTGCTGCCAGATTACACTGACAATTTGCTCAGGGAACCATCTGATAGGATCCACCATCTCCTTTTCTCTCAGGGTCGCAAGGACATTACGCGCTGACCACTGCTTAATCGCCATGTGGTCAAAGGTGTGTTTGCGGAAAAATTTCTCCATGAAGGACAGGTGCTGCAGTACGGTCCAACTACTCGGAGCGTTCCACGGCAGTGTGGCCAGACCCATCCTTTGCAACACCAGGGACAGTAGAACCTCAAAAAGTAGTGGTACTTGCTGTTGGTGTACGCACAGCTTGATGCAGCCACACACGAAGGTGGCCATCAGGATGAGGTAGGGATTCTATGATTTGAAAGTGTGTTAATGGGAATCTACAGTGAAGAAATTTCGAAAGGCAAAATTGAACACAGGTGAACCGTTGTTGCTACTATTTGAGTGGGAGCGACTTTTGGAGAAAATTCCAAGGAGAGAAATTCAAAGCTGAAGTTGGGAATATCAACAAGGTTGCTTGACATATTGTTTTCTAATGTCTGGATGGGTTCTTGAAAAACCCACTGACTCTGTCTTGGTTGAAAATATCATTTACTCAGTAATATCATGTGTTCAATCTCACTTTATCTGTTAGTTTACATGCACCTCATTCTTATCCTTCTTGTTTCCTCCTCCTCTTCCTTAATCCCTTACTATTCATACTTGCGTCCATCATTGTTCTTGTGAATATTCTTTTTCTCCTACATTTCCTTCAATTTTAATGTCTTCATTTCCTTTGTTGATCTGACTTTTCCTCTCAAGGCCACTTACACCTTTGCTTTCTGAGACCCTCACTCATCAGGACTTACAGCTGCCAGTTTACAGAATCCAGATGCCTCAGATGAATGTAACTGTGTCATCTCCTTCCCAATACTATGACTCCAACCGCTAGGATAAAATGCCTCAGTTAACTGACCGTATCCTACACAACATTGTGTTCATGATTTCATTGCCTATAGAGGAGACTTCTGCCATCAAAGATTTAAATCAAAACTTACATACCAAGCAGAGCCCTCTAACATGGCCTGTATAGCCCCAGGATAGTCTGTTCAATATGTCCCAGTCAGAAGTCTGACAACATCGGGTTTAAATCCAACCAATTTATTTGATAGTAAACTCACAAGCTTTCGACCTATGACTTTTGTCACATGAATGAGGTGTTCTGGTCTCCAACAGCACACGTAACAGCACAGACTGTGGAGAGTCAGATATCAAAACTTCTGCAGATATTTTATTTTATGATTTTGAAACTCTTCAGCAACTACCAGACTAAAAGTTGCACTTGTCTTCCCAATGGCTGTAGATTCTTCATTAATCTGTTTGTTGATCTACTGCAACATTTGTTTATCAGGCAGTAAGGGTACTTCATTTGCAAGCAATTAAAGAATTAACTTCACAAAATAAATCAAAGGAAAAGGTTTAATAAAGGAACTTAATTCCACCAATGTTCTGACCACACCCTGGGCCACAAAGCTCACCATAACCCCATCTGCTTTCTATTTATACCTGATAAGCTGACCCTCACGTCATATTACCATTGATTACAATATAACAGATTCCAATATTATCATTAGTTATATTATAACAAGACTGGGGATGAAATTTTTCTCGTTTGGTAATGGAAAACAGGATTTAAAATCCCTGGAGTTTCCCCCGCCCCCCAACAGTCTTGAATAGAAAAATTGGAGAGTGAGTAAAAGAGGAGCTGCTGATTCATTATCACCTGTTTTATGCAAATAAGGAGGCACAGTGGCACAATGGCTAGCGCTGCTCCCTTACAGCACATGGGAGCCAGGTTCAGTTCCGGCGTCAGATCATTATCTGTGTGGAGTTTGCATTTTCTCCCTGTGTCTGTGTGGGAGTGCTCCAGTTTCTTCCCACAGCCCAAACATATGCAGGTTAGATTGATTGGCCATCCTAAATTGACCCTATTATCAAGGGATTAGCAGGGTAAATATGTGGGATTACAGGAATAAGGCCTAGTTAGGATTATTGTGAATGTAGACTTGATGGGCTGAAACGCCTCCATCTGCATTGTTGGGATTCTGTAGAACAATTTCACCACCACTTTGTGATAGAAACTCAAATATTTAGCCAGTTAACCAATGCTCCTATAAAAGCCTATAAAGAGGAAGGAGAAAATTGCTCTTGCAGCATAATCCTCCTGCAGCAACAATTCTACTCCAACCTTCTCAAAGGAGATGTCTGCACAAGTTGCTGTGAAAATGGAATTGTTGTAGGATCACAAAGGAATAAACTAGTGTAGCAAACGGCACACTTTGTTGATATGGTTAACATGAGTTCTTGAATGGTGGCCAGGCTCCCATCAATCGCACGCGGAAATATATGGTGCGATCAAGTGTGAAAGGTATCATCTGTAATATTTTGATCGGTTGTCAGCCTGAGATGGAGATTCATGACTATAAAACTACAAATCAACCTCCCGGGTCACTCAACTAAACAAAGGACAACTATGAAACCCAGCAGCCAGAAAGTTAAAAATCAGAAAATACATTTCCTTGGTCAATTAAGAATGGATCATTGTAATATGTGACACAGTATCATATAACATACAACCATAATTTATCAGTAACTAAATCTATCAACTCCACACAGGGAATTGTGTCAATTTTACACTAATGGAAAAAGGCTTGTCTCTGTTAATGTTCTAGAGAAGTACTTAAATCAGAATTTGATGGCGTAACTTCAATAAACCACAAGAAGAGAGAGAATCGGTGGAATTTCCAGTCCTCCACCTCACCCCTATTGCAATGAATCTAATGGCAGGCCAGCTTGGGGAGGTATGGGGAGGGGTGTGGGGTGGTGGAGATGTGTGAGGAGTGGAGGGGGATGTGGGCAATGCAGCGAGAACTGAAGAATCAGTTCTCAGAATCAGAATTAATCCCGCTACCATCAGGAAATCATGCCAGTCCACTGCACGGCTGGAGTAACTTTCAGCACTTCTCTGAAGAAAGCTTCAGTCAGTCTCTGGAATTCAGTATCAAAGATGGAGACCGCCAGTGAACAGTCCCTGGGATGTCATGTGTAGCAATAGGTATAACATCAACCATGTGGGTTTTCTCACTGCACCAGCTTATCACAGGAAGTGGATCCTCTCACAGTGATTTCCCTTGGGAAGTGAATCCTCTGATAATGATTTCTCTCAGGAAGTGGATCCTCTCATGATGATTTCTCTTGGGAAGTGAATCCTCTCACAGTGATTTCTCTTGGGAAGTAGATCCTCTGACAGTGATTTCCCTCAGGAAGTGGATCCTCTCACAGTGATTTCCCTGAGGGAGTGGATCCCCTCACAGTGATTTCTCTCAGGAAGTGGATCCTCTCACAGTGACTTCCCTGGGGAAGTGAATCCTCTGACAGTGATTTCTCTCAGGAAGTGAATCTTTCACAGTGATTTCCCTGAGGGAGTGGATCCCCTCACAGTGATTTCTCTCAGGAAGCGGATCCTTCACAGTGATTTCCCTGAGGGAGTGGATCCCCTCACAGTGATTTCTCTCAGGAAGCGGATCCTTCACAGTGATTTCCCTGAGGGAGTGGATCCCCTCACAGTGATTTCTCTCAGGAAATAGATCCTCTCATAGTGATTTCTCTCAGGAAGTGGATTCTCTCATGGCGATTTTTCTCAAAGCACCACACCCCACCTTCGAGTCAGCAGCATTACCTAGTAATCCAGGCTCACCCTATACTCAGAAATTCTACTCCCAGCAATGTTTCGAGCCTTACATTCACCGTCACTACTTCTAAATACCTCCAGCAATTCAGCCAAGGCATGTGCATATGGCTACTATAGTGGCACACGATCACTGAAATTTTCTCTGTCCTTGCAAGATATGGTGTCACACTGAAGGGGAATTTTACACCCCTGTTTTTGGCGGATGGAAAAACCAAAGGGAGTAGACAATCCAATAGTCATCCCAAAATGGCATTAACGGATTTTCATTGGTATTGTAGCCACGTCCACCAATGACATTATGGGATCCCTACAATGAAAGGTCAGGAACCCCATTATCATACATTTCAATATGATTTGGGATCTCCCTGTTGTATTATCCCCTTACATAAGGACTCTCCCTGCACTCACCCCTCCCCCACCTCGCTGCTGTGACAGCATGTCAATGAGGTGTACAACAGGTCCTGACAAATGGGGACCTGGCGAACAGAACTGACTGGGGACACATTGCTAAGTACAGCCCCTAGTGGAGAGAGGGCCAAGCTCAAGCAGTACCGTAGCAATGATTCCTGGTACTGCTCCCTGGCTCTGCCCCAGCACTACCAATCTTCCATTGGGAAGGTTCAGGATGAGTAGGGAGAGTTCCCAGGGGCAGAGGATACCTGAGGCAGTATGTGTCTGTTGGAGGGATTTTTTTTGGGTATTTCCGATCTGTCAGGGGCCAAAGTTGCTCGTTCATTCAAATGCCCCTCCATCAGTGTGCTATCGATGGACCCACAGCCAGGATTTATTCTGGCACAAAAGCTGTCTATGTGACCAACGGATGACATCCCACACCCGTGAGTTTGCAAAATCTGAAAAGAGAAAATTCCGCTTACAATCTGGGAGAGCAGAAATTCCAAGGTATATTACGAAGTTACCCTATACTCTAAGTTTTACATTTGATTTCAGCATTAAGATAAACACAATGTTTTTTACTCTAGGTATGATTCAAATAACACATTAGGAAGTTTTTATCTAAACCAACTGTTTAAGAACACAGTTTGAAAATAACAAAAAGATTTGGCATAGCTTTTATTTAAACATGACAAGGTGTAATTCTTAACAACTAGCAATCTCTACAGTTCCAATTTAAAGCAATATCCCCACAGATATGCACCCTTCTTCAGAATTAGTTACACAAAAACAGGTATGTTTATGTAGTGCTAGTTTTGCAACCTTTAATATTTCTGGACAAAGATCCAGATCCAGAGAAGGACATATCCTCAAACTGCAACTCTCAGAAAAAGAATTACTCTTATACTCTTTTATTACACTATTATTACTCTATTACTCTTATCGGCACAACTCGTGGGCCAATGGGCCTGTTTGTGCTGTAGTGTTCTACGTTCTTTACAGCAGAATCTCAGAGAAAGAAACTTGCCTCCCGGCAGATTCCTGTTTTCAAACTCAGAAAGGGGAAAAGGAGGCACTATTCTCTCTAAACTCCAAGAAGCATCTCAAAGCCCAACTAAGCTTGAATGTTCTATGTAAACCCAGCTCCACCCAGCCATATCATTTCAGCTATCAATCAATTTAATCCAGCATCCCCCTCCCTACAAAATCTCAGGGAAACACACTAAAAAGACAACAGAACAGCATTTGTCCAAATTAAAATACATATTGTTGTGAATAAGATCAATTATGCTGCTGCAGTAACAATGCAGTAACAATAGAGGACACTAATTATAGACAGAATGGCACCAATAAAATGGAATGGACTGCTAAAAACATCCTCCACAGAAACGTGATTAAAATATATTTCTTAAAAGCACAGTATTATCACAGCATCATGAGGCCTGTTCCAATGGAACTCATGGCATCCAGCATCGTTGAGGATATTGATGATGACGTGTTTCTGCCTTATGCCCCTATTCATCTTCCAGTTCTCCCTTCATGCTATCTCACAGAATGAGCAAGTTCAGACAGTATGATCATGAATCTCTTGCTCCCCACTACAATTGCATTTCCCTCACACTCTTCTGTTGTTCTGCTTACCCACAAACTTACACCTAGCCAGCAACAATTATAATAAGAAGTCTCATAACACCAGGTTAAAGGACAACCAATACTCTCAGCATCTTTGTGTACATACACATCAGTGCTTTCTGATACACTGAAAGTTTGAAGACTACATTGAAGTCCTCTGTACAGAATTTATCTATGATCTTGCCCTTTGGTAAACTTGTAAAATGAATCATTATTTCTTTCTGGCCTGATTACAGCCCACTCATGCCCATATTACTCACTGCATGCTGATCCCATCTCCCAAACTTGCTCCAAGATAAAGAAGGTGACTGAATTGGTGACTGCAGATGTCAGGGCGAATGACAGAGCCTGTTCCTTACTGGGCTGTTATACCCCCTTTCTCTTCTTCCTGGGCTAACTGTTGCCATGATGTAGAGATGCCAATGTTGGACTGAGGTAAACACAGTAAGAAATCGCACAACACCAGATTAAAATTCAACAGGTTTCTTTGCTACAAACAACTCTAGCTGTCAGAACTGGCTATTCCTTCGTCACCTGAAGGTATCTTACTGACACTGTCAAGGAACATAGAGGAATCCAACTCCAGTTTGCAGTGGGTTTGTTCTTCCCACAGTCCCTACTCTATTTTCATGTCATTCTGCTGAGCCAAAGGTACCACTCCTCCTGTCTCCACATCTGCTGAAGATTTTGTACAGATTGTCTTCTGTTCCTCTGCCCTCTCTGAAAGGATGAAGCATTACCCTCTGCAAAATCCAGAAACACACCATTGCTCCTACAAGAACAGTCCGGTGTTTGTTCAGACATTTTGCCATTGTAGAAGTTCTTAACAATTGGTGGCTGGCCGTTAAAGGAAGGTGTCTCTGACAGTTTCATGCCTGTGGTTTGAAGAGTGACAAATAGGTTGCCTGGACCTGCATGGTCAAATTAGGTACCCTGAGTTAGATGGGCTGGATGGTGCTACATAGAACAAACATAGAACATAGAACACTATAGCACAAACAGGCTCTTCAACCCACAGGTTGCATTGATCATACCCATACCTACTAGTCCATAGAACTACCTGTAACTCCCAATTCCATTTAATCCCATGTACTCATCATGTGCTAGGATCGTGTTCCTTCACAACCTCCCATACACATTGCAGATGCCGGCTTGGGTGCTCTTCTCAAGCAGGATTTCTCACTCTCAGTGCTTATTATCGAATTAACAATGGCTGATCAATTTCATTGCTTCAGTGTTTGTTTTAAAGACTTTTGGTTTGCAAAATAGTCATTATATATTGCAGTTTCCTTTAAAACTCAA
Source organism: Sphyrna mokarran (assembly GCA_024679065.1). Taxonomy (NCBI): domain Eukaryota; kingdom Metazoa; phylum Chordata; class Chondrichthyes; order Carcharhiniformes; family Carcharhinidae; genus Sphyrna; species Sphyrna mokarran. Next base: position 46,184,692 of record JAGIQG010000015.1, read on the forward strand.
ACCCTTCTTTGAGACCTTGCAGAAATGATCTGCACAGAACATAGGAAATAAAGCAAAAGTTTATTAGTCACAAGTAGGTTTACATTGACACAGTAATGAAGTTACTATGAAAATCCCTAGTCACCACACTCTAGCACCTGTTTGGACACACTGAGGGAGAATTTAGTATGGCCAATGAACCTAATCTCCCATATTCAATAGAAGCAGGAGTACATCATTTAGCCCATCAAGCCTGCACCACCATTCAGTAAGATCATAGGTGATCCAATTCCTCTTTCCTATCAGTTCCATCACCCTTGATGCCTTTGTCAATCAAATATCTATCTAACTTAACCTTGAATATATACAATGATCCAGCCTTCACTGCTCTTTGGAGAAGAGAGTTCCAATACAAATAACTCTCAGAGACAATACATTCCTCCTCATCTTTATTTTAAATGAAAGATCCCTTATTTTAAAATTGTACTTACTTTGTCTATTTATAATATCTTGGAAAGAGTGGTGACCACCAAGTGGAGGAAAGAACCATTTAGCAACAGGATTAATTGTATACAGAGAGTGAGAAAGATGTTACCGATCACTTCGACACCAGTCTCTAGACTGACTGGGAGAACCCATGCTCAGCCCCAGGTTTAGCGCGCTTCAGCCCAAATGGCTGACTGTGTCACATGAGCCTCCAAAACCTCACCCCTTAAATGGACTTGCTACTTACTACACTTCTCCTGCCAAGTGAAGAACTTTCACATTTTCCCGCACTTCCCACATACAAGTGTTGAGACTGAGATACGTTTTATGATATCCAGCATGCTGAATTATAAAACAACAGCAAGACTGCTGTTGTTTTAAGTCTGTTTAACATTCCCTTGGTGCAGCCACATTAAAGGACAGCAAGCACAATCACTGAATAAAGAGTTCAAAGTAGAAAGCTTACAGCCTCCATATCAATTATTAATGTTTCATTATAAAATGTACACCTCAAGGGGCATTACAAGCTGGTAAAACATGCAACAGAATCAATGAATTAAGAGCTCAAAGGGTATATATTTGCACTGTTTGAAAAGATTTCAAAAGGTTTATCTAGCATAATATCTATATCCTACAAATCAACCCATCATACAAAATTCAGCTGTTTTTTTTACAGCAACACAGCACGGGAAACAGGCCCTTCGGCCCAACAAGCCCGCGCCGCTGTCATAACTATATAGCAACAATTCCATTATCCTATTCTAATTTTAGGTTATTCCTGATATGGAAGAGTCTCAATGTAGGGACAATTTGTTTCCCAATCAGCCTAAGAGCGAATTTTTTTGGGATGTGGGAGGAAACCGGAGTGCCCGGAGAAAACCCACGCAACCACGGGGAGAACGCGCAAACTCCCGCAGACACCGGCCCAATTCCAAGTGTCTGCACAGCTACAGCGATAGTCACTGAGCTGTCATGGTGCCCTTCAGATGGTCCAGATAACGCACTCATTTACGACATGAAGCACCAGGCAACCCATGAATCAACATCCAAGAGCTGTCCTCGCACCACCTGCCGAATGCATGCTCCTTGTTGGTCAAGTATGGACCGAATTACCTGTGAAAAAAAAGCCATAGTTAAACAGTCCTACTATATCCCTCTATCTGCATACCGCTCATGTGGCTGTCCAAGAGACCCTTAAACAGCCCCAGCGTGCCTGCTCCCACCACCTTACTCGGCCGTGCATTCCACACCCCCACTACCCTTTGTGTGAAAAACTGCCCTCTAATATTCATCTTATGCATAGCCCCCCTCACCCTAAGACCATGACCCCTCGTCCTATCCATTTCTGAAGGTGGAAAAAGTTTACCACCATTTACTCTATCTATACCCCTTATAATCTTATACACCTCTATTAGATCCCCTCTAAGCCGACGTCTTTCAGGGGAAAACAACCCCAGTCTATTTAATCGTTCCTCATAAGTCAGTCCTTCCATACCAGGCAGCATCCTGGTAAACATCCTCTGCACTGTCTCCAAGGACTCCACATCCTTCCGATAGTACGGCGACCAGAACTGGACGCAGTATTCCAAGTGAGGCCTAACCAACGTTCTATACAATTGCAACATCAAACTCCTACTCTTGAATTCTATACCCTTTTCTATGAAAGCTAACATACTATACGCTTTCTTTATCACCTTCTCCACCTGTGAAGACACCTTCAGAGACTTTCTTTCTGTTCTTTCTGTTGGCATTGTCACATAAGAACTTAAGAACATAGAAACTAGAAGCAGGAGTAGGCCATTTGGCCCCTCAAGCCTGATCTGCCATTCAATAAGATCATGACTCCACTTACTCTCCTGCTCACCATAATCCTTAACTCCTTTACTGTTCAAAAATCTATCTATCCTTGCTTTAAAACATTCAACAAGATAGCTTCACCTGCTTCACTGGGCACAGAATTCCACAAATTCACAACTCTTTGAGTGAACAGCTCCTTCCTCAACTCACTCCTAAATCTGTTACCCCTTATTTTGAGGCTTTGCCCCCTTCTAGTTTCACTCGCCAGTGGAAATGACTTTTCTGCTTCTATCTTATTTACTCCCTTCATAATTAGAACATAGAACATAGAACAATACAGCACAGAACAGGCCCTTCGGCCTTCGATGTTGTGCCGACCAAAATAAAAAGCAAGGCCCCTCCAAACTAAACCATTCCCTTCTCTTCCATATACTTATCAATTAACCTCTTAAACGCCACCAAACTTGGCGCATCTACACAGCTGCAGGCAGGGCATTCCACTCCCTAATCACTCTTTGAGTAAAGAACCTACCTCTGATATCCGTCCTCTAACTCATACCCCTTAATTTAAAGCTGTGTCCCCTCGTGCTAGCTTTCTCCATCCTATGAAAAAGGCTATCACTGTCCACCCTATCTAAACCTCTAATCATCTTATATGCTTCAATAAGATCCCCTCTTAGCCGCCTCCTTTCTAACGAAAACAACCTCAAATCCTTCAACCTCTCTTCATAGGACCTGCTTAATATCCCTCCTCATTTGTCTAAATTTCAATGAGTATAGTCCCAGTCTACTCAGTCTCTACACATAAGCCAATGCTCTTAATGATGGAATCAACCCAGTGAATCTCCCCAACACCTGCTCCAATATAGTATATCCTTTCTCAAGTCAGGAGATTCAAAACTGTAGACAGTACTCCAGGTGTGCCTCACCAACACCGTATACTGCTGCAATATATTCTCCCTGTTTTTAAACTCCTTCCTTCTCGCCATTTGCTTCTTAATTATCTCCTTCTCCTGCAAATCAACTTTTTGTGATTCATGAACAAGGACACCCAGATCCCTCCATACAGCAGCATTCTGCAATCTCTTATCATTTAAATAATTATCCATTTTGCTGTTATTTCTGCCAAAAGGGATGAAAAGGGAATGGTTTAGGTTAGAAGGTCATTGCTTTTTCTTAATTGGTCGGTGCAACATCGAAGGCCGAAGGGCCTGTTCTGTGTTGCAATGTTCTATGTTCTATAAAATGGATGACCTCAGATTTACCAACATTGTGTTCCATCTGCCAGACCTTTGCCCACTCATTTAAACTGTCTATATCCCTCTGCAGTCTTCAGCGTCCTCTGCATACTTTGCTCTGCCATCCATCTTAGTGTCATCTGCAAATTTTGGTGCACTACACTTGGTCCCCAACTCCAAATCATCTATGTCAATTGTAAACAAAAAAATTGCAAACAAAGTCAAAATATTGACTTAGAACACATTGGAAGTGATGACCTAAGTCAACATGCTAAAAAGAGAACAACTTAGCCATATAGTTCCATGAACTAAGAGCTTATCGGACTGTATGAGCTTTGATGAAAGAAGTATGTTTCAGTATTCCAGTGTTTTCTGAAGGTTTCCTTGCCTCAAGTTTTTTGTCTGATACATATGACTCAAAGCACCATTAAGAGACTTTCTTTAAATTAATTTATGGGACGTGGGCCTTGATGGCTGAGCCTGAATTTATTGCCATCCCTAACTGCCCTCCATTTCAGACAACATTTCAGTGTCAACCACATTGCCGTTAGGCCTAGATTCACATGTAGGGCCACACCAGGCAAATTTGGCAGATATCCTTCCCTAAACAACATTAATGAACTAGAAGGGTTTTTACGACAATCAGCAATGGCTTTATGATCATCACGAGACTTCTAATTCCAGATTTTATTGAATTCAAATTCATGTGCCGTGGTGAGATTTTAACCCAAATCCTCAGATCTTGCCCTGGATCTCTGGATTACAAGTCCAGTGATAATACCATTACGCCACTGAATAGAAAGACAGAATTGCATCAATAAAGTACTTTTTATACTCAGTGGATCTAAGTACTTTACAGCCAATGAAGTACTTTTGAACTGTAGTCACTATCATAATTTTTGAAATGGGACAAAAAAGTTGGGCATTATTGTGGTTTATGCCTCAAAGATATGCAGAGTTAATACGCTCTAGGGTATGGGTGTGATTTGCCTACGTCCTCCACCACCCACACTTGTCAAGTAGCGCAGCGAGGTGAGAAATACAAGCAGGAGTCAAAGTATAGAATTCCCATGTGGCGGCTGGCAGGTCGCGAATCTCCCAGGACATTTTTTTTCGAACAATGTAAGGCTGATAATGTGATTTAAATATTCACAATCTCATTTCATGCTACTGTCCGAGCTCACTTGGCTCTCTGACCTCGCCGGCAAAGCTTCCCACTAGGGTGGATCATAACTGATCCCCAACAACAGGGACCAGGCACGATGGCCTTGCTGATCAGACAAGAGGCCATTTAGGGCTCCACATGAAGTCAAGAGCAGGGGTGCAGTGCCCCTTAGGCAATGCCAACCTGGCACACTGACATGACAGGGTCAGACAGGGGGAAAGCAGACATGTGATGGGGAGACAAAAGGATGAAAATCTGCATTGGGGGTGGTGGCTAGAGATGGGGCTGCTGATTCGGTGTTGGGGATCAGGTCCAGCCATTGGAGAGCAGCATCAAGAGGTTGGAGAACAGGGGTTGGGGAGGTTGATGTTCATCTGCACTTTTCAAATGAAGCTGAGGAGTTGTATGCTATCACAGTCTGGCTGCTGTAAAGCTTGCAGAAAAACATGCTTTTCAATCACCTTACCAGTTTTGATACAGTGTATAGGCCATATCTGAAGATGCCTCAAGTGGTATTTCAGTCATTTTCAGCAGGCTAACTTTCTTTAACCATTGTATTTTACAGTCTGGGAAACTCTTTTACACTACAAGGCATTCCATCTGCAAATATCTATTTTGTGTACTCCTTTGTTTGACCTGTAGAATTCACAATGTTATGAATAGCAACAAAAATAGAATCCAGAAAATATCCCAGGCAAAGAACTATCACAGAAAACATTTGTAAATGACATTTTCAATATAAGAAGACATTAAGCTAAAAACTCAGTGCCACAATATTATTGCTTTACTGTATAGTAAAACATCTCAAGGCACTTTGCAGATATGTAATTGACAAAAGAAGAAAATGGTGCAGATCCATAGAAACAGTAGATACAGTCAATGAACAAAATATAAGCTAAATATAACAAGAAGTAAAGGAGAACTTTCACCGATCTTTAAATAATCCCTCCATGCAGTTCAGCTACTGTTGTATAGAAATCCACCCAACACAGATCTATATTGAATTCAATACTCCACACGGGAACAAAATCTGTGGAGAGAACAGTTAAGACCCATCACAGAGAGTAATTAAAAGTGAACTGGATAAATTGGTAGACCATGGCTATATGTGTGTCAAAGGCCTCTGAAAAAGAAAAATTGTGACACACACACACACACACACACAAAAACACACACACACACACACACACACACACACACACACACACACACACACACACACACACACACACACACACACACACAAAACCCTGTTTGTCAAAAAAAACAGGTTTAAAGGTCAGGCAAAAGAAATGTTACAATCCAGGATAGCCTAACCATATTCACAAAGTAGAAGTCCACTATTGCCACTGTAATCGGAACGTACAGATGGCTCTCATCCTGGAAAATCTCATAAATCTTTGCTACGCCATTCCATTAGAGTCAAAATTCAGCCTTATTTCCAATATTGATTGTTTTTCTAAAGAAAATTGACATATTTATGTTTCAATAGCAAATACAATTAAAACAAGTGTAAAATTAAGATTCATATTGGGTTATTTTTGTCAATTTTTTTTAACATTATCTAATGCATAGCTTGATATTCATTTCTCACACCAGAAGCATGTAATGGAAATGTCAATCAATAATTCTAAACTTCTGTGGAATGAATTTTGACACATTTTTGTGGGACCTGATACTTGTCCCAGTGAAGTTCGATACATACAGACAACAACAGCCTCGAAAGATGGAGAAGAATATAAACAGGAAACGCTGGAAATTCTCAGCAGGTCAGGCAGCAGAAAAAGAAATACAGTGAATGGACGTAATTTCTCGATGTGCAACATGTGCTAGTGGGCATCGTAAACGGTGCTTATCCAGCCAGCCACAATGAAGGGTTTTCATGCCACTTTTTACTCTTTCTGTCACATTATTTATGCATCCACGTGAAATTTGCTGGATCTCTGTCCAGTTGTCACCTTGCCACTTCTTTAATCTCGGCATCAGATTTGAACTGCAAGCCATTTCTCACAGTTCTCAATGCTTGCAGCCCAGGACTATTGAACTGAAGAGATGGCCTCAAAACCTAAAAGGATTGCTGACCTCAAATTTAGTGAGGCCTCACTTGAGTGCCTGCTCAACACTGTGGAGGCCCACTGTGATATCCTCAATCCTGGCTCTAGCTGCAAAAGGTCCACCAACATCACAAATCTGACTTTGGAGGCAGTAGCAGATGTGGTCAATGCGAACGCTGTCCAAATGTGCTCAGCTATCCAATGCAGAAAAAAATATAAATGATCTTTATCATTTATATAGGGCATATATAAAGGGCAAAAAGGGGGCATGAAATGATTTTGGCGGATAGGATTAAGGAAAACCCAAAGGCTTTTTATTCCTATGTTAGGAATAAAAGGGTGGTTAGAGGAAAAATCGGACCTCTTAGGGACAGAGGAGGGAAACTGTGCTTAGAGCCCAAGGGAATGGCAGAGATCCTGAATGAATACTTTGCGTCGGTATTCACGAAAGAGAGGGGCTTGTTGACAGCTCCTGTCTCTGAGGGAGCTGTGGACCAGTTGAGGGAAATATCCATACCGAGGGAGGAAGTGTTAGAGCTTTTAGGTAGCATTAAAACTGATAAATCTCCTGGGCCTGATGGCATTTATCCCAGACTGCTTAGAGAGGCGCGAAGTGAAATTGCTGGGCCTCTCATGCAAAACTTTGCCTCTTCCTTGGACACAGGTGAGGTCCCAGAGGACTGGAGAATAGCTAATGTTGTACCATTGTTTAAAAAGGGTAATAGGGATAACCCTGGAAATTATAGGCCGGTGAGTTTGACATCAGTGGCAGGGAAGCTGTTGGAGGGGATTCTTAGAGATAAGATGTATAGGCACTTAGAGCGTTGCGATCTGATTAGGGATACGCAGCATGGATTTGTTAAGGGGAGGCCATGCCTTACAAATTTGGTAGAATTTTTTGAGGAGGTGACGAAAACGGTGGATGAAGGGCGAGCTGTTGATGTTGTCTATTTGGATTTTAGTAAGGTGTTTGACAAAGTCTCTCATGGGAGGTTAGCCGAGAAGGTCAAGGCAAATGGAATATAAGGACAGGTTGCTAGATGGATAAGTAACTGGCTTGGTAATAGGAGACAGAGAGTAATAGTGGAAGGGTGTTGCTCTAGCTGGAGGTCGGTCACTAGTGGTGTGCCATAGGGCTCGGTACTGGGACCTCTTCTATTTGTAATATATATTGTAATATAAATGGAAGACTTGGAAGAGGGAGTGAGTGGAGTGATCAGCAAGTTTGCAGATGATACAAAGATGGCTGGACTTGCGGATAGTAAGGAGCATTGTCAGGCGATGCAGCAGGACATAGATAGGCTGGTAGCTTGGGCAGACAGATGGCAGATGGAATTCAATCCTGATAAATGTGAGGTGATGCATTTTGGGAGAAAGAATGTAGGGGGGAGGTATATGATAAAGGGTAGACCTATTAAGAGTATAGAAACGCAGAGGGACCTGGGGGTACAGGTGAACAAGTCTCTGAAGGTGGCAGAGCAAGTGGAGAAGGTTGTGAAGAAAGCATATAGTATGCTAGCCTTTATAGGAAGGGTATAGAGTACAAGAGCTGGCCTTTAATGTTGCAGTTGTATAAAACGCTGGTTAGACCTCATTTGGAATACTGCGTCCAGTTCTGGTCGCCTTACTACCGGAAGGACATGGAGACTCTGGAGAGAGTGCAGAGGAGGTTTACCAGGATGCTGCCTGGTATGGAAGGTCTGAATTATGAGGAGAGATTAGGCAAATTGGGACTGTTTTCCTTAGAAAGACGTAGACTTAGAGGAGATCTGATAGAGGTGTACAAGATTTTGAAGGGGATAGATAGAGTAAACAGGGTTAAGCTTTTTCCTAGGATGGACTCAAATAGCACGAGGGGTCACAGGCTTAGGGTGAGGGGGGTAAGGTATAATTTGGATGCTAGAGGGAGTTTTTTCACACAGAGGGTGGTGGGGGTATGGAATGCGCTGCCAAGTAAAGTGGTGGAGGCAGGTACTCTGGAGTTATTTAAGAAATACTTAGATGGGCACATGAACAGAATGGGAATGGAGGGGTATAGAAAACTGATTTAAAATAGGGATCATGAGCCTTGGGAGTCCCTGGAAGTGTGTAAATAGATGATGATATTGATGTACTTGTTTTTATCCTACAGGTGCTTTGGTCCACCTTGTTGTCTAACGAGGGGCATACACGCGATGGGTCGTGAGAGGACTGCTCTTGGATCTTTTTCGAGAGTATCCTACTGCTTCACGTCGTTAGTGTACGCTTGACCTGGACCTTCTGATGGGCAACACGACAGCTCAGTGACTATTGCTGTGCTGTGCAGATACATGGATTTGGGCCTGTGTCTGTGGGAGTTTGTGCATTCTCCCCGTGCTTGCGTGGGTTTTCTCCGGGACCTCCAGTTTCCTCCCACATCCCAAAGATGTACTCTTAGGCTAACTGGCAAAACAAATTCTCCCTAAATTATCTCAAATTTGGTTTTAAATCCACTGATCTATAAACATGGACAGGGATCGCGGGTAGAGATGAGAACATCGGGGTGGCGGCGCGGGCTCGTTGGGCCGAAGGGCCTGTTTCCCGTGCTGTTTTGTTCTTTGATATTCTTCTTTGATATTCTTTGATCTCATCCATGCAGCGAGGGTAAATCAACTATCTCATCACTCTCAACCTACAAACCCATCACACATTCACAGAAATCTCACTCACTCTCAGCTCAGTGGACATCACCACTCATTCTCTCACACATACCCTGGTATCTTCAGCTGGCCCCATCCACTCTGCTGATTTTATCCCCATTCCATTCACAATGCCCACAGATGCCACACATCTTTCTCATCTGCTTTGACATGCATCTTTCCCATCCGCTTTTTATCCACCTTTATGCAAGACAGATGTACAACAAAAGGGAGAGGTTCCAGACCAGGAATCGTCCTCAGAGAGTTTGAAAACAGAGCCACAATGCTGACCAAAGATAAGGTTGCTCACTTCTGTGTGATGGTGAGGTTATAGCAAGCACCCATGTGAGGATCCAACGCCAGATCATCCCTCTCTCAAAGTTACTGTGAGAGCACAGCTCTATATATTATTCAACACTAATAACGTCCACTTTCCTCCTCGGCATGCCTGACAAGTACCTGATGCCCTCAGCCAGCCAGGCCCCCAGCGCCAACATCAGATGAGGATCCTGAAGGCAGCACCTTAGAAGATCTGTCACAGCATTAACCACCCTCCTTCACAAAAGCAGATACACACACCTGGATGGGACACAGATCGAGAGCATCCTCGGGACCACAGTATACGATCTAGTCCACAGCAGGTGGAAGCAGGATATCCAAGGTCATCAGCACTCAGAAAACTCCTGGAGGCTAAGAATCTGCTGAGCCCGCATCAAATAGAGAGCTGCTGGGCTTGGTCCTAAATCTGTTGGTGGATCTCAGTGACAACCACCATCGAAGGAATGCCAGCTGCTTTCCTCAGATTGTTAAGGACTTGGAAAAGTCCATCTGCTTTCAGTCTGTGGTGATGGTGCCATTGTGGCATCGCACTGAGATTAACACTGGCAGGACGGTGGCTGTCATCAAGAGCTTAGTCCCAGACATTAGTCCTATGCTGCTGAAACCTTAAGTAGCCTGCAACAGTGTCAATTCCAGAAAGATGCAAAACAGCTCAATCTCACTCTGACTGCCCCTTCTCCTCAAGGAGTTAGTCATGGGTCCTCACACACCATAGGGAGGAGGACCAGCAGTTGGAAACCATAGGGCCATCTACCCAGGCGACCTCTCAAGTATCCAACTGCTCCCAATCCCCTCTGCTTGTCACCCCATCAGCTGCATCTCCAGAGACAAAGAAGGGTGCACTTGTCTACCTAAAGCAGACCCAGGTCTTCCAAGTCTCAGCCCTTCAGAAGATGCCCATCAAGGTAATCATAGAAAAAAGGCATCACAGTGAGCAGGTTACCTCCCCATCTGCTGTGGATGTCACAGATGAACTGAAATGCAATGACAGGATTAGGAAAGCCCCAAAATGTTAGGAGCACAATGGGTGATCAGGTGTTGAGTATTTGTCCATAACATGCATCGCTGTAAATTAAATATCATTCATTCCACATCTCCTCTTGTGAGTGCCTCCTTTTATTAAGAGCCAATTGAGTGACAAACCGTGGTCTCTCCTCCCACTTATTGCAGCTGTCACTATCATGGGTCCATCTTATTTGCTTTTATTTCACTGCAGTGCCAAAGTTATTTTAATATCAATTCCCACATCAGTGACGCCTTATCTGTAATGTTACCTGTGCTTGTGGAAGACATGTCATTCGCACACTTTGCAGCATTTGTTCATGTTCACTTTTGGCTCTATGACATAGAGGCAGTGCTGAAAAGAGAATTTTATGGTTGGATCTGATAAATGATATTGGAACAGTGTAGGTTAGATGGGCTTTAGATTTGTTTCACAGGTTAACGCAGGGCCGAAGGGCCTGTACTGCACTATAATATTCTAGAAAGTGTAGTGCAGAAAAACAGATAAGCTAATGCTTGGAGAATGGTGATAAGTCCTGGAATTCCATGCGCTGTCTTCTGCTGGGCTTCCATGCTATGAGAACCTGTTTGAAGGCAATATGCATTCCATGTCCGGCAGCTACATCTGAGACTTTCTGACCACATATCTAATAAGCTGAATAAAAGTTGTAGCACCTTGCCATGTCAAGTCAACAAGTCTATTTTTCTCTCAGCAGATGCTGCCTGATCTACTGAATATTTTCAGAATTTCCTGATTTTAATCCTCCTGTTCAACTTTGGGATCGGCACAGTAAAAGTCTCACAACACCAGGTTAAAATCCAACAGGTTTATTTGGATAATACAAGCCACAAGCTTTCTGAGCACTGTCCCTTCATGAGATGAGTCTTTTGGAGATGTTCTCCATTTGGAGTCAGTGGTTTGCAGTTTGATGGTAGCCATGATATATTGATGCCGGTGTTGGACGGGGGTAAACACAGTAAGAAGTCTCACAACACCAGGTTAAAGTCCAACAGGTTTATTTGGTAGCACAAATCATTAGCGTTCAGAGCACTGCTCCTTCATCAGGTGAATGGCACATACTGCCCCTTCATCAGGTGACGCATCTGATGAAGGGACAGCACTCTGAAAGCTTGTGGCTTGTTCTACCAAATAAACCTGTTGGACTTTAACCTGGTGTTGCAAGACTTCTTACTGTGTTTATCTCAAACCAACATCGGCATGTCCATATCAAACTTTGGGAAGACAGAAATCATTGTTTTCAACTCCAACCATAAAATTCAGTTCATCTACAACTATGATGCCATGTCTTCCTGCCCCATTAATTCCCAACTGATGATTATTGGACTGACAAGTACAAAACAGGAAGTGGCGAGTTGAATTTATCACCTATTTTTCCCCTGTTAAAGATATTGTATTAAATCAAATTGTTGTCATGTAGACAAATGTGATCCAAAATAGGAGTATTCCCCACATTTTCAGGGTGATTAACATAAATAGTATTTCAATGGAATTGTAAATTGGTGAGGACTGTCTGCGTTCAATGAATTGCTCATTCATTCATTCCTGGAGACAATGCTATTTTAAGTGAGATTGAGACTAAGATTGACTTTGTATCTATAATTTATATGTAACTATTCTCCACTTACTGCAATCTGGGGGAATTGGTTTATGTGTTTTTATCGAGAGAAGCTGCTGTGGGTTAGGTCATGGATTCCATTCATTTGAATTTGTAGATAACTTTTTATTTGAGGTGTCATAGTGGCTCAAAGGTTAGCACTGCTGTCTCACAGCACCAGGGGCCTGGGTTCAATTCCAGCAAGAATCTAGCAACACAATTTTAAATCCAACTGATTTATTTGATAGTAAATTTGCGAGCTTTCGATCTTTTCGTCTTCGTCAGGCAAATGCAGCATTCTGGTCTTGCCTGACAAAGACGAAAAGATCGAAAGCTCGCAAATTTACTATCAAATAAATCGGTTGGATTTAAAATTGGTGTTGCTAGATTCTTACTGAGTTCTTACTACCCCAGTCCAACGCCAGCATCTCTACTTCAATTCCAGCCTCAGGTCACCATCTGTGTGGAGTTTGCACATTCTCCATGCTGTCTGTTTGGGTTTCCTCTGGTGCTCCAATTTTCTTCCACAGCCCAAAAATGTGTGGCTTAGGTTGCTTGGCCATGTTAAATTGACCCTGGTGTCAGAGGATTAGCAGGGTAAATATATGGGGTTACTGGAATAAAGCTTGAGTGGGATTATATTCGGTGCAGGCTTGTTGGGCTGAAGGGCCTCCTTCTGCACTGTAGGAATTCTGATTTTAAATCGATTTTTACAGGAAATATAAAAGCTCTACAGAGCAGCAGTTTGGTATATAATTCAAGTTCAAATGAACCATGCAAATACACTCTTTTGTGATTGAACATATACCAAGTACAGATGCAATCTTACACTTCAGTGCATCAGAGGTACAGGTTAAAATACTTAAGTCGATAATTAAAGGTATTGAGTGTTAGAACGCGAGGGTTGCTTTTCACTTTTAATTTCCTCCTCAATTGAAAGCACAAGTTGATGTGGGGAATTTTAAGTTAATCTGCTCAGCGGTGAGCTGATGCGATCAGATTGGTCACCCATTTTGTACATTGCTCAATTTTACTTTCCATTGACTTCAGTAAACAGCAGAGTTGTGTGGGAGTTAGATTAACCAGCCGGTCTGATTACATCTGAGTGGGTTAGATTAGAATTGCTGGCTATGTTTATTTCTAATGCAAAAACACTCATAAAGAGGTTGTATTATAATTTCAAACAATCCTTTATTACACCATTTCTATATAATCAATTCTTCAATTATATATCACCTTTAAATCGTCTCTGCTTATAACATTTTAGTGTTAAGTTTGAACGTATAATCATTCGATAAAACATTTTGAGCAATTAATATTAATTGCATAAAAAGAAAGATAATGATTGGAAACTGGAGAAAATCCTTTAAAACTCAGGTAGACAGTATTTCCTACTTAAAAATTCAAAGATAGAGAGTGAAATACTGTGTCAACCAATGGCTAGAATTGTGGCAGGCAGGATCTCTACACTTTGAATTTTGTTTTCCTGCCAGACTAAAGGTTGGTCACTTTCCTGCTGATCGATGGTGGGAACCATATTAACATTCATTTCATACGTTGAATACTAAATCTAACTTGTTCAGAAACACATTCTCCCTGTTAATTAAGAGTCCTGCACTGGATATTTAGAATGGTCTGTTTCACAACTGTATACAAGTGGTGTGCTTTATTTCATCAGCGACTTGGAGGTTAATAGATGCTTCTTTAATCTATCTTTAAGAGCAGTGCATCAATGTTTCACCACTTTCCCAATGCAGCATCAAGACCATGAGGTGGGGGATCCGGTGTTGGGCTGGCGTGGGCACAGTAAGAAGTCTCACAACACCAGGTTAAAGTCCAACAGGTTTATTTGGAATCATGAGCTTTCGGAGTGTTGCTTCTTCATCAACATCAAGACTGACACTTACGTTAGACTCCTATTTGTTGAGTACAGCTCAGCCCTCAACACCATTATTCCTCAGAAACTCATCCCCAAACTGGGCCTTGGCTCCTCCCTCTGTGTCTGGATCCTAAACTTTCTAACACACAGACCACAATCGTAAGGATAGGTAACAACACCGTCTCCAACACCGTATCCTCAACATCGTTGTCCCACTAGGCTGTGTCCTCAGCCCCCTATTATACTCTTTATATAACTATGACTGTGTGACCAAATTGCCCTCTAATGCGATTTTCAAGTTTGTTGATGGCATCATTATAGAGGTCAGATCTCAAACAACAATGAGATAGAGTAGAGGAATGAGATAGTGAATCTGGTGAACTGGTACAATGACAATGATCTCTCCCTCAACGTCAACAAAAGAAAAGAGTTAGTCATCAGCCTCAGGAAGTGCAGAGCAGAATATACCCCTGTTTACATCAATGGGGATGAAGTAGAAATGGTCACAAGCTTCAGGTTTTTAGATGTCCAGATTCCAACAACTTGTCCTGGTCTGCCCCATGCTGACATTATAGTTAAGAAAGCCCACCAATGTCTCTACTTTCTCAGAAGACTAAGGTAATTTGGCATGTTACCTGTGAGTCTCACCAACTTTTACAGATACACCATGGAAAGCATTCTTTCTGATTATATCACAGCTTGGTATGGCTCCTGCTCTGCCAAGATTTCAAGAAACTACTAAGGGTCATGAATGAAGGACAGCCCATCACCCAAAACAGCCTCCATTTATTGACACTGCTTACACTTCCTGCTGTCTTGAAAAGCAGCCAGCATAATCAAGGACCCCAGGCACCCTGTACATGGCTCTTCCACCTTCTTCCATTGAGAAAAAGATACAAAAACCTGAGGTCCAATACCAACTAACACAAGAACAACTTCTTTCCTGCTGCAATCAGACTTTTGAATAGACCTACCTCACACTGCGTTGATCTTTCTCTACACCCTAGCTATGACTGTAATACTACATTCAGTACACTCTCCTTTTTTGCTCTGAGAATGGTGTGCTTTTTCTGTATAGCATGCAAGAAAACGTATTTTTCACCTTATGCCGATACGTGTAACAATAAGAAATCAAAAATCAAGTAATACATGAAAGGCACTCATGTGAGAATCCATTAAGATTTGGGGCAAAATTTGATTTGGTCTGATTGGCTATCTGTGCATGACAGAGGAATGCTGAAAGGGAAATCTTTGTTTTGTTGACATTGAGGGAGAGATTATTGTCATTGTATTATCTGAGGAGAGATACAATGCAGCCCATTCAGCCACAATTAGCCTCTTAAAGAAGCATCTCAGATTTTTGAACTGGTCAGATGGGGTTGTCTAGGATTTTCCACAGAGGGTGTCCCACATTGTTGTTGGTTTCTGCATTCTCCACAACCTAGCACTGCAAAGATAGGATGAGTTGCCCCATGGAGGCAAAGAGGTGAATGTCTCCTCAACTCAGGAGGGTATTGTATGGGATGATTGCAAAAAGGGTGATGATTTTCATGAGCTGCAAGAAGAGGTCATTGCATGATTTGATTTGTTTGGATTTATTATTGTTACCTGTATTGGTGTAAGCGGGAAAGTATTATTTTTTGTGCGTTATGCAGACAAAGCATACCATTCATAGAGAAGGAAAGGAGAGTTAGCGGAATGTAGAATTACAGCCATAGTTAGAGTGTAGAGAAAGATCAACTTAATGCAAAGTAGATCTATTCAAAAACCTGATGACAGTAGGAATGAAGCTGTTTTTGAGTTGGTTGGTACGTGACTTCAGACTTTTATACCTTTTTCCTAATGGAAGAAGATGAAAGCAACAATGTGCGGGGTGGATGGGGTTCTTAATTATGCTGGCTGTTTAATCGTACTTGAGCATGATGCAGAAGATGTACTTGTAAGACCTTTACAACGACAAGACTCCAAGAGGAGTAGGGTGAAAAAAAGCAGATACAAGTACAGTTCTTCTGTCCCTTTAATGCAGAGTAGACAATAATGCCTTTTTTAAAATCATCTTCAACATCTCACTAAAGGTTATCAATCTCAGAATGAAGAGTGTCATTTAAGCCACATGATGGCCTCAATTCTGGAAGGTTAAGGACCCTATAGAGTGTCTGACGGTTTTGTAATGGTATAAACGTTCCACCGGCACTCAATCTGAAGCAAGTGGACAGGATGCAGCCCTTTTAAACATGGCACAATCACTTCATTAGTTATTGCAGCCTTCTAGAGGCAGAAAAGCGACAGCAATCGATGCACTCATGACAGAATGACAGAAGCTTAGCAAGGCAGCACTCAGAGAAAAATAATCCGTCAATGATTATCGTTTAACCATCCGGAGACGAAGTTACATCTGGACAGCAGCACCTTCCAAATGTCATCTCTCATGTATGATTAATCCGGATGCTGAGCCCCATGATGCATTTGCTCCTCAGGACGCTGTGATCTGCAGCCCTACTGCATTGAAGTAAACCTGGAAGTTAGGTTACCTTTGTCAGCACAGGTAGTACTTCTGAAAGGCCATGGTTGATAATGGACAATTGTTCATGACCCTGCGTCATCGGAAGCCTCTCACGTTATCACCTTGGCATTGCCGTGGCATCTGGGAGAGATATGGCCCTGTCAGAAATGACAGGGCATTCAATGATAATTTGCACAGCTTTAAATTAAGGGGTGATAGTTATAGGACGGATATCAGAGATAGGTTCTTTACCCAAAGGGTGGTTCGGGAGTGGAATGCCCTGCCTTCAGCAGTTGTAGATGCGCCAAGTTTGGTGGCGTTTAAGAGGTTAGTTGATAAGTATATAGAAGAGAAGGGAATGGTTTAGTTTGGAGGGGCATTGCTTTTTATATTGGTCGGCGCAACATCGAAGGCTGAAGGGCCTGTTCTGTGCTGTAATGTTCTATGTTCTATGTTCTTAATATGAGCAGAAATATCCACAAGCACTCAGGAGATATGCTGAAGCAATGCTTTCATCCTATTACAGCCATGATGTGGAGGTGCCAGTGTTGGACTGGGTTTGGCACAGTAAGAAGTCTCACAATGCCAGGTTAAAGCCCAACGGCTTGTGATAACAAATAAATCTGTAGGATTTTAACCTGGTGTTGTGAGACTTCTTACTGATCCTATTATAGTTTTCCACATTTCCCAGATACCAAAATGTGATATTTAATCTCAGACACTAATTGCATAGTTATTTAATGAAATCCATATTGAGTGTCCTTCTGTGACCTAATATAGGGATCCTGTCAAGCCACACTAGACTTCCCTTCAAATGCAAACTAGCTTCTCTCACACGGAATAGGCCGACATCATTGGGATTGGCACACGCTTTCGATATCACAGACACATTGCCATCTAACAGACATTTCAAATGTCACCAATTTCCATTGCTCAGCATCATTCACGTGGACAAACAAAAGAAAATATTTTCAACCATAAACACATGGTGGAGACTCGCATTCCAACGATTCCTCAGATTTGAATTTGTAATTATCTTGCAATTTTATCTTTACCTTTATATGTTGTGTTTATGCACTTACCTCTACTCACCTGATAAAGAGCAGCACTCTGAAAGCTTATGATTCCAAATAGACTTGTTGGATTTCAACCTAGTGTTGACAAGCCGTTGTTGTCATCTATATGGATTTCAGTAAGGCGTTTGATAAGGCCCCTCATGGTAGGCTGATAGAAAAGGTAAAGGCGCATGGGATACAGGGCCAGGTATGTAGATGGGTTGAGAACTGGCTTGGGAGGACGAGACAGCGGGTAGTAGTGGAAGGCTCTTTTTCCAACTGGAGGTCTGTCACTAGTGGTGTGCCACAGGGCTCTGTACTAGGACCCCTTCTATTTGTGGTGTATATAAATGACTTGGAAGAGGGGATAGGTGGTGTGATCAGCAAATTTGCTGATGACACTAAGATGATTGGATTGGCGGGTACTGAGGAGCAGTGCCTGGCAGTACAACATGACATAGATAGGCTGGTAGATTGGGCAGATAGATGGCAAATGGAATTTAATCCGGATAAATGCAAGGTGATGCATTTTGGCCAGAATAATGTAGAGGGGAGTTATAGGATAAAAGGTAAAACTATCCGGAGTATAGAGATGCAGAGAGACCTGGGGGTGCAAGTTCACAAGTCTCTGAAGGTGTCAGTACAGGTGGAGAATGTGGTAAAAAAAGCGTATGGTATGTTAGCCTTCATAGGAAGGGGTATAGAATAAAAGAGTAGAAGTCTGATGTTGCAGGTGTATAGAACGTTGGTTAGGCCTCATCTGGAGTACTGCATCCAGTTCTGGTCACCGTACTACAGAAAGGATGTAGAGGCCCTGGAGAGAGTGCAGAGGAGATTTACCAGGATGCTGCCTGGTATGGAAGGGCTGTCTTACGAGGAAAGATTGAAAACACTGGGGTTGTTTTCCCTTGAAAGACGTCAGCTGAGAGGGGATCTTTTAGAGGTATATAAGATTATGAAGGGTATAGATAGAGTAAATGGTGGTAAGCTTTTTCCACCATTAGAAATGGATAGAACGAGGGGTCACAGGCTCAGGGTGAGGGGGGCTATGTATAAGACGAATATTACAGGGCAGTTTTTCACACAAAGGGTAGTGGGATGTGTAATGCACTGCCGAGTAAGGTGGTGGGAGCAGGCACGCTAGGGTTGTTTAAGGGTCTCTTGGACAGCCACATGAGCGGTCTGCAGATAGAGGGATATAGCAGGACTGTTTGAATATCGGGAGGACCAAATAGTATTAGACTATCTTTTAGTTTCGTCTCGGGAATGTCTTAGTTTTTTTTAGCATGTTTAATTAAGTCTTATTTGTTTCCGCAGGCAATTCGGTCCACCTTGTTGACCAACAAGGGGCATGCATGCGGCATGTCGTGCGAGAGCTGCTCTTGGAGGTTGCTTCAGGAGTTGCCTAGTGCTTCACGTCGTCAGTGTATGCTGAAACTAGACCATCTGATGGGCAACATGACAGCTCAGAGACTATCGCTGTTGCTGTGCTGACATGGATTTGGGCCTGTGTCTGCGGGAGTTTGCGCGTTCTCCCCGTGGTTGCGTGGGTTTCCTCCGGGTGCTCCGGTTTCCTCCCACATCCCAAAAATGTGCTCTTAGGCTGATTGGGTAACAAATTGTCCCTATATTGGTCCCTGTATGGGAATCTTCAACAATAGGCATAGCCTAAAGTCAAGGATATGTCATTAAGACGTTAGGACGGCGGCGTGGGCTCATTGGGCCGAAGGGCCTGTTTCCTGTGCTGTGTTGCTCTTTGTTCTTTGTTCTTCATTGTGAGACTTTTTACTGAAACTATAAACATGAAGCAAACAGTGCAGGCAGGTATAAAAGGCAATGGTTCTCAAGAATGAGTTACAGTATAATCAAAATCTGACAGTCATTAAATGTAGGTCATTGCAAAGTGCACTTGGTTGAAATGACTGCAAACTGGATCACAATGAATACCTATAACAGCCGCAAACTTTAATGCAGTTGTATCAGGATAATCAATAATATTCCAAGAACAATTTGTTTGAAGACACATGCTCTGATGCAAGTCTGACATGTGCAACGTCCAATTATCATGTTGATGCAGTCACTGCCTTTGTTCATGTTGCTTCTCTTGTCTGCATCTGAGCAGCATGGTGGCAGAGTGGTTAACACTGCTGCCTCTCAGCACCAGGGACCTAATTTTGCTTCCTGGTTTGGGTGACTTTCTGTGCGGAGTCTGCATGTTCTCCCTGTGTCTCCATGGTTTCCTTCCACGGAGATGGATGTGTTGGTTAAATGCATTGATTATGCTTAATTCTCCCATAGTGTAACCAAACAGGTGATGGAGTATAGCGACTAGGGGATTTTCACAGTAACTTTATTACACTGTTAATGTAAATACATAGATAAATCTATACATTTATTGTGGGGCTGACTGCAAAGGCTGATCATCAGAGTTGGACTCAGCGGGGGCTTGATCTCCAGCAGTCCTTGGAGTGTCAGCAACTTTGGTTGTTACTGTTTCCACTTGCTGTGGATATGTGTTGGATGGTGGACCCGAGCCTACTCTAGAACTAGACCTCACCGAAAAGTGTGTACCTGCACTGGTGGTGGGTAGATGTGTAATGAGTCTTCAGTAGATAGTTGGTCTGCTTCCTCATCTGAGGTGGGTTGGAGCTGATGCGCTGGATTGAGAACATCTTTGGTTGTTTGCTAGTATCTGGAATAGAGCAGATTTCACTCATAATTATTCTCCATGTGTGACTACTGAATACAGGATACATCCTGACTGGCTTGCTGAGGAGGCCGATCTCATTTTTCACACAGGAATGCTTTGTGTCCTCAGCAGCAACTCAGCAGCCTCCTCTTTGAAGGGGAAGAGGACTGAGTTCTTTCCCCATTAGTCTGAGATCTCTCCTTCTCAAGAAGGAGGACAATCTTCACCTGTATCAAGATGCATGGATTAATTGTAAGCATTACAGATGAAAGTAGAGTTAAGAAGCATGCATGCCTATAGTGTACACTGAGTTTTCAATGAGGACTGAAAACATCATTGGTGCAAGTGGGCGATGTTAAAATGATTGTCAGACAATCAGTGCTGATGTATCTGGTGGTTCTTTGTGAAATCCCTGTAGATGATAAGCTATAGATTGCCTGATGCCCTCATTAGAGAGTGAGTTTGGAGAGAAGAGAAGGTTACTTTACCCTGGTGGAAAAGCTGAGTCATTCCTTTCTGGCACTCCTTTTTGATTGAAAAAGATGCTGAATGCCAGGCTTACCTTCTCCTGAGCCACTAAGGTCAGCTGGATGGCTTTCCTGCTTCCACTCCTTGGGAAGAAGACCTCTCACCTTTATTGCATGGCCTGATGGATAATCTCCGGCTAGGCCTAGTTGAATCATGAAACCGATGGGTTGGTCCTTTTGGATGTCATTTTTAACTTTGCCATACCAACACTAGAGAGTGAATGTGTGCTTGTATGCTGTTTAAAGATGGCACCAGAACTTTTGACCCCATGAGGTAACACCAAGATGGACAAATCACTGCCTTTCCCACCATGAGATTCAACAAATTCCTTGCTGAGGTACAACTAATGAGCTAAAAAGTGGAAGATTAGACATAGAAACCCAACAAAACCCACCCTGTCACCCTACAGGAATCAAACCCATTTTTCCAACTGTCACCACACTCCAGAATGAAAAACTCCTCTCTGAATCACTGAATCATAAAATCCCAACAGTGCAGAAGGAGACCATTCAGCCTATTGAGTCTGCACTGGCTATCTGACAGAGTATTTTACCCAGGCCCAATCCTCATAAATCTATACATTTCCCATGGCTAATACGTCTAACCTATATATCTTGGGACACTAAGAGATAATTTATCATGGGGTCAGTCCACCTTACCTGCACATTTAATGAAGAGACAGACTTTTTAAATTACACCAGATGTTGTACAGTTTATATACCAGCAATCTGGGAAGAAAGTCATATGTACTGACAAAAGAGAAGTTATGCCAATAACATTCACCTGAATAAAATGGAAGTGAGTTAGAGATTAATGAGAATCATTAACATTCTCAGTCCTACCTGCCACTGCTAATAACTGTTGTGATATGATATGCTTGCACCTTTAAGGACATGCATCCTAAACTGCTGCCAATTGCTACTGCCACCACAGATTATAACGTTAATGCCTATGACTTGCAGTCAGATTGCAAGCAGTATCTTAGAGATCAGAACTGGCATTCTCCCAAGAACAGCTAAGGTTGGGGAAATGGGAGAATTTCCCACCTGTATTTGGGCATACTTACCTGAATGAATCCCCGACACTCTGTGCTGCATAGGGAAATTCAGGCCAGTGCATGGGAGTCTGGGCCTCATTCCTGCCCAAGAGGCCAGGGGCGTAGTGCTGAGCAGATGACTATAAATGTGCCACTCTGTCAGTGGGGATTCGCCACCATCCTCCCCACGTCCCCACCCCTGCCCCCACCAGCATCACTATTGCTGGCTTCCCGATCATTGGCTTTCTGTTTATCCCTGAATCCCCATCCTGATTGCTGGTCTCCCAACACCTCCCAAGCATGGGCCTTCCTGATTGCATCCCCCCTCCCCAATCGCAGGCGCACCAGACTACCCCCGGGCCCCTGTCCTCTGATCCTATTGCAGTACAGCTCTCCCCCACTATCAATTACTTCCCCAATAAGTCCCTCCTCCAGCATACCACATCCCCTCTGGCCCCAACCCCTTGGCACTACCTGGTGCCCATTGCGCAATGCCAGTATGCACTTTGGGCAGTGCCATGGTGCCAGCAGAGTGAGGACACCTGTCCACCTGTTAGTGAACTACAACCCAGGCCTACTAATCAATTGGACATCCAAATATTCAAACGATAATCTGCTCCACGCTGGAAATCAGCACAGAACCAATTCTGTTGAAAAAAGGGCCTCGGAGACTTGTGATTAGCCAGATGCGAGTCATGAATCCTGCTAAAGGTCTCTCGCTGTTGTCTCCTGGCTCACTGCAGTATTCAAGCAGCACCACGGGCTGGGAGGATCCGTTTCCAGATGTAGCATGATTCATCTTCCAGAGAATTTTATCTGCATGTATACTTATCTTAAAATAAAGATCCCTCCACATTATTACTTCACCTATCGCTGTGTATGGTCAATGCACAGGCATTGAAAAAAGAAATAACAGTTGTTACGTTTGAGCCTTAATTTACAAGTCGAACGTTTTGGGGTTACACTGCTATAGGCACATTTCATTACAGATAGTCATGGTGCAGTTTCACACAAAGTTTCATGTCTTCATGCATCGTGTCGTGAAATCTTAAACCCATTCTCATGAAATGAAGTTGTCTTTGAAGTTTTCACTCTCTCTAAACATGGCTGATTATTTTAAAAATCCTTTCAAAATGCTGTGCAATAGTTATAACAATAACTAATTCCAGCACTCCTGGCAAGATACTATTTACAGGTTACTTACCTGCAGCATCTACGCTCAATTTCCCACAAATTTATGGGAGTTATAGTTTGCCTTGATTTCCCTCTCAGCAATCTGAATTCCATGTGTAGCCTTTCACACCATGTGAAAGGGATCCTCATTTCTATCCCCCGAAAGGATTTTGCTTGACATGTTCCTTTATAGACAAACATTCCTCGCACAAGTCAAATTTATCACTTTGAACTGCCAGAGTCCAGATGGTAAATAATCTTCAAGCAGATAGTACATGGTTCAAGGAGATCCTATATATTCATCCTCCAACTAACATGTCACTGTATCTTAAGCATCTTGTAAAACCAGCAACAGAGGCCATTGACCACTTTTTTTGAATGAAACAGTTGCTGCCAGAGTAAGCTGGTTTAAGCAATGCCTTAATTTAAAAATTCCCATTCCTGTTTTCAAATCCTCCTATGGCTTTGTCCTCTTCACCTCTGTAATCTTCTCCAGCCCCACAGCCATCCAATCTATCTGCACTACTTAAAACCTATCTCTTCTACCAAATTATCTCTTTGTGTGATTCGGTATAAAGTTTTGGAACACTTTGAGACGTTTTATTAGTTTAAAGATTCATCATCATTATGAAAATCCTGAAAATGGCCAGAAATCCTAAACCCTATTATCAAATCCAACATTTCTACCTTTGCAGTGTGTGGGAAGGGGGATTCTGGAATTTGCACATTTGCGATTCACAGAGGCAGTTGGCCATTTAACTCAGCTCCACTTCAGTGGGATTTTGGAAGAGCATAGACTGTGCAGATTAGAAAGGGTAAGAGCAAGTCTGAGCTTGCTGGATTATTGTAGATAGTCATAATAACCAATAGAGAGATAAGGGACCCTTTTGGATAAGGTAGTGGGGCACCTTTGGGAGATGTAAGCCATCTTTGGGAGAGTTAAGGAAGCCATTGGAATATGATTATGCACAAACTCAATGGAACTAAAAAACTGTAAAAGAGATGTTGAAATGTTCAGGAAATGTGCGGCTGTCAAGGAAATGTTAAGGAGCTATCTGGCTGTCAAATCTGCCAAACATAGACTGGGATTCCTTTAGTGCCAGGGGCTTGAATGGGGCAGAGTTTGCTCAGTGTGGCCAAGAGTTCTTCTTGAGACAATATATAGACAATCCAACTCAAAGAGGGACTATCATAGACATGGTTCTGGGAAACATGCCTGAATAGGTTATAGATGGCTCGGAGGGGGATCATTTTGGGAACAGTGATCACAATTCTATAAGTTTCAAGACACTTGTAGAAAAGCATAGAAGTAGTCCCAGAAAGTACTAAACTGGGGAAAGACTAACTGTGCATTATTAAGCAGAGGCTAGGGAATGTAGACTGGGGACAGCTGTTTCAGGGTAAATCCACATGTTGACGTCAGTTGTTAATAATTCAGGACAAGGATGTCCCTATAAAATTGAAGGATAAAGATGGCAAGATTCGGGAACCCTGGATGACAAGAAATATTGTGAACTTATTGAAAAAGAAAGAGGCATACATAAATTTCAGGGAATTGAAAATGAATAGCACTCTTGGGGAACACAAAGAAAGCAGGAAAAAACTTAGGAGGGCAAAAAGAGGCCATGAAACGTACCTGGTAGGCAGGATTAAGAAGAATCCTAAGGCTTATATAGGGAGGAAAAGGGTAGAACAGTAGAGGGAATTTGTGTGTGGACCAGATGAGGTGGGTGAAGTCCTTATGAGTATTTTTGCATCAGTATTCATAAAGGAGTGGGATATGATAGATGGTGAGTGTAGAAAAGAGGATATTGACATTCTGGGACATGTTGAGATAAAAAGGGAGGAGGACTTGAAAATTTTGAAAAACATTAAGGTGGACAAGTCCCCAGGGTCAGACATGATCAATCCCAAAATGCTGAGAGATGAGGGCAGAAATTACTGAGGCCTTGGCCAAAATCTTTGTATCATCTTTAGCCACAGGCAAGGTACCAGGAGAGTGGAGAGTGGCTAACTTTGCTCTGCCATTTAAAAAGGGCATGAGAGACAATCCGGGAAAATACAGACCTGTGAGCTTACAGCAATGATGGGGACATTATTAGAGAAGATTCTTCAGGACAGGATGTACTCACATCTGGAAGAGAATACACTTATTAGCAATTGGCAGCATGGTTTTGTGAAGGGGATGTTGTGTCTCATAAATTTAATTGAGTTCTTTGAGGAAGTGAAAAAAAAAGAATGACTAGGGCAGGGCAGTAGATATTGTATACGTGGACTTCAGTAAAGCGTTGAATTTCCTCATGGCAGATTTAAGTCATGAGAGTTCCAAAGTGATCAGGTAAGATGGACACAAAATCGGTTTGGGCATAGAAAGCAGAGGATAACAGTGGAAGGATACTTTTCTAACTGGAGGTCTGTGACAAGCGGTTTTCCACAAGGATCAGTGCTGGAGTCTCTGTTGTTTGTAATATACATATATATGATTTGGAATAATATGTAGGTGATCTGATTTGTAAATTTTGTAGATGGTACAAAAATTGGGGGAGTAGAAGACATTGAGGAAGATTGTCAGAGGATACAGCAGCGTGTAAATTGACTGGAGACCTCAGCCAAAAGATGGCAGATGGAATTTAATACAGTAAGAAGTCTGACAATACCAGGTTTAAGTCCAACCAATTTATTTGATCGTAAACTCACAAGCTTTCGAGATTTCCCTCTTTGTCAGGTGAATAGAGAGTATGGCCTCAGACAGAGCATGTAACAGCACAGACAGATTACAGATTACTGATTAGAATGCAAATCTTTACACCGAACCTGTTATTCAAGTCTTAAAGTGGCCAACAATGTGAGTGGAAGGAGTATTGAGCACAGTTAAAGAAATATGTATTGTCAATGAGCTTGTGAGTTTACTATCAAATAAATTGGTTGGTCTTAAACCTGGTGTTGTCAGACTTCTTACTGTGTTTACCCCAGTTCAATGCTGGCATCTCCACATCATGACTAAAATGGAATTTAACCAGACAAATGTGAGGTGATACAATTTGGAAGGTGTATTGCAGAAGGAAAGTATACAGTAAATGGTAGAGCCCTGAGAAATATTAGCATACAGAGGGATCTAGGCATACTGATCCATTGTTCCCTGAAGGTGGCAATTCCGGTGATCAAGGTAATCGAGAAAGGGTATGGCATTCTGGCCTTCATTGGTCAGGGCATTGGGTAAAGGAATTGAAAAATCATGTTGCAGCTATATAAGACTTTGTAAATAGTCTCACAATGCCAGGTTAAGGTCCAACAGGTTTATTTGATACCGTATAAACCTGTTGGACTTTAACCTGGTGTTGTGAGACTACTTACTGTACCTACCCCAGTCTAACATCAGTAATTCCACATCAGGTATAAGACTTTGGTTAGGCTGCATTTAGAGTATTGCGCACAATTTCGGTCACCACACTACCAGAATGATGTTGATGCATTGGAAAGGGCACAGAAGAGATTTGCCAGGATGTTGTCTGGTTTGGTCAATGCAGACTATGAAAGAAAGCTGAACAAGCTTGGTGGGCCAAAGGACTTGTTCCTGTGCTGTTCTTTTTTCTTTGTTGAAAGCTCTCCAGGAAGTGTCAAACCTGTCAGAATTATTCAGGAAGTGTCAAAGCTGTCAAGAAACTGTACAAGAATACTAGATGAGTTGGCATAGAAGATATAGGTGGAGAAAAAACAGCTAAAACAATAATTTAACAATAATGGCAATATTGGCTTTAAAATGGCTTTTCTGGCTGAGAGTTAAGCGTGCTGAGATTTTTGGTCAACTTATAATTAAAAAAATTCATAAAGTTGCTCTGGATTAGGCTCTAGCCTGGGAGCTGTGATTTGAAGCTTTCTGTGTTGTCTAAATCAGGGAAATTGTTTACATTTGAACAGACATTGTGATATCGGATTTTATTAACGTTATGTGTGGTACATGTCAAATGAGCTAATTATAATGGCGTTGTTCACAAGTAATTCCATTGGCTGTTCGAACCATATGATCTGTTTCTTGTTACATAGTTGGCTGGATGACAGAGAATCTTCTGAAAGTGAGTGAAGGATCTGTAGATAAATGGCATTGTCACTTTTATTTGGCAATGATAACTCGGAAGAACCCAATTATCATACGAAGAGTGTGCCCTGAAGCAATTTCCCTCAGAGAAGAAGATAGATTCTACATCAATATTCCTTGGCCAAGGTTTTCCCTAAACTAGGTAGTATCTATTTTCACTTAAATAATTAAAGTTGATGTTCAGTTAAATTCAATGTGCAGTTAAGAGTTAAAGTTCAGTTGAGACTTCATTTTCAGTTGCAGCTGTTTATGTTCAAGAGGTATTAAACAAAGAAATAATTGAATCACTGTCCTTGTTTGTTTCATTAAACTGGAATGCTTGCAAGAGGTTTAAATTAAAAATTGCCAAGTAACAGGAGATAAGGGAAAAGGGTGTTTTGGGAATTAGTTGGATTGATTTGACATGGGATATGGGGCAATGGAATGAGTAGGGAGCATTAAGTTAACATAGGGGCATGGGCCATGGAGTGGGTAGAGTGCATGGGTTGGCATGGATGGAGCACAGGGAGTGTGTATGGGAGGTGAGGAGCAAGGGGTGAAGCTTGGAGGACTTTTTTTGTGAATATTTTATTTAAGTAAACACAGTGTCTGGGCACAGAGGCCAACTTTGCAACAGACTAATTCTGCATCCATAAATCTATGGATTAATTCTGGGGTTGCCCTAGCCAACAACCCTCCCCCAAACCCCATATTCCACACCCAGAACCCACCTGTCAACAGAGATCAGATTTGCCTGACTTGGGGACAAAATTCTGAGACTAGAAAGGGACAAGATGTTATTGAATAACATCATATTTCATCTGCGTGGCACAATTCAGGGAGAAAAGAAATTTTAGCCTGCGTGGGTGATATAATTTCCATGAATATAAAGCTCATCCTGCAGATGTCTCACACATAGAAAATAGTACTCCAAAGAACATGTTAAACTGTTTGTCCATTGAGGTTAAAGAGTGCATCTGGAAGCTTTAGGGACCAAACTGAAAGACAAATCAACTCTGTATGGTATTTCCATTCTGAATGTTTGTTATTTTGTTAAACATTTCTGCTTTCTGCTTCTCCTCCCCATTCTATCCTACCCTAGTCACACATCCCCCCAAAACCCAGCACCAAATATTGTTTTAATTAACCTCCTGCTGACTCAGTAGAATTCCTGGCAATAAATAAATTATCTCCAAAGCTGAATCACAGTTAATTAAAACATACTGCAACTGGCTGAAAGTAAGGAGAAAAGCTCAATTCAGAGCATGTTAGCATCAAGCTCTCTGCCAATTTCAACTCCCTAAAGAAGATACTTTTTACTTATATGTATTTGAGCTTAAACCATGAAATGCTTTATATTCAAAATCAGTAAAGCCCACATTCAGCTAAATAGATTGTATGGATATAAACCAGAGGGGTTAGGGGTCAAGATGAAATTTAGCATTGGAGATGCTGCCTACTCAATTTGTATAATGATTTCAGAACTGTTCAATGTAATTTTTGAATGGAACCATTCCTCTGTATATAAGTTTATCAAACAGTTGGGGATCATCATCATAAACTTGGCTGACTGAAGATAAATATTGATTTTTAAATGTCAAGTCTCTACAAGACAAATTTTATGAAAATAGGCCTGGACTTTTGCAGAATTGCAGAGACTTTATGGAGCTCCCAAAATAGTGGGTTGGACCCCATTTCTGACAGATCCAATTTTTACTAATAGAGGGAAGGAAAGAAAGGATCCATACAGGAGGTAAACTTGAAGTCAACAGGATTATATGAATTCAGTTCTCAGTTCGAACAGACCCAATGTTGGTTTTGCAAGAGTCTTAACATGTAATGTGGGAGTCACAATTCTAACATCTATATAAGTACTTTAAAGGACAAGTACGGCCTCTAGAAATGTTAAAATATGAAGTTATTTAAAACATCAGCCCTTTAAATATTAAGAAAATAGGTTGCATCTGGTGTTAGTGAGTGTTGGAAAAACTCTTTGCTCACAGTTATTTCTGTTTGCTAAAAATTCTGCAAAGACTTTTCTCGTGTCTTATGAATACTTGGCTGCTTTCCACAAGTTGTAATTAACTCAGCAGGGTGTCCTAAGTTCATAGTTTTATTGACAGCTGAAATTAGCTGTGTTTCATATGGGGCAAAAATAGAAGATCATTTTTATCAGACAGTAACCACAGTAACCACTTGAAATGCTTGAATGCTTTCAAGAATATGGATTTTTTTCAATATAGTGAAAACTGTATTAGATTTTTAGGAAGTATATTTTATGACAAAGAAAGATCTCAGGTCATGACAGAAATGTCTTAGATGAATTCACTATGACATACCATGTGATTGTTATCTCTATTCGGTCAGTTTTGCTAGAATTCCACAATATTCCGTCGTTCTGGGAATACCCTCATCCTCTCAGCAAATGGGAATAATTATATACTTAGTCCCATGAGTCAATATCTTCTGAGCTGTTCTCAGAATATGAAGGCAATAAGTTTAGATCTATTTCATTTTTGCAGCAAGGTCATTATTGACTATACCACTAATGCATAACATAGCTCCAGCAGTAACTGATGGTAGACTTGCTGTTTTCAGCTGTAGTAATTTCTGCTAATACAGACAAAAATGGGATCATAAAATATTTATAAACCCTTTCATCATTTATTTAGACGTTGGATCTAAAAACAAAAGATTTCCTTTCTCCTCAACTGACCAAGAGTGCTCTGAAGATGATAACAGAAAGCCACTATCCACACAGTGCAAACAATGTCTCACATGGTTATTATTGATCAATCAGAATTACTGTGCTGTAAGAAGAATCTCATTTGTGCTATGGTAACTTTGAAAAGGCTGACATACATCAGCAGCAGTTTTGTTGTCATCTTCTCCATAGTTCATTGTCCCTGAAGGGACAAGAGGCACATGAATTCAATCAGTTTTGGGGTTTATTGGACTACTTGAAGTCAAACTCGGTTCTATGATTAAAAATAAATGATCTCAGCAAGACAGCCCGCAAGTATTTTCTGATTTACAGTCCAAACGGTCACATCACCTATTTATGTTAGAATTCGAAGCAGCAGAAAGTTCAAAAGGGGAATATTTCTTCTAATCATATCGAGCAAAAGTTTTCTTTCTCGCCTACTGCTCAATTTGCTGATTTCCTGGGTCAAGATAATCATTTTGCAACTGCGGTTGCAGTTTAACATCCTACATCATATGAAATAGGAGTAGGAGTAGGCTATTCGAGCCATCGAGCTGTTCTACCATTCAATGGGATCATGTTGATCTGATTGTGGCACTCAGTCCACTTTCATGCCTACCACATAATGCTTGACTCCCTTGTATATTAAAAACCTGTCTAACTCACCCTTGGATATATTCAATAACTGTACGATTGACAGGCTCAGAAGCTGACGCAATACTCATTTCCAACTGTAATTGGCCATCGGCTGCAATTTCACGCTGGTTGGTGATTTAACTGCTTGCCAGTATGAAACGTGCACTGATGAAAGACTTAGCATTGCTGGCTGGGAGTTCCCTGAAGGCTAACACTGCTGTGGAACTGCCTCAGGGAGCTGTAAAAATGAAATAAGCTCAAATAAATGTTGCAAGCTACATCAATGCTGTGAACTCAAGCACCCAGCAGCAGAGCACATAACACAAAATCCTCAAACGCCCATCACTCCAGGTATTTTACACTCACCATGGATGGAGTTTGTAACAAAATATGAAGGTAGATTGGCCACATAAATTCAAAGAACAAAGAACAACACAACACAGGAAACAGGCCCTTTGGCACAACAAGCCCGCGCCGCCATTTTAACATTCAGTGAACGCCTCATTCCAATCCTTCATCTACCTATGGCTTTTGCCTATGCCTCTTATTTGCACAATAACAGGGTGCAAATTTAGAAATAATATGTGTGCCAGATTGAGGGAGGTCTAATTTAGGGACAATTTGTTAACACCAATCAGCCTGAAAGCATGTCTTTGGGGTGTGGGAGAAAACCAGAGCACCTGGAGAAAACCCACACAAGCATGGGGAAAATATGCAAACTTCCACAGACACTGACCCAAGTTGGAGATCCAACCCAGGTCCATGTATCTGCACAGCAAACAGTGATAGTCATTGAGCTGTTGTGTTGCCTGTCAGTTGATCCAGTTTAAGCGTACACTAATGATGTGAAGGACTAGGCAACTCTCGAAGCAACATCCAAGAGCAGCCCTCGCACAACCCACCATGTTTATGCCCCTTGTTGGCCAATTCACTGTCAATTGGATCCTTAATGTGTTTAATTGTTAGCAGGGCAGATGCGTGTTTGTCTCCCATGCACACCACTCCGCCATAATGCTGCATGATAGCACAATGACGTGTGGGCATGCACCTGACTCAGAGTCACATGTGCGTCTGCATGTTCAACATAAAATTCTGACCCTTGAAATTAAAGCCAACGTTCCATTTGCCTTTTTAATAACTTGCGGTCTCTGCATGCTAATGTTTTATGATTCACATGTAAGGACACCCGGATCCTTCTGTACTACAGCTTTCCGCAATTTCTCACCATTTAAATAATATTTTGCCTGTGAATTCTTCCTGCCAGCATGGGCAATCTCATATTTTTCCAAAAAAGACTCTATTTTCCAAACATTTGCCCACTCACTAAACCAATCTACTCCCATTGTAGACCTTTTTATATCCTCTTCACTACTTGCTTCCCTGCATATCTTTACATTGTTGGCAAATCTAGCTGCAATACTGTAAGGGTCTTCCTTCAAGTCATTAATATTGATTGCAATTAGTTGAAGTCCCAGCAGTGAATCCCTTGGCATTGCACTAGTAACAGATTGCCAATCTGAAAATGACCCATTTATCCAAAATCCTTAGATAGCCAATTCTCTTATCCATGCTGCAATATTATCCCCATTGCCATGAGCTTTTATCTTCTGCTGGTTTATCTTATTTGGCACCCTATCAAATGTGTTTGAGAAATCCAAACAAACAACATCTTACTAGTTCCCCTTTATCTACCCTGCTTGTCACATCCTCAAAGAACTCCAATAAATTTTCTATCACAAACCCATGTTGAATCTACATGCTGGCATTAAAATTTTTTAAATTTCCAGCTACAGCCTCATTAATAATGGATTCCAATGTTTATTCCAATGACAGATTATCAGCTAACTGGCTTTTGTTTTTTGCTTTCTATCTTGGTTACGGGTGTGGTTCCAGAGGACTGGAGGATAGCGAATGTGGTCCCATTGTTTAAGAAGGGGAAGAGAGACCTTCTAGGGAATTATAGGCCAGTGAGTCTTACTTCTGTTGTGGGCAAGGTATTGGAGAGAATTATTAGGGATAGGATTTATAGTTATTTAGAGAGAAATGAATTGATTGGGGATAGTCAGCATGGTTTCGTGAAGGGTAGGTCATGCCTTACTAACCTCATTGAGTTTTTTGAGAAAGTGACCAGAGAGGTGGATGGGGGTAAGGCGGTTGATGTAGTATATATGGACTTTAGTAAGGCGTTTGATAAGGTGGCCCATGGAAGACTTCTACAGAAAATGCAGATGTGTGGAATAGAGGGTGATTTAGCTAATTGGATTAGGAATTGGCTGGCAGATAGAAGACAGAGGGTGGTGGTTGATGGGAGATATTCATCGTGGAGTTCGGTGACAAGTGGTGTGCCTCAGGGGTCTGTTTTGGGGCCCCTGCTGTTTGTAATTTTTATAAATGATCTGGATGAGGGTATTGAGGGATGGATCAGTAAATTTGCAGATGACACTAAAGTTGGTGGAGTGGTAGATAGTGAAGAGGGGTGTTATAGTTTACAGAGTGACTTGGACAAGTTGCAGAGCTGGGCCGAGAGGTGGCAAATGGAGTTTAATGTGGAAAAGTGTGAGGTAATGCACTTTGGCAGGAACAATAAATGTGTAGAGTATAGGGCTAATGGTAGGGCTCTTAATAGTGTTGAGGAACAGAAGGATCTTGGTGTATGTGTCAATAGATCCCTGAAAGTAGGCAGTCAAGTGGATAAAGTTGTTAAGAAGGCATATGGAGTCTTAGCTTTTATTGGTAGGGGGATTGAATTTAGGAGCCGCAGCATCATGTTGCAACTGTACAAAACTCTAGTGCGGCCGCACTTGGAGCATTGTGTGCAGTTCTGGTCCCCACATTATAAGAAAGATGTGGAGGCATTGGAGAGGGTACAGAGGAGGTTTACCAGGATGTTGCCTGGTATGGAGGGCAGGTCCTATGAAGAGAGGTTGAAGGATTTGAGGTTGTTTTCGTTAGAAAGGAGGCGGCTAAGAGGGGATCTTATTGAAGCATATAAGATGATTAGAGGTTTAGATAGGGTGGACAGTGATAGCCTTTTTCCTAGGATGGAGAAAGCTAGCACGAGGGGACACAGCTTTAAATTAAGGGGTATAGTTATAGGACGGATATCAGAGGTAGGTTCTTTACCCAAAGAGTGATTAGGGAGTGGAATGCCCTGCCTGCAGCTGTTGTAGATGCGCCAAGTTTGGTGGCGTTTAAGAGGTTAGTTGATAAGTATATGGAAGAGAAGGGAATGGTTTAGTTTGGAGGGGCATTGCTTTTTATATTGGTCGGCACAACATCGAAGGCCGAAGGGCCTGTTCTGTGCTGTAATGTTCTATGTTCTATGTTCTATCTCTCTGATCTCTTTAATAGAAATGCATTGTGTCTGGCTTTAAATATTCACTATTACTATGGATAATAATATGATAAAAATGGTCAAAACTTGTTATTTTATTTTATGTTGGGCTTATAGTTTTTGCTCAATTATAATGATTTCCCTGTCACATTTTTGCCAAAACTTCATAATTATATAGAAAGTTCCAGAATTCTAAGTGCAATTTGGGGGGACTGTTCCTGTATTGCCAGCCACAGGAATCGTAGTGGGCAGAGTATGGACCACATAAAGGTCTGTTGATCTCGGTCGGGATTTTCCGGTTTTGCGATGAGCGTGGCCAGAAAATTCCACCTTTTGTGTTCAGGATGACTCTAATTTCTGACAGTGTTTTAAAAATTATCCCAAAAAACATCCCGATCACAAACTTAGCTCTGTCTCCAGAATACATGTAAAACTATTGGGAGTTTCTCTTAATGAATGAATGAATTAATTAATTGTACTGGGAGTTTTTGTTAATAAACAAATGAAGTTTAAGTATCAGTATCACAAGTAGACTGACATTAACATTGCAATGAACTTATTGTGAAAATCCCCTTGTCACCACACTCGGCACCTGCTCGACTACACTGAGGGAGAATTTAGCATGGCCAATGCACCTAACCAGCACATCTTTTGGTCTGTGGGAGGAAACTGGAACGTACAGAGTAATCCAATACAAACGTGGAGAGAATCTGCAGACTCTGCACAGACAGTGACCTGAGCCAAGAATCAAACCTGGCTCCCCTAGTGCTGTGAGGCAGCAGTGCCAACTATTGTGCTCCTATGCCACCCTAAATGAATTACCATTGGATACTGTTGCAGAAAGGACATCTCTATATAGCCTGACGTTGTTTTTGACAACTATGTTGCATTTTCGATGCATAAACATCCAATCACTTTGCCTTTAAGAATTATGTATTTCTTTGAGAGGAAACAAAGTGACAAGCGAAGCCAAACTGTCTTGAAGCACAGTCCTCAATTTTGCAATTCTGCAAACATATTTCACCTTCATTATGTGCTCACCGCAGTCCTTTTCTGAAGAACACCTACCTTTTGATATTTCACAGTCATGCTAAAAACAAATGAGTGTGACAACTATGAATGTTGTGTCTATGATTTCATGCACTCCAAAATATAATGAAAGAAAATAACCTAGACCTTCAAAATGGAATAGGTCAGCCAGTTGATTTCAGACCCTGATACAATTTATGGCGAAATGCATGCAGTCCCTCAGGCCAACATCACAGCTAGTCCTATCACTAAAATTCATTCTGGGGAAGTGTGAATTAAAAGAAAAACTGTATTTATCTTATCAGCAAGCATGGCAGGGGTATTATAAATGAAACAATATCAGATTGCCAAGCTCAGTGCTTCAAGGGTAGGTAAACTCAAGAGATTTTCAAAGATTTTGCTTCTCTTCCAGCACTTTACTCTAAGAAAGGCTGTGTAATAATGTCCACGCCATACTTCTCACTTGCTCTGTTTCCACTGATCTTTCAGGTAGTATTCCAAGATCATTCTTCACATAAGTATAACGGGCAATATATTTGTTACAAGTTTCACACTTCAGATAATGAAGGTTACTTCAGTGCTCAAAATGCTATTGACTGACTATGTGCTACACTGGGTGTTCATGGGTGTGTGTGCTTTGCACTGTGGTGAATTGTAATCCTAGTCCCTTTTTGGGACTATCACAGATGAAACATTCCTCTCAAATAATTCCTCTCAACTTTAGGTTAAGGAAGACAAATATTAAGGACCTTACATGGGCCTGAAAGTTTTACTCTCTCTCTAAAGGAAAGCAGCTACTGAGAGTATTACCATCCATTTGGATAGCCAACTATCAGCCAGATATTAATATTCTGAGTATTATTAAGGCCAACTGCTCCCACTAATGGGGAACAAACAGCTGACTCACCAAGAGGTGAATAGCAGGTTAGATGTAAGGATTCGCATTCTAATCAGCAATCTGTAACTGTCTGTGTGGATATGAGTGCCTCTGCAGATCAGAGCACTGCATTTGCCTGACGAAGGCTGTAAAGTTGAAAGCTCGCGGATTTACTATCAAATAAATTGGTTGGATTTAAAATTGGTGTTGTAAAACTTTACTGAGTTTACCCCAGTCCAACACCGGCATCTCTACATCATCACCAAGAGGGAACAGAGGTCATTGAGGACCAGGAGGTCAGGGGTAAGAGCAGGTGCAACTTGCACAGTGCCATCCTGGCAGTGCCAGCTGGCCCCCTGACAATGCCCAAGGGACACTTTGGCACTGACCACTGGGCATCAAGCAGTGTGAAGGGTGGGGGTCTAGAGGCTGCATGGTCGATTGTGGGGGTGAGGGCTGGTGAGGTGGTGGGATCCTCTGCTCCTCTACAATTGGGATCGCGGACAAAGTGAGGGAGAATGGTGATAAGGGTTGGCCTCTGGGCTTGGAGGGGTGTGTCAGGGTTGCTGGGGAGATTGGGGATGCCAAGAAAGGGGAAGTAAGGACTGCCAAAGGGTGAAGGAAGATTGGGTCTGGCCAGGGGTCAGCAAGATCAGGGTTGTCAAGGGTGGTGGGAGACATCCGAGCTGACCTGGAGATGTCTGGGAGGCCAGAGATCAGTGGTTGGGATGGGATCAAAGAGGCAGCGATTGACAGCCTGTGATTGAGCTGGCCAGTGATTGTGAGACTGGCAGTGCAGGGTCACATGCGCCGATCTTGACACTGACAGATCAGCATATGCACAATGGCCTGCTGTGCTGCCAGCCTCTCCAGGGGGAATGACTTTCAGCATGAATCACTCTGCAGTGCTTAGAGTGTGGGAGATTCAATTTGAAAATCCTGCTGAAAGACCAGTGGGAATTATTCCCATTTTCATGCGAACTGGGGACTTCGAATTTTTTTGGAAGAATCCAAAAGAATCGAGGGGACACAGCTTTAAATTAAGGGGTGATAGTTATAGGACGGATATCAGAGGTAGGTTCTTTATCCGAAGGGTGGTTCGGGAGTGGAATGCCCTGCCTGCAGCAGTTGTAGATGCGCCAAGTTTGGTGGCATTTAAAAGGTTAGTTGATAAGTATATGGAAGAGAAGGGAATGGTTTAGTTTGGAGGGGCATTGCTTTTTATATTGGTCGGCGCAACATCGAAGGCCGAAGGGCCTGTTCTGTGCTGTAATGTTCTATGTTCTATGTTCTAATCCTGACCCAGATGTTTTAGAGTAGAGCTTTTAGTTTCAGTTTTTAAAGTTTTAACTGTGGGTAAATGGGGACATCTGGCTAAGTAACTAAGAAACAGCCCTCATGTAAAGGAAGACTGCAGCTATGTTTATCTTAGAAGTTCAGGGTTGATTGTGAAAAGAAAATTAAGCAATGGGTGACCCATCTTTGGGTCTTTTTGTGGAATCAGGAAGTCTGGAGAGAAGTTAATTTCATCCAATCAAAATATAAATTATTAATTTGGGTTACAGAATCAAAGAGTATTGTTGAAGGTAAAATAATTAATTTATATTTCTATTAGCATCCATCCCACACTTTCAGAGGCAGGTTCTATGATAAAAAGTTATTTTGTTTAAGTTATCTGGGTACCTGCTCAGGAAGCAGGCAATTTCAATGTTGCTTTGCTGTAAGTTGCATCTCACTGAATTCAGAGAGACAAAGGAAATAAATGTTAGTCAGGCAGAAAAAATACTTTGTCATTGACTGTGCAGAATGCATGTAAAGCTTGAGCTCAGTTTGAACTTGCTGAGGGGAAAGAAGCTGAAAGATTTTCCTTGTTTGTCGTGAGAAGTAGACATCTATAATGGTCATCACTGAGCCTTGTGGCAGTGGCACTTCACAGTTACTATAGCTTGAAAGCAGTCAGCTAAGAACAGGTAGAGAGAAATCCTTTGTCAAGAGCTGGGAATCATCTATTGCACCTGCAACTACACGGAAACTATAGGAGTAAAGAGGACCAGCAGGAACCAGGAATGATCCCGAG
Source organism: Sphyrna mokarran (assembly GCA_024679065.1). Lineage (NCBI taxonomy): Eukaryota > Metazoa > Chordata > Chondrichthyes > Carcharhiniformes > Carcharhinidae > Sphyrna > Sphyrna mokarran. The sequence continues at coordinate 46,222,620 of JAGIQG010000015.1, forward strand.
GATTAAATCCAGAATCAGGGTGCAATGATAGCCTGAGTTTGACCTGAGAGGTCCAAGTCACAAGGTTTTGAGGAGAATTTAGAGGATGCTTAATCCAAAGCTAATGGAAGACAACTTTTAATTTCTTTGGGGACTAGCTGGAACATTGAAGAGTAATCAAAGTGATTTCCAGGGTCCTGTGAGGTACCTTTGTGTTACTAACAGAAAAAGTGAATAAACCTTCCAGATTTTTTAATGTATAAAAGAACTCCTGAATGGAAATTAAAATGTAGAACTGAGCTCATAGTATAAGAAATTATAAACTATAGCATTAAAGTAATACTTTAAAGTATTACTTTAATAGTGTTTGCTATGTTTAATTCTTCTCATATACTAAAAAGTTTGTTATTATTGAAGTAAAATCTGATGGCATAGTTGTTGATTGCTTGCTGACTGTTTTGACAGTCCCTAATAAGATGATAAAAAAATTGAGAAACGTAATAACAAGTTATTATTTAAAAATCCAAAGTGTTCTTGAGTTTTTATAGTGCCTCTTGTGGTTGCATAACTAATATCTTAGTTATTGAAACAGTATTTTAATTGTAAATAGATTCAGCCTCTTTATATTCCAAGAGATTTTGATCATGGTTTAATTTCTCAGTAGATCCAGCCCTCTTTGATTTCAAGAACATTTACTTAAATGTTGTTGTCTAAGTAATGTCTGGGTGCCCTTGATTTTGGAGAGGCTAAGCTGTTCAGACTTATGATGGTCTTTTCAATAGTCACCTGTTTTAAGATGATAATGTTGTTCTTGATTAAGTAGCTAGTAAAAATTCCAGTTGACTATGGTCTAGGGTTATCAGAAGAAACTAATCTTATAAAATAGTACAGTGACAGTTTGCAACAAAAAAATGTACCACTACTTTGGTTGTGTATCTCTCTTTATCAGGATTCTTATTGGTAAGAATTCCTGGTAAGCATGAGTTTCTCTTCCAGAATCATCCTGGGATCTGACTGCAGGTTTGAAGCTGCAAACCTTTGTACAGAATTTACCTACAAACAAACATATTGTTATTTTTAATATAGCTAGTGAACAAGAATTATTACAAACTTTCTATTTCTTTTCTTCCAGAATGAACAATCTCACATTTTCCCACATTAAATTCCACTTGCCAATTTTCTGTCCATTCACTTTGAACACTTCTCTGTAAACTATTTATACTCTCCTTACATCCTGCCTTCCCTCCCATCTTTGCACCATCTGCACATTTGGCCACAGTGTGCTCTATTCCTTCCTCCAAATCATTAATATATATTTGAAGAGCTGAAATCCCAGCACTAATCCTTGTGGCATTCCACCAGTTACTGCCCTGCAAACTGGAAAGACCCCTTTATCACTATTCACTACTTCCTGTTACTTAGCCAATCCTCTATCCATTACCTTCATAACACCATGAGCCCCTATCTTGCCTCTTATTTGGCATCTTATTGAACGCCTTCTTAAAATGCAAAACTACGATATCAACTGGTTCTCCTCCATGTAATCTGGCTGATACCGCCTCAAAGATCTGTAATAAATTTGTCAGACATGGGGAGGATTCTTCGGAAGAAAATTCTAAGTACAGCACAATCTTACATAAAAGATTCCTAGTGCGTGAAAGAGCACAAAAAATGGGAGAGAATGATCTTGGTTTTTATTAGTGAGATGCAAGTCGCAATCTTACGGCATTCAGTGCAAAAAAAACCTGGAAGTGATTCTTGCCAGTAGGGGGCAGGGTGAAGCTGAAACTCACTGGTGAAAGCCAGCCACAGAGTGCTTACAGCATCATTGCACAGGATCCCCAATCTCCTAGTGGAAGATGCTTAAACCCCACTCTATATGGATATCACTCATCACCTCCCACCTCACACTCCCTCTACCAGTCTCTCCACCCCCTTCATCTGCCCCCGCTGCTGATTACTCTCTGGTTCCCCTCCCCCATCCCTGTCAATCACCAACCCATTTACAAAGTGCTTTCCTGCTGATCGCTGTTGTCTGCAAAGCCTCCCCAATTGTCACTCAACCAGAGCTCCTCCTGCCCTCTTTGCTTATCCCCTTAAGCACTACTTCCCCAACTGCTGATCTCCCCCCTTGCTTCTCCCTGTCATTGCCCCATCCCATTCAGGCCCCATCCCCTTGGCACAACCTCTGGCACAGTTGTGGTAGACAATGCTACAGTGCGTAGTGAGCAGTGCCAGGGAGCCAGATGAGCAGCGTCAGGTTGGCATTGCCTGCTGAGCACTGCCCAGCCATTCCCCTAACCACTCAGTGGCCTGCAATCCCCCGAGTGTGGACATGGCGCCTGATTTCCAGTGGTAGCAACCAATGGTGATTCTCGCTGTATGATGTCATGCCAACTAGGGGGAAGATACCAGAAGAAGCCATGTGGGACGAAGGTATGTCCTTTTAACTTTCAAAGTGCAAAGCCACTCTTTCTACAAAATAGAGCCCGGATTTGAATTGGCGATTTCTTCAAAGGGATTGTGGTTTGCAAAAGAGGAAATGAAACCACAGGCTATCAATCAGGCTTAGACTCTATCCACATTGCAATCAGGATCAATGGGGTACTTGAAATACATTCAAGCATGAAGGGAAATAAACATAAACACAGACGGTTGGAACAAAAATCCATTGAGCTGTCAGTGGAAGCTTTTACAAGACACTGCATATTGAATTTGTTCGAAATCAGAGGGTCACTGGAATCGAGAGGGTTTTAGAAGTTTCTGCTTGCTTGGATGCTTCAGTAACTTCAAATCAATGCTATGAGAATATACTAAGGCTGGATGCCCAGCTGAGTAGACTGGAAACACCCCCCCCCACCACCACCATCTCCTCCCCAGTGAAATTGACGTCTCCTTTTTGTCAGACGACCTCAACGGGGTCCGGTCATACCTGCCACTTCTGACAGGAAGAAAGGAAAATATCTGCCACAGAATAAAGAACTGCAATGATTTAAAATTCTGCCAGGTGACCGGGTGGGCATAGGGATTAAAGAGCCCTGGCCACTTCAGGGCTTCCACAGCTGACAGGCAGGAATAAGGATGTTGATCACAGGGTCTGATTGAAATCAACATGCCAAGTGATGAGCCTGTGTAATGGTGCTCCAAGCACCCTTCAGCAGGCTTCATCAGTGAGCTTTGGCTCCGCCCTGTCCCCAGCTGGCGAGAATGGCATCTGTTTTTTTTGTACTGAGTGCCTTAGGATTGTGACTCATGATTGATAAATGAAAACCAATGCCATTCTCTCCCATTTTTGCCCTCTTTCAGCACTTGGAATTTTTTTCGTAAGATCATGCATCGTAATTAGAATCTTTTTCCTGAAGATTCTGTCCCATGTCTGACAACTTTACTACAGATCTTTGAGGCGGTGTGGATGGAGAAGAACCAGTCGATGTAGATTTTGATTTTCAAAAGGCATTTGATAAGATACCACACAGAAAGCAAGATAAGAACTCATGATGTTGGATGGTAATGGATAGAAAATTGGCTAACAGGAAGCAGCAAATAGCGATAAAAGGGTTTTCTTAGGTCTACCAGAGCTGGAAGGGGGGCTGGAGTGTGTCATAATCAACCCCTTGTCCCTAGCCTGAGCCCACACAACCCTCCACCCACCCAACTTTCCACCCACTCCCATCAGGACTCTTGTGGGACCTTTCATCTGCAACTTGGCAGCAGAGGGAGAAATCGCCACTGGATCAATGCACCAGGCCAGGATGTCAGAGCAAGGGTGCCAGGGATAATACATTGTTGGCATTGCCAAGGCTTGAAGGGAAGCTAAATGGGACGGAGAAAGTGGGCTGAAGGGGAAGGCAGGTTGAGTGGGGCCCACATTGGATCAGTTAAATCTCATGGCTGCGTGGTGTGGCTCTCATTGCTGAGGGCTTGACATTGCCTGACCCTCATGGGTCCAACATGCCAGGTCCTTGATTATCAGGACCTGTACCATAGCTCCCTACAACATCCATTCCACACTCCATACAAATCCTCCTGGGGAAGCGGATGAATAAAGGGAGCAATTTGAATCAGACCTCAAGTTGCTAATTATATTCAAAGTAGTTAAATTTAATGGTTAAAGGATTCTCATTCACTACGACAGGAGCTCTGTCAGGGCCTGCAGGGTGTGCTGGGAGCGTGGTAACAGTGGTGCCATTGCAAAACCCATTTTTTGCCCAATGCCCAATTTTCCAGGCCATCGTGATATCCTCTGGAAGTTAGCAGACCTGGTAAGCTCTCTACCTTCTCTGTCTCTCTCTCTCTTCTGCCTCCCTCTTCTCTAAATAACTGTTACTCCAATCAGAAAAGCTGCAACTTGATTTTCGTGATTTTAACCAATGAATCTTCAGCCCCATTTCTGCCAGGCAGGTGGAGTTATTGTCGGGTGGAGACGATGTAAGAAAAAAGCAACAATGTACAATCTGGTAAATAGTGAAAATTGTCATTTGAAGGCATTTGTTTATACAGTAGTCTCAGATGAAATCCTCGAGTTGACACTTGAATTAACCAGCCAGGAGTATGGAGAGTACCTGTCTGCTCTCATTCATTCAGTTTCTTTCCAAAGGGAAAACTTAGCATCCAAATTCACTGTTACTGCTAAGCAGTAGCATTGGCTTCAATAGTCTTTAGAGAGCTGAAAGTCATTGATCTATAATGCCAGCAAACAGGCTTTGCTCAATTCTTTATGCAATTTGGTCTGTTCTATAATGTTTCAAGAAATAGCCAAGGTGCAAGAGGGAATTGTCTAATGTTTATTTCTTATTCATTCATGGGACATGAGTTTCATTGACTGGCCAGCAATTATTACCCATCCCTAGTTGCCCTTATTCAGAGAGCAGTTGAGAGTCAACCACATTGCTGTGGCTCTGGAGTTCACATGTAGGCCAGACTAAGTAAGGATGGCAGATTTCCTTCCCTCAAGGAAATTAATGAAGTAGATAGATTTTTCCAGCAATCAACAATGGTTTAATGATCATCAGTAATTCTTAATTCCAGATATTTTTTATTGAATTCAAATTCCACTATCTGCCGTGGCGGGATTCGAACCCAGGTCCCCAGAACATTAGACTATAAGGCCGTAAGTCATAGAATTAGGCCACTCAGTCTATTGAGGCTGTTCTGGCATTCAAAAATGGCTGATATTTTTCTCATCCCCATTCTCCTGCCGAAGCTGACTTAGTTGAGTTTCTGAATTAATAGCTTGGTGATAATAGATCATTACCTCGCCCAAAAACAAGTAAAGGCATATAACAAATCATCAAATACATGGAAAATGCCCACACATTAGTAGGCACTATATATACATGGTGACAGGAAGAAATAAAACACTGTGGTGTAATTTCACAAATGCAAAATTCATAGATGGAGTAGGATTGGGGAGCGGGGTGGGGTGGGAATGGGGGGAGGAATGAAATAAAATGGAAAAGGGGATTTATCCAACAGCCTGACATCAAGATCCAGCTAGCTGTAATTCTACATTGGATGGACCAAAGCCATGGTGTCCCAGTAACAATCTAACTGTCCCATCCCTTTAAGACACACAAACCTTACACCTGCATTGGGGAAAAAACCATATAGCATATGTAGCCAAGCAAAACCAGTCAAGAAGGTGAATTTCAAGGCAGAGGAGACCCAGGCAAATCATATTAAACATTATTTTTGGCTTAGGTCTGGTGAAGGTTTAATCAAACTCAAAACATTGGCTCTGTTCTCTCTCCCCAGATGCTATCAGACCTGCTAAGATTTTCCAGCATTTTCTGTTTCTGTTTCAGTTTCTAGCATCTGCAGTAATTTGCTTTTATTCCTTTGGGGCTTCCTTGTGGCGAGAACTACTGCTCTGTATTTCACAAGAAAACCATAGACATTTTCTTCTCAAAAGAATCCCTCTATATCCTTTCCACATGGCAACACTAGCCCCTCTTCCACCGATCACATAGCTGAATGCCAGGGACCATTCCCTTCGACCCCTAACAACACAGCCTCCTGCCACCCCAAATTTCACTTCTACTTCCACTTGTTATGTATTAATTTCTGCTGAGTTCCAAACAGAATGATACCTGCAAGATGGAAATTACACCAAGAGACTAAATTCTCTCCATGTTGCACGTTGCACTGGCAGGTAAGCTCGCTTGGTACAAGTATGCACTAAACCGACTTGATTGGTGTAAAACAACACGCAATGTGTGCAAATGCAACATTTCTTTGAAAGTGCATCATAGGCAGACAGGAAAGTGGAGAAGGCATTTGGTCCATTTGCCTTCATCGGTCAGAGCATTAAGTACAGGAGTTGGGACATTATGTTGTAACAGTAGAAGGCAGTGGTAAGGCCAGATTTGGAGTACTGTGTACAATTCTGGTTGCCTTACTGTAAGAAGGATATTATTAAATGGAAAGGGTGCAAAATAGATTTACAAAGATGTTACCAGTGTTGGAAAGTTTGAGGAGAGGAGAGACTGAATAGGCTGGGACTTTTTTGCCTGGAACATAGGAGGATGAGAGATGACTTTATAGAGGGGTATAGATCATGAGGGCTATTGTTTGATTAGGTAAATAGTCAAGGTCTTTTCCCGAGGGTAGGGGAGTTCAAAGCCAGAGGGCATAGGTTTAAGGTGAGAGGGGAAAGATTTAAAAGGTACTTGAGGTTAACTTTTACACACAAAAGATGGTGCATGTATGGAATGAGCTACCAGAGGAGGTGGTAGAGACAGGTACAATTACAACATTTAAAAGATATTTGGATAGGTACAAGGATAGGAAAGGGTTAGAAGAATATGGGCCAAATTAACACTCTCGCTAACCTTTACAGATGCACCATAGAAAGCATTCTTTCTGGTTCTATCACAGTTTGGTAAGGCTTCTGCTCTGTCCAAGATGGAAAAAACTACAAAAGATCATGAGTGAAGCCCACACCATCACACAAACCAGCCTCCCATTGATTGACTGTTTTCCTGCTGCTTTGGTACCAGCTGATTCAAGGACAGCTTCTTCCCTGCTGCCATCAAACTTTTGAATGGAGCTACCATATATCAAGTTGATCTTTCTCTACATCCCAGCTATGACTGTAAGACTATATTCTGCATCTTCTCCTTTTCTTCTCTATAAATGTTATGCTTTGTCTGTGTAGCAAGCAAAAACAAAATATTGTTCACTATATACTAATAAATGTGACAATAATAAATCAAATCAAAATTACGAATTAGTCAGAAAACACTGGTGGGAGTAGTTTCTAAAACCCCCTAAAATAGTAGTTATATTGTTAGATGGAGCATTGAACAAGAAATTGTTGGAGGTTATAACAAAGGCAATGTAATAATTCTGTGTAATTTAACCTTCATGTAGACTTGGGCAAACAAATAGCAAAAATGTTCCCAAAGATGTATTTATAGAACTTTTCCATGACTGGTTTTAGATCAATATGTCATAGAACTGACTAGGATAAAAATTACCTTAGTTCTTGTACTGTCAAATAAAGCCGGGTTAATTAGTAATGTTACAATAAAGGATCCACTGAGAAAAAGTGACCATAAAAGCATTCAATTCGATGTTAAGTTTGAAAAGACATATTCAAATCACAGGCAAGCATCTTAAACTTAACAAAACTAATTACATATGTATAAGGGAAGAACTCGTTCAGGATAATTGGAAAATAGACTTGTAATTAAGGAGGTAAATAAACTGTGGTAAATATTTAAAGAAACAATTAAAAATGTTCAACAAAAATACGCTTCATTCAAGAACAAGAACCAAGCAAGAAGGACCGATTTTGGTTCACTCAGGAAAATATCAAATTGAATTAAGAGGTTCACAATGTACAAAAAACAGTAGCAAGTCTGAGGATTGCGAGTGTTTTAATAATTAGCAAAGGGCTACTAAAAAGTTAATAAAAAGGGGAAAAAAATGGAGTTATGACAGCTGATACCATTCTTGGCAGGACCTTGATACCTGGAGGTGAACCGGTTAGGGACAAATAATGTTTTATTTAAAGCAGATAAAATTCAATTCAAGACACCTGTTTTTGGAATAAAGTTACAGGATTCCACAGGTTTTGAAAACAAACAAGGTTTTGTTGTACAAGCTCAGAAAGATGAAACAATTCACAAAATATATCCTATACTCTAACATTTATACGTAAGAATTAACAGAAAAACTGTGGCTGGACGCATCGGATTTCAGAGAAAATGATTTTCTGATCTCGCCACGCAGGGCACAGATCACATCAAAGCCAGAAAATAGTGTGTGAGCCGAAAAATCATCTCTGTGTTTGCACCGAACTTTGCAATCATCCCAGCTCCTTCCCATTGATGCAAATTGGATCACACGCAGAAAGGCCGTAAGACTTATTAGCATAAGATTGACTTAATTTTAATCTTATTAGTGGGTTCTATACACGTTTGTTTCCCCCCCTTCCCGGAATGTTCCCACTTCTCTGGCAGAATGTTACACAGGCATGAATCAATACTGATCTGCGCTCAAGAAAACCATGTCCACACCCTGAGGATTCAAAGGCCATTGAAGTCCAAGTGGTAGGGGGAATACTTGGGCAGGGCCCATTGGACTGTGCCCACCTGGCACACTGGTAGTGCCCACTGTATAGATTGGCATTTCCCACCTGACACCCTGGCAGTACCAGTTGGGTATTCCATTTTACTGGGGCAGTATCAAAGGAGTGGGCCCATGTGGGGTGGGGGTGGCATGCAGGGAAGCTATGCAGGGGGCTATGTAGAGGTGGAGCATGTCAATGGTCATTCTGGTGATCAGTAGTCATGATGGAAGAGTGTGGAGGTCATGATGAAGGGGCATGCTAGAGGTCCTGCGGTGTGGGAAGGGGTGGTAGGAGGAGGCATACTCTGATGCCAGCAACTCATGTTGAGAAGGGTGTAGGGGAACTACTGGCCAAGAAAGAAGGAAATCTGCCATCCTTACCTGGTCTGGTCTACAGATCCACAGCAATGAATTTGACTCTCAAATGCCTCTGAAATAGTGGACAGTTAGATATGGGTAATAAATCCAGCAAGCGAAGCCCATATCTCTGAGTGAATGGACAGCTTTAACAATGGCCTCCCTCACAGGATTTCCCTCTTCAGCGATTCCTTCTCACTGGATTTCTGAGTACACCCAACACTAACGAAAAGAAGTCTTATAGAATTCCTACAATGCAGAGGGAGACCGTTTGGCTCACTGAGTTTTCATCAATTTTCTGAGAGGATGGCACGGTAGCACTGTGGTTAGTACTGCTGCTTCACAGCTCCATGGACTTGGGTTTGATTCCCGGCTTGGGTCACTGTCTGTATGGAGTTTGTATATTCTTCTCGTGTCTGTGTGGGTTTCCTCTGTGTGCTCCAGTTTCCTCCCACAGTCCAAAGATGTGCAGCTTATGTTGATTGGCCATGCTAAAATTGCCCCTTAGCATCCTGGGATATGTAGGTTAGAGGGATTAGCGGGTAAATGTGTAGGGATATGGGGATAGAACCTGGATGGGATTGTGGTCAGTGCAGACTCGATGGGCCGAACAGCCTGTTTCCATACCGTAGGGTTCTATGATTATCTATGAATATTGTACCTCAGCCCTATCGTGGGAACCCCAATTGCCATGCATTTACTGTGACTAATCCACAGAAACCAAGGGGCAATTTACCAAGGTCAATCCACTTAACCTGCACGTCTTTGGGCTGAGGGAGGAAACCAGAGCACCCACAGGAAAGCCACGCAGACTTCAGGAAGAACATGCAAACTCCACACAGAAAGTCACCTAAGGTCAGAACTGAACCCAGGTCCCTGGCACTGCGAGGCAGCATTGCTAACCACTGTGATACGGTGCAACTCACAAGCACACTTTCTCATCTTTGACCATGCCAAGCAGGATGCTAATGTTCCAAAGAGCTGCTCCCCTTGGCTCTTTATTTAAAGTCTGCACCCTGCAGCTCTTATCCCTGCCGTTGACAATTGTAGGCTGACTTCCCAAAATTGACTGCTGAAAGGAGAAGTTGGCTGGCTGTTGAACTGTTTGTTCTGCTGACCAATTCAAACATTCCCAGTGAGTCCCTCTATAACTGAGCAGGAACCAATATAACAAGCATTGGAACATCCTGTACCTTAAATGTTACATGCTGCTAATTTAAGCAGCAGGGACTTAAAGATCAATTACTTAAGAACAGAGTGTACTAGCCAGAAATATTAAATAGATAAGAATTTTGAAAAGCATATAATAAGAAAGAAAGTAGTCAAAATAAACATTGATCCCTTAGAAACAGAAATATTCTTCTAAACTCCAGGCTCAGGCCCAGTTAACCCAATCTCTTCTTGTGCTGCTTCAGAGCAGTCTAGCAGCAGGTCCTTTAGGACTTAGTTTTCTCAATGCTACCAAGTCATTCTTGGTGATGGTTATTGAAGTACCCCACCCAGAGTATATTCTGTGCCCTTTGCCATCCCACTGCCTCCTCAAAATAATATTCAACACGGTCCATCCAGTTTTGTCCTTTTTGTTTGTTTAGTAGTTTGATACAATTCAATGGCCTGCTAGACCATTTAAAATTTAGCCACATGTCTAGTGGGTCTGGAATCATGTGTAAGCCAGGCTAAAATTGTTATGAAATAATATTCCCAAGGATATTGGTGAACTAAATGGATTTTTATAACAATTGTTTTGTGGTTTGCATTAGATGTTTAATTCCAGATTTTTTTTTTTCTGGAACTCAAATTCTACAATCTCTGATGGTGGGACTTCAACCAGGCTCCTCAAAGCATTACTTTGGTTCAGTGGATTACTAGCCCAGTGATAATACTCTATGTCACCATCTTCTGCATATTGGCTTCCGGGTTGAGAGGAATTATACTTGGGAATCTGAACAAATTGAGTTGTTTTCTCTGGAGTTCAGATGAATGAGAGTTAATCTCATAACACATACATCATTCTGCAGGAGCTTGAAAAAGTAAATGCTGGTCAGGATCTAAAACACTAGGGCATAGTCTCAGGATGCTGGTTTAAAATTTATTAGTGTCAGAAGTAGGCTTACGTTAATACTGCAGTGAAGTTACTGTGAAAATCCCCTCGTCACTACACTGCAGTGCTTTTTCGAGTACACTGAGGGAGAATTTAGCACAATCAATGCACCTAACCAGCACATCTTTCAGAACATGGGAAGAAACTGGAGCACCCAGAGGAAACTCGCACAGACACGGAGAGAATGTGCAGACTCCGCACAGGCAGTGATCCAAGCTGGGAATTGAACCTAGGCGCCTGGCACTGTGAGGCCACAATGCCACCCTGAGGACTGAGATGGGGAGAAATTATTTCATTCAAAGGCTGGTGAATCTTTGAAATTCTCTGGCCCAGACTGTTGTGGATGCTCCATCATTGAAGGCTTTGAAAGCTAGGATAGACTCCCAGGGAATTAAGGCATATTAGTAATAGGCGTAAAAATGGAGCTGAAGTTCAAGATCAGCCGTATAAAGCTTCTTTACTCAGAGGGTACTGAACAGTGATGTTATTATTACATGGAGTAATGAGGTGACTAAAATAGAGGCTTTTAAAGAAAAGGCATGCAAGCATTGGAAGGAGAAAAGTATAGAAGGATATGCTGATAGGGTAAGAAAAATAGGGTAGAAAGAGACAACAGGGTCAAACGCCTGTTTCTGTGTTTTAATTTTTCTGTGTAACTCTGCAATTTCAAAAATTAAACAACTTGGATGTTGTCGTTGAGATAATGATGAAGCTATCGATAGTGAGGCCACCATTATTAATGTCTAAATTGGACAGCCATTTCCGCTGCTCACAAATACCACAGTTGGATGCAGAAATTGGAAAGTTGCTGTTTAAGTTGCCCTGAGTTGCCAGAAGCTTGTTTATTTACTCACTGATGTGCTCAGTATTCCAACATTTGGAAAGGTGTGAATTTTTTCTGCTCACATGATAGACACCAGCCAAACTCCCAAGAAAAACTATGGCTCATCCACTAGATGATGGAACAGTTATAACAGCTAGCTCATAGCGCCAAGAACCTGGGTTCGATTTCCAGCTTGGATCGCTGTTTGTGTAGAATCTGCACGTTCTTCTAGTGTCTGCGTGGGTATCCTCCAGGTGCTCCAGTTTCCTCTGTCCTCGTCCTCTTTCTTCCAGAACCATATGAGAGACCCTCTCTGTTCTCATTTTTCATCTCCCCAGCCACCACATTCAAGGGATCATTCTCTGCCAATTCCGGTATGACAGCACCATAAAACATATGTTCCAATCGCTTCCACTATCAGCATTTTGTAGAGTCCACTCCCTCAGTGACACCTTAGTCCATTCCTCCATCACCCTCCAGATTCCTCATCCCCTTCCACTACACTGTCCTTTGCAATCGTAGAAGATGCAATACTTGTCCCTTTTGCCTCCTCACCATCCAAGGGTCCTAACATTCTTTTCACATGAAACAGCATTTCACTTGCATCTTCTTCAATTTGATCGACTGTACTCACTGTGCCTAATATGATTTACTCTGCACAGGAGAGACTAAATGCAGAGTGGATGACTATTTTGTGGAATAACTTCATTCAGTCCACAAGCATGACTCCAATTTTCCATTTCGACTCAGCATCATGCCCTCATGCTCATATGTCCATCCTTGGCCTATGGTAATGTTCCAGTGAAACCCAATGCAAACGGGAGAAGCAGCATTTTATCTTCTGATTAGGTTTATCTTTGGAATTCAATTGGAGCAATTCTCCCAAATAAAAGATGCCCAATCTATGGGAATATGGGTGTTATTTAGAAAGAAAAACACAATTTTCTGGTCATAAGTTCATAAGGTATAGGAGCAGAATTAGACCATTGCCGTTTGACCCATCGAGTCTGCTCCGCCATTCAATCATATCGGAGGACACATGTTTCTCAACCCCATTTTCCTGCCTTCATCCCATAACGTTTCAACCCATTACCAATTAAAAATCTGTCCAACACCTCCTTAAATTTACTCACTGTCCCTGTATCCACCACAATCTGGGGTACTGAATTCCATGGATTCACAAACCTTTGGGAGAAGTCATTTCTCCTCAATTCTGTTTTAAATTTGCTTCCCCTTATCCTGAGACCTCTCATCTTGGAATGCCCCATCATTTCTACGTTTGTCCCAATGCAACCGAGTCATGTTGTTTAAGTGGTGTAATCTGCAGCAGTGACACTCCAGTGCTTTCTGTGTGTGCCTGCACAGTGAGTATTAGTGAGATATTTGACTGTGGAAATGTCGGCGTGATCGCAATTGAATTTGACCTTAAATCTATCGCTTATCACCATTACAGTCATTACAATGGGCACTGAATTCCGACCAGAAACAGAAAGCTTGTTTGTTTTATTTCCCTTTTAGCCCTTCCATATCCCAGGTGCACTGAGCCAATTGTGATGGCCTAACATGCTTACCACAGATCAGGGAGTGAATCTAGCACATTACTGGCCTGAGTGACTCAGTATCACAAAATGTGGTTACTGTGCCACCAGGGATGCCATTTATGTGCTGCTTGTTCTCAAACAATTTATTTTGAAAAGGTCTGTAAACCAATACTTGGGAAGTATAAATAAAATAAATAAATAACAGAATTGCAAATGAGAAATAGAGAACAGAGGATTGTTAGAATAATTGGATTATTCAGAACAGCACAATAATGCAAAGTGCTCCCAAGGTGCTATGTCCAGGAATTTTGACTTCTGTTCTCCCCAGCCCACGGTGTTCTGCTTATTAAAAGGAAGGTGCCTTGGATAAGATGGGAAGAGCGACTTATTAATAAAGCAATAATGTCTTTAATACATAGAATCAGAATGCACTTTTATGAGACATCTTAGAAGCCTCCTCACGGAATAATCTGGAAGTACATCAAGCCAAAATAATAGGAAAAAAGACATAATCAAAACCCTTGGCTGAAAGACGAAGGTTCTATTGGAGGGATGGAAAGTCGAAGATTAGGAGAAATTTATGTAACATTATTTTGCAACATTTATCAATCTCCAGCATCCATACATCCTCGATACAAATCAAGTGTTGCTAATCTTAGCTAGGAGAGATTGATGGCTCAGTGTTAAGCCTGCCTTACAAGGTGACAATTTTATTCTCATAATCATCAGCTCTCCAGATGAAGACAAGTAGTAATGCTTCATTGCAAATGTAATAAGAACATTGTACAAACGTTTTCCTTACAAAACTCACAAATATTGAGAAGGCTGTGTTTTCTGTAATTCATGATCCAAGCACCAGTCAATTCTGCACAATAAAGGAAATAGAGTCTGTTAAGGAATTGGCTATCCTCAGCTGACATCATCGAACAAATTTATTTTCAAAGATCATTGCTTAGATTTTCCAAGGTTGATTTAAAACTGGGTTATAATTCAACGAGAGATAAATTTGAAATTATAATGGATGTGCAATGTTTCAATGAAATCTGTTCAAGTCGGCATCTGAAAAGTGCATGTCATATCCACCAACAATGTTGTACCAAACATGTGCAGCTTCATTTCAAATAATTACAGAGGTTCAAGTTCATTTTTTACACAGATGCATCTATGAATCTTTCTAATAGCTAAAATTTCTCCTGATCTAGATTTGACATTTGCTTGGCTCATTCCCAAGCTTTTGGTGTGGTAAAATGAGCATTGCCTCATGAGAGAGAAGTTCTTAGCAGAGTCAAAATACAGCAAAACTCTTCAAATCAATCTTGAGCCTTCGCAACTCAAAACATATATAATAAATACACCTTTACAGATTTGAGTTAACATTTTCTTAAATACAACTTAAAAAACAATATTTAGGTGGATGCTATCCTGTGGGCTTGCAAATGATATTTCCCATGGCTAAATCTATCTAACCTACATATCTAATTTACCATGGTATTCCACCTAACCTGCACATCTTTCTTGTACCTACATCTTTATGTTGCTATTTCTATCCTTCACTTCTTTTTCTTTTCTCCTGTCTTGCTTTGAGGGTGCTTTAAAATTATGGAAGCATTTGATAGGGTAGAGAATTTTTCACTTCTGTTCAAGGCTAAAACTAAAGGACATAAATGTAAGTTTGTTACAAAGTTTATTTAAAGTTTATTTATTTAATAGTCACAACGAAGGCTTTCATTAACACTGGCAATGAGATTACTGTGAAATTCCCTACTTACCACACATCAATGCCTCTTCGGGTGAATGCATGTAACTAATAGATAGCCACTAATAAATCTAATGAAAGGTTTGAAAGAAACTTCTTTACCCACATGGAGTAGTTGAGATAAATAGCATAAAATTAATTCTGCTTCTCATCCATCATTCTGGCTTTAAACAGGCAGTGCAGTTTTCCCAAGCTGTCAGGCAAGAACACGTGGGGGGAGTTATTGATCAATAAAACTGACAGATTGGAATATATTTACAGAGTGAAATCACACAGCTATTTCCCATCCTACATGAAAGGCTGGTACATAGAGCACTTGTTCTAAATGTGCTTTCCCCGCACCCCAAATGATTTACCAACCAACTTTACCAGCATTTCCCCCTTTACCATAGGATTCATGAGCCCAGATTCGGCACGAAACAGTCATGCTCAGCAAAGGTTTGTTTCAGGTGCTCCAGCTCTGAAGAGGTAAATTCAGAACTTCCAATGGCTGTCTGACTCAGATCAGTGGTGGGATGGAGCAGGAAGGGAGGCAAGTCAGATCATTCTCTGTTTGGGCAGGGAGGGAGGAGGAGGCAGGTCACTGGACTTTACACATCCATCTCTGATCTTCCCTCCTGCCACCTTTCACTGCAGCAAAGGAGGAACCAGGGGCCTGATCTTACCATTTTCATTCTAAGTGCTGAATCTGGGCGCAACTCAGATCCAACTTGGAAATCTGCTCTCAGGGTACCCCTCCCACCCACTCAATCTGGGAAAAAAAATCACGAGTCTGAATCATGCTGTGGGTGGGGCTTATCGCTCCTGAAACATTGCTGCACCAATCAGAACCTTCAACTGCGCATACGTAGTGAAAAAAAATTGAAAAACGTTCCTCTGTCATATCGCTCCCAGGTCGCAAAAAGTGGATAAAGCAGCCTGGGAGCATAAAGTGGAAACAATGGCCTCCACAAATGTTACTCCACCCCATAACATAACTGCCCCCCTTTGTCCACCCACTGCTCCACTTCCTAAACTATCGCAATCTTCCTTCCCACACAGTGGCCGCAGACCCCCACCTCCCCCCACTAGAGAGCAAGCAGTTCTCCCTCCTTGTCCTCCCTCTATCAAGACAACAATCTGGCCTCTCCCCCACCTCCCCCCCACCACAAAAGGATGATCAGGCCTCCCTCCTGCCTCCCCCTCTTCCCCCACCAACCAGAGTGATCTGGCCTTCCTCCCCCTTCCCCCCCACCAGAAAGCAATCTGGTGTCCCTCCCCTCTCCACCAGACAACAATCTGGCCACTTTCCTCCTCCCCTCCGCCTGCACCAGAAATATATTTGACCTACCTCTTCCTCCCTCCTTGCCCAACCAGAGAATGGTCTGACCTGCCTCCCTCCTCCCTCTCACCACCATTGGAAGCTCTCAACTCACCTCTACAGAAGCTGGACTGCCTGAACGAGATCTTTCCCGAGCATCTCTGTTTTGTGCCGAATCTGGATGCATGATTGCAATGGTAGAAGGGGAAATGCTGGTAAAATTGGGTGCAATTTGGATCATACCATTTTTGAGCCTTGGTAAAGTGGCCATCTGTGCAGACGCAGGCTGATCCAGATCACATTAATGGCCTCACACCTGACTTTACCAAGTTTTCATACCCATTTCCGGGCATGATTCAATGGTAAAATTGGGCCCCTGATCTTTAATGAGTATTAAAAGGAGCACAACTCCAATAGTACCAGAGTGCCAGCATTGTGGCCAATAGCAACAAAGCAACCACAGAACAAATGACAAAGAGGACGGATACCAAGAATCAGCTCAAGGGAGATGATACATCGAGCACGTGATATACAGGCAATGCCAATAGGTGCCAAGGCCACCATAGCACTGATATTCTTTACTGTTGATTCATCCTAGAGATTTTCTGGTGACAACTACAAGATTTGATAATTACTGCCCACAAATTTATATTGTAGATTACCGTTGCTTTGTTGCCAATTTGCCACTGATGAGGTCATAGAGTCATAGAGGTTTACAGCATGGGAGCAGGCCCAACTTGTCTCTTCTTTTTAACCATCAAGCTAGTCCCGATTGCCTGTGTTGGCCCATATCCCCATATACCCAACTTACCACGTAATAGTCTAAACGCTTTCTAAAGACAAAATTGTATCCATCTCCATTTCTGCCTGGTAGCTTGTTCCAGACACTCATCACCCTCTGTGTGAGAAAAATTGCCACTCTGGACACTTTTGTATCTCTCCCCTCTTAACTTAAACCTATGCCCTCTAATTTTGGACTCACCTACCTTTGGGAAAAGATGTTGACTATTTAACTGATCAATGTCTCTCATTATTTTACAGACTTCTGCAAGATCACCCCTCAGCCTCCTACACTCCAGAGGAAAAAGTCCCAGTCTATCTAGCCTCTTCTTATAACCTAAACCATCAAGACCCAGTGTCATCCTAGTAAATCTTCTTGCACTTTTTCCAGTTTAATAATATCCTTTCCATACTAGGGTGATCAGAACTGTACGCAGTACTCTAAGTGTGCTCTTATTAATGTCTGGTGCAACTTCAGTAGGATGTCCCAGCTTCTATGTTCAGTGTTCTGACCAATGAAACCAAGTATGCTGTTTGCCTTCTTCAGAAATTCGGAAACAGAGTGTTGTCTCATCTGCTGCAGTGACTGGACCCCCGTTGATGGATTGATTGAATTAGAAATGCTCATGAGGCTACCATTAGAGCAGTTCAGCTATCCAAAAGGACTGTCAGCTCAGAGGAGATCACAGACAACAATCTGGCCTCCCACCACCCCCACAAGAGAATGATCTTAAACTCAAAGTGTTGTTTAACTAAGATGTGGTCTGCTGTGACCTGAACAGCATTGCTCTGCAGGAGGGAATAACTTATAGGAGGAGGAAGGTGAGGATAACTCTGCATCCTCAGGGTTGGGGTAGAGCTGGTCAATTTGGGAAAAAAAGTTTGGAGGCAGCCATAGGGCTATTATATGTGGTAGCATGCTATAAAGGCCTATCTCTGTGCAGTAGCACTTTAACCCAGTTAAATTTAAAACACAAAAAGATCCACAAGCCCTCACCCCCTTCCACCACCTCACATTCTAAATACTCCCCATTCTCCATTCATGCCACCTCGTGCCCTTCACTCAGCACCTATGTCTCTCATTCACCTTATGAGGCTCTACCCTTCTGCCAATCCCTTATGCTCCTCATACCCTCACTTTCAAGCTCTGCACTTCCATCCACAATCTAGGGCCTTTCATTCGCCCATGCCAAGCTGTGGCAAGGTCATGCCCATTGATTCACTGCAGAATCCTTGGAACCAAATGAACCCAACAGAAATCACCTGTTGTACAATTGAGTAGAGTAGATGTAGATTGTAATTGTAACATTGTAACATGCTGGGGGAAAAAGCATTGCACGGTCTCTCTGAGAGAGTGCTATTTTTTTCTGTGCTTAAAAAGCTAAATAAAAATGCAAGTACAAATAGAATGCTCAAAGTGAAACATTTGTGCTAGAAAGTCAAGCAGCAAGGTTACCAAGGCAACAGGCTTTCTGAATTTTTAAAAAAAATTTAACCAATCAAATTTGAATCAGGCACTTAGACCTAATATATTTAAATCTGATGATTTTGTAACCGAGGACCAATTAAATTATGGGTGCTATTGATATGTTATGACAGGTAAAAAAAGAAGACAACTGCCATTTGCCACATCTCACAGCTATTAGCTCAAAGCCTCACCTCGATAGCGAAGGTACCAAAGAAGGCAGAAGTTCCACACAGAAGAATTAACAGGGAAAGTCCAGAATATTCTGAAGACGCAAAACCTGGTTGTAATTGTGAAAGTGACTAAATTTTATTTTGTTAGTAAGTGGGAATTGTATTTACCTGAACAACATTCTATTAGAATCTTATTTTATTTGGTTAGTTAATAGATTAGTTAACTTGTTCACTGTTAGATAGATAAATAAATTGATAATAAATAATAGAGAGAGTTTCAGGGAGTTATTTTGATTTAACCACTAAAAGTGGCTGAAGAGCAGATTATACCATTTCACACTCACTTTTATAGATTATGAGGTGAGGTACCCCCTTTGAGTGATGAGGTGTGCGTCCTCAAAGGAGAAATCCACCTCTGCTTCATAACAATTCTGATGCATGAAAAAAATTAAAACAAATAATTCATTCTTAAATATACAGTCTAAAGGAAAATCAAGGGTTGCAAATTGAAAAAAGTCATTCACACCAAAGTCAATACATCGGCGGCATGGTAGCACAATGGTTAGCACTGCTGTTTCACAGCTCCAGGGACCTAAGTTCGATTCCCGGCTTAGGTCACTGTCTGTGTGGAGTTTGCACATTCTTCCCATGTCTGCATGGGTTTCCTCTGGGTATTCTGATTCCCTCCCACAATCCAAAGATGTGCAGATTAGGTTGATTGGCCATGCTAAAGTTGGGTAGATTAGAGGGATTATCAGGTAAATATGTAGGGATTTGGAGCTAGAATCTGGATGGGATTGTTGTCAGTGCAGACTTGATGGGCCAAATAGCCTCTTTCTGCACTGTAGAATTTCTATGATTCTATGATCTGTCAATCAACCAGACATTTAAAAGCATCAACAACAAAGATCACAAACCCTCGAAACAAAACTGTAAACAAAGGCAGTGAGGTTAACAGCAGATATCAAGACCTGAGATTACACAGTGTTAAGTGGTTTTGAGGATTTTTAAATTACTTTTATTGTTTGTTATTGATACTTCAAAGGCTCTGAATGATTGACACATTTATTGTCTTGTAGTGAAATTATTGTAGAAAGTTATGAATGAATAAATTTGTACCGCTTTATACTGTCACTATAGGATTCATTGTTTCTATATAGTCAGGACATAGGTGCATGAGGTTGCATAGGTGCAATGACCATGATCGTTGTCAAGGTCATGGGAGTACAACTAACACAATGCTAGTTGTAGCTCATAGGATTCGGGTCAAATCAAGAGCCTCATTGTGAATGTGTAGTTACCTCTGAGGGGAAAGCTCACCATATATCATCATCCAAGATGATATTACCCTGAAAAGGGTGGTTTTGGTATGCAATATACAGCCTAAAGGAAAATCAAGGGTTGCGTTTCTGTCTTGTATATGAAGGGAGACCATTCCATCGGAACTACCATTGATTTCTCAATTGCTCCTCTTCACAGAGACAAGGAGGAGGGGAGAAAGCAGGATAGCGGCAATGCTGCCTGGTTGATAGCTAAATAAGGTCCATTTATTATAGTCACAAGTAGGCTTACATTAACACTGCAATGAAGTTACTGTGGAAACTCCCCCAGTTGCCACACTCTGGCGTCTGTTCGAATATACTGGAGAAGAATTTAACAAAGCTGATGTATCTAACCAGCATGTCTTTCAGATTGTGGAAGAAAACTGGAACATCCAAAAGAAATCCACAGATATAGAGAGAATGTATAGACTCTGCACAGATTGTGATACAACTAGGAATGACATTGTGAGGCAGCAGTATGAACCACTCTACCACCACGTCACCCATATCTGAATAGGGAGAAGAAAGGGCCCAACACCAATTTGAACAGCTCAGGGCAGACCATCAACGTGAGGAACAAAAGCCAACAGTTATAGAAGACACAGCTTATCTATGGAGGCGAGTGAAAGACAGTATCACAGCCACCTTTGCTTGTCTCGGGATGTGGTAGCTCATGATTCTCTCACTAATTGTGAAGAACTCATACCACATGTACTTGAAGGATATCCAATGCCTTTCTGAAAATCACTTCCTGTGAAATCTTCCAGGGCTCCACTGGTGACCTTTGGAGGACATCATAATTGGTAACACATAAATGCATAAGGGAGGTTACGCATGTCCTTTTCAATAAAGCTCATCATTACATGTAGTTCTGTATGGATGAAGTAAGGCTGGCTGCCAGAGCTGTGGGATTTGCTGCCATCTCAAGCTTTCCAGATCTGCAGGACACCATTGATTGCACGATGTGGGCTTCAAGAGCCCTTGGCAGCAGTCTGTGTGATTCATTCATAGAAAATGATTTATTTTTCTTGACGTCCATCTGATTTGTGATCACAGAGAGCAGGTCATGCCTGCCTGAGCTAGGTCGCCAGAGAACTCTCACAACTCATACATTTTGAGCCACTCACAGGTGGCAGAGATGTTTGAGGGAGCTCCGTGTTAGAAGGATTGGGTCCTCAGTTATAAGGGGCACCTCTTGAAGACGTGGCTAATGATGCTCTTTCACTGTCCACCAAATGCATCTGAGCAGAGATACTATGCTGCACACTCAGCCACCACAAAGCAGACCATTGGCTTCTTAAAGATGCATTTCAGATATTTTAGACAAATCAGGCTTTCCAATTCTCACCACTAAATTGTTCACATCATTATTGTTTGCTATGTGCTGCACAATCTAACACTGCAACAAGGAATGTTTTACCACCTGGGCACATTGACAAGGTAGACATTTTCATGGATGAGGAAGACGTTGAAACAGATAAATCTGAAGAAGATCAGGATACGTATAAACGGGATGCCAATGCATTGACAAGACCAGGAGGATGTGCTTGTGACAACCTCACAGCTACAAGTTTGCAGGAGGAATAAGGAAAGATAAGTTGTTATGACTGCTGTTCTTTTCATGTTTTGATGAAGAGACAATAATACAACATCTTCATTTTCATAAATAAATGCTGGAAAAGCTCAGCGGGCCTGGCAGCTCTCTGGAGAGAGAATCAATATTAATACTTCAAGTCTGTATGTTCTCTTCATTTTCATCTTCAGCATTTCCCGAAAGGTCAACAATCTCACAATAAGCACTAGGCACATTTGATTGCACAGCTGCCTCATTGTACCAGAGATCCAGGTTCAATTCCAGCCTTGGGTGACTGCGCGTTCTCCCGTGTCTGCGTGGGTTTTCTTCAGGTGCTCCAGTTTCCTCCCACAGTTTACGGATGTGCAGGTTAGGTGGATTGGCTATGCTACATGCTCCTTAGGATCCCAAGGTATGTAGATTAGGGAGATACAAGGAAAAAGCAGTAACTAGGCCTGGGTAAGATCCTCTGTCAGAGAGCCACTGCAAACTTGATGGGCTCAATAGCCTCCTTCTGCTCTGTAGGGATTCTATGAGGAAAGCATAAGTCATCTTCAATGATAACAAAAGGGTCTTTCTTGGAAGGCACAGTAGGCTAGGAACCATGTGGCCACTATGGAATGTGCTTAGCAATCTACAAGACCACATCCTTAAATGCAGTTCTTTCAATCCCAGAGCAAACAAGCCAATGGCCACAGTAACCTTCAAGAAGCTGAAATACTATTGCACATTGAGGTACTCATGCCACGATAACAGCAACTTAGCAAGGCAGATATCAAGAGAAAAATATTTGTAAGGAGTTAGTGCTGGACCATCTCAAAATGGAGCTACATTTAGACAGCTGCATAATCTCCAAATGCCAGCTCTCCAACATGATTAATGCAGAGGCCACATCCTGTGATTGAGGCTCAAGATGGCATCGGACATTACGATGCATTGACCTATAGCATGGCAACATGCACTCAAAGCTCAAAGTTAGCATTGTTCTCACAGAGCATGATTTAGCCGGACCATCATTTGATTATTGACAAATATTCATAATCCTACATACATTGGAAGCCTGCCAAGTCCACCATTGCTCTAGCATTTGGGAGAGACATGGCCCTGTCAGCTTTGACACGATGGTCAATGGTAACCTATCCCTTTACTGATACTGCAACACACTTAGGCGACATGCTGGAGCATTGCATTCATGGCATTACACACCTCAGCAATATCCATCTCACAAAGGACAATCTTTTCTCAGAACCCTAAGTCAACGAGTGCACAGTCATGCAAAAAATTCCATACTGAATTGTGTTCTGTGACCTCAGAGTCATTCATCACTTGGCAGCACCTCAGAGTCAAACTATAACCTTTCAGTTAAGTGGGCAGGTTCATCAGGATAAGCTCACCTCTGACAGAACACAATTATTTCATCTAGCAGCCATTTTAAATGTTACGAGTGGAACCAACTGAATGGTTCACTGGATGCCATTCATGGGGGGAGTGAGAACTCATAAAAGAATATTGTTTAGCCTTAAACACTGAGACAAAGTCATATTACAGGGAGACATGAAAGACTTTGGTGCTCCACGATGAATACAACTTTAACCAAAACACCACAGTCACGAGACAAATGCCATTTCAAAATTCAATTGGTTGAAAAGATGCCAATATTGATTGCCGCAAATACTTTGCGCATCCATGTGCTTCGGACTTCAATTCAACTGCTTCATGATAATCAGCAACAACAATGAACGATTCTCATGAGGTCACATAATAATTTGGGGACACGAGTTCGACCACCACGATGGTAGATGGTGATATTCAATCTCAACAAAAATCTGGAATTAAAGATGTAATGATGATCACAAAACCATTGTCGACTGTTACTAAAACACAACTGGTTCACTAATGTCCTTCAGAGAAGGAAATCTTTACCTGGTCTAGTTAGTATATGACTCCAGATCCACAGCAATGTAGTTGACTCTTAAATGCCCTCAGAAATGAGCAATAAATGCTGGCCCAGCCAGAGCCATCCCATGAACAAATTAAAAAGAATACCTGCTTAAGATGCAAGAGTTACATGTCTCTTTTCATAAAGTAAGCGCCTTTGCTCATATTGCTGATGTAGAAATAAAGGTGATTGATTCGCTGTCAAGACTGAGTGACCCAATGAAGCTGTCCAGATCCTAGGATGTCCTGTTAGGAACCAACACTGTTTTCTTAAAGTAGCTAACTAAAGGTTGAGATTCATGACACCTGCTTTTGGAATAAAGCCACAATATTCCAGGTGTTTGAACAAACAAAAATAAACTTTACTATACAATTCAGGGCAATAGAGTAATTTACAATACCTCTCTTATAGTTTAACATTCAGGATAATTATGAAGTACATGAGGGAGGTCTTATGGCACAATAGGTATAGCATCCATTCTTCTGAGTCAGAAGCTCTAGGTTTAAGCCCCATCTAAGGAATTGATGACTAAGAAAGATGTGTTCATAATGTGGCAACAAGTTGAGTATCAACCTACATAATCCTTCCAATCTGCCAATGGCAGGCCACAGCTTGGTGTGGAGTGGTGCCCCTCAAGCTATAAGCCTCTGGCAGCAACTAACAACCTGCACCAGACAAGATCTCGCTATAAGAACAGTTGAAAATCTGCCTTGTGCACCATTCTGTACAGGAACAGAAACAACAAGATACATGTGATCTAATGGATCAAACACACCGCATTTCAGAATAAATGACAGATGCAATCAAAGCATAGTTCATGGGTTCCTCAAGAACCCACCCAAACATCATTAACCATCAAGTCAAACAATCCTGTTGAAATTTTGCCAAAATCTTGCTGCCCTTCACGTCCATTGGGTCTTATGGTCCCCTCAAGCAGGCACACGCCTGCCATGGATTTCCTTCTCCCTGCATTCCCCAGTATACTCAACACAAGTTCACAAATACATTTTTAAATCTATTTCCATGCCATGCAGAATATCACTGCTCATAAGAATTCCCATTGGTGCACAACGTAGTTAGTCTGCTAGCTGCAACTCTTTATTTAATTTATTTTGCTCCTTATTTTAACTGACCTGACAAGATCTATTTCTGATACTGTGTCTGTCGCATTTCTGGCTTGCAGACAGTTTCAGGATGACTGACTCAAATTAGCAAACACTGACTTGGCAGGAACCAACATAAAAGGCATTGGAATGTCTGTACCTTACTAATTTAGTATAAAGAGACACAATGAATTGAATTCATTATGGGGACAACATGGAAGATAGTTGGGAGGGAGGGGGCAGAATTCACTCAGAATAGACCTGAACCTTGCATCATATTATTCAACTAAAGTGTTTTTGATATCATAGAATCCTGACAGTGCAGAAAGAGGCAATTCAGCCCATCAGGTCTGCACCGAGCACAACCTCTCCCAGGTCCTATCCCCATAACCAAACTTATTCACCCTGCTAATCCCCCTAACACTAGGATCAATTTAGCATGGCTAATCAACCTAACCTGCGCATCTTTGGAGTTTGGGAGGAAACCCATGCAGACTTGGGAAGAATGTGCAAACTACACACAGACAGTGACCCAAACCAAGAATCGAACCTGGCCCTCTGGCACTGTAAGGCAGCAGTGCTAATCATTATGTCACCCTGCTGCCTAAATGGTCATCCAAGTGACCCTGAGCCTACTGTCACATTAGAACCTGCCACAGTCTGTATATTTTTGCTGGTGTGTGTGGAATGGAGGGAGTGGATAGTGAGACAGGGAGGAGAGTGGATGTTTATAGGTGAATCTCTTTCTTTGCTTGCTGGTGGCTCAAATAGAAACAAGAAAGAATTTGTGTTTGACCGGGAGGCACATACGCTGTTTATCGCTCATAGCCAGTGTCCACATATGGCCGATATATACTGGATAGACTCTCACTGGCTTGTTGGGGTCAGCCAGTATTGCCATCCAGTGTCAATCTCTGACCTTTCCGTTGAGCTCTGCTACTTACTCCACATTGGGTCTTAAATCCTTGGCTCTCTCTCATCGGCTGTGAGTGATTATGTCTGGCATAAAGACTGTGAACATGACAGAGTGAAAGAGCTTTTCAAAAGCATGCGTTCCTGCTGCTGAGATGATCTGATATGAGATCGTGTTGTTAAATGGCTAGCACTCTGTCAGCATCTACTGGTTGTGTGTGACATCCCTGTGAACTCTAACACTTAGAGTGAGTGAGTTTGGAGTGAGAAGGTTCACTTATCCTGGCAAAGCGCATCAGGTTGTTTATTTGATGACTGCATTGCAGTCCTAGTTGGTTGCCAAAGGCACCAATCTCCCTGATGCCTCTATTCCACTGCAGTGTGGTTAGTTGGGAAGGCCTCTTGTTTCCATCCCTTGGGAAGAGCACCTTTCCCCTTTCCTGCATAGCTGGAGGAGAATCCTAGGAAGGCCGCATATGGGACTGAGTGTTTGCAGCATCTGGTTGTCACAGTAATGCAAATGTTCAGCCCACACCAGCTTGCAGCGAGTGAGGGGTTGTGCAGATGCTGTTTAAATAGGATGGGCATCTCAACTGGAAGAATTGATGTCAAGCTGAAGGAAAGGGCCTAACATTTGTCCTTCCCCCCCCCCCCGCCCCCCTCCCTCCCCCAAAAGGGGCTACCCTGGGTGACCGGCTTAAAAGTGCGCTTAAGAAGTTCTAATGATCTCCCTCCGAGTCACTTTCAGGCGCCTGACTGTTAAAAGAATTCATTCCCCTGTGTGATCTATAACTGCTCTGAGATTTCCACTCAATCCAAGAAATATGCGGATCTACACCCCTGCGTACCTCCATAGCAACCCACTCACGATCTGACCCTGCCCTGGGTTTCTTTTATACCTGCCAGCAGTTGCCAGCCTTCTGTGAACTCCTCTCACTCACACAGGAGTTGTTAGTGCTCCGAGGTCTCCCTGCCTGAATGAGCACAAGCTGTTGTCACAGCTCATGGGATTCCCTTCATTGTCAGCCCCACTGCAGATAAAGGAAGGAAATCACTAAGGTTAATGAACATTAGGATCAGATGCCCCTTAGTGAGTAAAAGATGTACTGACAGACAACCAGCCAGCAATAATACCTTTAGAGCATTGCCTCACTTAGCAAGACACAGAGGAGATGGTGAAAGTGTCATTGCCAACCCAGGCATGGCCCAGCACCATAGGATCCAGTCCCCAAACATCAGAGGGCTGTCACAGAGAGTCAAGTGCCAGCTGCCCATCAGGCCCAGGAGGGGCCAAGAAGACAGCAATACTGTAGGCCACATGTCTGCAGAGGGCACTGGTCTTTTCATAAGCTGTCAGATGCTATGTGCCACCACTGCCATCACAAACAGATGGTGTGGCGGTGCCTCAGCCAGGTTCTCAAGACACCGGGGACCAATAGCAAGAAGAGAACACTCCCAGAGGCTGTGAAAGATCTTTGAACACTTTTGCCATTTGATCTTAGTGGAGATCTGTGCAGAATCTTACAATTTGCCATGCATAGGTGCATCCATGCGATCTTAGATGCTCTGTATGCCTAAGCATTGCACTATGTCAACTTCAAAGTGTACCAAGCCCACCAGGATGCCCAGGCTGCAGGATTCAATGCCATCACTGCAATGCTCCAGTGGGTGATCAATGGTACCTATGTTGACCTAAGACCACCATTTTGACAGGAGGTGCCCTATATTAACAGGAAAAGCTTCCAATCCCAGAGCTGATGTGCAACCACCAATTCTACAACACACACATCTGTGCACATTATCCTGGGACATGCACCATTCATTCATCCTGGCAATCTCCGAAGCACCCTGTCTCTTCAGTTGTTTCCTTTCAAAATGACATTATATTTTCTACAAAATTGCATGCTTAAGTTTATTTATTAGTGTCACAAGCAGGCTTTCATTAACAATTTCAGTGAAGCTACTGTGAAATTCCCCTAGCTACCACATTCCAGCACTTGTTCAGCTACAGTGAGGGGGAATTTAGCATGGCCAATGCACATCTTTTGGACTGTGGGAGGAAACCAGGGTACCTGGAGGAAACCCACATAGACACAGGGAGAGTGTGCAGACTCCACACAATGGCCCAAGACCAGAACTGAGCCTGGGTTCTTGGCACTGTGAGGCTGCAGTACTAACCACTGTGCCACTGCATCACCATGTCACAAGATGGATAGCACTGATCAATAACATTTCCATCAGCTCAGCGTTGAATCCATCTACAAAAACTGTTTGTACTGAAAATCTTATACTGCTACTGAATCTTACCACTTTCTAGGAAGGGTGCATTGAAATAATGTGCTTCCTTGCTTTACTTAATCTGTGCCAGAACACAAAATATGAAGAGACTGTGAATGTAATGCCTATCTCACTTCTTCCCATGGGAAATGTAAAATTGTTAATTCAAGTTCTATTCAAATTAAGCCAAATGGCATTGCTTATAAGGCATTTCTCAGAGCTGAATTGAGGATTGATTTGTATAACAGATCATGTTGGTCATTGTATTTTGAATGTACATTGCAATTCAAAAGCTCAAATCCCAGCATCATGACTTTAACTTTCAATATGTGCTCATTTTATTGAGAAGTAACTATTTTTAAATAGTTCATTGCAACATTTGGGATTTTTATCTTTGTCATAGATGTCCAAAGATGCGCGGGTTAGGTTGATTGACCATGCTAAAATTGCCCTTATTGTCTTGAAATGCATGGTTAGAGGGATTAGTGAGTAAATATGAAGGGATATGGGGGTAGGGCCCTGGTGGGATTGTGGTCGGTGCAGACTCGATGGGCTGAATGGCCTCTTTCTGTACTGTAGGTATTGTAAGTTCTAAGACATATTTAATTTTTTCAGTGTGTAAGCATAAATCACCAAATTCAAATATTTTTGAACAATACCTCAGCTATCTATGATTTCGAAGAAAAATAAACTTAGTAAATGCTTTGGGATTTATCGATCAATAACACCCTGAAAGTAACAATAAATTGTAACAATATTTCTGAAAAGCAACATTTAGGAAACATTTTCATTCCCAGGACTGGCCAGAAGGTGCTGCGTGAAGCCTAATCAATCTTAATGGCATATCTCACTTGGTGCGGACATGGCAAGCTGTTCACTCAAAACAACATCCAAAGCCAGCTTGCCGAGTAACAGACAGTGATTATTGGTGCCCAGACACTGCTCATCCTGAACTCAGGATAAATGAAAAGGGAGGGAGATTATTGTGTGAACATAAGAGGTGACAGCCCCACAGGTCAAACTTGTGTTTTTGGGTACAGAACACATTTCTGGCTCCAATAAAACTATTTTTTCAACTTACTGATGAAGCTGTCCACTTAGTGCCCATCGGACTTTACTGTGGAAAGCACCCATCAGCAGATAGCTCACCCAGTGCACTTTTAAAGTGGCATTTGGATTCTCACTTCATTATAGAATCACAAATTACATGTAACCGTAAACATGCCAGCAAAGCATCCTCCCATTCCCAAGAAAATAGCGATGTTAAAATAGTCATGAGATGATAAAAGTGATTTAGTTTTTGATTTTTTGGGTGGGATTTTATGCTCTCACTTCAGTGAGACCGTAATTTCCCACCCGGGTTCAACAGACATTTCCATTATTTGCCCCTCACCTGCTCCAATTCTGTGGTGGGTGTGTCAGTAGAATTCTGGTGAATATCTTGATTTAAATTCCATTCCATTTGGATTTCACACCCTTGAGGTCAGCATGGTGGCACTGCCGCCTCACAGCAGTAGAGATTCAGATTCAATTTCCGGCTTGGATCATTGCCTGCATGTTCTCCCCATGCCTGCGTGGGTTTCCTCCAGGTGCTCTGGTAACCTCCCACAGTCCGAAATGATCAGGTGCATTGACTATGCTAAATTCTCCCTCAGTGTACCTGAACAGGCGCCAGAGTGTGGCGACCAGGAGATTTTCACACTAACTTAATTGCGCTGTTCAGATGAGCCTACTTACGATTCTAATAAATAAACTAATCAACTAGTGTCTCAATAACCAAGCAACCATCCTCTTCACACAGAGAAAGTTGTGTTGGCACTCATGCAGGAAAATTTTTAATTTCACATTTTAATTCAAAGAAGAGGCAAGTGATGGGGTAAGACACATCTCATACTGCAACTATTTGAAAAAACACACAAGTTTGCTGCCATGTGTCTCACTTAAACAGCGAAATTCATGTAGGTGGCCGGTGCCAGACTAACGATTAAGTACCTGTCTATCTTAATAACGTATTCACTGTCAAACACTGATAGCATCAACTCTGTTTTGTCAATTTGAGATTCAGGGCTCAGCCACACATGCTCCGAGACATAGTTTTTTGTGAAATATCATATCAATCAACTGGGTGACACACACCACCACAACAAACTGAAGATAGTAAAAATGCTTTGCCTTTTAATGCTTGTCCAGCGCAATTACTATCAATCAAATAGGAACGCAAGTTGCTCTCGAAGAATAAATCGAAAAACTCAAATTAATCACACGATACTTTTGTACAATTTGTCTTCTCCCTTCCTTTTTTTTGATCCTAGAAATTATTCAAGTTGTTCCGCAATACAATCAAAAATATAATTAAGAATATTGGAATGTAACAAATTAGTTCTGTCACCACCAAATATTTTATTAGTTCCATTGAGAAAATAGAGTAATAAAATACAGACTGTTGACTCACTAGAGTCCATTTTACAGCATCCCAAAAAGTCAAGATCAGCTCCAGAGCCTCACTCTGCATTTGAGTGTGCTACACTTCACTTGGTAATTCCTGATCAACCAAAGGTTGAGCGATGCTTCATTCCCCAACACTGACATTCCCTTCCTTGATGAGCACAAAACATATGCAAGCCAATTAAGCCAGTGGAATCACATTCAGTCTATCAGAATGAGGACTCAAACCACAAGATATTATGTCAGCAGACTTAGTCCAATTAGTATTTCAACATCAAGAACTCAAAATTCTTCAATCAACTCAACAAATACCAGAATGAAATATATTAGTCACGTCAGGAATGTTAGTTTTTAAGGAACTCCAGAAACATCCTTTAGAGTCCTTGAAAATTCCAGTGATCTTTAACTGTTATTCAATAACAGTTCGGATGAATAACAGCACCAGTAACATATCTGCTGGACTTTTTAATCATCTGCTCCTGTCATTCCATCAGTAGCAGTTGTGTTTTGAGCATCCCAGACCATAGCTCTGGAATTTATCCCTAAATCTCTGCCTGTCCAACTCCCTGCAAAAATTACCTCAAACCAAGCCCAGACCCTGGGCCCTTCTGCAGAAAACTAAACATGTCTGAATTTGAGTTTGCTGACAAATTCACCAGTGACATTTAAACTTCTGGTGTTGCTGGATTTCTCCTCTTGAATAGGCAGTGCTCCTCTAGCAAACACCTCTGGTTACTCAGCAGGGAGTAACTCACTCCTGACTTCCCAAAGCCTGTCCACCATCTACAAGGTACAAGTCAAAAGTTTAATGGAATGCTCTCCACTTGCCTGGATGAATGCAGCTCCAACAACATTCAAAAAGCTCGACACCGTCCAGGACAAAGCAGCCCACTTGATTGCTGTCCCATCTACAAACATTCAATCCCTCCACTACCGACAAACAATGTTAGCTGTGTGTACCATAGATAAGGTGCACTGCAAAACAGCATCTTCCAAATCCATGGCCGCTACCATGTAGAAGGATAAAGATGGAAGATACATGGGTGCATCATCTGGAGGTTCCCTTTAGCCATTCATCATCCTGACTTGGAAATACATTGCAATTCCTTTACTGCTCTTGAGTCAAAATCCTTGAGCTCCCTCCCCAACAGCACTGTAGATCTATCTCCATCTGATGCACTGCTGCATTTCAAGAAGGTAGCTCATCACCACCTTCTCAGGGGCATTATATTGAGTCATAGAATCATAAAGCATGGGGGATGAGCAATATAAGCTGGCTTAGTGACTCCCACATCCCATGAATGAATTAAAAATGTTTAGCCATTGAATATAAAATAAAAACAGAAAAAGCTGTCAATACGTGACATTGAGCAACATCTGTGGAGAGAAACAATTAACAGATTGGATTTTACATGCCCTATTGTCACGTTTCAAGTGCAATGTTTAGTAGGTGGCTCATCCTCAACCTTTCTGAAACTTTACAGTGAAGGGGTGGGATTGATGATGACCATCACACTTGCCCTTGAGTCTGCGGAGGCCCTTACATCTCCAATTAATGGCTACTTAAGAGCTTTATATCATCCCTGCCAGTATTTTACCTACAGCGAGTGGAGGTCCATGCCATGCAGGAAGTACTGCATGGTGTGGTGACAGAAAAGATGGGGACGTCCTTTGCTAGTCCAGTGGTAGGCATTTTTCCACGCTACCTCCTCCTTCCACCAAGATATCCTCCAGTTTGACTCATGCTCATGACCTCTTGTTTTCCCCCTATTACCTTTGTTGAGACCCTTGAGCTGGTATTCTCTGGATTCTTCAGCATATTGAGGTTGCCTGTAGCCCTAGCAATAGCCACAACTCCCTACAGGCTCTGCTATGACTACAGACCTACCAGCCATCCAAATTGGAATTTGGGAAAGGAACAGAATGTTCACCGTTAAGCTGTTCCTAGTGTTAAATTACTGCTGGACTGCTATTGGGATGATGGGCTGGCTCCCCACAACATTTTAGCAGTTAGGGAGGGAACCATGCATTCTTCCAGTTCATAATGACCTGTCATCAGCTCAGCCAACATGATCGACTGTGTACCATGGCTATGAAGAAATGTAAAACTATTAGTCGTGAGCGTAGGTGCTCACTAAACTGGAAACACTAACGAGAGGAAACACAGTCAACTTTGAAGTATTTACAGCAAAGGCTGAGATTTAATTAGATTTGAGGTTTATTTTGCATGAAGCTTAAATGCAATCTCAGCACAAAATAGAAGCCATTAGAGAAAATGACGAGACTCATTTATCATCCTTAATACTGTAAGACCAAATCACAAAAGATGTACAAACCCATCTTAGCAGATGGGTTTAAGCAAAATAATCCCCACTTGACAGCTCTCACTTCTAATCACTCTCAGACCTATATTGCATATTAAAAACTTACAGTGCAAGAAATCATATAAATAACAATCCCCTACTTTCTTCTCTTTGAACTCCTGAATGATTCTTTACTTTTAAAGTCCCTTTGCTAATCATGAGACTTCATTGAAGCACAATGGTTAGCACTGCTGCCTCATAGTGCCAGGAACCTGGGTTCAATTTGGCCTTAGGTGACTATCTGTGTGGGGTTTGCACATTCTCTCAATGTCTGTGTGGGTTTTCTCGGGGTGGTCTGGTTTCCTCCCACAGTCCAAAGATGTGTGAGTTAGGTAGATTGACCACATTGAATTGCCATTTACTCTCAGGGATGAGATTAGTAGGGTAAATGCCATGTTTGCACTTTAAAATTTCTATATTTCAGTTGACATTTTGACCAGATGTCATTATTGTCCTCTTTTATGATTTAAATCAGTAGCCATGTTGAAATCATTTTGCTTGAAAGCTTTGTAATTTTGTGCTCTCGATTGCTGCTTTGTTACCAAATGCAATTCAGTTCAAATGTTATTTGAAATGACTCTCTTACATGAATGGATAACTTGATCTGAAATTGGGATGAGAGGGGAAAATTAGACTAAATTCTGAGTAACAGCCAAGTGTGTATTGAGGCTGGTGACATTGAATTATATCTGAGAAGCTGTATTAAAAGATCACACACCTGGTGAGATGATCAGAATACCCTCTGACATTGGGTCTGAAGTGGAAATGCAGCATACGATATGGTTTGTGATAAAGATCCACTGTGAGGTCTGTTTTAGGTATCCCTTTACAACTTGAGTTGTAAGTTGTAACTTGAATTCATGCCTCTTACACAATTGCTCCTCAAGGAGCTGTAAAATTCCCCAAGTGCTTTACAAAGGGCAGCAGTAAAAGAGTAACCTGAGGACAGCTGTTTAGTACAGCAAATGCCTGAGCAGCATTACACTGACACTGTTTATATGATGAATATGAATTATAATTAAGAACAGCCATGTAAGGAAAGTTAACAGCAATGCCCCCATCTTATTGTTGCACTCTGGATTGTTCCCCACTCTATCTCAAAGATATTGCAAATATAAGATGATGGACATGGACATTTCTATATCCTTTATTCAGTAGTTAACTTTTCATTGTTGTGTACACTTGATTCTGAGCTTAATAAGAATGCTCTCAGGTTATATAGAAAGACATAGAATTTACAGCACAGAAACAGGCCATTCAACCTCTGTGGTCAATGGTGTTTTTTAATTTCCCTATGAGGCTCTTCCCATTCTAGTTTGTTTCATTCTATCAGAAAATCACCTTTTCTTTTCTCCCTCGTGTACTGATCTAGAATCTCCTTAACTATATCTTCCTTACTTTCCCAATTCAATTCTTATCATTCTGTTTGAAGCTCTGGCCTGCATACTCAATCAATAACATATTACCCTGTGGCCATAAATAACACATGGCAATTTCAATGACACGTAATCTTACATACGGTCATGCTCAAACTCACTTCTGCCTCGGCGTTATATCCCTTAGGGTTGCCAACTGCAACTAAATATATTCCTGGACATAACTTACCCCTACACTCCAGCCAGTAGTTGGGCAACACATCATCTGCTTTCCTCTGCCAATTAGAAAGCAAAAAGACTCATTACCTAATTGGATGATGTTCCACTATCAGCCAACTAGCCTTTTTTTCCCAGTTTCAACTTTTTTCCTATATGATAAAGAAAATTTTTCAAAGAAAATGAAACAAAAGATAATGGGCAGGATTTTCCATCTGCCATTGGCCACCAGTGGAATCTTCCATTCTCGTCGCTGCTGGTGTTTTGCATGGCTCACCCCATCCCGCCACCAGGAAGTCACCATGGGGTGTTTGCCTTTGGCATCACCAGTAGATCCCACCAGAAGGTAGGGCTGGAAAATCTGACCCTGTCTTTTATAGCATTCTTATGATATTTCTCCAGTGTTGCTCACAGTGTCCTGGAGTTTGATCTTTAATTCCTGGAGACTCCAGGCTAATCCTGGAATGCTGGCAATCCACATATCCTCTCAGTCTGAGCAACCACCAGTGAACTGCAGCCAACGGTTCTGAGGTCAAAAATCATGGACTGTATTACGAATCTGCTTAGCATCTATGGCTCGCTAGGAAATTCAAATGTGTGGGATTTGCAGTATTTCTAGCTCAATTCAAGCTTGACAGATGATTGAAAAGCATGAAACTGATGAGAACTACAAATATTTTGCTGATTGGAAAGTTTCTCCTAGGCAAGACTAATGATTTGGAGCAGTTCGCAATCACTGGGCTGAAATGAAAGAAGCCTTGCCACTTCAAGTCATACATTCAAAAAAGCGAATGCTTCAAACTGCATAGAAAGTGGAAAATTTAACCATTACGTTTTATGCAATGCACATTAGTTCATTTATTTTAACATTGATATGCTTAGATTAAGCTTGCAGCTTTTGAAATTTCAACACAGTTAACACAAACATCTACTGTATCTGACCTTCCGGAAACCTTAATGCCAAAAAAAGAACATACTATAACAGAAGAAGATTTTGTTCTCAGTTCCATCAAGACAGGGCAGCATGATGGCACAGTGGTTAGCACTGCTGCCTCACAACACCGGGATCCTGGACTCGATCCTGGCCTTGGCTGACTGTGCAGAGTCTGCACATTCTCTCTTTGTCTCCATGGACTTCCTCCAGGTGCTCCGGTTCCCTCCCACAGTCCGAAAGGCATGTTGGTTGGATGCATTGGCCATGCTAAATTCTCCCTCATTGTATCCAAACAGGTGGTAGAGAGTGGTAACTCGGGGATTTTCACAGTGACTTCATTGCAATGTTAATGTAAGCCTACTTGTGACACTGATAAATAAATAAACACAAAAGACTCCAATGTCACAGAAATGGTAAATGACCACATACGATTATCCTCTTCTCTGCTGCTGTACGTGTCATTAGTTCTAGCAAATGGTTTAATTAAATAAGATTCAGAACAGCTAATATACTTGAGCAGCAATCTCTTCATTTTAATTTGTACCATTAAACTAATCATATCAATCTAGGTCTAATTTATAACTGGTAAAATCTATACACAAAGAAATAATGAATAAATCCCCTTGAAATAATAACACCAGCTATAAAAGGAGATGTGGACAGTCAAAACAGAGACGCAGAACAAATCCCATAAATGTTCTAGAAAGTTATAAATGCTGATTAGGTAGCACATCATGAAACACTTAATTAGATATCATAAAAATTTTCAAATATTTCCAAAGATCTGTTGGATCTATTTCTGGGACAATTACTATTAAACCATTTTACTATTACACCTAGAATTTCAATGAGATAAGATAGCTCCAAGGTAAAGTAACAACACGAAACACACAGCTTAATTTCAAGCCACACAAACTATCCAGACGAGTCTATAAATGCAAAACAGAATCTGAGCAGTCAGAAAATCATGCGCTTTTCATTTGAAGTCTGAGAATTTCACTCCCAAGTCAGGCATGTAAAAATGGGAGTATTCCAGGTTCCATGAATCAGACCTTTACAAATGACTGCCTGGATGTTGGGCTGTGGGGCTGAATTAGATTTGTGGGTCTACAGACACTAAAAAAATTGAGCAGGGTGCCCGATGCAGAGATGAGCTGGACAGAAGGCTTGCCTCAGGGATCTGGCATTATGTCCAAAAATACAAGAATAAATGATCCCTCCAGCCCTCCCTTTGACACGCCTCCCATGCCCATCCATGCTAACCCATGAAACCTCATACCTCCCGCTCACTCTCCATAGGCCCACATGCGCCCACATCAAGGTATGCCCCCAACAACCTATGGTCCCTCATTTCATATAGTCCTATGTCCCATGCCCATACAAGTCCACTCACCTGGCCTTCAAGATCTCGAATACATGCGCCATCTTTCAACAGGTCATAGAACATTGAACATAGAACAATATGGCACAGTAAAGGCCTTTCGGCCCTCAATGTTGTGCCGAGCTATGTCCAATCCCAAGATCAAGCTACCCCATCCCTATAATTCTGGTGTGCTCCATGTGCTCATCCAATAACTACTTGAAAGTTCCTAAAATATCTCAGCAGGCAGTCTATTCCACACCCCAACCACTCTCTGAGTGAAGAATCTATCTTGGACATCCCTCCTATATCTTCTTCCATGAATCTTATAGTTATGCCCCCTGTAGTATGAGCTATATCTACCCGAGGAAGTAGTCTCTGAACATTCATTCTTTCAATCCCTCTCATCATCTTATAAACCCCTATTAGGTCACCTCTCATCCTCCTCCGCTGTAAAGAGAAAAGCCCCAGGTCCCTCAACCTTTCCTCATAAGACCTACTCTCCAAACCAGGCAGCATCCCAGTAAATCTCCTCTGCAATCTCTCCAGTGCTTCCACATCCTTCTTATAGTGAAGTGACCTGACTGAACACAATATTCCAAATGTGGTCTCACCAATGTCCTGTATAATTGCAGCATAACCTCATGGCTCTTAAACTCAAAACTCATATTAATAAACGTTGACAAACTATAACCTCCTTCACAGCTCCATCCACTTGAATGGCAACCTTCAGAGATCTGTGGTTATAAGCCCCAAGATCTCATTGTTCCTCCACATTTCTCAGAAACCTGATGTTGACCCTGTAATCCACATTCAAGTTTGTCCTATCAAAATGAATCATCTCACACTTATCAGGGTTAAATTCCATGTTACTTTTCTGCCCAGTTCTGCATCCTATCAATGTCTCTTTGCAGCCTACAAGACCCCTCCACCTCATCCACTACTCCACCAATCTTGGTGTCATCAGCAAATTTGCTAATGCACCCTTCAGCCCCCTCTTCCAAGTCATTGATAAAAATCACAAATAGCAGAGGACCACTGACCCCTGTGGTACATTGCTGGTAACTGGCCTCTAGTCTGAAAATTTTCCTTTCACCACCACCCTCTGTCTTCTATAATACAGTCAATTACTTATCCAATTGGCCAAATTTCTTTCCATCCCAAACTCTTTATCTTCTTCATGAGCCGACCAGGGGGAACCTTATCAAACGCGTTACTAAAATCCATGTACACAACATCAACTCTCTACCTTCATCAACAAACTTAGTTACCTTCTCAACGAATTCAATCAAATCTGTGAGGCAGGACTTATCCTTTTCAAAACCATGCTGACTACCCCAGATTAAACTACATCTTTCCAAATGGTCATAAATCCTATCTCTCAGGATCCTTTCCATTAATTGACCAACCACCAAAGTAAGATTAACTGGCCTATAATTATTAGGGTCATTCCTATTTCCTTTCCTGAATAGAGGAACAACATTTGCTACTCTCCAGTCCTCAGGCACTATTCATGTGGATAGTGAGGACCCAAAGATCAAAGCTAAAGGCTCCACAATCTCATCCCTTGCCTCCCAACGTATCCTAGAATATATCCCATCTGACCCAGGGGACTTATCCACTCTCAGGTTTTTCAAAATTGCTAATACATCTTTCCTCAGAACATCTACTTCCTCCATTCTATCAGCCTGTATCATGCATTCCTCTCAACGACATGGCCCCTTTACTTAGTGAACACTGAAGGAAAATATTCATTCAACATCTCACTTATCTCTTCTGACTCCATGCACAAGTTCCTACTACTATCCTTGAGTGGCCCTAACCTCACCCTATTATTTCTCATGTAAGAGTAAAAAGCCTTGGAGTTTTCTTTTATCTGACCTGCCAAAGACTTCTCATATCCCCTCCTAGCTCTCCTAAGCCCTTTCTTTAACTCATTCCTAGCTACCCTATAACACTCAAGCGACCCAACTGAACCTTGATTTTTCATCCTTACATACGCTTTATTTTTCCTCTCAACAAGACATTCGACCTCCTTAGCGAACCATGGTTCCCTCACTCAGCCATTTCCTCCCTGCCTGCCAAGGACATACCTATCATAGGTCATATCGAACATACTCCAAGGTTTACCTCAGGAGCCATTAGGGCAGCACACTATCACTCGTCATCAAATGGTTTAGCTGAAAGGGTGGTACAAATTTTTAAGCTTGGCATGAAGATGCAACTGGCAGCATCCATAGATACCAAATTGACACAATTTTTATTTGATTACAGGACTACTCTTCACACACACAGTGACAAGAATCACCCAAGCGGAATCGTTAACAAGATGGAGGCTTTGGAGAAGATTAAGCCTCCTGTCCCCAAACTTGTTGGATGGGTGGATTCCCAGTAAAAGAATCAGATGAAGAACTATGATTCTGCAAAGACAGAAAGATTGTTCAAAACTGATGGCCTGGTCCATGTGAGAAACATTAGGGAGGGACTCAATTGGGTCGCAGAGATCATATTGGGAAAAACAGGATTTGTGTCTTAAAAGGTCCAAGTGCAGGGTAAAATTCTCAGGAAGCACCATGATCTTGGCATGGACAGAGGATTGGTTAATTAACAGAAAGCAAAGAGTGGGGGTAATTAGATGGTTATCTGGTTGGCAAACAGTGATTAGTGGTGTGCCTCAGGATTCGTGTTGGAAACGCAGTTGTTTATGATTTACAGATATGATTTGGAGTTGGGGATCAAAAGTAATGTGTCAAAATTCACAGATGGTACTAAGATATATCATCATGTACCTACCATCGCCTTCTACTTTCTCAGAAGACTAAGGAAATTTGGATGTCAGCTATGATTCTCACCAACATTTACAGATAGACCATAGAAAGCATTCTTTCTGTTTGTATCAGAGTTTGGTATGGTTCCTGCTCTGCCTAATCCATCACGTAAACCAGCCTCCCATCCTTTGACTCTATCTACACTTCCTGCTGCTTCAGCAAAGCATAATTAAGGACCCAGGCACCCCGGATATTCTCTCTTCCATCTTCTTCCTTCGGGAAAAAGATACAAAAGCCTGAGGTCACGTACCAACCAACGCAAAAACATCTTCTTCCCTGTTGCTCTCAGACTTTTGAATGGACTTACTTCATATGAAGTTGATCTTTCTCTACACTCTAGCTGTGACTGTAACACTACATTCTGTACTCCCTTGTTTCCTTCTCTATGAACAATATGCTCCATCTATATAGTGTACAAGAAACAATACTTTTCACTGTCTGTTAATACATGTGACAATAAAAAATCATACGAAATCAAATCAAATTGTGAAGAAAAGCTAAGTAGACTGGGACCATGCTGATTAGAAATGAGGAGAATGAGCAGGATCTTCTAGAAACATATAAAATTATGAAGAGAATAGATACAATAGAAGCAAGGAGGTTGCTTCCACTGATGGGTGAAATTAGAACTAGGAGGCACAGCCTCAAAATGTGGAGGAGCAGGTTTAAGACTGAGTTGAGAAGGAACTTTGTGAATCTGTGGAATTCCCTGCCCAGTAAAGCAGTTGAGGTTACCTCAGTGAATGTTTTTAAGGCAAAGATAGATAGGATTTGATCAGTAAAGGAATTAAAATGAGCAGTCAGGTAAATGGAACTGAGTCCATGAAAAGATCAGCCATGAGCCTATTAAGTGGTGGAGCAGGTTTGAGGGGCCAGATAGCCTACTCCTGCTCCTAATTGTTATGCTCTTATGTCCTTAGTGAAGGAGTAATGGGGAGGTTTAAAGCCAGTTGGCTCCACTCAGGCTAGCAGTTGCAAGATGCAGGGCTGACCTGCATTCTACAGCTACTGAGTGGCACTTTGAGCATGTTGTAAATGAAGAATAACAGTGATGGAAGATGGGCCACGATAAGATTATTACGGTATTGCTGTGCCTTGCTTTTTTTTACTGCGCCACAGGTCAGTAGAGACAGGTACAAACCAAGATAGGAGAGCTGGAGCAGAAGTTGAAGTGACACTACAGTTTTGAGTGAACACATCTGTGTGATATCACAGGTAAGTGACTTGCAGCAGAGCTTTTCTCCCTTCTACCTTTGTAAGTGAAGGCTCGGAAGGGAAACAGAAATTGCAGAGAGCAAGGATTAGTGGTATAAGTAAAAACAAATTGAAATTCAAACTTAAATGAATCTT
The DNA here is from genome assembly GCA_024679065.1 of Sphyrna mokarran. Taxonomy (NCBI): domain Eukaryota; kingdom Metazoa; phylum Chordata; class Chondrichthyes; order Carcharhiniformes; family Carcharhinidae; genus Sphyrna; species Sphyrna mokarran. Next base: position 46,263,467 of record JAGIQG010000015.1, read on the forward strand.
AAACAAAGAAAATACGGATGTAAGGCTGGGAGATATCTTGCAGCTGTAACATGTGGGAACTGGTGGATCCCATTGTAGTTCATCATGACGATATCTGTGACAAGTGTTGGTTGCTCAAGGAGTTTCAGCTCAGTGGGTGCAACCCTCCCAAAAGTGCTGAATTAGAACATAGAACGTAGAACATTACAGCGCAGAACAGGCCCTTTGGCCTTCGATGTTGTGCCGACCAGTTAGGAAAAAGCAATGACCCTCTAACCTAAACCATTCCCTTTTCGTCCATAAACTTATCTACTAACCTCTTAAATGCCACCAAACTTGCCGCATCTACAACTGCAGCAGGCAGGGCATTCCATACCCTTACCACCCTCTGGGTAAAGAACCTACCTCTGACATCCGTCCAATAACTACCACCCCTTAATTTAAAGCTATGTCCCCTCGTGCTAGCTTTCTCCATCCTAGAAAAAAGGCTATCACTGTCCACCCTATCTAAACCTCTAATCATCTTATATGTTTCAATAAGGTCTCCTCTTAGCCGCTTCTTTCTAACGAAAACAACCTCAAATCCCTCAGCCTCTCTTCATAAGACCTGCCCTCCATACCAGGCAACATCCTGGTAAACCTCCTCTGTACCCTCTCCAAGGCCTCCACATCTTTCTTATAATGCGGGGACCAGAACTGCACACAATACTCCAAGTGCGGCCGCACTAGAGTTTTGTACAGTTGCCACATGACGTTGCGGCTCCGAAATTCAATCCCCCTACCAATAAAAGCTAAGATTCCATATGCCTTCTTAACAACCTTATCGACTTGACTGCCTACTTTCAGGGATCTATGCACAAATACACCAAGATCCCTCTGTTCATCAACACTATTAAGAATCCTACCATTAGCCCTGTACTCTACACATTTGTTATTCCTGCCAAAGTGAATTACCTCACACTTTTCCACATTAAACTCCATTTGCCACTCTCGGCCCAGCTCTGCAACTTGTCCAAGTCTCTCTGCAAACTAGAACACCCCTCTTCACTATCTACCACTCCTCCGACTTTGGTGTCATCCATAAATTTACTAATCCATCCTTCAATACCCTCATCCAGATCATTTATAAAAATTACAAACAGCAGGGGCCCCAAAAACAGATCCCTGAGGTACACCACTAGTAACCGAACTCCACGATGAATATCTCCCATCAACCACCACCCTCTGTCTTCTATCTGCTAGCCAATTCCTAATCCAATGAGCTAAATCACCCTCAATCCCATACATCTGCATTTTCTGCAGAAGCCTTCCATGGGGCACCTTATCGAACGCCTTACTAAAGTCCATATATACCACATCAACTGCCTTACCCCCATCCACCTCTTTGGTCATCCTTTGCCACCCTTTATCCTAAGACTATGATCTCGCATCCTAGAATACACCACAAGAGGAAACATCTGCTCCATGTCTACTTTATCGATATCTTTTATTATCTTATATATTTCAATTTGATCTCCCCTCATTCTTCTAAATTCCAGAGAGCATAGGCCTAGACTGTTCAATTTCACTTCATACAACAAATCCCTCAACTCTGGAATTATTCTAGTGAACCTCGTCTGAAGTGTCTCTAATGCTTAGGGTCCGAGTCCATAGGACTCTTAAATCAGCCTTGCAGGTGGAGGATGTGGTCGAGAAGGCATATGGTGTACTGGCCTTCATTAATCGAGGGATTGAGTTTAGGAGTCAGGAGATAATGCTGCAATTTATAAGATCCTTTTCAGACCCCACTTGGAGTACTGTGCGCAGTTCTGGCCACCTCACAACAAGAAGGATATGGAAGCTATTGAAAGGATGCAGAGGAGATTTACAAGGATGTTGCCTGGATTGGGTAGCATGCCTTATGAGGATAGGTAGAGGGAGCTCACTCTTTTCTCCCTGGAGAGATGAAGGATGAGAGATGACCTGACAGAGGTTTATAAGATGTTGAGAGGTATAAATAGGGTGGATTCTCAGAGGCTATTTCCCAGGGCTGAAATGTCACTACAAGAGGACATAAGTTTAAGGTGCTAGGGGCAGGTACAGAGGAGATGTCGGGGATAAATTTTTCACTCAGAGCGTGGTGGGTGACTGGAATCGGCTACTGTTGGTGGTGATAGAAACAAACTTGTTGGGGTCTTTTAAGAGACTTCTGGATGAGTACATGGGATTTAATGGGTTGAGGGTTATAGATAGGCCGAGTAGGTAGGAATATAATCAGCACAACTGTGGGCCAAAGGGCCTGTTTGTGCTGCAGTTTTCTATGTTCTATGTTCTAAATCTTTCCTCAAATGAGAGGACCAAAACTGTCACAATACTCCAGGTGTGGTCTCACCAATGTCTTGTGGAGTTGCAACAATGCTTTCTTACCTTTATATTTTATTCCTTTAGCCAAAAATGCCACTTTCCATTCACTTTCTTTATTATCTGCTATACCTGCATGCTGGTCTTCTGTGACTCATGCATGAGGACACACAGATCCTTGTGCACCAGAACACTCCGAAGTCTCTCCCTATTTAGATAATGAGCTTCAGATATTGCAACGCATCAGTGAAGAGCAGAGTTACCCTGGATGCTGCATTTCAGGTGACAGTCACACCCCTTAGATTAACTGCCTTATTCTGTCAATGGTCAGGGACAGAAAGATGTCATTGCAATTGAAGCAGATAGAACAATCCAAGATATAAAGCTGCAGGAGCCTCAGCCACTATCCTTGTCTAACAAACTCAAGATTCTTGCTCCCTGTATGGATGAAAGAGGTGCCCATAGAGAGAATGAGCAAACTGATTGTGGCACATGGTTTAGAGAGCCATTCAAGTGGGGGGAGAAAGTATAAATCTAGTTGAAGTTGGAGATAATATAGTCAGGGGAGTAGACATGCATTCTGTAGGGAGGATCAAGAATCTCAAAAGTTGTGTTGGCTGCCTAGTGTCAGGATTCAGGATATCTGCTCTGGGCTGGAGTGGAACTTGCAGTGAGAGGAGACAGATCCCATGATCCATATAGATATCAATTATGTACGTAGAATAAGGAAGGGGGTTCTGTGTAGGCCATTTGAGATGTTAGGCACTAAATTAAAAGACAGAACCTCCAAAGTTTTCTCTGGATTACAACTGGAGCCACATGCAAATTGGCAGAGGGCACATAACATTAGAGAGATGAATATGTGGTTGAAAGATGAGTGAGGGTTTCAGTTTGTGGGGCATTAACATCAGTACGAGGAAAAATGGGGCCTATACCTTTGGGACACTTAATCTGAATCATGCTGGAATCAGCGTTTTTGCAAACTAAATGATTAGGAAAGGAGAGAGAGCTTTAAAGTCAATGATGGTGGTCAGTTGCATGGAAAATTAGGAAGTCAAAGTTAAATAAGATAGGAGTGCAGATTAATGATGTGTCTGAGGGCGGGATTTGACAACCTTTCTTGAGTGAAACTGGAAATTCCTGCCCGAGGTCAATGGATATTTTTATTGTCAGCCCCTCGGCTGCTCTGAGTCCGTGGTGGGGGAGATGGTAAACTTCCGCTGTGGGTATTAACAGTAAAGAAAATGTAATAACAGATCAGATGGATATCTTATTCCACCAAAAATTTGGACAGAAGGATGGAATAGGAAAATAAAATGAACTGAAAGACTTTGTATCTGAATGCATGAAGCAGTCAGAATAAAATTAATAGTTAACAGCACAAATAGAGACAAATGGCTATGATTTAGCGGTGATTACTGAAACATGGTTACAGGGAAACAGGTTTGGGAATTGAATGTTCAAGGGTACTCAGTGTTTTGGAAGGATAGGCAGGAAGGAAAAAGAATTTGTGAAGCTGTGTTAGTTAAGGAAAGGATCAGAGCAGTTATAGCGAGAAATTTTGTTTAGGTAATTTACAATCTAGTTTTATGATGACAGATTACTGCAACAATAAAAACAGAAGTTTAATGCGTAGTAGAATCCCGGTTCCACCATGGCTACATCATCAACCCACCTCTCCACCTCCATAGCCTGTGCTGCAATTGAAATTCTCTCCTCATAATCAGATCATTTCCATAAAAGACCAACCACCTTCCCCTCACTATCACCTACTCAGAACATGTCTGCTCTAGTGTGCCTCCAGCCACTGCCTCACCTGAAACCACCCAGTTTGCTCCTCACTGCTCTCCATCACACCCCTCCCTGTCAACCTTGGAAACCATTTATAGCCACACTGCTCCTCCTTGAGCTATCTTAACCCGCAAGAGGAAGCCTCACTGCTCTGAGCACAGTTTATGCTGCAGAGTGCAAGCAGGGTACTGAACTTGATACTCGGAGTTGGTTGCCAGATGGCGATCCCATCGAAAGAAAACACACACACTGAAAAGTATAAGTTTACTTATTAGTCACAAGTATGCTTACAATCACACTGCAATAAAGTTACCGTGAAAATCTCCCTGTTCGGGTACACAGAGGGAGAATTTAGCATGGCCTGGCCTGTACATCTTTGGACTGTGGAAGGAACTTAAGCACTTAGAGGAAATCCACACAGAATGTCCAAACTTCATATGGACAGTGACCCAAGCCAAGAATTGAACCCAAGTCTCTGGTGCTGTGAGGCAGCAGTGCTGGCCACTGTGCCACCATGCCACCTGATAAAACTCTATACAATGTAGTTTGGAGGGGCATTGCTTTTTATTTTGGTCGGCACAACATCGAAGGCCGAAGGGCCTGTTCTGTGCTGTAATGTTCTATATTCTATGTTCTAACTACTCCCTCCTAACATGGAAATCCTACACAGTCAAAGTCAGGGACCAAGAAGTATGAAAAATGATCGGCCAGATCTAAGATCCCAGCACATGCTGTGTTATTGACCTTCCCAGAGTACATTCAAGGCGAAAACAGATAAACTGAAATAGGTCATATTCACAAAATATTGCACTGTATATTTTCCGAGTTATAAATATTTACACAGCAAAAGAATTACTTGCTTATGTTCTTGAGTTTTAATATTTTATAACATTTAAATCCTGTCAGTACTAATATATTATTACACTGCTTCAAAAGAGCATTTTGCACAGCATACTTGTGTAGATTTATGGTTAATGTCCATGTTTATGCAAAATAAAACAGCCCAAATCATGTGTGACTTCAGGATGTGAATGCCTCATTGCACTGTTGAGCTGTGGAGATGAACGATTGTGACTGCACGCTCTGTGTGGCGCTGTCCTGTGAAGGATACTTCTGTGCAAATGAGAGCTTCGAAAAATCTAATTGGATTCATCAATGCTTTCTTCTTATCTGAAATAAACTGCAGTCACCTCTTTAATATCCAAGTCTATCACAGCCACTAATCATTATGACTAGTGACCAACTCTATCCATTGTTTGTATAAATCAACAGAATCACAGAATCCCTAAAGTGCAGAAGGAGGCCATTTGGCCCATCGAGCCTGCAGCGATCACAATATCACCCAAGCCCTATCCCTACAATCTCACATTTTTACTCTCCATTCCCCTTAACACTGAGAGACAATTCATCATGGCCAATCAGCTCAAGAAACCGGAGCACCTGGAAGAAACAGATGAGAGCTTTATTTTAACTTTTTAACACTCACCTTTTCACAAATCTTCTATTCTCACTGGTGGTGTGCTTAGAGACAGAATGGGCAATTAATTAGGTGGGCTGGCAATGTACCGGAACCCTGCTGCCTTCCTGCCTCCATCAGGATTGAGTTCTGGATGGGACGGCCCATAGTTGATCTCACTGCCTCACTGCCAATTGAGAGACTTAAGTGGCTGATTACTGACCAATTATGGGCCCCATCCTGCAGCCATTACTACAGCGAGCAGGCCTGTCACCATGTGGCGTGCACAGCAACTATAACCACGTGGTCAGATTGTCACCTCCGCTGGTGACCAAAGACACTGAATGTCTGATTGACATTAGGAAACGGGGAACCTGCTGAGAGTCACTTTTTTGCCCTTGCTAGTAATACCCTTACCTCTCCTAGCAACCCTCACCTCATAAAATCATCCCTGCGTTACCTAACTGCAGCTTGGGTTTCTCCACAACCCTGGCACTCAGGTAGGTGTGTTGCTTTCAACTACTTCCAACACTCTGCAGCACTGTGGAGAACAACAACTGCCAACATCAAATTATGACATGGAGATGCCATTTTGGTGAGACTTCTTTTTACAGCATCAAATTAGCCAGTAGTTCATGTTAGGCATTTTGCCCCTAGGTCTTAATTCCAGGGGAGAACTCACAGCTGGAATCAACACAGCCTGGTTGGCTTCTGATTCAGCCAGTCTTCCTGAAAGGAGGCAGCAGAAGTCTTGCCCACAGAAGGCAAAGAATGGTTAAAGATGGGTCACATTCTGCATGGGGGATTGGTTTCCAGTGGAGTGCACCAGGGATCTGTTCTGGGACCCTTACTCTTTGTGATTTTTATAAATAACCTGGATGAGGAAGTGGAGGGATGGGTTGGTAAGTTTGCTGATGACACAAAGGTTGGTGGTGTTGTGGAGAGTGTGGGGGGATGTCAGAAGTCGCAGGGAGACATAGATAAGATGCAAGACAGGATGGAGAAGTGGCAGATAGAGTTCATCCTAGATGACTATGAAGCAGTTCATTTTGGCAAGTCAAATAGGATGGCAGAATATAATACTAATGGTAGGACTCTTGGCAGTGTGTAAGATCAGAAGGATCTTGGGGTCTGAGTTCATCAGACGCTCAATGCAGCTGGTCAGGTTGAAGCTGTGGTTAAGAAGGTGAATGGCCTTCATTAATCAAGGAATTGAGTTTAGAAGTCGAGCGATATAATGTTGCAGCTATATAGGACCCTGGTCAGACCCCACTTGGTGTACTGTGCTCTGTTCTGGTCGCCTCATTACAGGAAGGATGAGGAAACCATAGGAAGGGTGCAGAAGAGATTTACAAGGATGTTGCCTGGATTAGGTGGTGTGCCAATGAAAAGGGAGCTTGGTCTTTTCTCCTTGGAGAGACAAAGGTTGAGGGGTTACCTGATAGAGGTGTATAAGATATTGAGAGGTATTGATCAAGTGGATTCTCAGAGGCTTTTTCCCAGGGTTGAAATGGTTGTCACAAGAGAACACAGGTTTAAAATGCTGGAGAATAGGTACAGAGGAGCATTTGTCATGATGGGAGTCTCACACAACCCTAATCGGGCCACACATGGCACAATGGATTGTGTGGGATTGCCAGCTCCTATAAGTGGGGGTTTTGGCCGAAGTGAGGGATTGGGGTGGTGCTGGGTCCAAGCAGCCAATGAGAATAATCCATTATTGCACGCTCTTTCCAAACCTGTGCAGATGGATTTTGGTCTGATCAATCTGGGGCCAGCCATGTTGGTGCAGCAGAGCAGGAGGAGGAGGAAGAGGCTCAGGAGGTGGTGGGCCTGGAGCAAGGGCAGGAAACTGCTGCTGAGGATGAGGAGATGGGTGGGGAGGCTTCCAAAAGAATGCAGAGAAGGCGGAGAGTGTCGAGGCTGAGGAGGTACAGGCTCCACAATTCCTTCGAGGCGCTCTCGGAGAGATGTGTTGTTGCTGCTCTCCAAGACTCTGTGAGGTGTTCACACATCTGGCACCTCAGGTGAGATGTAGAGATGCCGGCGTTGGACTGGGGTAGTAAGAACTCAGTAAGAATCTAGCACATCTGGCACCTGAGGCGTGGGGCAGCCACCTGCTCCCTGTGGATGTGAAGATTACAGCTGCCTGAATGTTTTACACCTCCAGCTCATTTCAGGCACCCAATGGTGACCTAGTTGGGATCTCCCAGGCCTCCATGCACAGATGTGTGCAGCAGGTCACAGATATCCTTTATGCCTGGGTAGGGCAGTGCATGAATTTCGATGTGGGCCGTGCACAGCAGGAGGTCAGGACTCTCAGCTTCGCATCCATTGCTGAGATTCCCAACATCCAGTGGATGGGACACATATCGCTTTGTGGACCCCACAAGCAGAACAGCAAAAATTAGTGGACAGGAAGGGATTCCGCCCTCTGAACGTTCAAATTGTCTGCGACCATCCAGTGAGATCACATAGGTCAATGCACATCATCCAGAGAGTGTCCATGACAGCTTTGTGCTCAGGCAGTTGGACATCCCTGAGCTCTTTGAAGACCATCCAACCATCTCCCGGGTTGGTTACTGGGTGACAAGGGTTACCTGCTAAGGCCATGGCTTTTGATGCCTGTGCAGAGACCCCAGACTGAGGTGGAGATCTGCTACAATGAGGCCCATGCAATCACCCATCCATCATCGAATGCTGCATCGGCCTGCTGAAGATGTGTTTCCGCTGCTCGGACTATTCTGGGGGGGCCCTCCAGTATGACTCTGTGCGTGCTTCATGCATCATCACCATTTATTTGCAAGGCTCTACACAACATCACCCAGCTGCAGGAGGAGGAGTGGAGAGGCAATGAGGTGGATATCCCAACATGTGAAGAGCCAGAGGAAAGAGGCACAGCAATGGCAAGTGTCTGGCAGGAAAGGGCAGGAAGAGATTCCTTGATTGCATCCCGCTTCACCTAGTTGGTGCCGTGCAGTAATTGACCCTCAAATCACCACATCCCCTTTCCCCAGCCTCTGTCATTCCATCACCTATCCTCCAGATACATCCGAGCCTATTAATGTACTGGGCTGGCAATGGTTTCTAGTCTTGCTTGAAGGTTGGAGAATGATGATGACTCACTGTTGTGCACATTGGGATCCTTCCCCTGGTGCCCCTCAAGTCCGACTCTTACCTGTACTCCGAATGCACACAGCCAATCTGGCCCAGGGTTGGGGAAGGTTTTTTTTTAGCCAATGGTGATGGGGGCGTGTGAGGTGCAGTATGGGGGCACTTTCTTCAAGGATCTGATAGGTGTTGGGGAAGATAGGGCAGACACTCTAAAACATGTGGCTGAATCTCCAAAGCTCAACAAACAGTACGTCTATGCTTGGGAATCGGAACCACTCAGCTCTGTGTGTGTGTGGGGTGGGAGGGTGGGGGAATCAGAGACACATTAGCTGTGAGGTGCAATTAAAAGTTTATTGTATTGTTAGTGTTATTGTTTAATAAACCCTGACTACTGGTGACTTTCACCCATGCCCTCTTGGTGAACTACAACTTTTTAACTTTGTGCTGCCTGCTGCTTCTTCTAGATGTTATCCCAGGATGCACATCGGAGGTGAAGATATCTGGCTATATTGCATACTTTGTTGCCTATGTTGTCCTTGGCAGATGTCCCCTGGGTGACCAGGACGTGGATGGCCCCGGCTGGCTTGGAGATGGCACTGTTTCAGTGTCACTCTGTTCATCATGCTGGCTCTGAGATGCCCGCTGTGAGTAAAGGGCAATCGGAAGGTCTTGGGACACCTGGTACTTCCTGGATGGCAGTCCCCACTTCATGTGCATCAGTGACTCTGATGTGCTCACCAGTTCATGACCCAGAAGCCTCAACACTAAAGGTACTCACGTTGTGAGAGTCTCTGTGTTGGTGGGTTGTGTGGTACACGCCGGTGCCACTTTAGTAGTGCTGCCCTCGAAGGACTCCTCAGTGCTTCCCTCTGAGTTGGCAACCAGAGGGTCACTGGCAGTTTGCTTCAGAGCAGCAGGGATGGCACCCCAGGAGGACCTAGGTTGAGGGTGCGCCTCTGCTCATTTGCATGGTGGACACTGATTTGGATGTCCGTGACCATTCAGGATGCAGCATCACCCTCTGCCAGCTCTTCGATATCGTCAACTGTTACAGGTCAGGCGCACTACTGTCGTCTCACATAAGTTGTGAATGTTCTTGGGAATATAAAGTGAATAGCAAGCATTAATATATTGCAGTGCATGGTGCGCAATGTGTGCCTGTGTCTCAGGCGCTGTGCTGACAGTCACCATTGAAGGTTGCTTGTTGAGGTGTGAGGGGAAGGGGTTAGATTCTGTTTCTGGGGGAAAGGTCACTTGCATTTCAAGTGTCTAAGCAAGACTTGAGATCCATGCCAAGCATATGCGTGGGATCCAAGTGGGATGCTCACTCACCCTTGCTGTTTGAAGAAAGTCAAACATTTTTTCCGACACTGCCTGCCAGAACACGGTGTCAGGTTCCTGGCATTCATCGCTTCTGCCACTTCCTTCCACAATGCTGTGGTTGATGCACTCCTTGGGTGTGAGCCCTGGCCGGGGAAGATCCACGGAATCCAGCAGCTGTTCTTGGTCGGCCTCTGTGAATCTGGGTACTGGTTTCCACACAGAAGTTTTTGTGGCGTGACTGGCTGTGTGTCCATTCCTGCCGCTTATGCACAGTTCTGGCTTATTAGGGAAGTGCGGGTGCAGTGAGTCAAGGACCTGTTGACATGCACAAGCTGCAGTTGTGCATGTCAGCACAATGCTAGTTCTCTGAAGGGCAGCAGTGAGGACAGTTTGTTTAAGGGATGGAGGGATGAGGTACCTGTAGTATCTGGATCCATGAGGGCATGAAGTGAGCGGGCAGCCATGGTCTGTGTGTGGGAGGAGATGAAGGAGGAGTGGCAACGATGTCTATATGGGGGTGGAGGAGCCTGCAATGTCTGTGGTGGTGTTGTTGGGGATTGTGAGAACCAGCAATGTTTGTAGGGGCTAGCAATGAGGCCAGCAATGTCCGGGGGGGTGGGGGGTGGGGGGGGGGGGGTGGGGGGGGGGGGGGTGGAGGAGGAGTTGTGGTCGTTGTGGGAGGCAGCAATGAGGCAAGAGGTGTCTGTGGTTGCGTTGTGGGGGCGATGCTGCAAGTAATGTTTGGGAGTTGGATGGCAGTGATTTGGATGCTGGGATATCTTTTCTATGATCTCCCAGAGATGTGCATATGCGTGGGTTTCCGCTCATCCCACCAATTTCAGTCTCTTTCGTGTGAATAGGCTCCACCCCCTCGAGCATTTAATAAGATTCACGATTGTGTCCTCTGCATTGTGCAGAGTGGGGAGATTCGGGTCTGAAGTTGCACTGAAAGAACAGTTGTAATCCCAATTCAGCACTTTTGAGAGAATCGCCCCCATAATTTCCAAAGACTATCACCAGAAATAAGAACGATATTGAGCATGACTGTATAAACTATATGATTAAAAAAAGGCATATCACTGGCTGACAGGACAGCATATAAAGGCAGACTTATTCACCAGTTTTAAAGCTTTCCATCAAGGGTAGCACAGTGACACAGTGGTTAATCACTGTTGCCTCACAGCATCAAGAAATTGAGTGCAATTCCAGTGTTGGGTGACTGTGTGTAATCGGTACATCTTCCATTTGCCTGTGTGAGTTTCCTCTGGATGCTCCAGTTTCCTCGAAACTCCAAAGGTGAGCAGATTAGGTGGATTGGCCATGCTAAATTGTCTCTTAGTGTTGGACTAGTGAGGGGGCTAGCACTGTAAATACATGGAGTTGGAGATAGGGCCGGGGTGGGATTGCTGTTGGTGCAGGCTTAATGGGTGAATGACCTTCTTCTGCACTGTCAAGATTCTGTGACTCTATGATAAACACATGATTGCAGCCTCAAAGTAGTACAAGGTCACTCATTGTTTGCTTGGAAAGGTCAGGAAATAATTATCCAACTATTTCAGGTTGGAGAACAATAGGTGCATAAGCATTGAGGGTCTGTGACATACAAAGGACCTATTGCAATTTGTGGTATAAATAAGTGGAGCATTAACTTAAATCAGGGGAACTATGAGGGTCATGATAGTAGTGCTAGCCAAAATAGATCAGCAATATAGATTAAGGAATAGGTTAATAGTGATGCAGCAACAGACATTTAAGGTGATATTTCCAAATGCACAGATACTTTTCAACAACAAAACAAAATTTCAAGGAGAGGATCCATCAACTGTGGTTAAATTTAAAAGTTAAAGATTGTATCAAAAGTAAAGAAAAAAAACATTATAATTGTGTAAAAGGCAAATCAGAAAATTGGGTAGGGTATTAAAAAGCAAAGAATGATGAAAGGATTAATGAGGAGAAAAAAGAGTACAAAAGAAACTTAGCTAGAAATATATATACATATAGATTATAAATAAGAAATTAGTTAACAAAATGAGCATTGGTCCTATAGAAAGTGGCTGTGGGGAATAAATAAGATGTCAGAAAAATTTTTGCAACAGTCTTCAACATAGAAGATGTAACAACATCCCAGAGATGTGGATGGCACGATGGCACGTGGTTAGCACTATTACCTCATAATGCCAGGAACCCAGTCTTTGGTACTGTGGTACTTTGGTACACTGGCAAATGGAAGATACAGTCATCACTGTATGATGACCGAGCTGAGAATTTTTCCAATTCCCGTTATCCACATCGAAGATGCAAATCCAGGCCATATTTCCCCTTCTCAGGTGTTGACAAAACAGCTGAGTATTTCCAGCTTTATCTCTGCTTTTAGAACAAAGATACAGGATCCGATTTTACCATCAAAATGCGCCTAGTTTTAGGCATGAAAACTTGGTTAAGTCAGGCATGAGGTGAATGGTGCGATCCGTGCCCATCTTCAAGGCGGTTCCCTCTTTACCCAAGCGCCGAAATGGCTGTGATCAGGACCGTGCCTGAAATGGGTGCCACGGCAATTTAAATAGATTCAAATGCATTTAAATTGAATTAATGGGCTGCACGCTCAATTTTACTGGCACCTCCCCCTTTACCACCACATTCGCCAATGAAGAATCAGCGCAAAACAGACATGTTCCATGAAAGTCTGATTCGGGTGCCATTAGCAAGGATTAGTGAGGAGGTAAGTGTATAACATCCAACTGCTCTCTGCTGCTCACAGGTGTCCTGCTGTTGCAGCCATTTTCTGTCTCAGGTCGGTGGTGGCTCTCCGAGAGTGTGGGGCGTACGCTCTGCAGGGTCTCTGACATTCAACATGCAGTTTGGACCTGGGTCTTATGGTGCTGCTGGACCCTAGTGCATTCGTTCACTTCCAGCTGAAGGATGTGCACAAAGTTCTTGCAAATTGCATTGCTGCAGCCTCTCGATTTTTCAAGGTGCTGTGATTGTGGGAAGCACGTGGCTGGGGAATTGGGAGACTGTGATTGTGGGGAACATGTGGCTGGGGAATTGGAGGGGGCTGTGATTGTGGGGAGCATGTGGCTGGAGAATTGGGAGGCTGTGATTGTGGGGAACATGTGGCTGGGGAATTGGAGGGGGCTGTGATTGTGGGGAGCATGTGGCTGGAGAATTGGGAGGCTGTGATTGTGGGGAACATGTGGCTGGGGAATTGGAGGGGCTGTGATTTTGGGAGCATGTGGCTGGGAATTGGGGGGCTGTGATTGTGGGGAGCGTGGCGGGGAATTGGGGAGCTGTGATTGTGGGGAGCATGTGGCTGGGGAATTGGGGGAGCTGTGATTGTGGGAGCATGTGGCGGGATTGGGGGAGCTGTGATTGTGGGGAGCATGTGGCTGGGGGAACTGGGGGGCTGTGACTGGGGGAGCATGTGGCTGGGAATTGGGGGGAGCTGTGATTGTGGGGAGCATGTGGCTGGGGAACTGGGGGGGCTGTGATTGTGTGGAGCATGTGGCTGGGGTTTTAACTGTGGATGTTTTGGAATAAGCAGCTTTCCACAATCTCAACATGTGTTTTCCTCTCTATCTCCCACACCCCTCTCCCTTTCAGAGTGATGACATGGCTTTTGCAATGCAATCAATCTAGCTGTCTTTTTGGGTTGCTGTTGGAGCTGAGGAGGAGTTGCTGGAGGAAGAATTGCAGGCATAGCAGGCCCAAGCCTTACCACTTGCAGAACCAGAGGAAACAACCAGAGGCAGAAGGTTACCAACTTTCACCCAGGGGGGTAGGGGGAAAGGGTGTAGAAGAGACACCAGCAGTTTTGTGCACAAGTGTCTTTCAAGCAGATGTGTATCGCTGACGTCTCCGAATCTAAAAGGAGGCCATGCGACACCTGTGCAAACTGCTACAGGGCCTGAGACCTGGAAATGGGAGAGAGGGAAGGCAGCCACTCTTGATGGCTGTCAAATTGATGACTGCTTTAAACTTCTATGTTACTAGCTCTTTGCAAACTCCAAGTGGAGTTGTCTATGGCATCTCCCAATCTACCATGCACATCTGTGTGAGGCAGATCACTGAAGCCCCGTGTGCCCAGGCTGGACAGTTCATCAATTTTAACCCAGACGAGGTGCAACAGGAAACAGGATTTGCAACCATTGCGGGGATGCCTAACATATAGGGGGCTGTCAATTGCACACACATTGCCCTCAACGCCATCCTACAAAATCTGCAGAGATTTGACAATAGGAAGAGGTTGCATTCCCTGAATGTACAACTCGTGTGCAACCACAATATGACCATCACGCATGTCTGCACAAGACACCCAGGGAGCTTCATTGTCAGGAGCTCTAACATCCTGGAGACATTTGAGGAGGATCCTAGGCTGCAGGCGGCTTATGGGTGATATGAGTTACCCACTTCGGGCATGGCTGACGGCACCTGTGCAGAAGAGTGTGCCTGCAGTTGAGACCTACAATAATGAGGCCATGTAGCCTCCCGCGCAACAGTTGAGAGGTGCATTTGACTCCTTAAAATGCGTTTCTGGTGCTTGGACCAATCTGGCATGGCGGCCCTCAGCGCAGCTCCTGATCTCCTCTTGCATAATGGTAGTGTGCCGTGCTTTGCACAACCTGGCACAGCAGGGAAACTTATTGGAGAAGGAGGAGGAGAAGGACATGGATGCTGAACAGCCGGGCATCGCTGGGGAGGATGAGCAGCAGGAGAAGGAGGAGGAGGAAGAAGAGGATGCTAAGCAGCAGCAACCAGACGCTGAAGCACTCGCAGCCCAAATGAGCCATGCCAGGGCAGCAAGGGAGGCCCTGATCACCAGGTGCTTCAGTCTCCAGGGGCAAATGTCACCAAATGTGCACGTTGGCACTTGGGCCCATATCTGTGTAGTGGGTAAGGGATCTTACCCATCCACCCCAGGTATGGGTGTTTCATATCTGTGTAGTGGGTAAGGGATCTGAAACACCCATACCTGGGGTGGATGGGATGGGAGTTGGGAAAGAATCAGCCATGGGGTCTGAGGAACCAGTGCCTTCTTTTTCTCAGTGACACAGCATTGAGCGGCCTCCCCACCTGACATCAACATGAAGCATCCCTTCAGCCATCATCAATGAAACAGGATTCCTATTCGAGACAAATTTGAGGCATGTTAGTCACAAGTGGGTGGTGAAAAAATATTTATTTGCAATAAAGGTGTTTAAATAAGACATTCTAACATGAAATCTTGTGAACAGAAAATGTTAAAGTGCTTAAATATCTTTCTAACTAGTGTGAGCCCTTCACCTGTGTCACCTCAATGCAACTACAACTTCCTAACTTTACATGGCCTACTGCTACATCTTAGTGACTCCCTAGAATGAACATTGGAGTTGGAGGGGGCCAGCTGCCTACAATGCATGGGAGGGCTTGCGATGTGCATATCGAGCATCCTCTGGAGGCTCTGCACCTTGAGGGCCCTGACTTGCTTCCAAGTCTCTGGGATATTTCCATGACACCCTCTTCATCCCACTGCCCCTGAAATGCCCGGATATCAGGAAGGTGGGGGGGGGGGGGGGGGGGTTCACTCCATAGATGCTGGGGATGGGAGGATCTGGGAAAGATACAAGATGGGGCTCAGCACTCACCCTTGCTGAATGGGATGAGGTCATTGATTTTTTTTTCCAGCGCTGTTTCCCAGTTCAGGGGGCCACATCTCCACCAGCCCCCACTGCGTTCACTTCCTCTTTGTGGGGGAGGGAGTGTCCTACTTTGCTTCTGCTGCTTCCAGTAGCCTCCCCATGTCTCCCTCAGAAAATTAGAGGCTGTTGTGTGCCAATTTTGGGTAGGAATGCCTGCCTGCCTGTCTATGCATCCTTGACTTTTAATGGAGATGCCCCTCATTAGGGCAGATCAGCTACAGGCAGTTTGACAGAACATTCCAGCAAGTTCCATGGAGTTGCTTGTTAGCCTTGAGGGAAAATCAAGTGAGCATTTGCAGGTGTGCTGATGGGATGATGAGGAAGAGACCGAGTGATGGATCAGTGCCTCAATGATTGTGGACAGGAGAGAGAGAGAGAGAGAGAAAGAGAGAGAGAAAGAGGGAGAGAGAGGGAGGTGTCATACAGCCATCGGAGTCTGGAGGACCTGGGGGCTTTGTACAGGAGAATCTGGGGTGGGGGTGAGG
This sequence comes from Sphyrna mokarran, assembly GCA_024679065.1. Lineage (NCBI taxonomy): Eukaryota > Metazoa > Chordata > Chondrichthyes > Carcharhiniformes > Carcharhinidae > Sphyrna > Sphyrna mokarran. The sequence continues at coordinate 46,279,630 of JAGIQG010000015.1, forward strand.
GGGATTACCCTGCCTGATATCTGCAGTGAGAAGGGGAAGGGTAAATCTCTCTGCCTGAGATCAGTGAAAGGGAAAGGGGTTCAGTGCCAATCTGCCTGTGATGAGTCAGGGGAAGGGGGGTTCCGCTGCCATTCTGCCTGAGATTGTTGGAGGGATGGGGATATCCTCTGTCACTTTATGATGCATGAGGGGGAGGGAAGGGTCTTCTGTCACTCTGCCTGTGATGAGTGAGGAGGGAAGGAGTCACCCGCTGCCACTCTGCCTAAGATTGTTGGGGGGAAGGAGAGGAGGGAGCCGCAAACAGTTTGGGCCATGACGGGTGGGGGATAAGGGAGTCAATAATGTTGTGGGGGTGAGGCAATATCTGTGGGGGCCAAGGGGAGGCATTGTGGTAGGGAAGCAACATTCTATCATTTTCTTTTCTGCGCATGCGCAGTGGGAAGCACCAATCAGAGGAGCAGGATTTTGGGTGCACTAAATCTCACCCATGGGTTTCAGCAGCATGATTCGAAAATGCTGATATTTTTGCAGGCAAAATGTGTATGGGAGTGCCTGAGAAAGGGTCTAATAATCGGATCTGAAACACTCCCAGCTTCAAATCTGCTTAGCACTGTGAAAGGAAATGGTAAATCAAGCACACAGGGGTTGATTTTTGTCTTTCACTGGGAACATGGTGCATGCAAGAGTGACTGTCAACCAGAACAATTGCCAGGGGAACCATCTGAATTTTGACATTGCCCTTCATTTTTGGGATTGAGGTGATCTGCTCATGGGAAATATGATGCTGTGGACAGATTGTTGACCAGGAGGAAGGACATTATTTTTCCTCTGTTTTGTAAGGGCAGAGATCCATTATTTTATGGCCAAGATGAGGAAGAAACAATGAATATGCATGATTAAAATTACATGTGTTAAGCAAATATTGTAAAATCAATTCCATTTCTGGAACCGAATGTGGATGTGTTAACTCTACTTGTGTCACTGGAATTCTTGTACCAATAAACTACAGATAATGTAAAATAATTGCCTTTAAATACACCGACCAATGTTCTAATGCAGAGTTTTTTTTTGTAAAGCTTAGCTGTGTTCTTTTGAGATGATAAATTGCTTTGACTTGTCATGTAGATATTCCAGTGAAATCTGCTGTACACAGAAGACATCTGGCCTACAGAGATGAAACAAGCAGGTCAGTATATGTGATCTGAATAAAGTGGGGGAAAATAGCAAACAAAACTGAGAAAGTCAAAGAGAAAAATATGAGGTTTGTTAACACGCATTAAACACATGGAATAGGAATCTTGCAGTGTTACTAACATTAGAATTTAGTGGACAAACTCTGCTTTGTTTAATTGCTATTTCTAACAGAGAAATACACTGATCATCTCATGTACACTTCTAGTCTCTGGCAGCTGAATATTTATTATACGCATTTATTGACGGAATTAAGCAATTTATATTTCATAAAGGCATAATTTTCTTAATTTGGTGAATAAAATCATCTCAAAATGTTATGGGATTAGGATATTTGTAGCATTTGATAAGCAAAATACTAAGGATGTAGGCATTGTCTGTGTTTAGAAGTTATATTATTTTTTGTGGTTGGGTCAGTTTGCCCATCATTCACCCAATGGAAGCAAACCCTTGAAAATCAGCTCTAATTACCCTGTGGTTCTTACAATAATTCATAACAGTTTGTTCAATAAAACAAAAATTCTACTATAACATTGCAAATTCAGTTGTCAAATTGATGGATCATAAACATTCTCCAATTTATATGATACCACCTTAAGGAGGTATTCTTAAAATGATCAGGTTCTCACCAGTTGCAATTATTGGTACAACTGCTCAAAATTTAAGTTTATTTATTAGTGTCATGAGGAGACTTATATTAACATTGCAATGAAATTACTGTGAAAATCCCCTGGTTGTCATGCTGCGGCATCTGTTTGGGTACACTGAAGGGCAATTTTTAAAAGGCCAATGCACCTAACCAGCACATCTTTCAAACTGTGGGAGGAAACTGGAGCACCCAGAGGAAACCCACACAGGAAAATTATGCAGAATCGGCGCAGACAATGACTCAAACTGGGAATCGAACCCAGGTCCCTGGCACTGTGAGGCAGCAGTGCTAACCACTGTGCCACCATGCCCCCCAAATATGGAACACTTCACAGAGTTGCATGTCATTCTTGCACCAAGGCCATGCTAATCTTTTCTATATCCTTCCAATTTTAGAATATGTGCTGCTGAAGCAACCACACTTTAAGTTTCAAACGAAATGATTCAAGATGTTTTCTGAGTTTGAATGTTGGCTCTTCATCAATATTTACAGCACCTTTGAACATCTGTGTGGATTGTTTGTCAGGGAGGAGGTGGGAGTGGGAGGAACCTCTGGCCATGTGTGTAACATATATGATCAAGATCTTGTCCTCTGCAGAGAACAATGTGAAGGCAGCAAACTTAATTCGGTAGCTTTGTCTCTGCAGTAATAAAAACATGTGGAAGTTGATCGGTGAGATTAATCCCTGTAATATTAATATTGTAAGTCAGGTCATCAATTTGGCATATTGCACATACTTTACAACAGAATTATAGAAACATATTGATTTGTAATGTAGGTGTGGATGTTAATAATGAATACATAAAGGATTTTATCAGCAGAAGTAGCTACTGCTAATAGGTTTGAGGAAAAATCTGCAGTTATCTCCTCTGACAATGCACTGCAATGATACTGGAATCTCTAGTGAATATAATAAAAGAACAAATCAGAGCCCAACTGCAATAATAGACAATTACTATTGTATCTCTTGAATACAAACCACTTGATTTGTGCGGATGAATTTTTTTTTACTGCACACAGACAGTAAAATGATTGAAATGGAATCCACAGCTGGAAATGTAAAATTATCTGTATTGATTTTAGATGCAGTTGTGGAAAAAAAATCGACAAAATCCTGCAGCATATTTCCTCATACAAAGAACCAAAATGTCCCTACTGCTGAAAAGACATCTATAATTTAAGATGATTGAGCGAGAGAAAATAAAGCTTTTAAGAAAAACGGAGCTAAGATCCAACAGGCAAAGGGAAAGGAAAAGCTGACTGTGGATTTTTTCATTTCACTTAAAACAAAGCTGAGAGCTTGTCTGACAGCATTGATTCAAATGAATTGTGATTGATCTTTCAAAGTCACAGATCGTATCTATGTACAGCTCCCTCAAAGATTATTTACATAGTCTCAATCCATGATCTGTTTAATTTTTTTTGGCTTCTCCTACCTAACGTTGTATGGAACTTTTACTGCATTCAGTTTACATATAATTCAGTGGAAATTAGCTAGACTCTTGCTCGTCATCACCGTAAGACAATGCTTAAGGTGCAAGACTCCTGCCTTTGAAAGACAGGAAGAGTCGTTTACTCAGCTTGAGGAACCTGAGGGTAAACTTTCTCACAGTCCCTCTGCTAGAATGGCTGCACCTTGGAACAGTGAGTATAATGTTTGCCAAAACTGTGCTGGAGTGCTCTCATGGGATTTCCCAAGGACAAACTATTTATAGGAAACTTCTGGCCCTAGTCTGGCTGGCCCATGAGAGCTGGTTGTCATCAGGCTGCAGTTTTGTTTAAAGGCACTGCTTCACCTTTTGTGAGAAAAGAGAAATGACTGAATAAAATGTAAATAATATCTCCATCTTTCATGGCATATTTGGAGAGGTACACCTCTTGACTGTGAATTCAGGTTTGTGAGTAAGGATTAGCACATTTGTTTGATTTTTTTTAGGTTTGACATCCCATGTATCTCTCCTTTCATTCTCTTCCTCGATTGAATGCCCTAAACTCAGTAACATGCACCCGCTGACACCTTGCCAGCACGTGGAGTCAACTCATCAGCTGGGCAAGGGGGAAAAATCAAACGACTGTTGTGTGGAACCGATGAACACTGACAGTCTAGGAGGAGGAGGTTGAAGATGGCTAGCAGTGAGCTGAAGTATTTCCACAATGCCAGAATATGCATTTCCTTCTGACCCACAAAAATCAAAGTTAATCATTCCTTTTGACAGTTTTTGGAACAACCTTCAATGGTCCCTTTGAGCACCACTTATTAGTAAAACAAACATACGAACATATGAGTGAGGAGCAGGAGTAGACCCCTCAGCACCTCAAGCCTACTCCACCACTGAATAAGATCTTGTCTGATCTAATCTTAATCTCAACTTTACATTCTGCCTATCTGTGATTACATTTCAGCCTCTTACTTATCAGGAATATATCTACCTCTACCATAAAGATATTCAAGGATCTGTTTCAACTATATTTTGAGGAAGAGAGTTCAAACATCTCATAATACTTTGAGGGAATTGTGTTTGTTATCTCTGTATTAAATGAGTGATCCCTTATTTTTAAATGGTGGCTGTTAGTTCTAGATTCTCCCACAAGAAGCATCCTTTCTACATCCACCCTGTCAAGTTCTCTCAGGATCTTAGATCTTTCAATCAAGTTGCCTCTTACTCTTCTAAATTCCAGCCTTTCTTCATATGACAAACCAGGGTATTCATCTAGCAACCTTTCTCTGAACTGTTTCCAACACATTTAAATATTTCTTTAAACAGAAACTCAGATGTGGCATTACTAATGCTCTCTAGAACTGAAGCATAAACCTCCGATTCTTATGTTCAATTCCCCTTGCAGTAAACAATAACCTTTTATTAGGTTTGCTAATTTTTGCTGCACTTGCATACTAACCTCTGTGATTCACGCACAAGGGCATCAAGAACCCCCTGCATCTCAGAGTTCTGCAATTTCTTACCATTTAGATAGTATGCATCTTTTTATCCTTCTTGCCAGATCTGGAGGATCTTATATTTCCTCACGTGATACTCCATTTCTCAGGTTTTTGTCCATTCGCCTAATCTATCTATGTCCTTTGTAGCTTCCCTACATTCTTTTTATAACTTATTTTCCTACCTATCTTTGAGTCATCAACAAATTTGTCAATCATACCTTCAGTCCTTTCATTCAAATTGTTATATAAATTGTTAGAAGTTGAGGCCCTATTCCTGCTCCTGAAGCATGCCACTCATCACATCCTGACAACCAGAAAATAACCCATTTTGCTTACTGTCTGTTTTCCATGTTAATACATTACTCCCTACACAATTAATATTATTTTTCACAATAACATTTAATGTTGCACTTTATCAAATGTCTTTTGGAAATCTAAGTGCAGTACATCCATCAGTTCCCCTTTGTCCACAGCACATGTTACTTTTTCAAAGAACTCCGTAAATTAGCTTACATAATTTCCCTTGTACAAAACCATGTTGGCACTGCCTAATTCCCTTGAATTTATCTAAGTTCTCTTTTATAATGCATTTCATAATAGCTTCTAGAATTTCCCTATGACAGATGTTAAGCTAACCAGCCTGTAGTTTCCTGCTATGTGTCTCCCTTTTTGAATAAAGCCGTTACATTATCTATTTTCCAAATTCATGCAGCCTTCCCAAAATCTTGTGAATTTTGGAAAATTAAAGCTAATGCAAAAAGGATATCACTTGTGATTTATTTTAAGACCCCCAGATAAAGTCCATCAGGACCTGTGATCGAGTCAATCCACAGTTCCAACAATTTGCTCAATACTGCCTCCCTGGTATTCATCATTTTCTTGAATTCTACACTCCCATCCACTTCCTGATTTAAAGTTATTTCGTAGAATCATTGAATCCCAACAGTGCAAAAGGAGGCCATTTGGCCAATCCAGACCGCACTGACTCACTGGCAGAATGACATATCCATTCTCCCTACCTAGAACCTCACACATTTTCCATGGTTAATCTATCTAACTTACACATCTTGGGACAAGAAGGGGCAACTTAGCATGCCCAACCCACCTAATCTGCACATCTTTGCACTGCGGAGGCATCTGGTGCACCTGGAAGAAACCTATACAGACACAGGGAGAATGTGCAAACTGTACCATGGGCAAGTGTGCCCATTTGCAGCTCCTTGAGGATCGTGTTAAGGAGCTGGAGCTGGAATTAGAGGAACTCAGGATAATTCGAGAGGTTAAGGAGGATATTGGCAGGAGTAACAAAGAGATAGTCACTCCTAAAAGTGATTCTTGGGTAACTATTCGGAGGAGGGGTAAGAAGCAATCGGGTAGACAATCCCCTGGGGCTGTTCCCCTCCAAAACAAATTTTCTGTCTTGGAGGCTACAGTTGAGGAAGAATCAACTGGAGATGACCAAAGGGAGCAGTTCTCTGGGGGTGAGCCTGCTGAGAATGCTCAGGTGGGTAGGGGGAATAAGAGATTGATCCTAGTAATTGGAAACGCCATAGTTAGAGGGACAGATAGGAGAGTAAATAGTAATAAAAGTGACTCAGGGCTGGTGTGTTGCCTCCCAGGGGCTGGGGTCCAGGATGTCGCAGATCGGGTTTTTAAGATTCTTAAGGGAGAGGGGAGTCAACCCCAAGTCATAATTCATGTAGGGACACATGATATAGGAGGGAAGAGGGAAGGGGATATTAAACAGAAATTTATGGAGTTGGGGTGGAAGCTTAGGGCCAAAACTGGCAGAGTGGTTATCTCTGGACTCTTGCCTGTGCCAAGGGATAGTTTAGAGAAGAATAGAGAGAGGGAATGTTTGAACTCGTGGCTGCGGGGATGGTGCAGGAGGGAGGGGTTCAGGTTCCTGAACAATTGGGACTCATTCTGGGATAGGTGGGACCTCTACAAGAGAGATGGTCTACACCTGAACCAGAGGGGAACTAATATCTTGGGGGGAAAATTTGCTAAGGCTATGCAGGGGGCTTTAAACTGATTCGGGGGGGGGTGGGATCCTAAGTAGTTGGGGTGCTAAGAGGGATGAGAGTAAGGGGGTCATAGAGGAAAGCTGTAAAACACAGCAGCATACGGGTGGGGTAGGGCATGGTTTGAAATGCGTATACTTTAATGCAAGGAGTATTCGCAATAAGGGGGAGGAACTTGCAGCTTGGACCAGTACCTGGAACTTCGATGTTGTGGCCATTTCAGAGACTTGGGTAGAGCAGGGACAAGAATGGATGTTGCAGGTTCCGGGGTTCAAATGCTTCAGTCGGAGTAGAGAAGGAGGTAGAAGGGGGGGAGGAGTGGCATTATTAGTCAAAGACTGTATCACAGTGACAGAAAAGAAGTTTGATGAGGACTTGTCTGTTGAGGTAGTATGGGCTGAGATTAGAAACAGGAAAGGAGAGGTCACCCTGTTGGGAGTCTTTTATAGACCTCCTAAAAGTTCTAGAGAGGTTGAGGAAAGGATTGCAAAGTCAATTCTGGTCAGGAGTGAAAGTAATAGGGTAATTGTTATGGGGGACTTTAACTTTACTAATATTGATTGGAATAGCTATAGCTCTAGCTCGTTAGAGGGGTCAGTTTTCGTACAAAGTGTGCAGGAAGGTTTTTTGACTCAGTATGTAGATAGGCCAACTAGAGGTGAGGCTACATTGGATTTGGTGCTGGGCAATGAGCCAGACCAGGTGTTAGGCTTGGAAGTTAGTGAACATTTTGGTGATAGTGACCACAATTCGGTTACGTTCACCTTAGTGATGGATAGGGATAGGCATGAAGCTGGGGGCAGTAGTTATAGCTGGGGGAAGGGTAATTATGAGGCCATCAGGAGAGAATTAGGGTGCATAGATTGGACTAGGAAACTACAGGGACTGGGAACATCTGGAATGTGGAGCTTATTCAAGGAGCAGCTGCTGCGAGTCCTTGATAAGTATGTCCCTGTCAGGCAAGGAGGAAATGGTCGAGTAAGAGAACCTTGGTGTACGAAAAAAGTTGATTTGCTGGTTAAAAGGAAAAAGGAGGCTTATGTCAGGATGAGGCTTGAAGGCTCAGTTAGTGCAATGGATAGCTATAGATTAGCCAGGAGGGAGCTAAAGAGTGAATTGAGGAGAGCTAAGAGAGGACACGAGAAGACTTTGGCTGATAGGATTAAGGAGAATCCTAAAGCTTTCTTTAGATATGTTAAGAATAGAAGATTGGTTAGGGCAAGATTAGGGCCAGTCATAGACAGCAGTGGGAAGTTGTGCGTGGAGCCTGAAGAGATTGGAGAGGCACTGAATAAATATTTCTCTTCGGTATTCACGCAGGGTGATGTAAATGTAGTTATGGAGAACACTGAGGTACAGGGTAGCAAACTGGAAAGTATCGAAGTAGATAGGGAGGATGTGCTAGATATTCTCGAGGGTTTGAAGTTGGATAAGTCCCCTGGGCCGGACGGGATTTACCCTAGGATTCTCTGGGAGGCAAGAGAGGAGATTGCAGAGCCTCTGGCTCTGATCTTCAGGTCGTCGTTGGTTATGGGTGTGGTTCCGGAGGACTGGAGGATAGTGAATGTGGTCCCATTGTTCAAGAAGGGGAAGAGAGAGCTTCCAGGGAATTATAGGCCAGTGAGTCTTACTTCTGTTGTGGGCAAAGTATTGGAGAGAATTATTAGGGATAGGATTTATAGTTATTTAGAGAGAAATGAATTGATTGGGGATAGTCAGCATGGTTTTGTGAAGGGTAGGTCGTGCCTTACTAACCTCATTGAGTTTTTTGAAAAAGTGACTAAAGAGGTGGATGGGGGTAAGGCGGTTGATGTGGTATATATGGACTTTAGTAAGGCGTTTGATAAGGTGGCCCATGGAAGACTTCTGCAGAAAATGCAGATCTATGGGATAGAGGGTGATTTAGCTAATTGGGTTAGGAATTGGCTAGCAGATAGAAGACAGAGGGTGGTGGTTGATGGGAGATATTCATTGTGGAGTTCGGTGACAAGTGGTGTACCTCAGGGGTCTGTTTTGGGGCCCCTGCTGTTTGTAATTTTTATAAATGATCTGGATGAGGGTATTGAAGGATGGATTAGTAAATTTGCAGATGACACTAAAGTCGGTGGAGTGGTAGATAGTGAAGAGGGGTGTTATAGTTTGCAGAGGGACTTGGACAAGTTGCAGAGCTGGGCCGAGAGGTGGCAAATGGAGTTTAATGTGGAAAAGTGTGAGGTAATGCACTATGGCAGAAATAATAAATGTGTAGAGTATAGGGCTAATGGTAGGATTCTTAGTAGTCTTGATGAACAGAGGGATCTTGGTGTGTATGTGCATAGATCCCTGAAAGTAGGCAGTCAAGTCGATAAGGTTGTTAAGAAGGCATATGGAGTCTTAGCTTTTATTGGTAGGGGGATTGAATTTCGGAGCCGCAACGTCATGTTGCAACTGTACAAAACTCTAGTGCGGCCGCACTTGGAGTATTGTGTGCAGTTCTGGTCCCCACATTATAAGAAAGATGTGGAGGCATTGGAGAGGGTACAGAGGAGGTTTACCAGGATGTTGCCTGGTATGGAGGGCAGGTCTTATGAAGAGAGGCTGAGGGATTTGAGGTTGTTTTCGTTAGAAAGGAGGCGGCTAAGAGGGGACCTAATCGAAACATATAAGATGATTAGAGGTTTAGATAGGATGGACAGTGATAGCCTTTTTCCTAGGATGGAGAAAGCTAGCACGAGGGGACACAGCTTTAAATTAAGGGGTGATAGTTATAGGACGGATATCAGAGGTAGGTTCTTTACCCAAGGGTGGTTCGGGAGTGGAATGCCCTGCCTGCAGCAGTTGTAGATGCGCCAAGTTTGGTGGCGTTTAAGAGGTTAGTTGATAAGTATATGGAAGAGAAGGGAATGGTTTAGTTTGGAGGGGCATTGCTTTTTATATTGGTCGGTGCAACATCGAAGGCCGAAGGGCCTGTTCTGTGCTGTAATGTTCTATGTTCTATGTTCTATAACGTCACACTATATGATTGGCTGAAAGACAAGGCAGCTATTAGATTATTAGAACATCTTCTTTCCAAAGGATACATTATTTGATAGCTCAGCTCTCGGATCTCAACTGGCAAGTTTAGAATGTTTCTTTACTTAAGTGAAATGGTTTCAAGGATTTGTGGTTTGCAATGTTTGATACTTTAATTGGGCTGAATGATTGACACTTTTATTAATTTGAACGCAGTATTTTTTTTACAACATAAGAGAATGTTACCAAGGAATTAATTTTTCTCGAAGTTTTTTTTACACTAGCCACTATTTATGACAGGGCTCCTGTGTTGTCTAACATATCTAGTCAGTCATTGGACATGGAAGTGCATTCCCCATCAAGGGAACATAAGAGTACATATGGGTAGGTGGAAGGGTAGAGATTTGTTTGGGGGCTATGAAGGTTGGTGGGTGTGAGCGATAATTTGGCATAGGAGATATGAGGCAAATCTTTTGAATTTAGTTTTTAGAATTCTCCTGATTAAGACTATTTCTCATGGCTTCTCTGAAGGGCGGTGAGCCATAAGTCTTTAAAAGCCTGACTGACTTGATAAAAATTGCAGAGGTGGACATGCATATCCTTGTAATGGAGCCAGCCATGCTGAGGGTGCCAAATTTTGACAACATCCAACGAGCTTCCTTTAAATGTGCCCTGTAGCTTAAATGAGTCAGGAATGGATTTCAGAATCCTAGAATCAGGACCTGTCCACCATTTTTAAAAGGCTCCTAAGTCATCCAGACTCTGAAAGTCCAGTCCAGTGTTTCAAGTCATAACTTTTTTGATCGAACTCTGTTTCTCACCTCCATAGCTGCTGCCAAACTCACCGAGCAATTCAAACAGTTTATATTTTCACCTCAGATTATCAGAGTAAGCAGTCTTCAGCCCTTCCAAAACTCTTTCTTGAGCTACACAAATCCATAATAACAAGGTTATAACCTTGCTGGTTAACCCAATTTTCTAAATGGCCAAGCCCTTGACTGAGAGTCTGATAATAATAGCTGCTCCAGAAATGCTAGAAAAGATAATCCAAATCATCACTACTGATGCAATTACTGATGACCATACTGGATATGGAACAAACTTTATGGAGCATGACCTGGGTAAGCAAATAGTTGCCTGGGCAAGATATTCATGCCATTGTTTCTCACAAGGTGACAGAGGGGTCATTATTGCTTTCATCATCTGGACTGTAACTTGGCAGAGGGGATCACTAGCCAATTGTAGAAACCTGCCTGAATTTAGTTCATTGAATTAAATGAGAAGAAAATGGGACATATTCTTGAGTTGACTGTCAACTGCCCTCCAAGAGCAACTGGGAGTGGACCAGCCAACCAGCAATGCCCATGTCCCATGAATGAATTTTAAAAAATCAGCCAGCCACCTATTCTACCAGAATATCGCCCAAGGCATTCAAGGTAAGGAATGTCCCTGTTGCCTTCCAGAAGAAGAGGCGGCAGAAAATACAAGCAAGAAAGACTTGTTTTTATTAGTGCACAGATGTCGGTCTCACTGGTTAGGCCAGTATTTGTTGAGTATTCTTAATTGTCCTTAAGAAGGTAGTGGTGAGCCAGATTCTTAACTTGCTGCAATCCATGTGGTGCACTTAAACATGAAGTGCTGTTAGTCAGGGAAATTCTATGACTTTCACACTGCAAAAGTGAGGATGGGATTATTTGTGGAACTCCCCTTCCAATTATTTATTTAATTGTCCATCATCCTTCATGACTGAATGTGACAGTTTTGCACAGTTTATATCTGATTCATCTGTTGGGATCACTTTGCTTTAGTAATACATGATGATTCTGTTCTTCAGCAGACAAGTAGACCTGTGTTGTAGCTTCATCATATTGACAGCTCTGGTGGGATTTTATGATGTAAGACTGTGAAATCCCGCCCGAGGTCAATAGACATTTCCATTGTCTGCCCCGTGCCGGCTCTGATTCTGTGGTGGATGGGGCAGTAGAATCCATTTTCAGCTAAACTTGGTGTTGCATGTGGAATGCCCTCCTGCACTCTTAACTGGGGCTAATTCCTCATGATCCCTGCTAATGGGTGAGTAGGGAATATGCTGGTCCTTGAGGTGACAGATCGTAATGCTGCTGATGGCCACAGTGCCTCATAAATACCCAATCTTGAATTGCTAGACCCATTCAAAATCCATCCTATTTACTATATTGGCAGTAACAAACAACAAAATGGATGGTATTCTCAATGTCAAGACAGAACTTTGTCTTGACAAAGATGGTCACTCCTAACAATACTGTAATGACCAGATGTATCTCCATCAAGTAGATTGGTGAGGATAAGATCAAATAGGTTTTGAGTAGGGCTTGTTAATTCCCTCATCACCTGCTGCAGATCCAATTAGTTTGAACTCAGTCAGCTCAATCAGTCTTGCTGTTACTGAGCCATTCTTGCCAATGGACATTGAAGTTGCTCATCTTACCACCCAGTAACTGGTGTTCATCATGAAAGAGCACTGATTCAGCAGTTGAGGGGGGCAGAATAATGTTAATAGGAGGTTTCCTTTGATCTGATGACATGAGACTTTTTGGGGTCCAGAATCAAAGTTGTGGATTTCCAGAGAAAGACCTTGGACACTGTAAGGCATGATTTGATGATTATAACTAGTCAGTAGCACAGTTCTCCCAATTTTTGCACAAGTGCCGAGATGTTTGCAAGGAAGAATTTGCAGATTGTCATTTGCAATATCTAATTCAACGCAACGGAGTGAATTGCAAGGCCAGTTAAGAATCAGCCACAGTGCCGTGGGTCTGGAGAGCATGCAGGCCAGATCAGTTAAGGATGGCAGATTAAAATGGCAGTAGTGAACTAGCTGGGTTTTTATCATCATCAACATTGGTTTTGATTCCTGATTTTTATTTCGGAATTGTAATTCCATTATCTGATGTGGTGGATTTCAGGATTGCTAGTCTAGTGACTTTACACAATGCCTCCCTGCAATTATATAACATCTTCATGACCTTAGAATTTCCCAAACTATTACAACCAATGAATTGCTTTTGAAATGTAATCATTGTTGTAATAGGGGGAATGTGGCAACCAATATATGTGCAGCAAGTTCCCACAAGCACCACTGTTTTAAAATTGAAAGCCTAGTCTTTTATTTCAATCATTGTGGGATAAGATAACTTGTACTGGGGAGATTTCCCCTGTTCTTTTCAGTGTTGCAGGATCTTTTATAGTTATTTGTTTTTACAGGGATGTGGGTGTCAATGGCTAGACCAGCATTTATTATCCATCCTTAGTTTCTTTTGAGAAAGTGGTGGTGAACTATGTTCTTGAACTTCCAAGTCCCTGAAGTGTAGGTACACTCACAGTGCTGCTAGGGAAGGGTTTCCAGAGTGTGGTCTTATCATCTTGCCCCGCTGTTTGGAGTGTGAGGTATGCTGGCAGGATTGTGGGAAAGCCGTAAAATTGAGTTCACTTTCAATTTCCCGCTTCTCATCACCTTTCCAGTATTGGATATTTGGCAAAAGCGAGGAGGATGCTGTGCATTTTTGTACTTGGGGTCGAGGGGGGATGCTGCACACTCTGCTACCGCCAATTGCCCAATCTGTGCAGAGGGCATGGGTGGGGAAGAGGGATTGGATGGCCAGTGTAAAGTGGGAGTGAGGAAACAGGCATGGCCTTTTTAGTGGAGAGGGAGGATGCAGAGGTGATCAGCCAGTTCATGCAGAGGAGTTGGTGGAGTGATTGGTTTAAGGAAGAGGGAAGCAATAGCGAAAGGAGCAATCAGTTGTGAAGCCCAGCCATTGCTGGGGAAAGGTAACAGACAGATATCTCTGTTCTGTGCTATTGCACAGGTCAAAGAGATCTGCACATGCACAATTGTGCTTTCAGTTACAATCTGTCGGCTTTTGGGCAAGTTTAGACTCAATTCCTCTCTTTGCTGGCAGGAAACTGATTTTCTTCATCTTTTCTGCAAAATAAAAAAAGACTCAATTTTTAACCTGCCCTGAAAATGACATGATTTTCTCATTTTATGCTCATTTGGCACTTAGAATTTTTTGTTAAGATTACACCCTCCCTATCTCCTGCAATCCTCCCCCCTCTCTCCTCCCACTTTGTATTTCACCCAGTGACAGTGAATGAAAAATGATATATTTCCAAGTCAGAATAGTGAGTGGCTTGAAATGGAACTTCAAGATGGTGGTGCTTCCAAGTATCTGCTGCTCTCGTCCTTCTAGGTGGTCGTAGTCATGGATTTGGAAGGTACCGCTGAATGAAGCTTCATGAGTTCTTACAGTGCATTTTGTAGATGATTTACAGCTGCCATGTCCGTTAATGGCAGAAGAATTGAATGCTTGTGGAAGGGATAGCAATCAAGCGGGCTGCTTTGTTCTGGATGGTGTTAAGTTTTCTGAATGTTGTTGGAGCTGCACTCATCCTGACAAATGGAGAGTATTCCATCACATTCCTGACTTGTAGAGTGGCCATCTAAATGGACAGATAATGGCCGGTATTCTCTAGTCTCATCCCCGGTTTGGATTCTCCTGTCCCACTGCAGTGAATGGAGCTTTGGCTGAGTGTCAGACTCTCCACTGTCACTGGCTGCACCCACCCACCGGTGGTATAAGATGGACCATTTAACCATTTCTTTGGTTTAATGTCTAACCTGAGATGACACCTCTGTCCTACCCCTAACCTTATGCCTCACCTCCTTTAGTTTTGCATTAGAGTATCAGCCTCAATTATATACTCTGAACTGGGACTCACCCACAACGTTTTGAGTCAAAGGTAGGAACGCCATCATGATCCCGCCGTCAACAAAAAAACGTGTAATTACACACTTTAGAAAGATGAAACAGCTCTCAAAAAGTGCAAATGGTAATTTGTTCAATAGTTATGTATTTAAGTAAGTTTAAATCATTACTCAATAACCACTCAATATTATCTAACTACAGTGTCTGTTCTGAAGTACAGTAATGCACTATTGTTTAATGTAGATCTGAAGTTGCTCTGCCCTCCATCAAAATCCACTCAGTCATCAGTGATTATACAACCTACATGTTCTTGGAAGAACAGCCTGTTGCTTAGTAACAAGTGAGAATTCAACATTCACAGCCTTATAATGACCATACTTCAATATTTTAAAAAAGTATCCACGATCTGCATTTACTAGATGATTTACTCATAAGGATATGAGATTATAAAGAATAAATTACAGATGTAAAAAGATATAATTTCAGCAATTATTAAATGATCATTATGATCAATATTATTGATGATTTTAAACAGTATTGTTTAAAATCTTCCTCACAAGATAATTTCCCTCATGGTGTGGGTAATGTGAACTAACTAATAAAATAATGTAGCTTCACTCTGGTTAATGTTTTTACTCCCTTCAGTGCACGCATTTTATAGATGATTTGAAACAGGTCATTAAGGCTGGCACTGGATTTAGTTATGTGAATCTGAATAGAAAAAATAAAAAGGAGTTTATTAACTCCCACACTACAGTTCCGAACGCAGTTGTGAGAATGTGGTGCCCCATTTTAACATCCACTTTGTAAGGCTGCCACTGAATTATTTTGCCCAATGGGTTTTTGAGATGGGCTGGTTCTGTGTACATGAATAAGGAAGGAATCCCTGGAGGGGAAAAGAGAATATGGAAAAGGAAGAGACACAAAATTGAATGCAAAGGAGACAAAATAAAACAATAGTTTTAAAAGACAGGCACTATTCTGGATTTTCAAAAAAAAAGTGTATTATGATACTAAGTTTGCAATAATCTTGGGTGTGGTAAAAACAGTGGCATAATAAGATTCTTGGACTTCAGGATATGTGATAAAATTATAAAAATTATGGCGTTCGCAAGGAGCTCAGAATTCTCTTTACAAGTTGACATCTAAGGATTAAGATAATTGGGATGGCACTGTGGCAGTGGTTAGTGGTGCTGCCTCACAATGCCAGGGACCCGGGTTCAGTTCCAGCCTTGAGTAACTGTCTTTGTGGAATTTGCATATTCTCCTTATGTGGATATCCCCTGGGTGCTCCAGTTTCCTCCCACAGTTTAAAGATGCTGTGGAGATGCTGCTGATGGACTGGAGTGGAAACAGTAAGAAGGAATCACAAGCTTTCAGAGCACGATTCCTTCATCAGTTATGTACTCTGAAGTGGGACTCACCTGATGAAGCAAAAGTACTCCAAAAACTCATGATTCCAAATAAACCTGTTGTGAGACTTCTGAGTCCAAAGATGTGCTGGTTAGGTTGATTTGTCATGCTAAATTGTCACTTAGTATCAGAGGAATTAGGGAGGTAGATATGTGGGGTTACAGGGGTAAGGCCTTGGTGCGATTGTTATAGGTGCAAACTTGATGGGCTGAATGGCTCCTTTTGCACTGCTGGGATTCTATGAAAATTGTAAAATTGTCAATATTTTTGAAAATGAAACTTTAAAAAAACAATTACAGGATTTAAAAACAATGTATGTATGATATATTTCAGCTAAGTTACTTGACGAGGAATTTGAAAATCTGGACTAATGACCCTAAGACATAGGGCTGCAACCAGTGAATCTCCCCACCACCTCCCCCCCGCCTCCATCATCCTCCATCATCTCCGGAATGATTTTCCCACCATTCTACAAGATCTATTGCAGACGATTGCCTAAATTTAAATTTCTTCTCAGCTGTGAGGTGCATCTGAGGTCCCCTGTCTGCCTCAGCAGTGCCTCTCCTGGCCAGCTGCTGAGGTTTCAGAGATGTTGGTTCTTTAACGGGACAAGCAGCATCAAGAACCTATTTGCTACCCTCAACTGGACAGCTAAGCAAACAGGAGAGTAAAATCACCAAGCTGGTCCTGATGTCAGCAATTTCACCCAAGCCAATGGTTAAATTCTGAGCAGGAAATAAAATCCCATCTAGGCAGTAAAGCATTTAAATTCAATTATTCATGTAAATCTGGAATAAAAAGCAACTATCCATAATTGCAACCAGAAAAATGGTAGATTGTCATCAAAACCCATCTGGTTCGCTAATATTCTTCAGCAAAAGAGAATTGTCATCTTAATCATTCTGACTTATTTGGGGTTTCAGACCAACAGCAAAAATATCGTCTTTTCAAAAGCAAGTGCATATCCGAAGTAATCATCAAAGTCAAGAAAAGGAATATATGAGTGTATGAAATAGGAGTAGAAGTAGGACATTCAGCCTCTTGAGCCTGCTTGACCGCTCAATAAAGTGATGACTGTTCAGTCTATGTTTCGAGTTCCACATTCCCATATATCCCGGCAATCCTTGATTCTCTTATCTAATAAGAATCTATCTACCACTTCTTTAAAAAATATTCAATGACCCCACTTCCACTGCCTTCTGAGGCAGTCTCAAGGTTGCACAGGGCTTTGAAAGAAAAATATTCTCCTCATTTTTGTTTGATCCTACTACTGCTAATTTTAAAACAGAGGTCCCTACTTCTGGACTCCCACACAAGAGGAAAGACATTTCCATGTGTACCTTGTCAACGCCTTTCAGGACCTTATATACTTCAATCAAAGAACCCCAAGCTCTTCAGTGTAAACAGGCCCAGCCTGTCCAAATTAGCCTCAGAAGTCAACCCACCCATTCCAGGTATCAATCTAGTAAACCTCCTCTGAACTACATCTAATGTATTTACATCCCTCATAAATGGAGAGGTCAAAACTACACACAGTATTCAAGATATTGGGCAAGATTCTGCATCCATTCAGGCCAGAGAACATGGTGTGGGGGCAGCCTTGTGGCACAGTTGTTAGCACTGCTGCCTCACTGTGCCAGGCTTGATTCCTGGCTTGGGTCTCTGTCTGAGAGGAACCTGCATGTTCTCCCCATGTGTGTCTGTGTGGGTTTCCTTTGTCAGGGTCTGGCTTCCCCCCACAGTCCGAAAAATGTGTTGGCGAGGTACATTGGCCATGCTAAATTCTCCCACAGTCCTAGCAAACAAACGCCGGAGTGTGGCGACTTTGGGATTTTCACAGTAATTTCATTGCAGCATTAATGTAAACCTACTTGTGACATTAATAAGTAACCTTAAAACGGAGAGAATCTCTGGTTCCACTGCAGTGAACAGAGATTTGGCTGAACACCAAATTCTCCATCTTTGCTGGCAATGGCAGTGGGGCATGAGTGACTGGAGAATTCTGGCCACAGTTTAACCAATGCTCTGTAACATTATTTTAGGTTCAATTCTTCCCCTAATGGAGGATAGCATTGCATTAACCTTCTTGATTAAGTATTGTACTACTATTATTATTACCATTAACACTCCATCAAAAGGAAGAATGTGCAGGTTTATGGGAAATGAAACTTGATTTGTTCATTTTGAGAGCTGATGCAGGCATGATAGACAAAATCATAGAATCATCGAATCCTACAGTGCAAAAGGAGATCATTCGTCATCTACCACAATCCCACCCAGGACCTACTCTCGCAACTCCATGCATTTACAAAGAACAAAGAAAGTTACAGCACAAGAACAGGCCCTTCGGCCCTCCAAGCCTGCACCAACTTAACTAAAATCTCCTGCCCTTCCAGGGGCCATATCCCTCTATTTCCATCCTATTTATGTACTTGTCAAAATGCTCTTTAGAATTCACTATAGTATCTGCTTTCACTATCCCCCTCGACAATGAGTTCAGGGCACCCACCGCTCTCTGTGTAAAACATTTGCCTCATACATCTCCTTTAAACTTTGCCCCTCGTACCTTAAACCTGTGCCCCCTAGTAATTGACTTTTCCACCCTGAGAAAAAGCTTCTGACTATCCACTCTATCCACACTTTTCATAATCTTGTAGACTTCTATCAGGTCACCCCTCAACCTCCATTTACCCTAGCTAGTCCCCCTGACATTCAGGGGTAATTTAGCATGACCAATCCATCTAACCCATACATCTTTGGACTATGGGAGGAAAACCGGAGCACCCGGAGGAAACACACACAGACACGGGGAGAACATGCAAAATCCACACAGACAGTGATCCAAGCCGGGAATTGAACACAGCTCCCTGGTGCTGTGAGGCAGCAGTGCTAACCATTGTGTCACCATGCTGCCCAAATGGCCTCCTTCTGTGTGTCAACAGTTTTGTGATTATGTGATTATGTACCTGGATGTTTGCTTTGTGAGACTCCTGCACTAGGATATCTAGAATCCCTAAGCAACTGGAAATTCTGCAGTCATTCTCAGTACAAGTAATACTCTGCCTTTTTGTTCTTCTTGCCAAAGTGAACAACTTTATATTCACCCACAGTATACTCCATCTGCTAGATTTTTGCCCACTCACTCAACCTATATCCATCTGCAACCTCGTTACGTTCTTTTCACAACATACTTTCCTGCCTATCTTTTCATCATCTGTCATTTTAGCGACTATGCACTGCTCCCCTTATCTGAAATATTAATATAAATCTTAAGCCAGGAACTCATCCACAACTCAAGCATTTGTCTCCCACTGTCCTATCTGCAGAAAAAAGTTCCTGGAAGAGACCAGCCTGAGCAGTCACCTATATATCCACCAGAAATGTGTCAAAATTCCTAGCTAATGAAACTGGTCACCTTCGCCTCAAAATAAGAATACAAAGAATGCTTCAAGAGGATGTTTCAACACTACCTTGTCAATGGTAATTAAGGATGATAAATTTTGGCCGTGCCATCAAATTCCATATTCCAGGAGTGAATTTTAAAAATTCTCATATTAATTGATGACTCCACAAACTTGACTGCGCAACTCAATAAAATAAATGCACCAGAAAATCTTCTGACATTTCACGAAAATGTTTCCAATAGTTTATACCTTAGAATAATTTTGCTTAAAGAGTTTTCAAACACACTAGTAGTCGACTGTGTAATTCAACAATTCATTATTTTGAGAATAAATACTACAGAACTTTCACTACGAATAAATGCCAGTAACAACAAAAATGTGACAGTCAATTCACACAGCTGATTCCTTTATACATTTCTTTGATTTAAAAGGCGTAATATTGTTTTAATATTTCTGCACCATGTTCTATTTTATATACTTGAGCAGCTGTGGGACGACCGAGCCCAGGGAGACATCATCAGTAAGGGGCTGAGCAGAGTCCTGGGCTCCAGCATCCCTCCGAGTGCTGGTTCCCTGGGATGTCCCTGCCTCCGCTTATTATGGATCTTCAGCTGTGAGGTGTTCACCAGCGAGCGACCCAGAAGTCTGAACATTTAGTGATTCCCACCAAGATGAGGAGAAAATGGTATTATTGCTGGTCTATTAATCCAGAAACTCAGTTAATATTCCAGGGACCCAGGTTCAAATCCCACTGCGGCAGATGGTGGAATTTGAATTCAATAAAAAAATCCAGAATTAGAATCTATGATGACAGTGAAACCATTATAAATTGTTGGAAAAACCCATCTGGGTCACCAGTGCTCTTGAGGGAAGGAAATCTGCCATCGCTACCTGGTCTAGCCTAATGTGGCGCTAGACCTTCAGCAATGTCGACTTCCAACTGTTTTCCAGCAATGAGGGATGGGCAATAAATACTGGCCAGCCAGCAATGCCCATCTTCCATAAAAGATTTTTTTAAAAAGGTGTGAATGTCTGCATTGGTGCCGGATATGAACGACAGCAATAACAGTAGTCTAACAGAAGTCATCTTCTGAATTATTGGAGCCTGGCAGATCCAAGCAACATAATAATGGTCTAGCCTGTTCCAGTGGTTGACCTGCAAGAGAATAGAAATAGCATTAATGCATTGCAGAGGCTTCAGAGGGAGTGATCTGCAAGTGCAGGTCATTGAGCTTTTTCCAAAACTCTGGCCATGTGCATTGAACAAGGTCATACTTGTTCACTTCAGCTGCCACTTTTTGCGCTGAGGGGAGGTGGCCACGTCCTTGCACTCCCTGGTATCAAACTATCCCTCCTGGTACCTATGTCCAAATGGGTGGCAAGACTGTCATTTGA
This sequence comes from Sphyrna mokarran, assembly GCA_024679065.1. NCBI lineage: Eukaryota > Metazoa > Chordata > Chondrichthyes > Carcharhiniformes > Carcharhinidae > Sphyrna > Sphyrna mokarran. The sequence continues at coordinate 46,300,383 of JAGIQG010000015.1, forward strand.
GAATCTGGGGGTTTGCTCTTCACCTGAAGTGCCCTCCTGCTTGAAGTGTCTGCCAAGTGCTGCTCCACCATGATGTAGACTCCTGTCTCATCCAATGTCTTCAATCATCTTTAAACATTCCATTGCCACTGGACTCGTACCCACCACACCCAAAGCCCCACAGACTTGTAGATCCTAACTAGACTGGATACACGCTAGTTAACACTGGGCAGCACAATATCGTCTCCTTTCATTGATCTCAAATGCAATCAGGAAATATGGCCAATTCTATAGGAAAATCCCAGCCTAAAACAGAGTGTCACAATCATTATTAATGAGGATTCTGGCCAATAAGTCACATCTTCTCAGTTAGATGAGATCCCAGTTGTCTGAATTGAATTCATGATACAAATTCAGGCTGAAGGCATGATAATGGGCATCCACTCCAGTGGAGTTTAAGCATGCGGCAGAGGGGGGGGGGAGGGTGTTGGAAGAATCAATGAGGGACTTAGGGCTAAAGGTGAGTGTGTATGGGATGTGAGTCATGGGGTGAAGATTGTAAGCAGAAAAGTGGTGACACACTGGCAAATGGTTAGCAGTGCTGCCTCACAGTGCCAAAGGCAACCTTGGGTGACTGTGTGGAGTTTGCACATTCTCCCTATGTCGGCGTGGGTTTCCTCCAGATCTTCTGTTTTTTTCCCATAATCCAAAGATGTGCAAGTTCGGTAGATTGGCCATGCTAAATTGCCACTTAGTGTCACTTAAAAGACATGTAAATTAGTTGGATTAACCATGCTAAATGCCTGGAGTTATGGGGATTAGATGGAGAGGAAGGTTTGGATGGGATATGCTTTGGAGAATTAATACTGATGCAATGGGCTTAATGGCCTCTTTTTGCACTAAAGGGATTCTATGGTTCTTTGTCTGGGGTCACAGAGATGTTGGAGGTTTTCAGCAGACATTTCTAGTTTGCTTTATAAGTTCCCATGCAATGGAATAAGGTCTTTAAGTGAACATTAATTGCCCACTTGTGAGTCTCAATTAATATCCACGCAGGAAGACTGTCTATGCCTCTTTCCAATCCAGAATTAATCCAGGTGAGAAGACAGAGGGGCCCTAATCACAATCAAATACTCTACCCCACCTCCAAATCCATCTCTAGTAGGCATTAAATTCTGCCCACTCTATTGTGAGTTACACTGCTCACCTTGCAATCAATGCTAACTACTTGACATGGAAAAGATTGAACTCATGCTTGAACTTTTGCAGCAGTAAATTAGTGGCCATTCTTGTTAGGGGAGTTGCCTGTAGTTGCCATAGAGTTGAGGTAACTTAAAGTTGTCTTAATAGAAATGGAAGTTCAGAATCTACTCAATTGTCTTAGCAAATTTGACATGAACAGATACCCGAGTCAGATAGTCCTGCCATTATCCAGGTTAAATCCCCAGGAAAGTAGTTCAAAGGGTATGGAAATGGCAGGATCAGGATTTGGATGACCAGTGATGATTACAATGAATGGCAGAACAGGCTTGAAGGGTCAAATGGCCTCCTCCTGCTCCTACCTTTTATGTTTCAATTTCATTACAAGAACCTGGAGATATTACTCAGAATTCGGGCTTTTCTCTGCCTTAATAAGCAGGCTAGTCCTATTTGGACAAATAACACAAATATCTGTGCTTTGGAAAGCAATGGTTTGATCTGGTAAAATTTCAGAAATACCCCGAGCATATTGGTTCTTCCAACTTGTTCCACCTTAACTTTAACTAAATACCTTACATGCTCTTGCACAGTACCCAGTAAACATACATCCTGCAAGCTCCTGGAGGCTTCTCAGTGTTCTGAATCGGAGTCTCTTAAACATGGCAATGATTTCTAATGCACGTCAGCTGGTTGAAAAAATCTGCCAGTTTATCGAATTCACAGTCCATTGATATCAAACAGCCTTCAGCCTCAATAAAAATGTAAATGCTTCATGCATGCTCACTAGCTGTGGCTTGTGTAACTCTGTTATTTTACAATAATAAAGGAACAGAAACATTTCCCGTTTATTGTCACATTTATGCAAGATATGGTTTGCATTATTTCATTTTGGTTGTATTATATTATTGCAACATTATGCTTTTTTGTTAATGAAGTCCGTCATGTTCTTTTAACAGAATCTCATTATATAATAACTGTTTACAGCTGCTACCATTTTAAATAAATAATAACCAATTTATTTCATATAGTTACTACACAACAGTAGCATTTCTTTTGATAATCACATTTATTACTTTATTGATATAGTTATAAATAATGGATTTTAATACCAGAAGATTAATTATGAATTGCCCTTGTATCATCACTTGCATTATTTGAGGTACATATGTAAAAGTATTTGATTTGAACTATTGCAATGCCTATGCATAAAATTCTACAATGTTCCAATAACCCACATAATTGTGATGTCACAGTTATTTTTATTCTGAAATATGAAATTGTTCAATGAAGAAACACGATGCCTTTATTAATATAAATAGTTGGTGGAATATAAGCAAAGAATTAAGCATCCAGATAGGCTCTCATGCGATCAATATTTACAATATTCTGTGCACAAATGTAACATTGGATTTGATAAATCAGTCAGAAGCGCTTTAATAGTGTGCTAAAATTCTGTAACTAAATACTCCAACAACTCTCGGCATCATTGCTTTTTTTATTACCTTCATTAATGACTTTTAAAATTCATGTCAGGGATGTGGGCATTGCTAGCAAGGTTGGCATTTATTAACAATCCCTATACAACAGAACGTCTTGCTAGGTCATTTCAGAAGGCACTGGAGAATGTTATGGTTCAGGTCAGAAACTCCAAGTATTGTATGGAGCCTGCCTGAATCATAAGTTTTACATCTTAAAGTTGGCATGATAGGTTTCACTTCAGATATGATTCAAATGACCCAGTAGGGACCTTTTGTCAAACATAGTTTATTTAAGAATATAGTTAACACGTATAACAAAAAAATTTAGCAAGAACTTTTATCAGTTACAAACAAGAAACCAAAGTGGCCACTATAATGTATAACCAATTCAAAACCAAGGCTTTCCAGAGACAAAACCCTTTGAACAGGTTCAGCATAGCAAAGACTAATGCTCATGTGGTACTGGAAACTGAGTCCTTTGGTTGAAGTCTGCAATCCTCTGGATTTACTCAGAACAAGTTGAAGTCAAAACAGCTTTTCAGCACCTCAGGGCGAGACTCTCTGGTCAAGCCATCAAATGCAGAATCTTTACTGCAGGAATCTTTTTTTCAGATAACTAGCAAAATTTCCAAAACAACAAGGAGAAAGGAAAAACACTTCTTTTTAGCATGCTGTCCATTCTAAAAACTAAACCGTCGTTCAGAAATAAAAATGAAAGAACTTCTGTCACTTGACCATCCAACCATTCTTTTCCCCTCTAAACAATGCAGAGTTATAAAAAAATCCCAAAGTGAAAGCAAACAACTCCCATCCACTAAAGGAGCAACAGAAAGATATCAGGAACAATATCAGGATCCCTGCAACAATAATGAAATCAGCTGAGGTTGTGAGCTGCAGAAATCATGATTTCAAAAAAACTTTCTTAAAGGTACACTAATGACACAAGAGTCAATTACAGCTATGTTCTAAAGTCATGTATATTCATAGAATACAAATAGAACATAGAACATAGAACATAGAACATTACAGCGCAGAACAGGCCCTTCGGCCCTTGATGTTGCGCCGACCAATTAGGAACAAGCAGTGACCCTCTAACCTAAACCATTCCCTTTTCATCCATAAACTTATCTACTAACCTCTTAAACGCCACCAAACTTGGCGCATCTACAACTGACGCAGGCAAGGCATTCCATACCCTTACCACCCTCTGGGTAAAGAACCTACCTCTGACATCCGTCCTATAACTACCACCCCTTAATTTAAAGCTATGTCCCCTCGTGCTAGCTTTCTCCATCCTAGGAAAAATGCTATCACTGTCCACCCTATCTAAACCTCTAATCATCTTATATGTTTCAATAAGGTCTCCTCTTAGCCGCCTTCTTTCTAACGAAAACAACCTCAAATCCCTCAGCCTCTCTTCATAAGACCTGCCCTCCATACCAGGCAACATCCTGGTAAACCTCCTCTGTACCCTCTCCAATGCCTCCACATCTTTCTTATAATGTGGGGACCAGAACTGTACACAATACTCCAAGTGCGGCCGCACTGGAATTTTGTACAGTTGCAACATGACGTTGCGGCTCCGAAATTCAATCCCCCTACCAATAAAAGCCAAGACTCCGTATGCCTTCTTAACAACCTTATCGACAAATGGCAGATTTACTTCTATAAAGAACATTAGTGAACATTAGTGAATCATTTCTGATACTAACTCATCAGCATGATAGAACAGCGGTTTAGCACTGCTGCCTCACAGCGCCAGGAACGTGGGTTTGATTCCCAGCTCGGGTCACTGCCTGAGTGCAGTTTACACTGTCTAGCTGTGTCTATGTGGGTTTCCTCCGGGTGCTCTAATTTCCTCCCCCAGTCTAAAAGACATGCTGATTAGGTACATATGCCATGCTAAATTCTCCCTCAGCGTACCCGAATAGGCACCAGATTGCAGCGACTTGGGGATTTTCACAGTTACTTCACTGTAATGTTAATGTATGCCTACTTGTGACAATGATAAATAAAAACTTAAAGGCAACTACTAACTTCTGTTTACAATTCATTTAATTAACAGGAATTAAACTCCTCAGCTGCCATGGGGGGAATTTAACTATCATTAAATGATTTGGCCAAGTCTCCACATTACCAGTCCAATAACATCAGCCCTATGCCACAATAGGATGTTGATATTAGAGGAATTAGTGTAGAGGTTTGTGAACCTCACAACAAAGACAAAAATACATAACTGCATACAGATCTTGATATGATGGGTTCATGTTTGGCAGAGGCACTTCACTTACACAAACAAAGACCTGCATTTTACAGGCCAGCAGGGATCTTGTGCATTGCTAGGAGAACTGGCAGTGAGCTATATCAGTTCTGTGGCCGAGACCCTATAGATTCAGGCATCTTTCAGGCACGTAGTGAGAACTGCTGGACCATCCCTATTGATATCCATGGTCCCCCTCTTCCAAATGCTCCCAGCCAATCAGAGGTAGCAAGGTAACCACCAGAAATCCAGGATCAACATGGGAGTCCAGGCCAAAAGTGAGTAAAGGTGGGATCTTGGGTTGGGGGTCATAGGAGGGGGAGCATGTGTTCGGAGGCAAGGGAAAGAGAGTGGCATTCTGCCCATGTCCTCGCACCACTGCCTCATCCAACTCCTGGGAGATCACTGATGACGGGATTTGCAATACATCCTTGCCACAGCTACAGAAGAGCATCATAATCCTTGAGCCAACATTATGTTGAGTTGTGGTCAGGGATAATGGACATCAGTTGACTCAGTAATAAGCCTAGTTGACATCTCACCACCAGAGGCCAAGAATCCTGAGTCAGCTCCTTCCAGCCTGTGATCTAATTGGGAGAGGTTTTGCAATCCCTGGGAGACTAAGGCACGGCACCTCCTGTGATGAAATGGACATAACTACCGTGCGATGGCTGCATTAATTCCAGCTCATTGTGTTATGCCATGGACACACTGAACATCAAGTTACTTATGCTCTACAATGTGAAGAATTAGCTATGAAAGAAAAATATCTTGGTGTTGCAGTGCATAATTCTTTTAAGATTCATGACAGTGTTAAAAAGTGATAATGGAAGTAAGTATTGGAATTAATATTGAATATTCTAGAATGTAGAAGAAAATGCATTTGTTTATATTGCATTTGAATCAATTTGAAACAATATAACTCATTTTATTCTTGCATTAAGTCTCTCTTAGAGAACTGTTTTGGTTCCTTCACATATAGTTATGAAAGCTTTGGAACAGGTTCTTGGGATGCCACAAGAATTATACCCAAGTACTTTAGATAAACAATTAGACTTAAAAATCTGTGCCTATTTTTAAAGATGCACAGACTTCAGGTGTACACTATGGTTGTTTAAAGTAATGCTGGTATTAATCAGTGCTCATGTGGTCAGATAATTTAAATTCTATTTGAGATAACAATTAGGGTTCAGATTATATTTGAGGGAGAGATAGATAGAACCAAGAACGAAGTAGTAAATTAGAAAAAAGCTAACTTGAGGGAACATGAATGGAGCAAAGGAGAAAATTATTGACAGACCAAAAGATAGAGTAGTGGACAATACTTAAAGAAGATATTGATGAAATTTAAGAGAAATATACTGCTTAGAAGATAAGAATAAACTCTTCTGAATTAACGAGCTATAGATAACATTGAATTAAAAATAGCATTCATAAATGATAAAGGAGAGGATGGTTGAAGGATAATTAGGGAGGCAAAGAGATAATATGGAATGAAAATATTAAAGAATATTAAATAAATAGTAAAATGTCCTATAAGTAACAAAAGGAAAACATACAGATAGAGCTACTAAATGCTGAACAAGATAAACTCAAAGGAGATAATATTAAAATGGCAGGAATATTGACTAAATATTTTCTCTTTGTTTTTAATATAGAAGCTAACAAAGAGCAGTTCATCAAATCAACAGGATTTTTACAGCAAGTAAGATTAAAAAGAAGATCTTTAACATGAATTGGCCAAAATGCCAGACAGCACAAACAAGCTGGCAAAGTGGTTAATCAATGGCAAAGAAATGTTGGCAACCAGGAAGAAAGATAGAATAAGATGGTCCAAAATTCAACTTGATGAAATGATATAGAAAAGTCAAAGATAACAAATTGTGGTGATCTGTGTGAACACAGGTGTTAACAAGATTTCAACAAACTATGATTACCAAAGAAGCAAAATATAGACAGATGAAGAGTATCTTCCTGGTATGACCATAACATCAACTAAACTATCTTTCCTATGATGTAGAGACGCCGGCATTGGACTGGGATAACAACTAAGAAGCCTGACAACACCAGGTTTAAGTCCAACTTTCCAAGTTTATCTTTCCTATGACAGCTTTGTGGAAATGAAGTCTCTCTAGGATTGGTTTACAAAGCTATCTAAATGTTCACCAAACACAACCAAGCTTAAAACGCTACTTTTTTTAATGCTCAGAAACATTCTTACTTGATTAGCGAAGGATTTCATAGCATAGAATGCCTGCAGTACAGAAGAAAGCCATTTGGCCCATCAAGTCTGGACTAAACACAATCCCATGCAGACCTTATTCCCATAACCCCCCATATTTACCCTGCTAATCCCCCAACACTTGGGCTAATTTAGTACTAGCAATCAACGTAATTCTCACATATTTGGAGTGTGGGAGGAAATTGGAGCACCCAGAGGAAGCCCATGCAGACAGTGCAAACTGAATGTGCAAACTCCACATAGACACTGACCCAAGGCCAGAATAAACCTGGATCCCTGGCGCTGTGAGGCAGCAGCACTAACAACTGTGCCATTGTGCCGCCCCTTGTCAAAGAAGTTGCTTTACATTATGGTTCCAATAAGATTTACAATTTTTGAACATTAACTAATGGTGAGCACTGATGCATTAAATACTGTCTGAATCACTTTGGCCAGGTTAAATTGGCATTCTCTGCCTCTGAAACGTCTGTGCATGGTAAGCAGTCTGACTTGTTTTGGACTGATAGCTGTCCCATTAAATGAGGTAAAATCTGTGAGATTTTAAGCAGCTCCTTGTAGCATCACCGTGATTCCATTACATTGTAACAGCCATGTGAGGAGAAGTAAAAATTACTCTTCTGTCCCACTGTTCCAAAACTGAGCAGAACAGGCTTTGTCTGTGAATTTAGCAAGGATGCTTGTGCTTAAACATTCATGTACTAACTGCAAAGAAACTAGCCTGGCTGAATTTCCTGAGTTTTAAACAAAAAGGGATTTGTTTTTATTGAGTTAAAAACCCAACCAATCGAATCTATTATTAGGGATTTGGTTACTGGTCACCTCAAAATCATATTATTATTAAATAGAATATATTGATTTATAGAAGAGAGCTTAGGCTGAATATTTGCCACAAGGCAGGGTAAAAGGGAGCCTTGGGTTTCTTTAGAATCTTCTTCAAATCAGTCCTGGTGGGAATGAAGGATTTGAAATAAAGTGTGGGGCTCATTTCGATACCTAATAGGAGCCATTATTGAGGATACTGGTTGTTCTGAGAATGAGATCAATGGTTTACGCCAAAAGTTATTTCACGGAATCAAAGAGGAGTGAATGATACAGGAGAGCTGACATCCTGGGCAGAAGAGTTCCTCACTTCATGAATGCTATCCTGGGTAATGCTAGAGGGTATAAGGGACAGGAGGGAAGTCCCTGTTGCAAAAGATGGCAGGAGGGAGCCATTTCATCATGCAGCAGGTATATCTCTCTGTTTGGCATTATGCCCTCATCCCCTCCCCAACACACCTCCCCCCCCCCCCCCCCCCCCCCCCCCCCACACCAATCTCCAAATTCTTCTCTCCTCATACTTTCTGCTACTCCCATCATGAACAACCTCCAAGGATTTCACCACCCACAAGACTCCAATTCTCTGGAGGACCATGCTATAGAGAGCTCTGTAGATCACCATATTGGCTGAAACCCTTGCAGGACGGTATTACAGGACAGAGTATGGCCAGTTTAAACACAAGAATCAGACCTTCATAAGCCTGAAGACTTTGCTAATCTACAAGAAGGACAAATGATTGCATTGCCTCTTTGCCTCTGTCTAGAGCTATCATAGAGGAATCAGTAGTCATCTTTTTAAGGGATATATCTTGCCTCTTGGGGTCTATCCACACATTTTGGAGTTGGAAGGTAAACACATAAAAACTAGGAGCAGGAGTAGGCCATTTGGCCCCTTTAGCCTGCTCCACCATTCATGAGATCATGGCTGATCTTTTTGGAGAACAGACCTGGAACATCCAGAACTAACAGAAGAGGAAGGAGTCATGGAAAATTCCAGTAAAACAAGTGCATGTATGGAGAAAACCCTTGTGAACACAGAGAAGTTGGCATTGAAAGTCCATTGAAAGCATTGGAAGTGAAAGCATTGACTGTGATGTGTCTCACTGACCAGTGACTGGATAATATGATGGCACAGTGTTAGCACTGCAGCCTCACTGCACCAAGGATCTTGGTTCAATTCCAGCTTTGGGTGACTGTATGGAGTTTACATGTTCTCCCTCCCATGTCTGCATGGGCTTTCTCCGTGTGTTCTGATTTCCTCCCTCAGTCCAATGTGCATGTTTGGGTTGATTGCCTATGCTAAATTATCCCTTTGTCTCAGGGGGATTTACAGGGTAAATATGTGGCATTACAGGAATCAAGCCAAGGTGGGATTGTTGTCAGTGCAGAATCAATAGACTGAATGGCCTCTTTCTGCACCGTAGAGATTCTATGATTCTCTGATTCTATGATTCCTTGATGGCCAATGGCAAATTTCAATGCCTTCTGCATTTGTAAGACTGAGTTAATTAATATGCTAACCATCTATTTGACCTGAGGATGGTTTGGATATGCTCTGACTGCCAAAGCCAAAGCGCAGCCCAAAAGTGACCTGGAACACCCAACCACTCAAGCCCATCTACCAACGCAGGAACCACAAGTGAGGCAACAAATCCTCTATCCACACACTGACCGGAGCGAAGAACCTCATTGGACACAACCATACCCTTAACACCACAAATCACCCTCACCATCTCCCAGGCTCGAAAAGAAGCAGACACTCCAGGAAGTGTGGAAAATGTGCAAACCTGCAGGTATGAGTGAAACAACACAGTCCCAAGACCCCCCTCCTCAGCTTACTGTGGAAAATCTCTGGAAAACAAGCTAGACAAACTTAAAGCCAGACTCACTTTCCAAAGAGAGCTGAGGGACTGCTGCGCAGTCTGTTTCATGGAGACATGGCTCTCTTCTTCTTCACCAGACAGTGCCCTTCAACCAGAGAGCTCTTCAATCCATCAAATGAACCATACAGCGGCCTCAGGCAAGTCTCAGGAGGTGGGATCCGCATCCTAATCAATGCCTCATAGAGTCTAGATGTAACAAGACTGACAACTTTCTGGTCCCCAGACATGGATTACCTGACACTTAAATGCCATCCCTACTATGTTCCATGGGCATTTACCTCTGTTATCCTGATAACAGTTTACATCCCACCCCATGCAGACATGAAGTTCGCGCCGGACAAAATATGCACCACTATGAATAGCCTTGAGACAAAACATTCCGAGGCCTTGTTCATCGTGGCTGGGGACTTCAATCAGGCCAAGCTTAAGAGTGTACAAACAAGTTATCACCAACATGTCTCCTGTTCCACCAGAGGCCCAAATATCCTAGACCACTGTTACACTAATATCAAACATGCCTACCGCTTTATCACCCATCCACACTTTGGCAAATCAGACCACAAAGCTATCCTCCACCTCCCGGCTTACAAGCAAAAACTGAAGCAGTAGAATTCATCAACGAAAGTCATGCAATATTGGTCTGAGGAATCAAATGATCTCCTATGGGGCTGCTTAGAGTCAGTGGACCAGTCAGTATTTAAAAACTCTGTGACCAGCCTCAATGTGAATGCCACCACCATAACTGACTTTATTACTAAGTATGTAGAAGATTGTGTGCCAAAAAAACAAATCCGTGAGTCCCCCATTATGGATGGACAGGGATATCCACTGTTTGCTGAAGTCCAGGTCTGAGGCGTTCAAGTCAGGCAGCACTGACCGATACAAGAAAGCCAGATACGATCTAAGGAGATCCATGAAAGTTGCCAAAAGACAATACTGGACCTGGCTAGCCACACTAATCCCCGCTGACTATGGCAAGGTCTGCAAGATATAACAGGCTACAAGATGAAGGCATGGAAAATTGTGCTGGCTCCGACACACCCGTCCTTAATGAACTCAATGTATTCAATGCCCAATTTGAGAAAGAGGTTAGCAAGAGCATGCCCTCCACCCTGGAAGCCTTGGCTGAACATGCATCTGGCGTCATCATTGCAAATGTCAGAGCAGCTTTCTTGAAGGTCAATCCACAGCAATCATTTGGCCCAGATGGGATACCCAGATGAGCACTCAGACTCTATGTGGATAGCTGGCAGGGGTATTTACAGACATCTTCAACCTCTCTTTACAACAACCTGAGGCACCTCTCTACTATAAATACCTAAGAAAAACTAAGCAGTGTGCCTTAATGATTATTGCCGCTGGCTCTGGCATTCATCATTATGAAATTCTTCAAAAAATTAGTCATGGCACAAATCAATTCCAGCTTCCTGGACTACTTGCATCCACTACAATTTGCCTACCACTGCAACAAGTCCACAGCAGATGTCATTTCCCTGGCCCTGCACTCAACCCTGGAAAACCTAGACAAAAGGACACCTATGTCAAACTCCTATTTACCAACTACAGCTCAGCCTTCAACACTAATGAAACCCACCTCCAAACTCCATGGACTGGGCCTCAGCTCCTCCTTCTGTGACTGTATCCCAAACTTCCTAACTCATAGACCACAATCAGTATGATAGGCAAAAACACCTCCATGGTCAACCTCAACACTAGTGCCCCACAAGACTCTGTTCTCAGCCCCTAACTATACTCCTTATACATCTATGAGGGTGTGGCCAAATTCCCCCCAGTTCGATTCTCAAGTTTGCTGACAATATCACTGTAGTGAATCCAATCTCAAACAATGAGGAGACAGAGTACAAGATTGAGGTAGAGAATCTGGTGAAATGATGTGGCAACAATAATCTCTCCCTCAATGTCAACAAAACAAAGGTGATTGTTATTAACTTCAGGAAGCATAAAGGAGAACGTACTCCTGTCTGCATCAACGGGGATGAAGTAGAAAGGGTCGAAAGCTTCAGGTATTTCGGTGTCCAGACCATCAACAATGTGTTCTGCTCCTCCCATGCAATAAGTATAGTTAAGAAAGCCCATAACACCTCTACTTTCTTAGAAGACTAAGGACATTTGGTATGAAACTTTGACTATCAGCAACTTTTACAGATAACCATAGAAAGCATTCTTTCTGGTTGTATCAAGCTTGGTATGGCTCCTCCTCTGCCCAAGACCACAAGGAACTATAAAAAGGTTGTGAATGTAGCCCAAACCATCACACAAACCAGCTTTCCATCCATTGACTCTGTCCACATTTCCTGCTGCCTCAGCAAAACCACCAACATCGTTAAGGATCCCACGCCACATACCCCAAACATTCTCTCTTCCACCTTTCTCCTTCAGGAGAAAGATACAGAAATCTGAGATCATGTGCCAACCAACTCAGGAGCAGCTTTTTCCCTACTGTTTTTAAACTTTTGAGTGGACTTATTTTGCATTAGGTTGATCTTTCTCTATACCCTAGTTACGACTGTAACACTACATTCTGCGCTCTCGCTTCCTTCTCTATGAATGGTATGTTTTGTCTGTATAGTGCGCAAGAAACAATACTTTTCACTGCATGTTAATACATATGACAATAATAAATCAAATCAAACCAGGTATGGCAAAGCAGGTATTGCTGATGAAAGAGACGCAGTGGTGTGCAGCCATATTTGTGATGCCACCAAGGCCCAAAGCTGATCTTTGGAAGGAACCAGAGTGAAAAGGTTCATTCCCACATTGACATTGATCTCTACTGACTGGCTTAGTGCCCAATGCTGCAAGGTACAAAGTTTTCAGCAACAAGGACAGAAATAAATGTGGCTATCAGCTTGATGAGTTTCATTCACCCTGTGGCATTGGTTCTTGATCATTTCTCTAAAGGATTCTGTAATTACTCTAACACTTCCCTAATAATAGCTACTGAGCATGGGCATAAGGAGTTATGTCATAATAATGCCACTCAGAGAGAGGTGAGAAGAATCTAAGGAAGGAACTGTGTTCTGATCTTTTGTAACCTTGTATAGGGTTACATATGTAAATAAAAGCAATTTTAAGGCTCTCTGCCTACAGTCAGGTCTCTTACCATAAATGCCAGGCCATTATACTGCACCTACCTCCCCAACCCCTCGTTTTTAACTCACAGGCATGAAGTTACATTCAATTACTTCAAATCTCACCATGTTATGAGTCTTATGCACTTACCTTATTGTTACAGTAACTCTTTCTACCATTTGTTACTGTGAGGTTGTCTCTGAAGACATTGGATGTTTTACTCTGGTATCTCTGGTAAGAAAGAAATCTGTAGGATATGTCTGAGGAAGTCATTAAGGTTTTGGGTGAATAACAGCAACCAAGGAGGAGATCACCGTTTTCCTCACTGTGATTGGAAGAAGATTTCTATATTTTCTTTATTGTTGCTGCCTATTGTTGTAAACCTGTTTTTTATCCTCCATGGGTTATAAGTAAATTAAATCACATAAACGATGGGTTTGGGAAATTATTGTTCACATGATTTCCAGAGGCCAAGAATTCAAAGTCCAGAGAATGTTTCCTTCAGGCAGGAATTCATTTCAGACATGTTTTTGGTTGGAGGCAACAGCATGAAAATCCTTGAAACAAAAGATGTTGCAGCACCATGGGATTCCTGTGCTTAGACTACTTGGCAGGCCATGATCAGAGACTTACTGTTGGAGGTTTCTTTCAGAGACTTAGTAATGCCAAAACTTCAGCTAATACAAAGTGAGTACCCTCGTTAAAGACGTACCTTTATTTGACCAACAATCACTGGGAGACATAGCATTGGGTCGTCCGAAATCCCTCTGAGAGAAGCCCCTGAACGTTCCAGTACCACTATCAGGCAACACATCGGACAACAATTATACATTTTGAGTTTGCTTTGAACCGTTGGTTATGAGCCAGTCATCATAATTCAAATTAATCATTTTTAGACGTTACCATATACCTTAGCTAATTACATTCTACCATCTGACATCATGGGATTTTATTGGTCCTTAGAATCCAGATGTTTCTTCCCCTTTCACTTAGTGACAGTTATAAAGTCACTTGTGCTTAGTTATAGAGTTCAAAGGTACTGTTCTCAACAACTCTCAAATATATCAATAGTTAAATCAGACAGTTGATATTCCTACATCTGAGAAACATTGTCTTATCAGTACAAATTGAGCAGCTTTCTTCATACTAGGACTTTCAGAACCCATACTGCTGTAACTTAATGCTGTTAAAAATAAACACATTCTGCAGTTTCATTGTTCTCAATCTTCATCCCATTGTGCTCTGGAGCAGCCTACCTTTGGTTAAAGTGCACAGATCATTTCAAAAATGTATTTAAAAATCCAAAATACTTGATTAAATCAGAAATGCTTGTTCAAATGTCTTACTTGTTTAAATCTCTTGTGATTATGTGTGTTTTTATGCAAACAATAGCCCTGTTAGTTTGTAAATCTGATCTGGAGTTACTTCACTTAGTGCTACTAATTTTATTAGTGTCTTAAATTCTTGATCATTTGGAATTTTTCTAACATTTACAAGATCAAACAGGTTTTGAAGCATTGAGGGATGGCAAATGGCTGTTTGTCCAACCAGGTACTGATTGAGTTCATTCTTGTTAAAGCAGCAGTCAGAGCTGTGAAATTAAAAATGTAATATTAAAAGGCTAGAAGCGTAAGATCATGAGATGTGGCCCGTTATCCAAAGTAGATCATCTTTTGTTTACAGGACATCAGAGAGTGAATTGTCTGCAACACCCACCACTCTTCTATCCTGATTCAGACTTCAAACTCTCCATATTCTCACTCCTCTTTCATCCTGTAGAGATTGTTTATGAAGGAATCAACAAATTCCCAAGATAATTGGACTCTTTTGAGCACATCTACTTAATTATAATAACATCAAGCAAGCATTTCTCTCTGTTTATCTGCTAAATTCCAGACATAAGTATAAAACAAGTGTTTGATCAGAGATGTATTAACTCCCTCACCCATTGTCCTTTGTCTTAGTAGATGCACATGGGCTGCTGCTACACAGTGTTCAACTGAATCCTTGTGCACAAAGTGTGTGAAGAAAGCATTCCTTATGATGAAAACAGCAATCCTTGACTATAGAGATTTGAGCTAGGACAAATGGTTTAGAACATAGAACATAGAACATGGAACATTACAGCACAGAACAGGCCCTTCGGCCTTCGATGTTGTGCCGACCAAAATAAAAAGCAATGCCACTCCAAACTAAACCATTCCCTTCTCTTCCATATACTTATCAATTAACCTCTTAAACGCCACCAAACTTGCCGCATCTACAACAGCTGCAAGCAGGGCATTCCACTCCCTAATCACTCTTTGAGTAAAGAACCTACCTCTGATATCCGTCCTATAACTCATACCCCTTAATTTAAAGCTGTGTCCCCTCGTGCTAGCTTCTCCATCCTAGGAAAAAGGCTATCACTGTCCACCCTATCTAAACCTCTAATCATCTTATATGCTTCAATAAGATCCCTCTTAGCCGCCTCCTTTCTAACGAAAACAACCTCAAATCCTTCAACCTCTCTTCATAGGACCTGCCCTCCATACCAGGCAACATCCTAGTAAACCTCCTCTGTACCCTCTCCAATGCATCCACATCTTTCTTATAATGTGGCGACCAGAACTGCACACAATACTCCAAGTGCGGCCGCACTAGAGTTTTGTACAGCTGCAACATGATGCTGCGGCTACTAAATTCAATCCCCCTACCAATAAAAGCTAAGACTCCATAAGCCTTCTTAACAACTTTATCCACTTGACTGCCTACTTTCAGGGATCTATTGACACAAACACCAAGATCCTTCTGTTCCTCAACACTATTAAGAGCCCTACCATTAGCCCTATACTCTACACATTTATTGTTCCTGCCAAAGTGCATTACCTCACACTTTTCCACATTAACTCCATTTGCCACCTCTCGGCCCAGCTCTGCAACTTGTCCAAGTCACTCTGTAAACTAAAACACCCCTCTTCACTATCTACACTCCACCAACTTTAGTATCATCTGCAAATTTACTGATCCATCCCTCAATACCCTCATCCAGATCATTTATAAAAATTACAAACAGCAGGGGCCCCAAAACAGCCCCCTGAGGCACACCACTCGTCACCGAACTCCACGATGAATATCTCCCATCAACCACCACCCTCTGTCTTCTATCTGCTAGCCAATTCCTAATCCAATTAGCTAAATCACCCTCTATCCCATACATCTGCATTTTCTGCAGAAGTCTTCCATGGCCCACCTTATCAAACGCCTTACTAAAGTCCATATATACCACATCAACCGCCTTAACCCCATCCACCTCTTTGGTCACTTTTTCAAAAAACTCAATGAGGTTAGTAAGGCACGACCTACCCTTCACAAAACCATGCTGACTATCCCCAATCAATTCATTTCTCTCTAAATAACTATAAATCCTATCCCTAATAATTCTCTCCAATACTTTGCCCACAACAGAAGTAAGACTCAATGGCCTATAATTCCCTGGAAGGTCTCTCTTCCCCTTCTTGAACAATGGGACCACATTCGCTATCCTCCAGTCCTCCGGAACCACACCCGTAACCAACGACGACCTGAAGATCAGAGCCAGAGGCTCTGCAATCTCCTCTTTGCCTCCCAGAGAATCCTAGGGTAAATCCCGTCCGGCCCAGGGGACTTATCCAACTTCAAACCCTCGAGAATATCTAGCAAATCCTCCCTATCTACTTCAATACTTTCCAGTTTGCTACCCTGTACCTCAGTGTTCTCCATAACTACATTTACATCACCCTGCGTGAATACCGAAGAGAAATATTTATTCAGTACCTCTCCAATCTCCTCAGGCTCCACGCACAACTTCCCACTGCTGTCTTTGACTGGCCCTAATCTTGCCCTAACCAATCTTCTATTCTTAACATATCGAAAGAAAGCTTTAGGATTCTCCTTAATCCTATCAGCCAACATCTGCTCGTGTCCCCTCTTAGCTCTCCTCAATTCACTTTTTAGCTCCTTCCTGGCTAATCTATAGCTATCCATTGCACTAACTGAGCCTTCAAGCCTCATCCTGACATAAGCCTCCTTTTTCTTCTTAACCAGAAAATCAACTTTTTTCGTACACCAAGGCTCTCTTACTCGACCATTTCCTCCCTGCCTGACAGGGACATACTTATCAAGGACTCGCAGCAGCTGCTCCTTGAATAAGCACCACATGCCAGATGTTCCCAGTCCCTGTAGTTTCCTAGTCCAATCTATGCACCCTAATTCTCTCCTGATGGCCTCATAATTACCCTTCCCCCAGCTATAACTACTGCCCCCAGCTTCATGCCTATCCCTGAACATCACTAAGGTGAACGTAACCGAATTGTGGTCACTATTACCAAAATGTTCACTAACTTCCAAGCCTAACACCTGGTCTGGCTCATTGCCCAGCACCAAATCCAATGTAGCCTCACCTCTAGTTGGCCTATCTACATACTGAGTCAAAAAGCCTTCCTGCACACTTTATACGAAAAATGACCCCTCTAACGAGCTAGAGCTATAGCTATTCCAATCAATATTAGTAAAGTTAAAGTCCCCCATAACAATTACCCTATTACTTTCACTCCTGACCAGAATGGACTTGGCAATCCTTTCCTCAACCTCTCTAGAACTTTTAGGAGGTCTATAAAAGATTCCCAACAGGGTGACCTCTCCTTTCCTGTTTCTAATCTCAGCCCATACTACCTCAACAGACAAGTCCTCATCAAACTTCTTTTCGATCACCGTGATACAGTCTTTGACCAGTAACGCCACTCCTCCCCCCCTTCTACCCCCTTCTCTACTCCGACTCAAGCATTTGTACCCCGGAACCTGCAACATCCATTCCTGTCCCTGCTCTACCCAAGTCTCGGAAATGGCCACAACATCGAAGTTCCAGGTACTGGTCCAAGCTGCAAGTTCCTCCCCCTTATTGCGAATACTCCTTGCATTAAAGTATACGCATCTCAAACCATGCTCCACCCCACCCGTACGCCGCTGTGTTTTACAACTCTCCTCTATAACCCCCTTACTCTCCTCCCTCTCAGCACCCCAACTACTTAGGATCCCCCCCCCCCCCCGAATCAGTTTAACGCCCCCATCATAGCCTTAGCAAATTTTCCCCCCAAGATATTAGTCCCCCTCTGGTTCAGGTGTAGACCATCTCTCTTGAAGAGGTCCCACCTATCCCAGAATGAGTCCCAATTGTTAAGGAACCTGAACCCCTCCCTCCTGCACCATCCAAGCAGCCATGAGTTCAAACTATCCCTTTCTCTGTTCATCTCTAAACTATCTCTTGGCACAGGCAAGAGTCCAGAGATAACCACTCTGCCTTTTATGGACCTAAGCTTCCACCCTAACTCCATAAATTTCTGTTTAATATCCCCTTCCCTTGTCCTACCTACATCATGTGTCCCCACATGAACTATGACTTCTCAATGATTCTTTGACAATTAAGCAGTTAGCAGCTTATGTGATTTTTAAATGTGTATGATCTTTAACCCTTTCAATGCAGGAGAGAAGACATCAGATTTCGAAGGAATTGGAGCTAGTTCTGGGGCAGGTGGAACCTCCCACAATATGGAAGAGTTACGCAGGGAGATTTACTGGTGCTGTTGAGGTGGGATTAGATTAGTTTATTAGGAGGATGGATACCTAAGGGGTAATTCAAATTGGAAGGAAGTAAAGGTGTTAATGGAAACTAGAAAAGTAGCAAGGGAAAACAAAGGTGATCATCAACTAAGCTTAGAATGGGAAACATGGATTCCTTTTTTAAAAGGAGTTTTTAGGGATGAGCGATCATAATATTGAATTTGACATTAGTTCAATCTGAAGCCAAGATGTCAAATTTGAACAAAAGAAATTATGAAGGTTAATGGGGCAAGTTAGCAAAGGTGGATTGGGAAAAGACATTTAAAAGTATGATGGTACATAGATAATGAATGATCTTTAAAGAATTATTACATACTTTTCAGCAAAATCCCTTCAAAGCAAAGATCCCAAAAAGAAAAGTCAATCTATCATGGTTAACAGGATCGTAGAAGATTAAATGAAAACTCAGTTAACGTTGCCAGACTTGAGAATTGGGAGCATTTTGGAATGCAGCAAAAGAAGACCAAGAACCAATAGGGAAGGGAAAATTGAATATAAAAATAAATGAACAAAAAAGTATAAAAATATAAGTATTTCTGCAGGAAACTTTTGGTGAAGACAAATATGAGTCCATTACTGGCAGAATCAGGAGAATTGATAATAGAGTATAAGGAAATGACAGAGAAATGGGCCATCACAGAGGGCTCAACCACCATAGCAACAACAGAAGTTGTCCTCCTCGGATTGGCAGGACTGGGTGACACTGTAGAGGCACGACTGTCCCATGGAGTGATCCAGGGGCCCACAGGAACCCTGAGGGAAATGAAAAAGCTCGAACCCATGCTGCAGCCTTCCAGCCAAGTGACCACGGCTGTGAATGCACTTTCTGACTCCCCACTTCCTGACACCAGGGTATCACAGGGTAGCGGAATAAAAAGGATATCATGGATACATCCCAGACACCTGGAAATTGACCAAGGCCCTCAATCCAGACTCTCCAGAGGACAATTGCTAAGGGCATCACAGGCCATAGGCTGCAGTAGACAGCTGGCCACCTTTATCTCCGATGTACATCCTGGGGAGAGACTGAGAGGTGGCAGTACGCCACATAATGTTAAGAAGTTTTCCCAGCACTAAGATGGAATGAGTGAAGGGCAACACTAGTTAGATAGAATATTTAGCCACTTTAAAGTCTCACGTTCACACATTTTTATATTATCGCTTTTTTTGAAGGCACTTCTATTGGCAACAATAAATGTTATTTTACCCCACACCAGCAATTAATTCTCTCTGATTAGCTGCTAACAGGGATGTACACACACCAATGATCACCGGAGGGACCCTGCACATTGATGTCAGTGAGGGAGTCCCCTCAATATTCTGAAAATCAAAGGCAGTCAAATAATTCACTGGTTACATGCATATAGCATGCATTGGAAGTGACTTATAGAATACCCCCAGAACCCAGGAGAGATTCCCTGACCCCACACCGGGATCATACATTGGGGTTTTGTGTTCCCTTATCTACCAACCCAGATGTGGATCCAGATGCAGTGTGCAAGGGGAACTCAGGTAGTAGTTAGACTAGTTTGCACCTGGGCATCTTCACAATGGGCCACCAGTGTGGTTTTACAATGTTGCAAGAGATTGTTGGCTGCACGATTGGGGCAGGGGTGCAATAGAACCTACATGTGGCAACACAGGCCCCTAGTGACCAAAGCGCATGTTGATTAGGGTCTCCCTCACCATCCTCACATGCCTGACCCTCGCTGCTGCCAGTCCTCCAGCGCCTGAGCAGTGTTGTTCATTGTTATCATCCTCTTCCTCCTCTCCCTCTCTCTCTTGCTCTTCCTCCTCCTGCCGGCGATGCCCAGCTGGTCGGCCTCCACTTTCTTCTTCTCCAAAAGGTCTCCTTGCTGATGCACTAAGTTGTGTAGGACATAGAACAGCACCACAATGTGAGACAATATTAAGGGATTATATTGTAAGGCCCCATCAAAGCAGTGTAGACACCTCAACCGCATTTTGGGGAGCCCTATGCACTGCTCCACTGTGAAACATGGGCCTCATTATTTCAGGTCTGTACCCCAGTCTCAGGCCTCCGCACATACACCATCAGCTAAGTCCGAAGCAGGTACCCCATGTCCCCCATGGATCATCCCTGCAGCCTGTGCTCCCCTTCAAACACTTCTGAGACATTGAAGCTCCTCAATGTAAAACTGTCATGCAGATTACCAGGATGTCTGGCACAGATATGAATGATGTTCAGCTGATATCACGCACCAACTGCACATTTATTGAATGGAAGCCCTTTCAGTTCATGAATATTTCTGGATTCTTCACTGGGGCTTTGAAAGTGACATGGGTGCAGTATATCACCCATGATTATTGAATCCTACAGTGCAGAAAGAGGCCCTTCGGCCCATTGAGTCTGCACCGAACACAATCCCACCCAGGCCCTACCCCCATATCCCTACATATTATACCCACTAATCCCCCTAACCTACACATCCCTAAACACTAAGGGGCAATTTCTTAGCACGCCCAATCAACCTAACACGCACATCTTTGGACTGTGGGAGGAAAGCGGAGTACCCGGAGGAAACCTACTCAGACACGAGGAGAATGTGCAAACTCCATACAGGCAGTGACCCGAGCCAGGAATCGAACCGAGGAGCTGTGAAGCCATTTTGCTAATCACTGTGCTACCATGCCGCCCCTGCACACATAACCCCCTGCACATTTGGCATCCCTGTGATGACCGCGAATCTTGCATCCTGCATTTCCTGCTGGGTCTGATGTAGGTCAGATTTAATATGCTGGCCAACCTGGGCACATGAGGCATCTGTGACTTCCTTCCCACACTGATTGGGAAAAGCCAAAATCCACTCCACTAGCGGTCTGGAAGGACCCAGGGGGACGTAAAGGTTTAAGGTCATTGTCACTTTCAAAGCTACTAGGAGTGACTGCCCCCCATGCCCCGAAATGTCAGATTCAGTAACAAATAGCACAAGTGTTACACTCTCCTTTCAGAGCTGGAGCCATTAGCACACAACACATGATGTCTGACAGTTGCTCAAAGGACACTGAACTGCTAGAGTCTTCCCTCCCTCCTTTTTCTGCCTCCCCTCCTCCACCTTAGCCAAATGGTAGCCATGTCTTGCCCCCAGTGGCCATCTCCCTCTCTTTCTGTGAGTGGTAAGGCCTGGATCTCCCCTGCCCATAATTCATCCTCCTGCTCCTCCTACTCATCACCAGCAACAATCAAAAGTACAGCAAGATCAATGGGTTATACTGCAATAGCCATCTTGTCAACCTGAAAAGTTGGTGGGGTGGTGGCGGGGGGAAGCTTGGGGAGGGGGAGAGACAGATAGAGAGATTAAAAACTCTGCCTAGCAACACATACTCCACATATCCCCCGCCACAGCCTCCTCAGCAACATACACTCCTCATACACCCCCCACAGAGCCCCACGAACACACACTTCCCACAATTCCCTGACAGCTCCACAGCAACCTCACATCCATCCCCACAACCCCCAGAATATCAGAGCTCTCCCCTGCCAATCACCAATCCTTCAGAGCTCTTCCCCTCCAATTACCATCCCTGCAATGCTCCTCCCTTGCCTCTCTCTCCCCTTTGTAGAATTCCCATTGCCCCTCTGCATGCTCCTCCCTTGCCTCTCCCCCCCTCCTCTTCTGGAATTCCCATTGCCCCCCTGAAGAGTTCCTCCCTTGCCTCTCCCCTTTGTAGAATTCCCATCGCCTCCTCTGCAGAGGTCTCCGCTTGCCTCCCCACCCATCATTGCTTTGAAATTGGCATGCTTCCTTTCATCAATGAGTGATCAATGGCATAAGAGGATGGAGCTTGATCAACCTTAAAGAGTTGTTGTTAAAGAGAAAATATTGGATCAATATTGGAACCAAGAATGTCTTGGTAAATGCTTCAAACATATCCATGAGAAGTAAGATTCTGTTGCTGTAATTACTGAGGAGTCATGCCATTTATTACACCACTTCTTCCCATGAATAAATGCAGCTGCAAGTCAACTTTCAATCAGTGTGGCAATTCAAGCATTAATGAGCAAACAATAATTTTCTACTCTATTTATTTAGACCTGCTCTGTATAATTTGCCAAAGGATTGAAATTTGTCATTACTTCTGAGATTTATAACATTTCCTGGTTGCTGAACATGAAAGCTTTTGATTAAATTTTCTATACCATTCCATCAAAGGAGGAAGTAGTTCTAATCATAGTGCTGATTGCCACGTGAGCTTGCAGCAGATGTGTTTAATGGGACCTTTATTAACATCGGATTTATATTTAATGTGAATTAAAATGTCATTTTCACCTACTACCTTGCATGGAAGAATCAATGGGCTTAAATTCTGCACAATATGCCACCTAAATTACACAAGGATAATTAAAAAAATATTTTCCCTCAAATAATGGTCTTGGCATTTCTTTTTCTTGGTAACCTACTTTTAAAGGATCATCAAACAGAAGCATTTTCATTCATCTACATTTCTCATTTATAGCCACTCTGCCACACATCAGTCTTTTATTCATGAAATTTCAAGGAGCAAAAGTCATTAGAAATGTAAGTAATGAGGGAGAGAATGACAATGATGCATGCAGGTACTTCCTCAAGAGTCTAAGACACCATCTGCACTGTCGTTCTTTCAAGCACACGCAAGCCACCTTGGATTATTCTGTTAGCTTGCCGATCATTGATGCTGCGCAGAATTGTTTGATGTTTAGCCTTGACAGGAAGGGCAAAAAAAAATGCCAGGCTTCTAACAGCATACCTTGTTAGAAAGCAATGGACAAAATAACGCACTAATTAGCCTTTGCAGCATAGACCAACCTGTTCACCACTTATTATCACTGTTATTTTGTTCCCCCTGCACTTGTCAGAATTAACTATAAAAGATACAAAGCTCAGGACCTGGGAACTGGCAGCAAATGAGATGGTATCAGATTTGGCAAGAAGCTCGCAACTAATTCGCACTAATGATAAACGCTTCTTCCCAAGCTAGCAAAAATTAATCAGCAAGTATCAAGTTAAATGTAAAAGGCATAAACTGTTTCATTGCCATGCTTGATATCCTAGATGTATGTAATGAACAAAACGTATTGCTACAAGCAGCATCCAAATCCCTTCGGTAAGAATAAACACGTCGGTAGAGGTAAATCTCGTCATGGTGTTGCACTTCCTAATCATGATAAACAACTTTGGGTTTTGAGGCCTGTAGCACAAAGATGGTCGACTGCAGCTTTAATGCACGGGATGCACTTTCAAGAACTTAGATCTACATTTTAATTAATTATATTTTACTGCAATTAAAATCAAACTTTAGCAACATGCCTTTAGCTTTATTTAATATGGTTAATATGTTAATCAATTAGAATGCCAGTGCTTATTATTCAAACTCGTTGCTTCTCCAGCAGAAATGTAATTTGCCAAGTGCTTATCTCTTATATAATAGATATAATTACATTTGCATTATATGAGTATCGTAGTAAAAATTGGTAAGTGCGTGGACACATGACACTCACAAATAAATATGCCCATACACATATGTATTACTGGATGACAATATTTGGGTGACCAACAAATAAATTGCAGGCAAGTAGTTTGAGCCCTCAATCTCTACAATCATGTCAAGCTAAGGCAAGACCAGCTTGACAGACAGGCTTCAATTCAAGAACACACCAAATGTCCTTGGCTGCAAGATTCTTTGCAGGTGAAAAAAAGTCATAAAAATGCAAATGGGATTATATATGGGGGCATTGTACCCAACAACGAGGAAGTGAGATTGACTTTGTACAAGAAATTGTTTAGATCACGCCTGCATATGGTTACATTTCTGGCCATTCAATTCGAGGAAGGATATTGGGTACAATGAAGTTTGAGTAAAATGTTAAGAGCATTTAGACTTTCTCAAGAAAGTCCCAGTAATTGGATTTAATTTCACTGTAACAGAAGGAATTAAGGGAGAAGTATCTAAGTGAAGTTCTGAACTGAGGAACGTTGTTTCCATTGAATCATTGTCCTTGCCTGTCTCTCAGTTCAGGCTCATATATTTCAATCATGGGTCTTCATGAGCTGGGTTTTCACAAAGAATAGGGAGACAATGCAGGACCCAATTGTGTGAACCTGTTCCTGACACTCCCAATTTTTGTCAGCACATGATAAGGGTGTAGGCTAGTGTGGATTGTGAATCTGCAATCTGAACTCCCAAACTGGCCAGCACCCTTGCATACCCCAACTCTGACATTTTTCATTGAATTAGGCCAGCTTTTCAATGAGTCAAAGTTCATGGCCCCACAGAAATGTGATGATCCATAGACTGGTTGAGGAAACCTTTTCAAAAGTAAGTCAAAAGATGTTAATCATACCCCTATATCTTTCCATCTATCCTCAATGGGGCCACATAATCTCAACGCCAAGCAATGTGCTTCCACTCATCTGCCCATGTTCCCTAATACATACTATGCCAAACCATTGCATTTCCATGCCCATTAAAACCAGTACATACTCTGTACAAAACCAATGGACCCTCAAATAAGAATTGAATATGTGAAAATAAGTCATTCATCCTTGACTTTCTTTAAAAAATACTTTCATAATAACCCTATAAAAGTGTCAATCAACCAGAGTTTTTAAGTATCAATGGTAGAAACCAAAAGCACTTGACAGTTCTTTATCATTTCCAAATAAACATTGAGCAACTGAGAAATAGATCTAAGAAGCAATACATTAAGCAATACTTTTCCTTGGGTACACCTGTTTAAAGAGATTAATGGATGCTGGGCTTTCAGCTTACAATGTGCAATGATGGGATGTGACAGGTGAAACTTGTCACCTGTTTCAGATATTAGCACTTCAATAATATCTATAGAGAATTTCTGGAGCACCTAAGCAGACATTTTAAGCAGCCTGCCTCTGCACCTGACTGACTTTCAATTACCAATTTATTTAGTTATATGAATGTCTCCCAGAAAGAAAATCTCACCTTTTCAGGTACTTTCCCCCAAGATGCTAATCCAGGAAATTTTCTGATTCCTCCTCGGATTAAAGAAATATTTTATGGCCAGGATTTTGCAACTTCGCTTGGGCACGGCTTGTAAAATCCCGCCTGAAGCCAATGGAGAATTTCATTCTACAAGCCTCGCTTGCCCCGCTGCTGGTAAAATTCTGACCTATGTGTCTGAAAAGATTGAATCTTGATCCAAAAATCTTTGATCATTTGGGACAAGATACCCCAGAACATAATCAGATCCAGTGTGCAAGATTTAATTCCTGCCTATCCCTGCTGTCATTCTGCCTCGATCAAAATATGTTGTGACTCAAAACAGCTTGATATACAAATTGTCCCCACTTTGAATGATTGATAACAAACATCTCTTAGTCATTAATGGCAATGCTGCCACACATTAAGGAGAGCTTTTGAGTGTCTTTGAAGAATTTACTGTGTCCTTCCATGAATTCTGGCCATTTGAGAGCTGAAAAAGTGTGACATGGCCTGAGGGGACTATTTTGGCCATGCGAACACGATATCCAGTTCATTGAAGTTTATTTTGTAGAAGTTTTGCCTGAATGCTTGTGGAGTTGACTTAAAGAAAGACACTAGTGCTTGTTTGATGCTTTTCCTATGAATCCAAAGGACTCAGAAGAGCCACTCTTATTTGTCACTGATATATAGTCCAGTTCTCACTGCACTACAAGAGTGTACCAGTGACTGCTGCTCTCTATACTAGGACTTTAAGAACTTCCACTGGGTAGTAAATAAATAACAAGACACTACAGGCAAAGGTTATCACTAGAAACTTTAAAGGGGTGACATTAAAACATAGAATCATAGAAATGCTACAGTGCAGAAGAAGGCCAGTCTTAGATTTAGACTGACAATAATTCCATCCAGACACTACTCCCAACACCATCACTAACCTATATATCCTGGGACACTAAGGCATAATTTAGCATGGCCAATCAACATATCCCACATATCTTGAGAGTGAATTGTTTTATAAGCATATCTCAGAATGTGGGATGCTTTAGCACACTTGGCTTTAGAGACAGATGATGAAACTGATGTTCCTTGGGCATAACTAATCACCTGGGCAAAATTGCACAGGAGAGGATAGGACCTGAAAAGATCATGTATCAGCACAGGGCTACTTGATCATTCCATATATCATGTAGATAGATGTGGTATCAATTTGCAGAATTACAAATTTTCCCTTATTCACTTAAAGTGATGAAAAATTAGGTAAGCTTTGGACCAGGTCAGCTATTCTCACTGCCTTATTTTCCTTGAAACTATCTGTCTGAGAAATCATTTATGCTTAAGGACAGAGAGGAAAGTCTTCTCTGATCACTGCATTTAAAAGGGAATTCTGTAATTGGTTGAAAAAAAGTATGAAAAGATAGGCAAAAATGGGTTAGAGAAGATAGCATTAGTTGAAGATATGGGCATCCCATTAGTATATTGGTGTTCTGTGTAACATTCGACATTTCTTCAATGTAAACATATCATTCACACACAAGGCGCATGTACATATCACAATATCTCCCTTAATTCCAACTGAATGTTTACCCCTAAAGAACAAAACTACTTATGTAACAACAAAATAAATAACATTGTATCTGAATGTACTTTAACACAGAGCAATGCATTTACAGGTCTCCAAAACATATCAGTGCTCTGTTTATCCATCCATCTTTAATTATGGTGCTCTTTGCTGGAGGCTGCTTTACGTTTTCAGAATGCTGGCTAGGGATGCATTCTTCATTCCATGTTCTACTGGTAACAGGATTGCTCGCTATTTCTGGTTGTGATACTATTCTGAATTAACATCTGTTTCATCGCAAAGGCGTCCCATTCGGGATGTACTTGATTCAATTTTGGTTGTGAAATGAGGCTGACAATTTCTGGAGGATTCCAAATGCCATCAATGGGGTGTTGGATTTGAATCTTCCATCTAATACTCAAGTTGGGAATTTGTTACTCGCATGTCAGTCATGGGCATCTTTCACCCTCCCTTCTTGAGCAATGCACAGCCGATGACTGGATTGTCTGTGTTTCTCTGCTGAATAGTAATCCCACATCAATTTCGCAATGCAAAAGTTTGCAAATTTGGAGATCAAGAACCAAGTGTAGATTTACCTCACTAATCCCTCTAACCTAACTAAGAGGCAATTTAGCATGGCCAATCAACATATCCTGCACGTCTTTGGAGTGAATTATATGAACCAAATATGTCTACCCATTCCAAATTTGCACTGCAGAGGTACCAATCATGAATATCATAAAAACCGCAGAGGCTGGGGCTTAATTGCGCCAGAGTCTGACTGTTCTGGAACTCTATGCATGCACAATGGCCCTGATCTGTCAGACTCCCTGTTTGCTGCCAGCCTGTGCCATCGCAGTGTTGCCCCAACCCCCATTACTCCTTCCCCCCCACAGCCTGATCGCAGCTCCCACAACAATTCCTGTGCCAGCCCTAACCAACTACCCCATCCTAGTGTGCCCAGATACACAACCCATCCCTCCCAGCAGTTGAGATCCCCTCCACCCTCCCTCACCCTGGTACAAGGCAACATGCGTCTCCCACCGCAACCTGACAGAAAAGTTGCAGGTCTTGATGGGAGAATCACGGCGCATATTGCATATCTATGCTGTCAACTTGTGATTATGAGCTTTGAAAATGTGTTTACCTACATTATAAAAGTAATATATTCACGTGTAAATATTTTATGCAACTTGAATTGAAAAGGTGTATCTGTTATTACACTAATATAAAATCCTGCAATATCAACCTAAAACAAAATGGAAAATTAGTGGTGTGTTAATGATGCATGCTCTTATTGATTCCCAAACTGGCTAGCAAGATCATGAGGCTTAAGAGATATAGGATGGATTTCCTAGCTGTGCTCGCCCCAAAGCTGGAAAATCCCACTCAATGTCGACGGACCTTTGCATAGTGCGTGAACTATGCTTCCTGTGATGGGCGGGATGGGAAAACTCCGCCCATACAATGAGTTTCAAATCTCCGAAAATTGCTGGTTGATTTATATGGCTCCACCATTAGTGTAGTACATTAGCATCTCATTTTTTTACTTCCTCCTATTTGGAAGAACTTATTGGATTATCATATCAATTGTCCATTAAACTCTCTGTAGAAAGTTGTTTTGTGAAATGTTCTGCTAACTAAAACCACTAAAATGATTGCTTTTAAGGTACAATTTCAGATGCTGGTTTTAAAGTGTGGGATTCTATGGTTTCCTAGCACAAATTATTTATGTGCTGTTTGGTTCAGTAGCCATTTACCTGTTAATAGATATCAATTGGTGAAGACATGCCTACTGTCATTCTAATCTGTTTATTTCATACTGAATTATATATTTTCTCCATTATTCGTGTGTTCGACCTTTGCAAATCAGGATGAATTTTGTAACGGTATTGTTTTGACTTTGCTGTTACTCAGTGATGTATCCTGGCTATTTAAAAAGGCCGAGTAGCTCTTGTTTTGTATATTGTGGTTTGTGTCATACACATTTTCTGCTGCCATGCTGTATTTTCTCTTTATGATAAATCCATTCTATAGCTCACAAACAACAGGGAGGCAAAATGTTGATATAGCTACATTGTGTGTCACCCGTGTGATGGAATAGACCACATGGTTTCACTGAAGTGAATGTTGTTGACTATGTCCAAACTGTGAGGGCAGCACCTTACTACAGTGAGGGCATATCAACATATTAAAAGTGCCTCACTAAGACACAGAGTGTCAGAACATCTTAATAACAATCTGACACTGCCCTGGTATTCTGGAGATCATACCTGCTCTGAGCAGTTGTAAGTTGCATTGCATCTGTCAGGTGTACTGGGTGGAATTCCCTTGCAAACTTCCCAGTTACATCCTCTGACATGGGAAAATAGGAACTCAGTAAGAATTTAGCAATACCAATTTTAAATCCAACCGATTTATTTGGTAGTAAAATTGCGAGCTTTCAACACTCTGTGTCTTCGTCAGGCAAATGCAGTGTTCTGGTCTGCAATAGCACACATCAGCACAGACAGTCAGAGATTGCTGATTAGAATGCGAATCCTTACATCTAACCTGCTATTCAAGTGTTAAAGTGGCTAACAATGTGTGTGAAGGGAATCCTGAGCATTGGTTAGAGAATTGTGTATTTTCTCCAGACAGCACAGTAAGTGAGGTTTTTTGCTAACCCAGGCAAGTTACGGGGGTTACAGATAGTGTGTCATGAAGCCAAGATCCCTGTTAAGACCGTCCTCATGTGTGCGGAACTTGGCTATCAGTCTCTGCTCAGCGACTCTGCACTGTCGTGTATCACGAAGGCCCCCTTGAAGAACATTTACCCGCAGGTCGGAGGCCGAATGCCCATGACTGCTGAAGTGTTCACCCACAGGAAGGGAACTGTTTTGCCTGGTGATTGTTGAGCGATGCTCATTCATCCGCTGTCGTAGTGTCTGCATGGTCTCCCCAATGTACCATGCTTCGGGACATCCTTTCTTGCAACGTATTAGGTAGACAACGTTGGCCGAGTTGCAAGAGTATGTACCGTGTACCTGGTGAATGGTATCCTCACGTTTGATGATGTCGTCCATGTCTATGATCTGGCATGTCTTGCAGAGGTTGCTGTGGCAGGGTTGTGTGGTATTGTGGTCACTGTTCTCCTGAAGGTTGGGTAGTTTGCTGCGAACAATGATCTGTTTGAGGTTGTGCAGTTGTCTGAAAGCAAGAAGTGGGGGGGGTGGGGATGGCCCAAGCGAGATGTTCATCATCATCAATGATATGTTGAAGACTCCGGAGAAGATGTCGTAGCTTCTCCGCTCCGGCGAAGTACTGGACAACAAAGGGTACTCTGTCCATCGTGTCCCATGTTCGTCTTCTGAGGAGGTCAGTGTGGTTTATCGTTGTGGCACGTCGGAACTGTCGATTGATGAGTCGAGCACCATATCCTGTTCTCACGAGGGCATCCTTCAGCGTCTGGAGGTGTCTGTCACGATCCTCCTCATCTGAGCAAATTCTGTGTATACGGAGGGCTTGTCCATAGGGAATGGCTTTTTTAACGTGTCTAGGGTGGAAACTGGAGAAGTGGAGCATTGTGAGGTTGTCTGTCGGTTTGCGGTACAGTGAGGTGCTGAGGTGACCGTCCTTGATGGAGATGCGTGTGTCCAAGAATGCAACTGATTCTGGAGAATAGTCCATGGTGAGTCTGATGGTGGGATGGAACTTGTTGATATCATCATACTGTATTTGCTCAGATGAGGAGGATCGTGACAGACACCTCCAGACCTGAAGGATGCCCTCGTGAGAACAGGATATGGCGCTCGACTCATCGATCGACAGTTCCGACGTGCCACAACGATAAACCACACTGACCTCCTCAGAAGACAAACACGGGACACGGTGGACAGAGTACCCTTTGTTGTCCAGTACTTCCCCGGAGCGGAGAAGCTACGACATCTTCTCCGGAGTCTTCAACATATCATTGATGATGATGAACATCTCGCTAGGGCCATCCCCACCCCCCCACTTCTTGCTTTCAGACAACCGCACAACCTCAAACAGATCATTGTTCACAGCAAACTACCCAACCTTCAGGAGAACAGTGACCACAATACCACACAACCCTGCCACAGCAACCTCTGCAAGACATGCCAGATCATAGACATGGACGACATCATCAAACGTGAGGATACCATTCACCAGGTACACGGTACATACTCTTGCAACTTGGCCAACGTTGTCTACCTAATATGTTGCAAGAAAGGATGTCCCGAAGCATGGTACATTGGGGAGACCATGCAGACACTACGACAGCGGATGAATGAGCATCGCTCAACAATCACCAGGCAAAACAGTTCCCTTCCTGCGGGCGAACACTTCAGCAGTCATGGGCATTCGGCCTCCGACCTGCGGGTAAATGTTCTTCAAGGGGGCCTTCGTGACACACAACAGCGTAGAGTTGCTGAGCAGAGACTGATTGCCAAGTTCCGCACACATGAAGACGGTCTTAATAGGGATCTTGGCTCACTAACCTCACTTACTGTGCTGTCTGGAGAAAATACACAATTCTCTAACCACTGCTCAGGATTTCCTTCACACACATTGTTAGCCACTTTAACACTTGAATAGCAGGTTAGATGTAAGGATTCGCATTCTAATCAGCAATCTCTGACTGTCTGTGCTGATGTGTGCTATTGCAGATCAGAACACTGCATTTGCCTGACGAAGACACAGAGTGTTGAAAGCTCGCAATTTTACTATCAAATAAATCAGTTGGATTTAAAATTGGTATTGCTAAATTCTTACTGAGTTCTTATTACCCCAGTCCAACGCCGGCATCTTTACATTAGGAAAATAGGAACAGAGGGTTTAGGAGCAGAAGTAGACAAATCCAGCACTTTGAGCCTGCTCCGCCATTTAATCAGTTCATGGCTGATCATTCTCTGCTCTCAAATCTGGTGGAACATGGCTCCATCCCACTTTCCACAACCTGTTTTCCTGCCAATAGTTCTCATGATGTCTCCAGTGCAAGGTGGCATTTTGGGTTCCAGATGTGCTTGAAATTCCCTCTGAGGAATCCAACCTGTTAATATTCCCAACAAGTGAAAAACTCATTACTTTCAAATTTATACTTGATACTAAAACTCATTAAGCTGCAATTACACTTAATAGAATCTGCATTGATATTTCTCAAATTCTGTGGAGATTATTTGGTAAGAATTTGAAAAATATTGATTGAAGTCTGAAGGACAACTTGCTTTTCACTCAAGGTGTGTTTTGTTTTCAGCAAAGGAAATGGATATTGCTGTCTTGAAAAGAAAATCATTGCAAGCATTCAATGTACATGACTCAATTGTTCAACATTTAATGCATTATGGATCATCACATTTGCATATAGTCAATTCATACTGGAATAGTTGGTCCAAGAACAAAACTGGCAGAGACCTGACAAACCATTCAGATGGGCATAAGATCACTGAGAGATAATTTTAATTAGCTTTAGTTTTGATATAGAATGCCACATAGTTGGCATACATCTGGAACAAATATGAAAAACTAAATATAAAATGTGATATGCAAGAGTGAACACTTTTTTTTGTGGATGGCATGTTATAGAACACAGAACATAGAACCTTACAGCGCAGTACAGGCCCTTCGGCCCTCGATATTGTGCCGACCAATAGAACCATCAATGATGTTTTAAACAGTGTCTATTTATTGAATTAGATACATAGCTCTTATCATTTAGATTGCCTATCTTTTATTGATGTTACTGAAAAGGATCTGCCT
This sequence comes from Sphyrna mokarran, assembly GCA_024679065.1. Classification (NCBI taxonomy): domain Eukaryota; kingdom Metazoa; phylum Chordata; class Chondrichthyes; order Carcharhiniformes; family Carcharhinidae; genus Sphyrna; species Sphyrna mokarran. The sequence continues at coordinate 46,333,252 of JAGIQG010000015.1, forward strand.
CCATTGTACCCTTTTAGTTTCTTATACTCTCCAGTGAAGCGAGGATTTACCTACACAGATAGGCTTCAGTGTCACACATTTCACAATAACCATTTTGACAGAAACTTCCAGAACATCAGAGCTGAAAGAAAAATTTTAACTAGGATTGTTTATGTTATAGAGTCATCGAGTCAAAGAGGTTTACATTATGGAAACAGGCCCTTTGGCCCAACTTATCCATGTCACCCTTTATTTTTAAACCCTAAACTAATCTCAATTGCCCGCATTTGACCCATATCCTTCCATACCCATCATACCCATGTACTGTCTAAACGCTTTTTGAAAGATAAAATTGTAACTGTCTCTACTACCATGTCTGGCAGCTTGTTCCAGACACTCATCACCCTCTGTGTGAAAATAACTGCCCCTCTGAACATTTTTGTATCTTTCCCCTCTCACCTTAAACCTATGCCGTCTAGTTTTAGACTCCCCTACCTTTGGGAAAAGATATTGATTCTCTGGCTAATCTGTGCCCCATATTATTTTATAGACCTCTATAAGGTCACCCCTCAGCTTCCTACATTCCAGAAAAAAAGTCCCAGTCTATTAAGCCTCTCTTTATGACTCAATCTATGAAGTCTGGGTAGCATTGTAGTAATTCTTTTCTGCACTCTATTGAGTTTCACAATATCCTTTCTGTAATAGGGTGACCAGAATTGCACACAGTATTCCAATTGTGGCCTTACCAATGTCTTGTACAACTTTAACAAGACGTCCCAACTCCTGTTTTCAATGTTCTGACCAATGAAATTAAGCATGCCGAACGCCTTCTTCACCACTTTGTCCACCTGTGACTCCAATTTCAAGAAGCTATGAACATGTACTCTTAGTTCTCTTTGCTCTGTAACTGTCCCTAACACTCTACCATTAACTGAATAAGTCCTGCCCTGGTTCAATCTACAAAAATGCATTACCTTGCATTTGTTTAAATTAAACTCCTTCTGCCATTTGTCAGCCCATTGGCCCAATTAATCAAGATCCAGCTGCAATTGGAGATAATCTTCCTCACGGTCCACGATGCCACTAATCTTGGTGTATTCTGCAAATTTACTAACATTGCCCTCTATATTCTCATCCAAGTCATTAATATAAATTCAAATAACTGATCTCTGAGATATATTCCTGGTAAGAACTCAGTAAGAATTTAGCAACATCAATTTTAAATCCAACCGATTTATTTGATAGTAAAATTGCGAGCTTTCGACACTGTCTTCGTCAGGCAAATGCAGTGTTCTGGCATCTTTACATGTATTCCTGGTCACAGGCCTCCATTTTGAAAAACAACTCTCTACAACCACTCTCTTGCTTCTCTCTAGAAGCCAATTTTGTATCCATTTAACTACCTCACCCTGGATCCCGTGAGATTTAACTTTATGCAACAGCCTACTATGCGGTACCTTGTCAAAGGCCTTGCTAATGTCCATGTAGACAGCATCAACTGCACTGCCCTCATCTACCTTTTTGGTTACCCCTTCAAAAAATTCAATTAATTTTATGAGACATGATTTTCCACTCACACAGCCAATTAGGATTGTATCCTAATCCTACTAATTAGGATACAAGGACTTATCCTAATTAGTCCTTGTATCTCTAAATGCCTGTAGATACTGTCTCTCAAAATACCTTCCAACAATTTACTTACCACAGATGTGAGGCTCATTGGCCTGTAGTTCCCAAGCTTTTTCCAGCAGCCCTTTCAAAACAAAGGCACAATATTTGCCACTCTCCAATCTTCAGGCATCTCACCCGCGATTATCAATGATTCAAATATCTCGGCTAGGGGATCCGCAATTTCCTCCCTAGCCTCCCAAACATCCTGGGATCTACCTCATTAGGTTCTTATAATTTTTTTTGCAATTGGTTTAGGCTTATTTAGTAATATTCCTTTAAGCTGTTTTGTGATCTGTTTAACAGTGACAACACCACTCTCTCTTTGGTGTCCTTCTAGATCCTTGTCATCGATAAAACATGAAAGTCTTTGACATTTCAGATTTTACTTCTGAAAATCTTCTTCAATATATTATAGCCTTTGGCCTCAAGGTTTATTTATTTTAATGCTACTAGTCTTCTATTATCACTATCATTTTAGTTTATCTTATATTCCATTAGTGAGTCAGAAAATTTGATTCATGTCTTTGAGGATAGTGCTAAATCTTTATTCTGCTTTTGACATAGGAATGGTGCTGCATGCTCCTCAATCATTTTCTCCTTAAGTGACAATGGAGACATCCTCAGTCTCTTTGGCGTTGCAATATCAGTATCTCATTCTTTACCAGAAGCGACTGTGTTTTTCAGACCCGTACAAGAGCAATTAGTATTTATGATATTATATTGACTGGTCACTTAAGTGCCAGCCAGCATCACACGCATTTGGGCAGGGTAAGCGGAGCTGGTGGGGGCAGAGCGAGGCTGGCACCAGGTTCAATGGCAACTTGGCATGAATGTTAAAGGCGGCTGCCAAAAATGGCAGAAGACAATTGAGGAAGTGGACATCATGGCAGCATCTGGAAGACATTCCAATTGGGAGGGCACTTCAAATGGGCAAGAATTTGAAAAATAAAAGCAAATTACTGCAGATGCTAAAATCTGAAACCAAAAATGCTGGAAAATCTCAGCAGGTCTGGCAGCAACTTTCAGGAGACAAGAGCTGATGTTTCAAATCCAGATGACACTTTAAGGATCATCTGGACTTGAAACATCAGCATTTTCTCTCCTTACAGATGTTGCCAGAGCTGCTGAGATTTTTCAGCATTTTCTTTACGGATTTGAAAAATGTTGATTGAAATCTGAAGAATAATTTTCTTTTCACTCCAGATGTGTTTTGTTTTCAGTGGATGAAATTCAACGGATATTGCTTTAAAAAAAAAGTCAGACCATATTCCCAGATTTCCTGATGAGTGTCTGCACGCTCTCGTGGAGGTGGTGACAGTTAGGAGGAACATCTCTTACTGGGGGATGAAAGAAGGATGATATCCCATGAAGCCTGGGTAGAGGTAACAGCTGAGGTCAGTGGGCATGATCTGGATACAATGCAGGAAAAGGATCTTCTAAGTGTAGCAAAGGAGTGCTGAATAGAGCTTGCATTTACAGAGGATACAAAGCAATGACAATGCTGAGAAATCTACCAGTGGTGATGGGGGGGGTGAATCAGGCAATCTTCACCAGCCATCAACTGGGAACCTCCAGTGTGAGTGAGGAAGAAAGTCCTCAGGGAGGCTGGTATCTCTGAGGAAGGTAAGAACCCAATGGGCAGAAGTGAAACAGGCTGAGAGCTAAAAAAATGTTTGGGCATCTCATCCGTCATATGGACTTCACTGATATGCCAATCAGTGAGATATTGCGATGCCATTGATATCACTATCATATTATGGAAATTGACCCTGTATGATATCACTCATAGTTCTGACTGCTTGTTTTCACCCCTCAAACGAAACTTCACCAGACCCAGCGAAGTCCCTGAGGGCCCTTCATTAACATCGGAGTTGGCATGAAGGCAAATGCACCCAAACACATCCTTTCTTAGCACCAGGCATCAGCTCAGATGCTGACAATTAATCATAATGTGTGTTTAAGAAATACATTTTGATTATATTTCTAGTAAGGGGTATGTTTAAAATTCAGCTCTGTTTTACATGGTATTGATTTGTCTGGGCAACGGATAGCTCAAATGTTGAGGATTCAGGATAAGACTGATTTTAGCTAATGATGTGTTTGCCTAAACAGCGTTAATGTACCTGTGATTATTTAGGTTTCCCTGGAGGTTGACAAGAAACAAAGGCATGGGCTAATGGAAGGAGCTAAGCTTCAACAAAAGGTACACAGTTTTTGTTTTATTTCAAAACACTTAGCTTTCTGTCTGGTCCTGAATGAGGCAAGAGAGATCTTTTCCTCTCTATCCCTGGAGGATACTGTATGAGGCTGTTAGAAAACAGCTGTCTCTTTCTCTCTTTCTCTCTGCAAAGGTGTTCAAAATGCTCAAGGACTGTTAATAAAAACAAACATATAAGCATTGGGGTTTGCTAGCTGATTTTGAGGAGTGGTTTTAAGTCTATGACCGGAATATTGCTTAAATTGGAACTAATAGAGATAGGTCAGCAGTTAAGAACTTTACCTTGCCATGTTTAAGTATTTTTCAATTGGTAAATGTTAAGTTAATTCATCTGTTGGCACAGCTGTATGCAGCTGACTAGAAGACTCCACAAATCCAGAGGCATGAAAGTTATATGCAACAGTGAGTTGAGAATCATAGCCATTGGGTGTCCACCCAATGGAACACAATTGGAGGGGATCTTTGCTCTAATCATCCAACACGTAGATGTGGTAGCTTCCTTTAAAAGCCAGGATGTCCTATGGCACCGGACCTCTATCATGTGAAGGTATTACATCATGAATGAATACCCTGGCAGCTGTATTGTGATGTCTTCTGCAGAGTTATCCTCCTTGCCCTAAACATCCAGTGCCTGTATCCACTTAAATTCCTCTTTTTTTGCCTCCTGATCTTTTCCTTAGAGGAGGTGCTCCCTGCTGAATAAATAAGACCCATCTGCAGAGATGTTAATGGGGCTGACATGAGTACTAAGGGCGCCAAAGAGTTGGAAATCTCAGAGAGATGTCACAAGACTGAAATGTCCTAAAAGCTCCAGACAATATGTACAAACCTCAAAAGAAAGCAGTGAAAATGTTTATAATACTCTAGTCCGAGCTCTCGCCAACCTCCCAATAATTCCTACCAACTCAGCCTGCCTTTGTTCCTGCCACTTTTATCCTACCCTTGGATTGAAAGAATGGCAAAATCATTGATGTCTGCCTGAGTTGCTTGCTGTGCTGAGTTGAAAATTGCACATGCAATGTAATATTCAGTTCAAATGCAATTTTATTCCTCTCAATGAACTTCCTCATTGAGAAGGTGGGCATCTGATCCATGAATCCACGATAATGTTGAAGTGTGTGCCCAACATCTTCTCTTGCAATTTCACACCCTTCCATGCCCAGTTCGTGCCTCCCTGGGCAGCCTAAAATTCTGCCCAAGGTGTATTTACATGGAATGCATGGACAAAATCACCCCTTTCCCCACTCCACATCCTTTAATGTTCTCCAACTGTAAACAAATATATCTTCCTATTCCTTTTAGCCATCCTTAGTAATGTTCCTTGCCCAAATGATCACTTATTGTATCGAAGCTAGGTATCCACGATTCCTATCATAGAATCATAGAATTCCTACAGTGCAAAAAGAGGCCACTTGGTCCATCAAACCTAAACCGACAACAGTCTCACCCAGCCCTATCCCCAGAACCCAATGTATTTACCCTGCTAATCCCCTGCCACAAACAGGCAATTTAGTATGGCCAGTCCAACTCACCTGCACATCTGTGGGCTGTGGGAGGAAATCAGATCATCTGCAGACACGTGGAGAACGTACAAACTCCACATAGACAGTGATCCAAAGCAGGAATTGAATTCAAGTATATTTCCAAAAGGGAGGAATCTGCTTCAGAGGTGACGACAATAGTTGCTAATATGTATCAAGAATGTTATTATTAAAATAATTTAAAAAAAAAAGAAACTTATCTTTTCACCAGATAGGCCTGTCTAGAAAAATTGAGCACAGCATGCCTGATTTTATGTTTTTCAGGCATCCTTGATGCAAATCCACATAATTGCACCTCATTAAATGATCAATTTCCAACTTTAATCTTGCTTATTATACACAAATAATCTTAGAATCATAGATATGGGTAGATTGGGTACATTAAGGAGATTTCTGATAGACAAGGAAATTAAGGGTTATGGGGAGAAAGCAGATAAGTGGAATTGATATACTTCAGATCAGCCATGATCTTATTGAATGGTGGGGCAGGCTCAAAGGGCTAGATGGCCTACTCCTTCTCCTATTTCTTATGTTCTTGTGTTCAGGCCCTATATCCATAATCTGACATATTTACCCTGCTGATCTCCTTGATTCTAAAGAGCAATTTAACATGGTCAGTCAACCTAACCCACATATCTTTGGACTGTGGGAGGAAACTGGAACATCCAAGAGTAAGCCATTCAAACATGAAGAGGACATGCAAACACCACACAGTGACCCAAGAAGGGAATTGAATTCAGGTCCCTGGTGATGTGAGGCAGCAATGCTAACCACTGTGCCTCCGTGCCGCATTCCTGAATCCTATTTTTTGTTGTTGTTGTTGAAGTATTTTTGCTTGGTTTCTATGCAATCACAGCATAGAATCATGTGCAATCATGTTTTCAAAATTATCCTGCCATTCCTTACCAAGATTTGAATTGTGCCATTTGCAATTTCTTTTGAAAGGTAATCCATTTTTTCATTTTTATTGTCTTATTGATTCAGCTTTCAAATCAGCACTGCTTAGCTCTGCTTCCTTCATTGCCATAAGCATTGCCTGTCTGAAAAATTCTATTTTCTGCTGCAGTTTCTAACCTCTATGTATATATGTATATATATCCAAACTCTAATTGCAAACTTCATCCTGCTCACAGCTAACTGTTAAATCAAATTCAGTTTCCATCTTATACAAATGATCAGCCAACAGAATGTATTCCTGACCTAAAAATTGTCCAGTTTTTTTCAATATTGATTTCAAAAAACATAAAGACAGGCAAGACTATGCAATAGTTACAAAAAGCAACACAAATCAGACTGTCGGCTGGATTTAATGCAGCTGGTCATTCCCGAAGCACAGTGACCAGGCCAATTTAGTGATGATTCAGGAATTAAATTGGGATATGCAGCTTTACTGCATTCTTGGATGGACACCCGTGAAACTCTGTTGGATCTTCCTGCAGGAATGCGGAGTTGGGCATTCCTTTTAGTCAAACACTCTGATTGATTGAAGGATCTGGCTTTGGGAAGTATCAGGTGTGGGTTTTGAAAACCACCACCTACCTCTGACCTTTCCAGAACCCCAACAGCTGGACTAGTCTGGTGAAAGGTCATCTAGATTCAAAACATTGGCTCTATTCTCTTCCCCCAGATGCTGTCAGAGCTGCTGAGGTTTTCCAGCATTTTCTGTTTTTGCTTCAGATTCCAGCATCCACAGTATTTTGCTTTTATCTAAGTCCTGCCTTGGTTTGATCAACCAAAATGCATCACCTGGCATTTACCTAAATTAAACTCCACCTGCTATTCATCAGCCCAGTAGTGGGAAAGAATTAGAAGGATTAACACGCTGTGGATCAACCTGTTGAACTGCGTCATGAACACTATTTCCGTGGCCAACATGTCGAGGAAGAGGGCTTTAACTGGAGCTTCTGGCACAGAGGTAGGAGTGCCATCTAATTGTGTGCCAAAAGGTTTTCAGAAAAGTAGGTCAGAACCTATGTAGGTTCTGAGATAAAGGATCAAATCTTCTGTTCTTGGCGGATACCTCGTGTGCTGACTGAAAAATGAGGGTGACACTCCAGCCGTCTCTGAGGAGGAAGGTTTGTGATGTCTTCTGCTCAGCTAAGTAGATAGCAATAGGCCTTCCTCCAAACTGAGGTTGTTCCAGAACACAAATCAGAGGCTGGCAGTTCCTGCAACAGGTAGCCTTGCAGAGTGGAGCGACCAAGCGAAAAGGTAAGTTCTATTGGGGTTTCGGGGAGGAAGTCTCATGGGATGAGGGTTATGGGGAGAGGGGGTCTATGAGGCTGTGAATGGTCATCCTCCTGCCCCACATCAATGTCCTTGATCGTGCACAGATTAGTGTAGATGAAAGGATTTTCCCCTCCAGCTGAGTTGAAGCCTGCTCAGTTTTACTAGTCATTCAGGCCCTTCGGGCTCAGCTGGAACTAGAAAGATTGCAATGGAGGTGGGAAGAGGCCCTAAAATGCTCATTAATGAGCATTTAAGGGATTCAAGTAGAGGTGAAAAAGAAAAGTTGAACATGGGCCTTCCTACACAGAGTTTAGTGAGGTAAAAAGGCATCGAGTACGAGTCCTGATGCCAATCTGCTATCTTCCTGGGCTGCCCATCTCCATACTCACCTCCTGTGGATCAGTGCTGCTTGCAGGTGGATTATTGAAACACTGAGAGACTGAAGTAAATGAGGATTTTTCCTTCAGTACACATCCAAAAGCAGGTTGATTTTCCTGGGTTCTCTGTAAACTTTGAGACACAATGAATGATCACAAAAGGATTCTGTGAATTAATTAACATATTACCACATTCCTGACACTTGATGAGTCCCTGCTTGCTGAATTATCACTCTTCCTATTTGTGGGAAAGTTTATACAATCCACATTGTGATCAATAACAATCAACAGTAACAACAGTGGGCAGAATTTTACTGGCAGTAAATGAGCAGAGCGAGCCAATAAAATTGAGCGAGAGCTGCAAAATCAGGATCACGCCCGATTTCTTGGCTCTCGGGGTTTTACGAGAGCTAGATTTCCATTGAGCTCTGCCTCTCGCTGGAAGTAGGCAAGAAGCTGATTCAAGTATTTAAATATGTTGTAATGTTCACTTACATGCGTTTCGTGAGCCCAGTCCTCTGTCGTTAGGTTTCATTTGCTTTTATGACCTCACCAAAAGAGGTTCTCTCCGGTGAGGAAAACAGCTGCTCCGTCTAAATAAGGAACAGTCATGTTAGCCTTGCTGGTAAAACTGGAGGCCATTGATGCCCCCCCAAGGAGGCTGAGGGCAGGATGGATATCCCTTGGGCAATGTCCAGCAGGCACCTTGACACTGCCCATTGGACAGTGCTGGAGGCAAGGCCATTGGAACAGGGCGTATGGGGGTCTAAAACAGGTGGGGCTGAAAGGGTGGGGCCTATGGTGCAGGAGCGAAGTGAACAGGACATGAGAGGATGTGAAACAGGGTGGGGCATGAAGAGGGCGACCTGATCAGAACCACTTGGCAACAGGATCAGATCAGAGGAAAGGGAGCATAATCAGTCTGGGCAATAGTGGGGGCAACAGGTATTAGATGCCCATGTACTGTGGGGCTCATGATAGGCTGTGGGCCCCCATAATCGTAAGAGGGGTGAGGTTTGTTCAGGCTGGCTCCAGCAGAAAGTGCCTTTCTCTCTGTTTGTCAGGCCCCTGCTGCTGAAATTGTGCATGTGCAGCTTCAGAGATTGGCACATGCACAGTAACTCCCTTTACAGGCTGGCTAGCAAATTAAGTAAGAAGTCTCACAATACCAGGTTTATGTCCAACCAGTTTATTTGACAGTAATCCCTTTCGGAAACGGTGTTCCTTTGTCAGGTGTGTGAGACTCCTGACTGTGTTTATCCCAGTCCAATGCTAGCATCTCTACATCAAAGCAAATTAAGCCCAGCCCACTGCCTGCAGCAGCTAGAAACATCCTATACCATATTTTTCAATGACTAAGTACATAAATTTGGTTATGAAAACTCACCCAAAAAACAGATCAGAAACTCTCCCATTTTCACACTAGCTGGACACAGGGCGGGACTTTACATGTTCACTCAGGCAAGAACATAAAATCCTGCCTGAGGCCAATGGAGATGTCTGTTCTGTAAGCCTCACCTGCCCCAGAATCAGGGAACGCAAGTTGGTAGAATTCCAGCTTTACAATCATTCTCATAAAATTCTGCCCAACTTATGTTCATATAGCACTTTTAATATAGTAAGCTGTTCCAAAGCATTTCACAGGAGACTTATCAAACAAAATTTGATACCACATAATAGCGAAAACGTGGTCAAAGAGGTTGGAATTAAGGTGTGTCTTAAAGGAGGAGAGAGAATAAGAGAGACAAAGAGGTTTAGGGAGAGAGTTCTGCATCTTGAGCCCTTGACAGCTGAAGGTGGACCTGACTGTCTGCCCCTCAACCATGGTTACATTCACAACTGGATGTCCCTCAAGAAAGAGCATGTTGAAGTGTTCCGCACTCACTGGGAGACATAGGGACAGGGGTGTATTATTGACCCCTTCAATCACATTTTGGTTTGATGTTTTAAGTTTCCATTATGCTTTGTATTTTGTTGTGGCGGTTTTTCCCCTCCCCCTCTACATTAAGGGCTGTCCCTTTTACTTTGTCCCTTAGCTTATTTGATTTAGTTTATTTGATTTGCCAGAAAGATGGCAGCAGAAAATGCAACTAATACTGGTGGTATGATTAAACATAGGGTATCCTTGAGGCTTGTTTGGGATGTTCACAGATATCTGAGAGGGCTTTGGCCTAGAGGAGCTAACAGTTCTGGGAGGAGCAAGGCCACGGAAGCTTTTGAATGTTAATATTGAGGTGACTACAGGTCAGTGTAGGTCAGTAAGTACAATAATGATGAATGAATCACACTTGGACAATGATTCCAGACTTACAGGTGTTAGAAGGTGCTGAGGCCAGTCAGGAGTGTGTTGAAATTGTTAAGTCTGGAGGTATTAAAAACAATGAGCAAGAAACAATTAACTATCTGACAGAAATATATTATTTTGCAAACAATCTCTCTGTTCACTTTGCTGTTTATTAAAACCGGAGCTTGATATTAAAATTAAGGATTAAGTTCAGACGAATCAACATTTTAAATTTAGTTGAGATTAAATTCAAAGGCATGAGATGGGAGTGGGCTGAGCTGGTAATGTTTAAAAAATATCATACAACACCAATGCATCCTCCTAGAGAACATAAATGCCATTGATTCATGCAACAACGGGCTCTGTATGTGGTAAGACAGAGAATATAATTAAAGGAAATAATTCACTCAAAAGCAATGGAAATAGTAATCCAGAGGACTGGAGATATGTGGAAAACTACAAAGGAACACAAAGGAAATATTAAGAGCTGCAAGAAGCTGCAATATGAGAAAGTTTGCAAATAAAATGAAAGCTAACAGTGATAGGTTTTATAAATAGAGAATACGGCAGTAGCCGAAGAAAATGTGGATGACCAATTAAAAACACATATAGATGATATTGTAATAGACAGCAACCAAAAATGAATTCATTCATTGGATTCACTGTAAGTAACAAGAAGAAGTCTTGTGGTGCACTGGATCATGCCACTGCAGGACTTCATGGTAAATGAAGATGCATTCATAATGGAACCAAATAAGCATCAACATGATAAGTGTGTGAGACATTCCTGGTCAGGCATAAGACAGTAAGAAATTGGAGTACGTACCATCATCATCCATAACTCCAGGCTACAACATGCATGTAAAAGTGTATGGTGCCACAGTAATTTTGAGTCAAGAACAAAAAAGTATAAAGAAAAGTACAGCAGAGGAATAGGCCCTTTTGTCCTCCAAGCCCATGCCGATCATGATGCTCTAACTAAACTGAAAATAAACCTTCCACCCTGACTCAGCCTGTATCCCTTTATTGCCTCCCTATTCACGTACCCATCTAGATGCCTCCTTAAATGTTGCTGGTTAGCCTGCTTCTTCTAAATCCTCTGACATCATGTTCCAGGCATCCACCACTCTTTACATGCCCAATGGAAGAATGAATGGGATGTATGGGCATGGATTACACATTTACAGAGAAAAACAAAGTACTTCCTTGGCACTTTCACTTCCCAGCAGAAAGATGCAAAGCATTTTCAGAGCTAAAGGTTTATCAATTGGAAGCTTTCGTTGAACTCAAAATTTATGGCCAAAATTTTACAAGAAAGATGATTTATTAAAAGGATATGAGGCAAGCTTAGACCTTAATAAATTCAGAAGGATGGACAGTTAATCTATAGGAGAATATATGATCAAATTTAACAGGTTATATATAACATTGCAGAAATTCTATTTGTACATCCCTAATTCAAGGTTGGTTTTCAAATTGTTGGGTTATGTTAAAGTATCGTGACTGGAGTTAGGCTCTGAGAAAGAGATATGCTTCTGGAACAGATGTCTGAAGCTTTAAAAAATAAATTCTGGGTATCAATCACTTCCAGCCACTTGCATGGTGCCAATGTGACCTTCAGCAGTAACACGACAAGCAGAAGATTCAATGCTGGCAACATTTCGAGACTGCTTAGAGTTTGGAGTCAGTAGTTTGCTGCTCTTCACCAACGCTGGCCCTCAGATGTATTCACCTCCTCCCTCACTCTCTCCCTTCATTCCTGCCTCTGATAGCAGCACACGGCAGCTCCTGACCTGGCTGGGAATGCAATGTTATGTGCGTAGTTGCACATTCTCCCTATGTCTGTACGGGTTTGTTCCAAGTTCTCCAGTTTCCTCCCACAGTCCAAAGATGAGTAGGTTAGGTTGATTGGCCATGTTAAACTGACCCTTAGTATCAGGGGATTAGCAAGTGAATACATGGGGTTATGGGAATAGGACCTGAGTGGCATTGTGGTTTTGCAGACTCAATGGGTCGAATGGCTTCCTTCTGCATTGTAGGGATTCTATGAGGTTTCTATCAACCTAGTGCCACAATGATTTTGATTTTGTTTGTTCAGGAACAGATAGAGACTGAGACAATGAATTTGACCTTAATGACCGAAAGAAGTAGACGATTCCACATAGCCTGATTTCACAACAGAGTGAGGCTTTTTTCCTCTTATATATTAAACAACTAGCCACTGCCAGGGCTGCTGGCCCTATTAAAGATGGTAGCCCATTATCAAGAGCAGCTGATCAAAAGCCTGGCATCTTATCAGTGCCAGAGATAGCAATGGCCATTGCTACGACTGTGCTTTGGAAATGAGTGAGCATCAATGGCTAGCAGCCTCAAAGACAAGCAAGTGGAGTCTGGGCACTGGGGCCAGGCAAGCAGTCAATCCTGGTGATTGCAAGGGTTTGGGGGGAAGAGAGGGGGCAGTTGTCATTGAGGATAAGCCATGCTGTTTTCTTGGGGGGTCCATTGCCAGCGGAGGAACCATTCCATGGACCATGGAATGCCCATAATGGAGGTAACCTTGAATCTCCTTTGGAAGTCTTCAGATCCCAGAGTATGGAGTCAGCTGTCCAAGCAGTGGTGAGTTAAACTGTTTAAATTCCAGAATGAAGCAAGTCCTCAAAAACTTTTAATTAGCTCTGTGGTCAGGGATTTCTGTTTTAAGACTCCATCAGAAATAAAACAGATTCCCAAGTTGATATAAAAAATTAATTAATTTGGAAGAATCATGAGCAAAGAATCAGCTTTAAAGACCTGGCAAGGGACAAGATTCAACACTTTTATGACCAGAATATGTAGCACTGAAATGGACATGTTCCATAGGCAATCAATCCAAACAGCTCCTAGCCTGTGCCCTTTGCAGTACACTTTTAACTCACGCAAAGGTGAATGGAGATTTGCAGTTAATCTACAGATGAATAAGAAAACTTCTTCAGACCTACTGAACTGAAACCAACACACCCTTCCATGCCTTCCTCCCTGCCTCAGACAGACCCCTACTCTGACAACATTTCTGCAGCAAACAGCCACCCTGCCTCATACAGCCTTCCTCCCTCGGAGAGTCCTGCCCTTGACACTTAGAGTGTAGCCACCCTTTCTCCATTGCTCACTAACTCATACAGCCCTATGCCACTGCCTTTTGCCTTTTGTCACCTAACCTCAACCATGGCATGTCACTGAACAATGCTTCCCAGAGAGGCAAGTGTAGTGAACTCCAGCAAATGCATTACCTTGACTGTTACATGCCACTTATAAGCAGTTGTGAATCTGAAGGCATATATTTCTCACTTGCAGCAAACTTAATTTGAAAAGTGAACTTAATTCAGATGAGATTGCTTTTTAATCAGCATTCTTAACGTGCAACTGCTTACAAAAGGGTTCCCCAATGTTTTTGATTTGATTTGATTTATTATTGTCACATGTATTGGGATGCAGTGAAAAATATTGTTTCTTGCACGCTATACAGACAAAACATACTGTTCGTAGAGTACATAGGGAGAAGAAAATGAGAGAGAGCAGAATAATAGTACAGGTATAGCTAGGGTGTAGAGAAGCATCAACTTAAAATATGGTAGGTCCATTCAAAAGTCTGATGACAGCAGGGAAGAAGCTGTTTATGCGTCAGTTAGTACATGTTCTCAGATTTTTGTATCATTTTCCCATGGAAGAAACTGGAAGTGAATGCATCCAAGGTGTGTGGGGTCTGTGTTTCACTGAGGCAGCGGGCAGTGTGGATGGATTCAGTGGGTGGGAGGCTGGTTTGCATGATGGAGCACAACTCTTTATAGTTTCTTGTGGTCTTAGACAGAGCCATACCAAGCTTGTTGTCAGGAAGCTGAACTGAACTTCAAACTTCCAAGAACCTAATTCCTTAATTTCATCCCACTGTTTCCTGCGCAACTAAGGCTGCTAAGCTTCTGACTCCCAAGAGTAGTACTTACTCCAGTTCAAAGATCATTGATTGATTCAGTAGCTTTATTCTGCTGATCCCTTTAACATCTTGATCGGTTTCACTTTTACAAAAAAATCTCAACACTATCAGTACAGCCAATTCAAATATAGATACCATTTTCACAATTACTAGTCATGAAAAAGCACACTTCCCCAGCTATATTCCCATCTAGTCAGTAGTTGCAAAGACAATCCCAGTTAACAACACATCAGACAACATTCACTTCAGTTATGACCATTGGTGGCACTGCTACCTCAGAGCATCAGGAATCCAGGTTCGGTTCCCGACTTGAATCACTGTCTGTGCACAGTCTGCACATTCCCCCAGGTCTGTGTGCGTTTCTGCTGGATTCTTCAATTTTGTCCTACAATTTCAAAGACATGCTAGTTTGGTGCTAAATTCTCCCTCAGTGTACCTGAACAGGCGCTGGAATGTGGTGACTAGGGGATCTCCACAGTAATTTCATTGCAGTGTTAAAGTAAGCCTACTTGTGACTAATAAACAAGCTAATGCCAAAATAGAAAAATTGTTGATGTAATTGTTGGGCGGCACAGTAGCACAGTGGTTAGCACTGCTGTTTCATAGCTTTAGGGTCCTGGGTTCGATTCCCGGCTTGAGTCACTGTCTGTGTGGAGTTTGCACATTCTTCTCGTGTCTGCATAGGCTTCCTTCGGGTACTCAGGTTTCCTCCCACAGTCCAAGGATATGTGAATTAGGTTAATTGGCCATGCTAAGAAATTGCCCCTTACTGTCTAGGGATGCGTGGCTTAGAAGGACTTGTAGGGTGTAATATATGGGGGTAGGTCCTGGCTGGGATTGTAGTGTGTGCAGACTCGAAGGGCATCTTTCTGCGCTGTACGGATCTATGATAATTCAGCTTCATATCTGTGAAATTTCTGTTCTGGTACCCTAATAATTACTTTGTATTAATAAAGTTAGATCTATCACAAATGTGTTAATATAAACCCACTTGTGACACTAGTAAATAAATTTTAAACCCTTTTTCTCTGCTGCTTGTTCACAATTCAGTTGTTTATGTTTTGTATAAATATTTCTCTAAATGGTAGACATTGCTGTTGTTAAAGTTATATTTTCAATACATAAATCTGGCAAAAGAAATGAAAAATAAGGATCTAACCTCACAGTGTTCACAAACAATTATAACAGCCTCTAATTAACCTATACCTCTCCGTGAGGTGTAACCAAAGTCAGGAACAAATGATATTCCTCCCCTTTCACTTATGGAACATCTCCAAGTCACATCCCAGCAGTGACTCTGAGGCAGCAGAGATTCAAGATTGCGACATCTGCTGCAGATTTGTTTTCTGAGAGCAGTTTCAATGTCCTCAAACTCCAGCATACTGCAGTCTAAATACACAACCTATTCTGTCATATGCTTGTCTAGATTTTATATAGCTACTTTTTAGTTTATGTTGTGAGTTGTTATTTTCTTTTTCCACCAACTTGCAGTAGTCAGTAAAATAAAAAATACTTATACCTCAAACTTACATCACAACTACATGCTCTGGAAGTAAAAAACAGCATCTTCATCCCCCTCTGCACCAAATTCCCAAATTTTGCATTCTGTTCACAATCACTGTTCACAGGACACTCTTCAGAAAACACATGAGAATTTAAATTCTATTGAGAAGAAGATTTCAAAGTTGCAGAAACAGATAGAGCAAAAGAGCAGATATTTATCAAGGTGAGGGATTATATTGCAGATCAGTTCAATTAAAACTTCACAGCCAATTGATAATTTAGCAGATGATATTTGCTAAATAACTTGCAATTGGTTTTGACCTTTTTTGTTGTCTATTTTGAAGGCTCTACTATTGTCACCCTTGTTATATTCACTCCAAAATTATCTACAGAGTCCCAAGAATGCATGCAGTCTCAACAACAACAACTTGTATTTATTTAACATCTTTAGCATAGTAAAAGATACAAAAGCATTTCATATGAGCTTTGTCAAACAGAATTTAACACTGAGCTACATATGGAAATATTCAGACAGGTAACCAAAAGATGAATTGAGGAGATGGGTTTTAAACAGCGCTTTAATGGAGGATAAAAAGGGAAAGACTCAGAGAAATTTAGGGACAAAATTTCAGAGCTTTGGGATAACAATCAACAGTGTAAGCAGTTGGGAACGGGATCACATATTGAAGGCATTCTTTCATTTTGCTTTGATCATTATTTCTTGACTGCTGCAGAGTCCAAAGTGAATTGGAGCAACAGGGAAACATTCACTATTATTACTACTAAAGAGAGTTTTATCTGAATTAAAACCTATGTAACAAAAAACCAGAGTGAGAAATGGCCATCATCTAAATGATTCAAATGGGATGCTTGATAAATCTCAGTTGGTATTTAAGTGCAACCGAATGCATTCTTTCAATGACGTGGGTAGATTAACAGCAACAGTTGAAACAAGTTAATGAAGCCAGCTTCTAATTCAGTGAATTGTGTGTGAGAGTAGAAGCCCAAAGTGGAATGACTTTAATTTTGACATACCAGCATCTTTTTGTTAAAAATTTAAGTCCTGAGCTGAGAAATTGCTGCCATTTAGTTTTGGGTTTTCTTTTATGGGTGTGGGCATTGTTGGTTAGGCCAGCAATTTATTGTCCATCCCTAATTGTCTTGGAGAAGATGGTGGTGAGTTGCCTTCTTGAGGCATCGCAGTCCATGTGGTGCAGGTACCCCAACAGGGCTGTTAAGAAGGAAGTTTCAGGATTTGAATCGAGCAACAGTGAGAGGAGGCTGATATAGTTCCCATCAGGCTGGTATGTGGTTTAGAGGGGATCTCACACATTTATCAAGTACCCATATGAATCATTTAGATAATGGCTGTTTCCTATTTTATTTATTTTTTACTTCTTCTTCCTCAGGTTGCTTTTTAAATAGATTTAACTCAATAGAGCTGGCTTTGTAGCCATCATGTAAACATGTTTTTCTGATGTTTCTATTCACTAGAGACTCTGCAGCAGTCAAGAAATGATGACTGAAGCTAAATGAAAGAACACCTTCAATATGTAAATCCATTCCGAATAGGTTATTACAATCTGCTGTTATTACACTGCTGATAGTGTTCCTATGCATCTGCTGCCCTTGTCCTTCTGGATGAGTAGAGGGCATAGATTTGGAAAGAGCCTTGGTTTCCTGTTGCAGTTCATCTTTTATATAAGACATACTGCTGCCTCAAAAAGGGAGCACACACTTAGCAGGGAAATCTTAACTCTCGTGTGGCCAGACAGACCTTACTAACAAACGTTTGGACAGCTACACATCCCCAACAGTGGCTGATCCACAGCTCACAGAGTTTGCTTTGGCTGACTCCTTTGACCAACACAATATCAAATTCATGGGTTGTGATTGACATTAATTTGATTGGATTTTGATTTATTATTGTTCCTTGAGCGCTATACAGGCAGAACATACCATCCATAGCACTCGATTTTGCCATTTCCATTCTAAGTGCTGAATCTGGGTATAATGCAGATCAGACTTAGAAATCTGCTTTCAGGCACCCCATTATGCACTCAGCCTGAAAAAGAATCGCCAGTTCCATTTGCACTGTTGGCAGGGCTCAGCGCGCCCAAAACAATCGGAACTTTGAACTATGCACGCGCAGCTAAAAAAAATTGATAAAGCACACCTGTCACATTGTTTCCGGGCCAGATAATGCCTCCTCCGAGCCCCCACAGGTATTACCCCAGCCCCACAGCATTACAGATCCATCTATACCTCATCTTCTGCCACCCAGAACAATCGTGGTCCCCTCCCCTCTTCCCCCCACCGATTTCAGGCAGAGCGGCAACAGATCATGCCCCCCCCAATTCCCTCACAGATATCAGGTCCCTCTCACCCTCAGCCCAGACCCTCCCGCACAAGGCTCCATCTCATTTACACTCCGATGGCTGCGTGACACCTCCCTCTCCCTCCCCTGTCGCTAATCATTGAGGCACTCATCCACCACCACCGCCGCCCCCCCAACCCCCATCAGCACGCCTGCAAGTGCTCACTTGCCTTCCCCTCAGTGCTAACAAACAAACTGCACGAAACTTGCTGGAATGTTCTGTCAAACTGCCTGCAGCTGGTCTGCCCCAACGAGGGGCAGCTCCATTAAAAACTCAAGGATGGATAGGCAGGTAATGCAGGATAAAGCACGCACAATCAGCTCCTCGATTTTCTGAGGACAACTTGGGGAGGCTGTTGGATGGAACAGAGGCAAGACGGACCACCCTCTTCCTCCCAGGAGAACACAGACGCAGGGGAAGGGGTGGGGGGGGGGGGGAGGTTGATGACCATGCAGCGTGAGAGGCAGTCACCGCCTCGATCAGTGCCAGGGCACTGGCCCCCCAAGCTATGAGGCAGTGCCCAAAAAAAAATCAGTGACTTCATCAGTGCAGCATGGGTGAGTGCTGAACCCAGTTAGCATGTTTCCCATATATCTCCCCCAGATCCTTCTATTCCCAACACGCTGCATGCTTCCAGCTCTTGGCCCCCAAGCATCTCTTTCCTTTCTCCCCAACGAGCCCCACTGTGTTTGCCCTCTAAGGTTCACCATCTGATTCTCTACATGAGTCACGCTATCATTTCTTTCATGGTTCCTTCTGTTTCCACAGAAGAAGACCGAGCATAACACCCATGAGAGGGCGAAGACAGAGGGTGTTGAGCCAGACTTCCAGGTCCTCACCCTGTTCAAGGAGCGGACCTGTTCCTGTGATGTAATTGTTGGATTCAATATTCTGTGTTAAAGGGAGTCATGTTCCTGCTGATTATACCTGCAGGAAGTGTGCACATTTGCAGCTCCTTGAGGATCGTGTTAAGGAGCTGGAGCTGGAATTAGAGGAGCTCAGGGTAATTCGAGAGGTTGAGGAGGATATAGGCAGGAGTAACAAAGAGATTGTAACTCCTATAAGTGATAATTGGGTAACTATTAGGAGGAGGGGTAAGAAGCAATCGGGGAGACAATCCCCTGGGGCTGTTCCCCTCCAAAATAAATTTTCTGTCTTGGAGGCTACAGTTGAGGAAGAATCAACTGGAGCTGACCAAAGGGAGCAGGTCTCTGGGGGTGAGCCTGCTGAGAATGCTCAGGTGGGTGGGGGGAATAAGAGATTAGGCCTAGTTATAGGAGACTCCATAGTTAGAGGGACAGATAGGAGGGTAAATAGTAATAAACAGGACTCAGGGCTGGTGTGTTGCCTCCCAGGGGCTGGGGTCCAGGATGTTGCAGATCGGGTTTTTAAGATTCTTAAGGGTGAGGGGAGTCAGCCCCAAGTCATTGTTCATGTGGGGACACATGATGTAGGTAGGACAAGGGAAGGGGATATTAAACAGAAATTTATGGAGTTAGGGTGGAAGCTTAGGTCCATAACAGGCAGAGTGGTTATCTCTGGACTCTTGCCTGTGCCAAGAGATAGTTTAGAGATGAACAGAGAAAGGGATAGTTTGAACTCATGGCTGCGTGGATGGTGCAGGAGGGAGGGGTTCAGGTTCCTTAACAATTGGGACTCATTCTGGGATAGGTGGGACCTCTTCAAGAGAGATGGTCTACACCTGAACCAGAGGGGGACTAATATCTTGGGGGGAAAATTTGCTAAGGCTATGATGGGGGCTTTAAACTGATTCGGGGGGGGGGTGGGATCCTAAGTAGTTGGGGTGCCGAGAGGGATGAGAGTAAGGGGGTTATAGAGGAGAGTTGTAAAACACAGCGGCGTACGGGTGGGGTGGGGCATGGTTTGAGATGCGTATACTTTAATGCAAGGAGTATTCGCAATAAGGGGGAGGAACTTGCAGCTTGGACCAGTACCTGGAACTTCGATGTTGTGGCCATTTCAGAGACTTGGGTAGAGCAGGGACAGGAATGGATGTTGCAGGTTCCGGGGTACAAATGCTTTAGTCGGAGTAGAGAAGGAGGTAGAAGGGGGGGAGGAGTGGCGTTATTGGTCAAAGACTGTATCACGGTGATCGAAAAGAAGTTTGATGAGGACTTGTCTGTTGAGGTAGTATGGGCTGAGATTAGAAACAGGAGAGGAGAGGTCACCCTGTTGGGAGTCTTTTACAGACCTCCTAATAGTTCTAGAGAGGTTGAGGAAAGGATTGCGAAGTCAATTCTGATTAGGAGTGAAAGTAGTAGGGTAATTGTGATGGGGGACTTTAACTTTGCTAATATTGATTGGAATAGCTATAGCTCTAGCTCGTTAGAGGGGTCAGTTTTCGTACAGAGTGTGCAGGAAGGTTTTTTGACTCAGTATGTAGATAGGCCAACTAGAGGTGAGGCTACATTGGATTTGGTGCTGGGCAATGAGCCAGACCAGGTGTTAGGCTTGGAAGTTAGTGAACATTTTGGTGATAGTGACCACAATTCGGTTACGTTCACCTTAGTGATGGACAGGGATAGGCATGAAGCTGGGGGCTGTAGTTATAGCTGGGGGAAGGGTAATTATGAGGCCATCAGGAGAGAATTAGGGTGCATAGATTGGACTAGGGAACTACAGGGACTGGGAACATCTGGAATGTGGTGCTTATTCAAGGAGCAGCTGCTGCGAGTCCTTGATAAGTATGTCCCTGTCAGGCAGGGAGGAAATGGACGAGTAAGAGAGCCTTGGTGTACGAAAAGAGTTGATTTGCTGGTTAAGAAGAAAAAGGAGGCTTATGTCAGGATGAGGCTTGAAGGCTCAGGTAGTGCAATGGATAGCTATAGATTAGCCAGGAAGGAGGTAAAAAGTGAATTGAGGAGAGCTAAGAGGGGACACGAGAAGATGTTGGCTGATAGGATTAAGGAGAATCCTAAAGCTTTCTTTCGATATGTTAAGAATAGAAGATTGGTTAGGGCAAGATTAGGGCCAGTCATAGACAGCAGTGGGAAGTTGTGCGTGGAGCCTGAAGAGATTGGTGAGGCACTGAATAAATATTTCTCTTCGGTATTCACGCAGAGTGCTGGAAATGTAGCTGTGGAGAGCACTGAGGTACAGGGTTGCAAATTGGGGAGTATTGTAGTAGATAGGGAGGATGTGTTAGAAATTCTCGAGGGTTTGAAGTTGGATAAGTCCCCTGGGCCGGACGGGATTTACCCTAGGATTCTCTGGGAGGCAAGAGAGGAGATTGCAGAGCCTCTGGCTCTGATCTTCAGGTCCTCGTTGGTTACGGGTGTGGTTCCGGAGGACTGGAGGATAGCGAATGTGGTCCCATTGTTTAAGAAGGGGAAGAGAGACCTTCCAGGGAATTATAGGCCAGTGAGTCTTACTTCTGTTGTGGGCAAGGTATTGGAGAGAATTATTAGGGATAGGATTTATAGTTATTTAGAGAGAAATGAATTGATTGGGGATAGTCAGCATGGTTTCGTGAAGGGTAGGTCATGCCTTACTAACCTCATTGAGTTTTTTGAGAAAGTGACCAGAGAGGTGGATGGGGGTAAGGCGGTTGATGTAGTATATATGGACTTTAGTAAGGCGTTTGATAAGGTGGCCCATGGAAGACTTCTACAGAAAATGCAGATGTGTGGAATAGAGGGTGATTTAGCTAATTGGATTAGGAATTGGCTGGCAGATAGAAGACAGAGGGTGGTGGTTGATGGGAGATATTCATCGTGGAGTTCGGTGACGAGTGGTGTGCCTCAGGGGTCTGTTTTGGGGCCCCTGCTGTTTGTAATTTTTATAAATGATCTGGATGAGGGTATTGAGGGATGGATCAGTAAATTTGCAGATGATACTAAAGTTGGTGGTGTGGTAGATAGTGAAGAGGGGTGTTTTAGTTTACAGAGTGACTTGGACAAGTTGCAGAGCTGGGCCGAGAGGTGGCAAATGGAGTTTAATGTGGAAAAGTGTGAGGTAATGCACTTTGGCAGGAACAATAAATGTGTAGAGTATAGGGCTAATGGTAGGGCTCTTAATAGTGTTGAGGAACAGAAGGATCTTGGTGTATGTGTCAATAGATCCCTGAAAGTAGGCAGTCAAGTGGATAAAGTTGTTAAGAAGGCATATGGAGTCTTAGCTTTTATTGGTAGGGGGATTGAATTTAGGAGCCGCAGCATCATGTTGCAACTGTACAAAACTCTAGTGCGGCCGCACTTGGAGTATTGTGTGCAGTTCTGGTCGCCACATTATAAGAAAGATGTGGAGGCATTGGAGAGGGTACAGAGGAGGTTTACTAGGATGTTGCCTGGTATGGAGGGCAGGTCCTATGAAGAGAGGTTGAAGGATTTGAGGTTGTTTTCGTTAGAAAGGAGGCGGCTAAGAGGGGATCTTATTGAAGCATATAAGATGATTAGAGGTTTAGATAGGGTGGACAGTGATAGCCTTTTTCCTAGGATGGAGAAAGCTAGCACGAGGGGACACAGCTTTAAATTAAGGGGTATGAGTTATAGGACGGATATCAGAGGTAGGTTCTTTACTCAAAGAGTGATTAGGGAGTGGAATGCCCTGCCTGCAGCTGTTGTAGATGCGCCAAGTTTGGTGGCGTTTAAGAGGTTAGTTGATAAGTATATGGAAGAGAAGGGAATGGTTTAGTTTGGAGGGGCATTGCTTTTTATTTTGGTCGGCACAACATCGAAGGCCGAAGGGCCTGTTCTGTGCTGTATTGTTCTATGTTCTATGTTCTATGTTCTATGTAATTCATGTGTTTGGCATCCCGGATTCCTCTCCCTCCCTTGTGCTTAACCTCATGTCCTGCGTTTCAGGGAGAGACCCTGAAGGCCCGGAGTCTTTTGGACTGCAGGTCCTAGTTGCAGCTCCTATCCAACCTGAGAACGATAGCTCGGACAAGTCCTCAGAGGATATGGGTGAGGGTGGCACGTTTATCCGTCAGCTTGTACCTCACAACTCACCATCACAGAAATAGATATGTCATTGAACCCGGTTAATGTTGAGGCTTCAGGTCACAATGCGGTGAGCACGAAACACCTGCTCATGCACATCAGGTGGAGGAGGAATGTGGGGGCCTGCTAGAAGCGAGAACTAAGCTGGCCACAGGCTACATGCTGAGCCTCTGAGATCATTTCTCCCTCAGCTGCTGGAGATGCAGCAACAGAGCCAGAGAATGCAGGAGACGCTGATGGCCACTCTGGACCAACTGCGAGATGCTGGGAGGAGTCCCAAAGCTGTCAGGTGAACCAGCTTTTGCTTGTCATGCGCTCTTCCAAAGTCAACACCTCGAAGGTGGCGTCTGCAGTGAAAAGCCAGGGACAGGGGATCCTCACCGAGGTGGCAGACTCCAAGCAATGGTCGAGTCACAGCAAGCCTCAGCTGAGAGACTGAGCAGGCTTCTCAAGATTCTGCGCCCCAAGGCTGAGAGGCTAAATAGCTTGCAGGAAACTCAGCGGAAGAGCAGCAACTCTTGAGAAGGTGCCCCAGTCTCACACGGCCATGGCTGAGAGCTTGCCTAGTCTCAGAGGGCACTTGCTGTGGCCATTGAGAGATGGCCCATACTCAAGTGGCCATTGCAAAGGGGTCGACCACCATGGGTAGGATGCAGATTGTTCTCCAGGATTGGCAGTGCCAGGTAACATTGGAGTTTCTGAAGCACCAATGTCCCAAGTAGTGGCTCAGAGGCCAAAAGGACCCCAACGGATGAGGAATGGCTTGAGTCCCCAGAGCCCTGTATGAGGGGTTTTAGATCCCTTACCCACTAGACAGACATGGGCACAAGTGCTAGCGCGTATGTGTATCTCAGGCAGGGATCAGACTGGTTTCTACCAGGGCATTATCAGAATGCTGCTTAATGAGTCAGAAAAATAACAAACTGAATTCAGTCTAAAGAAGTGTGAGGCAATGCATTTTGGGTGGGCAAACAAAGCAAAGCACTTCCTCCATCACTGACGCTTAGTAGCAGCAGTGTGTACTAACTACAAAATGCACTGCAGCAATTCACCAAAGACCTTCCAAATCCATGACCACTTCTATTTAGAAGAACAAGGGCAGCAGATATATGGGAACATCACCATCTGAAAGTTCCCTCCCCAAGCCGCTCACCATCCTTCACTGTCACTGCGTCAAAGTCCTGAGATGCCCTCCCTAACGGCATTGTGGATTAACCACAACATGTGGACTGCAGCAATTCAGTCCAGAAACAAAGTCATAAACACAGAGTACCCAGGCCTACAACTTTGACTTTGTTCTGGCTATGTGCCGGACAAATAGAAGGCATTCTTGGGGTATGGGAGAGGTAAGGGGAAAGGAATCCACAATCACCATCCCTTATTGACTGAACCTGGTTATCAGAGCCTCCCTAGCTACCCTTGCATGCCTCAGCTGAGATGCCAACCCTCCACTGCTTGGTTAGTGTTCCAAGGTGTTTTCTTCCTCCTCTTCCTCTTCTTGCTGGTCATTCTTTTCAGTTGTGACCCAACTTGCATTTTATCCCATCATTATATTTTGCCTTTGTATTCAATACATTGTCCAATAAAGGAAAGCGTTCCATATGCTTTTTTCACACTTTGTCCCCCTGCCCTGCCATCTCCAGGGATCTGCGGACATTCATGCCTCTCCCTCTTTCAATGTCCTCCCATTTACTGAGTGTTTCCTTTTCTTTATTAATCCGTGGGACATGGGCGCACTGGTTGGCCAGCATTTATTGCCCATCTCTAGTTGCCCTTGAGAATGTGATGGTGAGCTGCCTTCTTGAATTGCTGCAGTCCACATGTTGTGGTTAATCCACAATGCCGTTAGGGAGGGCATCTCAGGACTTTGACGCAGTGACAGTGAAGGATGGTGAGCGGCTTGGGGAGGGAACTTTCAGATGGTGATGTTCCCATATATCTGCTGCCCTTGTTCTTCTAAATAGAAGTGGTCATGGATTTGGAAGGTCTTTAGTGAACTCCTGCAGTGCATTTTGTAGTTAGTACACACTGCTGCTACTAAGCGTCAGTGATGGAGGAAGTGCTTTGCTTTGTTTGCCCACCCAAAATGCATTGCCTCACACTTCTTTAGACTGAATTCAGTTTGTTATTTTTCCACCCACTCACCCAAACAATTGATATCTTTCTGGAGTCTGCAGCTATCCCCTTTATTGTCAACTACACAGGCAATTTTTGTGTCATCTTAAAATCCCCCAATGGTGCCTCCGTTGTTGTATGTTTTGTGTTAGGTGAAAATGCTTTTCAAAGACATTTATCATTTATTTTATTGGGTTTCACTTGTTGAATGCGCATGGAAGTCAATGTAGTCGATGTAGTCTGGTACCTCACAATGATAATCTAATCCTAATCTTGCTTATTCTACACAAATAATCCTAGAATCGTAGAATCCTTACAGTTCAGAAAGAGGCCATTTGTTCCATTAAGCCTGCACCGACAATAATCCTTTCCCAATAACCCCACGTATTTAACCTGCTAATTCCTCCTGACCCAATGGGGCAGTTTAGCATGGCCAGTTAACCTAACCCACACATTTTTGAACTGTGGGAGGAAATCCATGTAGTCCCGGGGAGAATGTGTAAACTTCACACAATTACCCGAGGCCGAAATTGAAACCTGGGTCCTTGGCACTGTGAGGCAGCAGTTCTAACCACTGTGCCACCATGTCACCCATATATTTATATGTATGCGTATGCACACATATTTTTTCATGGATATAAAAATGTTAATGCATGTATATTTTTTGTTGTGTTCTGCGGAATTATACTCTAGCTGTTACACCTGTGTTGCAGAGACAGACAACAAACGATATCTATACAGTGTTATCTAATTGAACCATTTCAGGTTGACTTCCCAGGCAATTGCATTTGGCACTTTTGGCTTTTCACAAGACGGCAGCACATACTGAATAGGGTTAAAAGACAATATCAAACATTGAATTTCACTTTATTTATCCCATGTCCACAATCTAATTATTTCAGCAGCATATTGCCAATTTACACAAAATAAAGTCCATTCAGATCCATTCAGTTTCAATTTGAAATTTGATATTCCATTTTGCTTCAAGGAATATCAAGACAGGAATACAAAAATCAGATGATTGTGACTGTCTTAGCTATGCACAAATATGTAACTAACTCTACTCTTTTTATTGTTCACTAACTAATGAAAGAACAGTGTTATTGTTCTAAACCAATGGATAGGAGAATAAAATGATACTTGTGCAAAGAGACTGTCTCCACCATGTAACATACCGATGTGCCTTTGGCCAGAGTTCAAGATTGTTTAAGCACCACAGTACATTATAAGGGATGTATTATTTCAGAATATCAGCATTTCCAGTAAAGCAGAAAACTTTATTTTTCTATGCTATTCAGTTTTTTTCAGTAATCAGCACTTGCACTGCAGAGGAACACAGGCATGGCATCTGTAGTAATGAAGGGCTTGAACTATAAGGACAGGCTGGATTTCTCCAGGAGCATTGGAGGATGAGGGGTGACCTTATACAGGTTCATAAAATCATGAGGGACAAAGATAAGGTGAATAGGCACTGTCTTTGGGGAGTCAAAAACTAGAGGGTACAAGTTTAAGTTGAGAAGGGAAAAATTTAAAATGGACCTGGGGGGCAACTTTCTCATACAGAGCGTGGTGGATATATGGAATGAGCTGCCAGAGGAGGTGACAGAGATGGGTACAATTACAACATTTAAAACACATTTGGGCAGGTATATGGATGGGAAAAGTTTAGAGTGATATGAGCCAAACATAGGCAAATGGGACTAGTTCAGTTTGACTGAGGTCGGACGAAGGGCTACCTTGACTTGAAACGTTGGCTCTATTCTCTGTCCACAGATGCTGTCAGACCTGGCAAGATTTTCCAGCATTTTTCTGTTTCTATTTTAGATTCCAGCATCCACATATTTTGCATTTATCACAGACAAATTGGACTAATTCGATTCAGGAAACCTGGTCAAGATGGACGAGTTGAGCTGAAGGGCCTGTTTCCATGCTGTATTTTTCCATAACTATGTGTGTAAATTAATGCAAATAAATTATGATTACTCTTTCCAGTCTGTGAACATGTGTTGATATCTCAAGAAAAGGATGCCCTGACTATCAATTCCTGAGCAAAGTTAACAACAAAAGCAAATTGAAGCTCTTTCGACAATTTTGTGTTAAGGGCACTTGCAATGCTTTTTTTTTACTTACTGTTGGTTGAAACCAATATCAGTCCAGATATCTAATAATTCAAATTAAAGAAATTCAAGACTTTAGAAATTGGTTTGGGACTAGGCACAGCACTGTGAAGCAAGGGAAACAAGCTCAACCAACATCAAATTTCCACCCCACAATTTTCTGTCTATACGTGACCCGGGTAGGAAACTTCGCCTTCACCACAGCCATGGGTAAAAATGGAACCAAATAAATATGTAACGTTAAAAGAGTTTCAGTGAAAGTAACTCATTGAGCTGAGTTTATAATGTTGTGCGATTGTCAGCCATTTTGCATCCATTCTGACTTTCACTTCAAGTTACTTCAGTGTCCATTTCCTATGACAACTGATTACAATCACTGCAGAAACCAGTGTTCACTTTGCATCACAGCGATGAAAAACATCATTTAGCCCTGGCCCCATGTCACATTGGCCATGTTCAAAATCAGGAGTTGGGAGATCTCTTTGGACATGCAGGTCTGACTGAGTAAACTTACAGTTTGATATTTCATTGAAAAGAATCGCATTCTTTTTGTTATCAAATCTGAAATAAAAGATGATTGCAGTTAGAAAACCATCCTTGATGATTAATTATGTGCGTTGGTGACAAGGCAATGTTTCTTGAAGGAAAAAAACATTCACTGATTCGACAAATATTAAAAAAAATCATACAATGATAAGATAGAGGAGCAGAATTAGGCCATTTGGTCCATCAACTTTGCTGCACCATTCAATCATGGCTGATAAGTTTTTCAAGCCCATTCTCCCATCTTTTCCCCAATACCTTTTGTCCCCTTACCAGTCCAGATCTTATCTACCTCTGTCCTAAATATACTCAATGACATTGGTATATACTAATGATAAGGGAGGATTGTAGAAAAAGAGATAATCAGCCATAGATAGCTAAAGAAATAAAGGAGGATATTAAATTGAAAGAAAATGCATACAAAGTGGCAAAGATTAGTGGAAACATGGAGGATTGGGAAATTTTTAAAAGATCAGCAGAAAGCCACGGAAAAAGCTATAAAGAAAAGTAAAAGGGATTATGAGAATAAGCTAGCTCAGAATATAGAAATAGATAGCAAAAGTTTCTACAAATGTATAAAATGAAAGAGTGTCTAAAGTAAACATTGGTCCTTTAGAGGATGAGAAGGGGGGTGTAATAACTGGAAATGAGAAAATGGCTGAGGCATTGAGAAGATATTTTGTGTTGGTCTTCAGAAATAACATGTCAAAAATTGATGACGGGAAGGCAATGGCAGATGAGAACCTAGAAGCTGTCATTATCATGAGGAGTAGCATTGGGCAAGTTAATGGGGCTAACGGTAGGCAAGCCCTGATGGAATACATTGCAGGGTACTAAAGAGATGGCAGGAGAAATAGCAAATGCACTAGTGGTAATTTGTTGAACCTGGGGTGGTTTCCCAGATTGGAAAACAGCATATATAACACCACTGTTCAAAAAAGGAGGTTGACAAAAGACAGGTAATTATAGGCCACTTAGCTTAACTTCTGTAGTAAGGAAAATGCTTGAAACTATTATCAAGAAAGCAATAGTGAGACATCTGGATATAAATTGTTCCATGGGTAAGACGCAGCATGAGTTCATGAAGGAAAGGTCATGTTTGATTAATTTGGTGGAATTCTTTGAGAATATTACATGCGCAATGTAGACAATGGAGAACCTGTGGATGTGGTGCATCTGGATTTCCAGAAGACAAGGTGCTGCACCAAAGACTGCTGCATAAGAGAAAGGTGCATGGGTTATGGGTAATGTATTAGCATGGATAGAGGGCTGATTAACCGACAGAAAGCAAAGAATGGTGATAAATGGGTGATTTTCTGGTTGGCGGTCAGTGACTAGTAGCGTACTTCAGGGAGCAGTGTGGGGACTGCCATTGTTTACAATTTACATAGATGATTTGGAGTTGGGGACGAAGTGTTGTGTGCTAAAATTCGCAGGTGACACTAAGATGGGTGGCAGAGAGAAGTGTGCAGAGATGCTGAACGTCTGCAAATGGATATCGATAGTTTAAGTGAGTGGATGAGGGTCTGGCAAATGGAGTACAATGTTGGTAAATGTGAGGTCATCCATTTTGGTAGGAATAACAACAAACTGGACTATTAATTAAATGACAAAAGAATTGCAGCATGCTGCTGTGCAGAGGGACCTGGGTGTCCTTGTGCAGGAATTTCAAGGAGTTGGCTTGCAGTTGCAGCAGGTAGTTATGGAGGCAAATGGAATTTTATCCTTTATTGCTAGAGGGATGGAGTTTAAAACAGCAAGTTTACTTGCAGCTGTACAAGGTGCTGGTGATGCCACACCAGGAGTACTGTGTACAGTTTTGGTCTCCTTACTTGAGAAAGAATATACTGTCTCTGGAGACGGTGCAGAGAAGATTCACTAGCTTGATTCCAGAGTTGAGCGGGTTGGCTTATGAGGAGAAACTGAGTAGTGCGGGGCTATATCCTTTCAAATTCAGAAGAATGAGGGGAGATCTTGTAGAAACACGTAAGATTATGAAAGGAATTCATAAGATAGAAGCAGGGAAGTTATTTCTACTGGCTGGTGAAACTAGAACTAGGTGACATAGTCTCAAAATGAGGCGAAGCAGATTTAGGGTGAGTTGAGGATGAACTTCTTCACACAAAGGACAATGAATCTGTGGAATTCCCTGCCCAATGAAGCAGTGGACGCTACCTTATTTAATGTTTTTAAGGCATGGATAGATAAGTTTTTGAACAGTATAGGAATTAAGGGTTATGGTGAGCAGGTGGGTAAGTGGAGTTATGTCCACAAATAGATCAGCCATGATCTTATTGAACAGCAGAGCAGGCTCAAAGGGCCAAATGGTCTACTCCTGTGCCTAGTTCTTATGTTCTTTTGTTATTATGAGCTGACCTACACAGCCTGCTGTGACAATGAATTCTGTAGATTCACCACCTCTCACTGAAGAAATAAAATATTTAAACGATTGTTGTGTTCCTGAAGAATTAAATGTGAATAATTTATGTTCTTGATTCAGATAAATCAGCCATTTGAGGATATTTTTATCCTAATAATGATATTCTAAAACTGTGAATATTTCATAAGAATATAAAAAATAAGTGGAGACCATACAGTCTTTCAAATCTGCTCCCTATTCATTACAATCTTCAGTTTCAACACTATTTTTCCACACTCTGACCATGTCCCTTCATTTCTCATAAGATCAAAATTCTGTCTATCCCAGCCTTAAATATATTCTGTGATAGAGTAGCCCTCTCCTGATATAGTCCTGGTTGATTGACTCCTTATCCTGAGGGCATGTCCTTATTTCCTGTACTCTTGCCAGGGAAAACAACTCTCAATGCCCAGCCTGTCAAGACCCATCAGAAGCTCGTATGCTTCAATAATTTTATCTTTCATTCCTCTCAGTCCCAGGGAGCAACTGCCCCATTTACTCAGGTCTGAATTTTTGAGCAGATGGAGAGCTCCCCGCCTGTGTGAAAATGTCTTTATAGACCTGAATTCAGAAGTTCCACCCCTCCGAATCTGGCCTCAGCCATTTTCACAGAGAATGGGGACAGGTTTTAAATTGCACAAGCATCATTTGCAGAGGCAGCTACAGGTATACATCAGCAGGTGATTCTACTTCATGTGTGATTTGAGTGATTGAAACCCAAAGTTGCAGATTAGACTTGGTAGTTGCAAATCCTTGAACGCTATGGATTCATTTGGATAACCAGTGCACTCCTTTTGGAGAAATCATCTTTTATATAGTCATGAAACACCTTTGGCAAAGGCCAGGTGCCTTTGGGAAAGGTCAGGTGCTCTTTAAGATGGTTAAAAGTAGATAAGATTGTGCATAAATACATTGGAACTGTGAAAGCTGTCAAAGAACTGTCAAGATGCATTGGGATAGCCCAGGCTCATTGGAACTGTCAAAGCTGTCAAAGCATTTAACTCTGCTGTGTCTTAAATTTTTAAAACATGTGGAGTTTTTAAAATCAATATTTATTTCACTCTTTCTGTTGACATATGCCTGAGGGTATTCATTGTAGGATTTGTGTTACATCAGTAATCTAACATTATCATGATAGGGTGTCAGTTGTGTGAACAGTTTGATCAATAGCTCCAAATATTTCTATAATAGAAATATTTGTTGTTAAAAGAGATAAGTTGAAAGAATTTAAATGTATTGACATTTTTTTTCTGAATGATTGTTTCTTAAAATGCTGATATCATTAATAGACCCAGCTTTACTTAACATCAGCATGTCTCCTGAGGTTTTACCATGGTGGCTACCAGGTGAGTTGTATGGATGAGGTAGCACAAAGATTGCTGAATAGGGGGCATAGGTTGACATAAGCTGGCATTATGCTGGTATAGTGCCATAGGGAGCCATAGGGTGACACAATGTATGGGGCCCGTGATGTTGGGTGAAGTGGCAGAAGTTGGCATGGATGACACCATGAGGATTGTGGGAGGGGTGAGGGGTGTGAGAGGTAAGGGCTGATTTTTGTTTTATTAATTCTAAAAATAACTTCAACAAAGTGTCAGGGTACCAAGGCTAGTCTTCAGCTCATATCAAATATCCAGCAGCTTCTCCACTCTATCCAGGGGGGAGCAAGACTGACTCCCAGGAAACAAGCCTCCCCGGGATGAAATTTGGACATTCCAGGCCTCTTTATCCTAGAGCAAGCTTGTAGAATCAGGAAATGCTTCAACGCTGCACACCTGTAGGAGCAAATATCCAGACCTCAGTTTCTCACCCTAGTGACCAATTTAGAAAACCTTCAATGTACTACCTCTCAAGGAATCATCATAGAATCCCTTGAATGCAGCAGGACACCATTCAGCCCATTGAGACAGCACTGACTCTCTGACAGAGCATCTTATTCAGGCGGGGGGAGGGGGGGGAGGGGCGGGGGGGGGGGGGGGAGGGGCGGGGGGAGGGGGGAGGGGGGGGGAGGGGGGGAGGGGCGGGGGGAGGGGGGGGAGGGGCGGGGCCTGCCTCCCTCCAGGTGGCATTTGATTGCTGGGGGGTGGGGGGGGGGTGCTGGCTGCCTCCTGGATGGGTCTGACTGGGTTGAGGGGGGGGGGTGGGATTTTATCGTGGGGGGGGGTGCTCTGCCAAGGAGAACCTGCCTCCCTGGTGGCGGGGGGGGGGGCGGGTGGGATTGGGGGGAGCTGCAATCGTGGGGATACTGTTTGCCAAGGTGGTTAGCAGAGGCTCTGTGAAGGGTGTTTGAGGAGGACGGGCTTGGGAAGTTCGCCTGCAGAATAGGAATCGCCTTTGGATTTTTATTCTGCAGGTTGATAACAGCGCAGATCTGGAACAGATCCAAAGATGGTAAAGTGGGATTTGGCAGTAGAGTTGGGCACGTAGTTTATTAAATCGATTTAAATGTGTGCTAATGCACTTAAATCATCGGGCCACCCGTTACGGGTGCGGACTGGACTAATGCCCAAATCAGGTGTCGGTAGAGGCACGATCTGCTTGAATTTGGGTGCAGATCGCGTTACAGGCTAATGCCTGAACTTACTGCAATTTCACACCCGTTTTTGGGTGTGAATTTTTAGTAAAAGCGGGCCCAATATTTACAGCCTGCCAACTAGAAAAGTCCCCATTTATCCTTATCTTCCGCTCTGTGTCAATTAACCAATCCTAATGTATCAGCCCCAACTTAATGAGCACTTATTTTGCATAATGCTCTTTTGTGTGACCCTTTATCAAATGTTTTCTTGAAAATTCAAATATATTAACTAGTTCCCCATTATCAACCTTACAAATAATATTCAAAAAACGTTAATAGATTTGTTAAACGTGATTTTCTTTTTATAAAACCATGTTGGTGCTTACTGATCATATGATGTCTCTCTAAGTACATTGTTACGATTTCCTGAATAAGTAATTCCTGATGATATATGTCAGTCTCTGTTTTCTCTCTCCCTTACTTCTAGAATAGTGATGTTACTTTCTAAATTTCTAATTTACTGAAATCTAGGATATTTTGGAAAATCTTAGCCAGAATCTTTTCACTATTTCTGCAGGTACCTTGCAGGGTTGGGCATAGGCCATCAGGTTTGGAATATCTATAGTTAGTCCTTGAAGTTTCTGTTGTATTTCATCTCTGCTAATATTAATTATTTTAAGCCCCTTGCTCTTGGTTGCCATTTATTTCTGGTATATAATTTATCTCGTCCACTACTGTGAAAAGAGATTAAAAATATTTGTTCAATATTTCTGTTACTTCCTCATTCACCAATATCATTACTTCTGTCTTTGCCTTTAGGGGTCTAACATTTACTTCAGATACTTTACTTTTCAATATTCTTGTAATAACTCTTACAACCTGTTTTATATTTCTGGATCGCTTACTCTCATATTTCCCCTTTTAGCAACTTTTTGGTCATTCTTTGCTAGTTTCTAAAATTCTTCCAATCTTCAGACTTGCTATTTTCCTTCTGAATATTATAAGTTCTTCTGTCAGATCTCAAACAATGATGAGATGGAGTACAGGAAAGAGATAGAGAATCTGGTGAATTGGTATGACGACAATAATCTCTCCATCAATGTCAGCAAAACGAAGAAGATAGTTACTGACTTCAGGAAGCAGAGTGGAGGACATGCTCCAGTCAGGGATGAAGTGGAAATGGTTGAAAACATCAAGTATCTAGATGTCCCAATCACCAACAATCTGTTCTAGTCCCTTCCATGCTGATGCTATAATTAAGAAAGCCCACAAGTGCCTTTACTTTCTCAGGATGCTAAAGAAGATTGGCATGCCCATTAAGATCTTCACCAATTGATACAGATACACCATAGGAAGAATTATTTCTGGTTGTATAACAATTTGGTATGGCTCCTGTTCTGTCCAAGACCGCAAGAAACTACCAAGAATCACAAATGCAGCCTAATCCATCACGCAAACCAGCCTCTCACCCACTGACTCTGTCTAAAGTTCCTGTGCCTTGGAAAAGCAGCCAGCATAATCAAGGATCCATGCACCCCAGACATACTCAGTTCCATTTTCTTCCGTTAGGAAAAGATGCAAAAGTCTGAACTGACTCAAGAACAACTTCTTCCCTGCTCCCTTCAGACTTTTGAATTGAATTACCTCGGATTAAGTTGATCTTTTTCTACACCCCAGCTATGACTGTAACACTGCATCTTCTGCACCCTTTCCTTTCCTTCCCTATGTACGAATGCTTTGTCTATATAGAACACAAGAAACAATATTTTTACTGTATACTAATAAACAATGATAAATCAAATCAATCAGAATTTAATCTAACTGAATCATTTATTAATATTAACAATAACTGTATCATTGACTTCTCTGGTAAGGCATAAATTAATCATTCATGCTGAGTTTTTGTTGTTTGATCAAATATATTTTGTAGAAAAATTTCAATAATTTCTTTGTTATTTCCCATTGTTTATTTACATCATACCATTCAGTCTATTTACCCAGTTAATCTTAGCCATCTTTCCTTCACACCTATATAATTGACTTTGTTTAAGTTTTGGGTTATTGTTTTGAACTCAATTGTGTTGCTGTCAAGCTTAAAATGGAATTCAACTGTATTATGATCACTATTTTCTGACAGGATTTTTGACCCAAGATGTGACTCATTAACTGTGCCTCATTACACAATACTGGATCTTTGTTGCTAGCTGGTTCCAAAGTGTCCTCTTCCAGTAAGCTGTTATGAAAGCATTCTACTTTTGTCAATTAGACTAATCGAAATTATATGAAGATTAAAGTCCCCATCATTGTAACATTACCTATGTTACCAGCTAAAATTATTTCATGCAGCATTCTCTGTCTAACAAAAATCCATTGTTAAGAGACATATAAACTACTGCATTTTCTTACCTTCAGTATTTCTAATCTGCACCCATATGGACTCTATTCCCTAATCTTCAGAGCCAATATCTATTCTTACCACAGTCCTATGACAGCCTTTATTACCAAGGAAACACCTCTTCCTTTTTTATTCTGTCTTTCTTTTTGGAACGTTGAGTGCTATTTCCCAGCATTGGTCATCTCTTCACCGTGGATTTGATTTTCAAGTCAGGGTCAAGAACCCAGCACTAAGACAATTTCCAGGTCCTGACACCATGTCGCACTCATGTTACTGATGCAAGGTGACCTTCAGGTGTCAATGTCCAATTGTATGGGAGATGAACTTGACATCCGATTAGTGGTGCTGTGTATTAGCTGGAGGCAGGAGCTGCCTGCACAGCATGAGCAGCAAATACAGAGGACAATCAGGGAGGGGCCTGCTTGCAGAAGAGAAAAGACAATGCATCTGGGGGGCAGGATCTTCAGCACATTCAAGAGTGACCAAATGACTGATTGAAAAATACTGCACACAATCCTGTTCAGAATTGTTCCAAAGTTAAATTCCTGGGGTTAAACATCAAAATCCTGGAATCGTCTCACTAACAATGTGGCTATACATGCAGCAGGCAGTACACTATTACTTTCTCAATAAATGGGCAATAAATGTTGGCCTGGTTGGTAGTGCCCACATCCCCTGAATTAATTTTAAAATGCACTTAGAGAAAAAGGCTCATTTTGTACCACATTTCTTTGCATGGACCTTATTCTCTGGGTGCAATAGCCATAAATTTTCTGTCTCTTCCTATCTCACACAGCTTGTGTTTGCCAGAATCACTTTAAAGATCTAATGCCTCAACTATTCTCTTTCGATTTCTAAATCTCCCTTCACTTGTCTTCTCTTCACTCTTTTAATTTTAAACCCTCAACTTCCTATGATTTTTTGGTTTGCACAGAGAAAATGTCTTTTATAGTTACAATTTCAATAAATAACAATCAATAGCTAAAAAGATGACACCACAAAGAATTCACATTTAAAGACTTTACTACAACAAAAAACTAAAAACACAATTGCCTAGCAGCAAACTCTCCAGATGACTGAGCTATAATTTTGAAGCTGAAAGTTTATGTCCTTTTGAGTTACTTAATAAGAACATTAAAACTAGAAGCAGAAGTAAGTCACCTGACCCCTCGACCCTGCCCCAACATTCAATAGATTATCGCTGATCTTTTTTGTGGACTCAGCTCCACTTACCTGCCCGGTCACTGTGACCCTTAATTCCATTACTGTTCAAAAATCTATCTATCGTTGCCTTAAAAATATTCAATGAGGTAGCCTCAACTACTTCACTGATTCACAATTTTTGTATGAAGAATTTCTTCCTCGACTCAGTCCTAAGTCTGCTCTCACTTATTTTGAGGTTGTGCCCCCTATTCTAGTTTTACCCACCAGTGGAAACAATCCCTCTGCTTCAGTCTTATCTATTCCCTTCATAATTGTATATGTTTCTATAAGATCACTCCTCATTCTTCTGAATTCCAAAGAGTATAAGTCTACTCGGTCTTTCCTCATAAGTGAACCCTCTCAACTTCTCAATCAATCTAATGAATCTCCTCTGCACCCCCTCCAGTGCCAATTAAGGATACCAAAACTGTACACGGAACTCCAGTGTGGCCTCATTTGCACCAACTTATACATCTTCAGCATAACCTCCCTGTTTTTAAACTTCAACTCTCCAGCAATGAAGGATAAAATTCATGAAAATAGTCCATGTGATGAATACCATTAAACATTCTTCAAGGTGATGTTGTGTAACCAGGACTTTTTGTATGATCACAATACCTCAAGTACACTGAAGAACCTAATTGTAGTCTGTACTTGCAGACTAATGGGTCCCAATAGTAATTGTGAGGCAGGATGGGAAGAGGTGGTGGCAGAGTGCAACAGGAGGATTTGTTAACGGGAAACTGGTCCTACCAAATAGAACTATCAAACCTTTTTTAAATGTTTCCAGTCAACTGGGTGGAAAGCAGCGGTGGTGTAGATCAGAGGTATGGTGGAAATTGAAGATTTGTTGACATAGGGTCAAAGCGCATGACATTGCCTTCACGATCCCTTAAAACAGAGATGAGGAGTAATTTCTTCAACCAGAGAATCTGTGAATCTGTGGAACTCCTTGCCGCAGCAGGCTGTGGAGGCCAGGTCATTGAGTGTTTTTAAAACAGAGATAGATAGGTTCTTGATTAAATAGGTGATCAGGGGTTATGGGGAAAAAGCAG
The DNA here is from genome assembly GCA_024679065.1 of Sphyrna mokarran. Lineage (NCBI taxonomy): Eukaryota > Metazoa > Chordata > Chondrichthyes > Carcharhiniformes > Carcharhinidae > Sphyrna > Sphyrna mokarran. Next base: position 46,370,722 of record JAGIQG010000015.1, read on the forward strand.
GAGAACGGGGATGAGACAAATATCAGCCATAATTAAATGGTGGAGCAGACTTGATGGGCCGAGTGCTTAATTCTACTCCTACGTCCTGTGGTTTTATGCTCCTTGAGGTGATGGAGATGGCCACATATCATGGAGTAGGATGAGTCAGATATTATGAGACTGGGGAAGAATTGGATATTGGGAGGGGGGATATAAAATATAGAAGGTCAGGCCATCAGGGATCTTCCATCATGGAGGGGTAAACAGGGGAGCATAATGGTAATGGAGTATGTGGGTTAGCACTCCTGTTAATTCAGGTTCATGAGCCACGCTACAAAGATGTTTACCATACAGGTCCAGCCATTCTTGTCTCCATTGAGCTGTCAGGTTTCCTCAGATCTGGGAAATGTAGCTTGGCCTGCAGGTATTAAAAATTAAAATGGAGTCATTTAAAATGGAGTCATGCAGTTTCCTTAAAATATTTTGTCAGACCTACCTCTTGAGAAGTGGTTTTATGTCAGATTAGGATCAGAAGGATCTTTTAGACTTTTGTTTTATATGGAGCATCACAGCTTTACATCATAATACACCATTGGCTTTTGCTATTCCTTTCAGTCCCCACAACATGGACTTTTAAAAACTCATGCATTCTTTCCTATTAATTAGTCATCATTTTACAATTCAGCATTATATGCAAATCCTTGAATATACAAGAGTTATCCACCTTAAACGTCATATCTGCTGGACTCACCGTATGAGTTATATTTGTTTGCTTTTCTGCAAAGATGTTCTCGTGAAAAACTCTGGAGATTTCTGAAGAACCGATGTTTGAAATTTTACAAGAAATTGTCTTTTTTTTGGAATGCAATCATGTTCATAAAACATAAGAAGTAGTGTAATTGCTTGCAAATTTCAAAACTAACAAATCTGCTAGAAGATAATGCCAATTTTCCAATTGGTGTTTTCATTCCTCTGACGAAGAACATTCTAATCAATCTATTACAAAACGCAAGATTGGAAATCAAACTATATACAAACAATGATATTGTGGATCACAAATGGAAAATGATAAATCGAAAGGATGTGTTATGGGTATTAACGCTGGTGTATTGAAAAGTGAAGAATGAAACATGTAAGATGCATAAAGATCGAGATCAGGTGTTGCCTGCTGGCTTGCTGCCCGCTGCTTTATAAGACAAGTCTATGTCAGTAGAAGGGGATACATTGCCAGCCTCGGCCCACAGGCACTGCACAAGGAGCAAAGCGGCAATGCCCAGCGAGCACCTTGGCAGCAACTGAATTTCAATGGGATTCATACTAGCACTCTGTATGCACAGAATATGGGAGATTCATTTTGAAAATCCTGCTGAGAAAACCAGCAAGATTTACTCCAGTTTTTATGCAAATCCAACACTTTTTTGGGAGAACTAAGTCCACATCTTGCTTTGTGCCCACAGCATCTGAATGCAAAGATATACCCCTAGTTAATCCCTTCCTGTCTTAAAAATATTCAAAGATTACCACTTTTTGAGGAAGAGATTTCCAAAGACTCATAACCTTCAGAAATATTTTTTTCCTCACCTCTGTCTTAAATGGATGACCCCTTATTTTTAAACAATGTCTTTCTAGTTCTAGATACTCCCATAAGAGGAAACATCCTCTCTATATCCACCCTCAGGATGTGATTTGTTTCAAACAAGTCACCTCTTACTCTTCTAAACTCCAGCAGGTATAATCCTAGCCTGTTCAACCTTTCCTCATAAGATAATCTCTCATTCTTGTTGTTTGTCTACCAAATATTCTCTTAACTATTTCTAACACATTTACATCTTTTCTTAAATAAGGAGACCAAATACAGTACAGTACATGGACTGCAGATGTGGTTTCACTAGTTTGCTGTTCAACGAAGCATAATTTTCCCTTTGCAATAGAAAAAGCATTCTTTTAGCTTCCCTAATTGCTTGCTGTACTTGCATACGAACCTTCTGTGATCAAGCACTGTGGCACCCAGATCCCTCTGGATCTCAGAGCATACAAGATTATGGCTGGACTTCATAATGCTTTTTCACATGAATTATATTCTTTCTGGCAGGCTTATTAATGCACCAGGCATTCCATTGTGGATACCTATCAACATTTATTTGCATGCTTCCCCATCAAAATCCTAATTTTAACAGCTGAATCTGTGGACAAGCTGGCACTCTGGAAGTTGGCACATGTGCTACCCATTTCCATTGGCCTCATAATAGGCCATTTATGTCCAGTAATATACCATTTGCAGATTCTGCAAATTCTCCTCTATCAGTGTGAGCAGGTTTAGCTGCTGCCTTCAGAGGGAAACTGTTAATGAGTGTGCTGCAATATATTTAGGTGATGTGGCAATCATGGTTGAATAGCTGGCAGTGTATGCGAGCTGTGAGATGTGGATGTGAGTTTTGTAACACTGCTGAGTGTATGGGAACAATGAGTCAAGGTTGATGGGGATTTCAGTAAGGCGTTTGACAAAGTCCCTCATGGGAGGTTAGTTGAGAAGGTCAAGGCTAATGGGATACAAGGACAGGTAGCTAGATGGATAAGTAACTGGCTTGGTAATAGGAGACAGAGAGTAATAGTGGAAGGGTGTTTTTCTAGCTGGAGGTCGGTCACTAGTGGTGTGCCGCAGGGCTCGGTACTGGGACCTCTTCTATTTGTAATATATATACATGACTTGGAAGAGGGAGTAAGTGGAGTGATCAGCAAGTTTGCAGACAATACAAAGATGGCTGGACTTGCAGATAGTGAGGAGCATTGTCAGGTGATACAGCAGGACATAGATAGGCTGGTAGCTTGGGCAGAGAGATGGCAGATGGAATTCAATCCTGATAAATGTGAGGTGATGCATTTCGGGAGAAAAAATGTAGAGGAGAAGTATATGATAAAGGGTAGACCTATTAAGAGTATAGAAACGCAGAGGGACCTGGGGGTGCAGGTGAACAAGTCTCTGAAGGTGGCAGAGCAAGTGGAGAAGGTTGTGAAGAAAGCATATAGTATGTTAGCCTTTATAGGTAGGGGTATAGAGTACAAGAGCTGGCCTTTAATGTTGCAGTTGTATAAAACGCTGGTTAGACCTCATTTGGTATACTGCGTCCAGTTCTGGTCGCCTTACTACCGGAAGGATGTGGAGACTCTGGAGAGAGTGCAGAGGAGGTTTACCAGGATGCTGCCTGGTATGGAAGGTCTGAGTTATGGGGAGAGGTTAGGCAAATTGGGACTGTTTTCCTTAGAAAGAAGTAGACTTAGAGGAGATCTGATAGAGGTGTACAAGATTTTGAAGGGGATAGATAGAGTAAACAGGGTTAAGCTTTTTCCTAGGATGGACTCTAATAGCACGAGGGGTCACAGGCTTAGGGTGAGGGGGGTAAGGTATAATTTGGATGCTAGAGGGAGTTTTTTTCACACAGAGGGTGGTGGGGGTATGGAATGCACTGCCAAGTAAAGTGGTAGAGGCAGGTACTCTGGAGTTATTTAAGAAATACTTAGATGGGCACATGAACAGAATGGGAATGGAGGGGTATAGAAAACTGATTTCAAATAGGGATCATGAGCCTTGGGAGTCCCTGGGAAGTGTATAAATAGATGATGATATTGATGTGCTTGTTTTTATCCTACAGGTGTTTTGGTCCACCTTGTTGTCTAACGAGGGGCATACACACGATAGGTCGTGAGAGGGCTGGTCTTGGATTTTTTTTTGAGAGTATCCTAGTACTTCATGTTGTTAGTGTACGCTTGACCTGGACCATTTGATGGGCAACATGACAGCTCAGTGGCTATCGCTGTTCTGTGCAGATACATGGATTTGGGCCTGTGTCTGTGGGAGTTTGCGCATTCTCCCCATGCTTGCGTGGGTTTTCTCCAGGTGCTCCAGATTCCTCCCACATCCCAAAGATGTGCTCTTAGGCTAATTGGCAAAACAAATTCTCCCTAAATTGTCTCAAATTTGGTTTTTAATCCATGGATCTATAAACATGGACAGGGATTGCGGGTAGAGGTGGGAACATCGGGGTGGCGGCGCGGGCTCGTTGGGGTGAAGGGCCTGTTTCCCGTGCTGTTTTGTTCTTTGTTCTTCTTTGGGATTGTTCATTGGTGAGCGATTGGAGATGTGGTCTATTCAGCAGTGTGTGAGTGCAGTTGGTGCAATATATCACTTGAAGAGTTTGGTCACTATTGTGAGGTCATTGAACTTCTTTCAGCATTGCATCCAAGTCCTCGAATCTGCACTCCTGGTATTGACGTTGTCAGCTATCTGCACCCATTGCTTTCTAGGATTCATTTAGAGAGTCTTCTCCTGTTGGCCTCCTGCAAAAAGGCCTCCAGGTCTATGTCAGAGAAGCTTGGAACCTGATTTCTACTGTTCTGCCATTCCTGTGTCATTCCTGTTTCTTGTTCAGATCAATGTCCCTGATGTGATGTACTCTACCACGTGTTCCAACCAAATAAGTACCACCTATAGTAAGAGATGTAGGGTAACCTTAACTAACGCAGATTAGTTTGAAAGCTTATTCAAGTATCCAGCCATTCAACAGCATGTTTTGTTACAATCACGCAAAGGAGCAGACAGCATAAGATTGGAGTGTTACCTGCATTGAATCAATGGGCAGGGAATATCATGCATCACAATCTCTTTTTTCATTCCATTCCCCCTTCCCCCCAACAGTTTTGTTCTAATGAATGCTATCTGGATCTTAAGCATTTGAAGTAATCTTATCCATGTAAGGAAAAAAACATTTTAAAATGATGTTAGTCAATTTGAAAATGATAAAATATTCCAAAGAGGAGACAATAAAATACTGAAAGCAATTTTCATTCATTGTCATGTGGCATCTTTCATTTAATTCCTTTCTTCATAGTTCTTACATCCTCATTTAGACAAGATAAAACAAAGATTATTTACTTTGTGCTTTACCTCCAACCCTCAGCTTAATTCAGCAGACAGGAATATATGGCACAGGGTCAATATTTGTTGGGGGTGGGGGGGGGAGTTGTTTAATTATACTTAAATATGTTAAAATGAATGTAAATCAGGTCTGGCAAGGGGGCAGCAAAAATCAGAAGTCTAGGGTTTCACCGAATCTTGAGCCTGCAGATAGCAAGCATGGGCTCAAGATTGCCCCATTCTATTTGAGGGTATACAGCTGATCGCAAAACGTCAGAATAATTTCTGCATTTGATAGTCTAGTTTCTATACTTCTGACTTAATATTTTATCTGTGTAATAATTGGAAATACTGGCAACCATCTGTTAGTATTTAACAAACTACAATGAATTACTTATAAATAGATATATGCACACATACCTACATATATATATATAATATGTACATATTTATACAGAGTACTTTAACAATGTTAACACTTCCAACTCTCAATCCACTCTGGGCTGCAGAAGCCTGCACTCTGCGCCAAGATTCCCAAATCATTTCCAACTGGGTGATCAGGTTACATGAATCCCCCAAGTTTGCATTCCATATGGGCCAGCTACTACAGTCTGCTTTGGGTGTTACACAATATCATCATTTAATATCACCAATAGGCGCCAACCTAGGAGAAATTTGGTGCCGGATCCTTGGACTGTTTATAGATTTTCAACTTTCATTATTAGCATTCTTACAGCAATAAATTGCTGATTTTAAAAACCTGTAAGGTTACTTGGTGCTCAAACCGATTATCGTAAGCAGAAGTCACCAATTAACTAATATTACATTTATTAAATTGGCTTCAAATTGATGGGTTGGAAAAATGAAGCCACACTGTGCATTGACTGTGGATTGATGAATCTCCATAATTGAATACTTGACGAGGATCCAAAGTGCAATGAGGTAATTAAATCTACATTTCTCATATCTAGCATTTGAATAATAAAACCGGCTTAATTATTCCCACTCAGAGACAAAAGTAATTTCTTTACTCATATTTAGTCAGCCGTGAATACGCAAGTGAAGTGTCAGATTTTGTACCCTGATGGGTTTCCCTGCATCCAGTATGTGCCGCTGACAAATAACACTGTAGACTAGCTAATTTGTGAGAACAATATAGTTAAGAATAATAGCACCAGAAATGTGTATTTCAGTCTTTGATTATTGAATCGGTTCTTCTTTAAATGCAGACTTTAAGCAGAGCAGGACTTCCACCCACTTCTTTAAATCTTCCCTAGTTGCAACCTATTTCTTTTCGTCTGGAGTTAGTAACGATGCACTGCAGTCTGTTGGATTCTCACCACTAAGTGAAAGTCCATCAGTGTGGGGCTGGAAGATCTCAAAAGTGGGGGCAAGAAATGAAGTGGAGCAGGTGGGCACACTGAAGTTGAGCGAGGATTGTGTTCAACAGTGGCCCACCACTGAGACTGACTGCAGTAGCAATTTTAAGTTTTAATACTTTATATTCTAATCATATATTTTAAATTTTAATTTCTTCCACCATTTCATTTGTCCACTTCTAAATCTCGCTTCTCATCTCGTCCACAGTATAAATCCCATCCTATTTGCTTTGTCTTTGCTTTGATGAAGGATCATTCAGACTCAACATGCTCTATTCTCTCTCCACAGGCCTATTGAGATTTCAACCATTTCCTGTTTTTGTTTCAGTAACTGGTAAGTGTTCAGAACCCAGTATAGGTGATAACTAAAAGCAAGTTTCAATGATATTGTTGGTTATATATAGCAGAAAGGTCAGCAGATCCAAGGCCATTTAAAACCATCACTGCATGTAAGATAACAGAACTGAGTGCGGAGGGCAATGGAACACTGGAAAGTACAGGGAAGGCCAATTTTAGGCCTGTATGTGGGAAGATATGTCAGAGTGATCTTGAAGCCAGCATTCCCTGTTTGACTACCTGTCAAGGTGCCACCACCTATTTCTGCGTATAACTTTGGTGGGACATTGTGAAAGGAATGGAAAGGTAAGAAGCTCTTATCTGTTGCAAGGACACAGAACAACATTGAGCTGGCACACGTGCAGGGACTGCTAACAGGTAGATGTTAACTGAGACAAGCTGCATCTTCTTGTAGTCAAGCTAGAGTTATGGGCACAATGGCACAGAGGAAAATCCTCCTTATGCACATTTTTACTCAGGAACATGCCTCTTTGTGACAGTCTAATTTAATTATTTCCATCTCTTCGAATTGAATTAAGTTCTTCTCCTACCATTGATAGGAAAAAAAAGCATATCCATAACATATATATTTATATATCTATTTCTAGGGAGTATAAATAATATATATTTATATATATTATATTCACGTTCTGAGGGCATTTAAACTTCCATCAGAGCCAAAGAAGTACTTACAAAGTGTTGTAAAGTAGGCATATATGGCAACAAAAACAGAAAATGCTGGAAAATCTCAGCAAGTCTGACAGCATCTGTGGGAAGACAATAGAGCCAATGTTTTGAGTGTGGATGACCCTTCATCAGAGCTAGCAATTCATGGCAATTCAGTCACCTCCAACAAGACCCAGCAAACATCAGTGAGGTAAATGACGGATAATCTGTCTTTGATAGTATTGTTTGAGGGATGAACGTGGGCCAGGTCACTGGAAAAAATTACCTGTCCTTCTTCACATCTAACACACAAAAGTGTATTAAGTATGGTTCAGGGTAAGCACATTCCTCTTAGAATGAAGGTCAAAGCTAGCAAAATTAGGGAACTCTGAAAGACTCAGGATATTGAGGTCCTGGTCAAGAAAAGGAAGGAGTCACATGACATGCACAGGCAGCTGGGATCAAGTGAAACACTTCAAGTGTATAGCAGATGTAGGAATAGAGTTTAGAGAGAAATCAGGAGGGCAAAAAGGGGACATGAGATTGTTTTGGCAGGTAAGGAAAGGAGAATCCGAAGAGTTTCTACAAATACATAAGTGGCAAAAGAGTAACAAAAGAGGGAGTAAGGCCTCTTAAGGATCAACAAGATCATCTATGTGTAGATCCACAAGAGATGGATGAGATCCTAAGTCAATATTTCTCATCAGTATTTACTGTTGAGAAAAGCATGGATGTTAGGGAACTTGGGGAAATAAATATTGATATTTTGAAGAGTGTACATATTACACAGAAAGAGATGCTGGAAGTCTTAAAGCGCAACAAGATAGATAAATGCCTTAAAGTGTATCCTAAGACATTGTGGGAAGAGAGGGAGAAAATTGTGGTTCCGCTAGCAGAGATGTTTGAATCATCGATAGTCACAGGTGAGATGCCTGAAAATTGGAGGGTGGCAAATGTTGTATCTTTGTTTAAAAAGGACTGCAGGGAAAAGCCTGGGACCTACAGGTCAGTGAGCATCACAACTTGATGGGTAGGTTGTAGGAAGGCATTTTGAGAGATAGGATTTACAGGCATACAGAAACGTATGGCTTTCTGAGTGAAAAATCATGTCTCACAAATTTGATCAAGTTTTTTGAAGGGATAACTAAGAAAATAGATGAGGGCAGTGCAGTTGATGTTGTCTTCATGGACTTTAGCAAGGTCTTTGACAAGGTACCGCATGATAGATTGTTGCATAAGATTAAATGTCATGGGATCCAGGCTGAGGTAGCTAAATGGATATAAATTGGCTTGCTAACAGATTAAAAAGTCTCACAACACCAGATTAAAATCCAACAGGTTTCTTTGATAGTAAATGCCACTACGTTTTGGAATACTATTCCTTCGTCACGTGACCTCAACTTCACGTGAAGTTCATGCTCCACTAGGACTTAGGGACGGAGTTCCACATTCAGACAGGGAGAGGCCAAACTGGACAGGCACTGAGACCTCAACACCACCATCTTATAACATGAAGTAATAAAGGAGAAAGAAATGGAAATGAGAATGAACTCAACTGCTGGGTGTCTTGAGAGCATCTTGGATGGTTGGTGCATTGCATTTGGAGATGGATTACATAAGAACATAAGAACATAAGAAATAGGAGCAGGAGTAGGCCATCCAGCCCCTCGAGCCTGCCCCGCCATTCAATAAGATCATGGATGATCTGTAGTGATTCAGTACCACTTTCCCGCTTTCTCCCCGTAACCCTTAATTCCCTTGTCAATCAAAAACCTATCCACTCTTGACTTGAACATATTCAGTGAGGAAGCCTCCACCACCTCATCAGGCAGAGAATTCCAAAGATTCACCACCCTTTACGTGAAGAAACCCCTCCACAACTCCGATCTGAACCGCATCCCCCCCCCAATCTTGAGGCTGTGCCCTCTAGTCCTGCTATCTTTGCTAAGCGGGAAGAATCTCTCAACCTCTACCCTATCCATTCCCTTCATTATCTTATATGTCTCTATAAGATCCCCTCTCAGCCTTCTAAACTTGAAAGAGTACAAACCTAGCCTATTCAGTCTCTCCTCATAATCCAACGCCCTCATCTCCGGTATCAGCCTAATGAACCTTCTCTGCACCTCCTCCAAGGCCAATATATCCTTCCTCGAATGTGGCGACCAAAACTGCACACAGTACTCCAGCTGCAGCCTCACCAGCACCCTATACAGCTGCAACAGAACCTCCCTACTTTTATATTCTATCCCCCTAGCTATAAAGGCCAACATTGCATTTGCCTTCTTAATCACCTGCTGCACCTGCATACTGTGTTTTTGCGATTCGTGCACAAGGACCCCCAGGTCCCTCTGCACTGTCGCATGCTGCAGCTTTTCTCCATTTAAATAGTAATCCTTCCTACCATTATTCCTACCAAACTGGATAACCTCACACTTGCTAACATTGTACTCCATCTGCCAGGTCCTTGCCCACTCACTCGACTGTTGTGTAAAGTGTCACACAACAGTATTGCCAGAAGAGGTGAGAAGCACAGCTGAGAAAAGTATGGAGTCCTTCATTCACAATGCAGGGGATCAGGAAAGATACCAATGAAGGGCAGTCATGTGAGACTAATCCTGGAATTAATTGCTTAGGTCACAGTTTCAAAATTCCCAGAGCAAGAAGTAAATCAGGAATAATTGAATGACTGGACAAACCTCAGCTACTGGTTGCAATCTTTCTACAGCAGGTTCACACATGAGAAGCCACCTCCAACATACTCCTCACGCTCCCCAACCCCCCCTCACCTCCTCCCCGACCTTCAATTCATCGTAATTCCTGACCTAGTGCTTCATGTCGTTAGTGTATGCTTAAACTGGACCATCAGATGGGCAACATGACAGCTCAGAGACTATCGCTGTTGCTGTGCAGACACATGGATTTGGGCCTGTGTCTGCGGGAGTTTGTGCGTTCTCCCCGTGGTTGCGTGGGTTTTCTCCGGGTGCTCCGGTTTCCTCCCACATCCCAAAAATGTGCTGTTAGGCTGATTGGGTTCCAAATTGTCCCTATATTGGTCTCTATATGTTTTTAAGACGTTAGGATGGCGGCGCGGGCTCGTTGGGCCGAAGGGCCTGTTTCCCGTGCTGTGTTGTTCTTTGTTCTTTGTTGTTCTTTGAATGTCAAAGTGTTTAGTTTCATCATCTAAGGATGGAGTAAGGGTAACCTCGAAAAGCTCTCTGTGCTGGGCAGGATTTCAGGGCTCCACTATAACCAATCGCTTAAGCCCACAGTCATTCATTAGTCATAGAAAGAAAAAGGACCAGTAGAAGCCACCAATGTCTCTGCACAGCTAAGGAGAGATTAGTGGCTCACATCTGCCACATTCTGCGGCAGGGGTGGTGTCATGGGGACTGGGAGGGCATCATTGCCAGTGGTTCTGAAAGTCACAGTCGCTATTAACTACTACACCTTTGCCTCTTTTGAAACTTAACTAGGATCTTGTGCAGAATCACTCAAGCTTCCATACATAAGTGCATCTTGGAGGATGCCCTTATTAGCAAGGTCCACAATTATGTGCATTTTGAGAGATATCAAGCAGGTCAGGATGCCAGAGCACTGGGTTTCACAGTGAGTTATAATATCTTACAGTACTATTGACTGCACTCATGTAGCTATAAGATCTTCCTGGCAATAGCACTCCAGTATATTAATAGGAAAGATTTCTACTCACTGAATGCACAGCTAGTTTGTGACCATAACAAACAAATCTTGCAGCTTTGTATAAGACATCACAGAAGCATCCACAATTGCTACTTCTTGAGGAGATTGTTGATTTCAGGCATCCTCAAGGAACAGTATAGAATCCAGGATTGGTACCTTGGGGACAAAGGATATTTGCAACGGACACGACTGGCAATGCCTGTGTGCTGCCACACCATAAGCATTTTAACAATGCAATCTCAATGCCTGGACAGATCACTGCAGCATAATCCTAGAGAATCTCCCAGATTATGTCTTGCTGTGCACTTCACCACCTGGTGATGCAGAGGGAAAGGAGCTGCCAGGTGCTGAAATGGAGGAGCTACACTTCTCCTCCAATGAGGTTTACAGCAAAATGGGTGAGGATAGTGAGGTGGAGGAAGTCAAGGCTGCAGGGAAGAGGCTATAGCATAGCCCAATTGAAGTAGGTGTGTACATGTGGCCCATATAGTCACCAGATTGCAGGATGAGGATGAGCAGCAGTAAGTATCCCATCAGAAAAGTGCCCTCCATCATGTATCCACATTAAATTCAGTGTGGCTATCCTGACATTTCAACTGTCCATTTCACAATGCTTCTTATTGAACACATACATTGTGCTGCCCAGCCTGGCCCTGGCTAACTGCAGCAAATGAAGCAAACATAATAAATAAAAGAGCACATGTCAGCCTTACGACACCCTCGCCCCCATCTAATTGCTTCCCTCAGCAATGTGTCAAGCTACTACACGTGCTTTCGGAGTTTGTTCAGAGGCTACGCATGCAACCAATCAGAGCATCTGCAACCTGAGTGAATAGAAACAACAGTGTATCTTCCTAACCAGTCAGAAATATACAGTGGAAAGATATACCATATGTCTTCTTAATCACTTTATCTACTTGTCCTGCTATCTTAATGGACCGGTGTACATGCACACCAAGGTCCCTCTGATCCTCACTGCTTCCCAATGTCCCATTCATCATGTATTCCCTTGCCTTGTTTGTCCTGTCCAAGTGCATCACCTCACACTTATCTGGATTGAATTCCATTTCCAACTGATCAGCGCATCTGATCAGCCCTCCTATATCCTCCTGTAATCTGAAGCTGTCCTCCTCATTGTTCACCAACTACTTCTCTGCAAATTTACCGATTAACCCTCCTACATTTAAGTGTAAATCCTTTTTATAAACCAGATGTTACATTTGGAAATCTAATGGTGGAGCACTGCAACTTATATAACATCTCTTGGATATTAGTGTTTTATTGCAAGTCTGCCCTTTACTTGAAGTTGCTACACTTTTGGTACATTAATAGCACCGAGCATCATTAGCTTCACTATTACTTTGACAGAAAAATCTGAATGGTTTATTAAAATGAATCAGATTGTGAAGTCTGCCTTGTTGCATCATTATTAATTAATTTTCTATCAACTTTTGGTCTTATTTAATTTTCATGATCACTTGTTTTGGAATCATTGAGTTATTTCAATAAGAATCTTTCTTTGAAATAAAGATAAAGTAAGAATTTCTATGTTCTGTGCATGACTTCCTAATGGAAGAAAGACCAAATTGTTTTATGGACAAGAACACACTTCATTTGCCATGATTGTGATGTTGGAAAAATGGCAACGAATGTACAACAAACTGCAATATGATAGCATACACTGGAAGAAACATACAGTATGATAATATTCATAATGTGCTGGGGAGATGGTGGCACAATGGTTAGTACTTCTGCCTCACAGTGCCAGGGAGCCGGATTCAATTGCCGCCTGGGTGACTGTGCGGAGTTTGCACATTGTCCCAGTATTTGCGTTTCCACTCCTCTGCGCTGGTTAAGTAGTGTTGCAAGGCAGAAAATATAAGTGAGAGAGAGAAAACCGGGAATGTGCCCGATTTTTCACCTCTTGTCCTTTTCTGTAGGCAAAATCAGCTTCATGCTATGATTTAAATATAATGATATTTTGCCATTAATGAGCTCAGGACATAATAGTCTGGGCTCACTTATGTTTCTCACCTCACCGGTGGAGGTCCTTACAGGAAGGGTCACAGATGGCGCCGGATGTAATGGCCTTGTCAGTGAGACCATAAGCCATTGAAGCCCCGGGGTGGTTATGACAGACTGGGCAATGCCTTGAGACCCTGGCAATTCCAGCCTAGTACCCTGGAGGAGGTGGAGGTGTTATCCTTAGGGGGAGTGACAGATCTCCCAGTACACAGTGTATAGATTAGGGTCCCTGTGCATTGGCACGTCTAGTGCTCAGCAGCCGGCTCTCTGGCAAGTTGAAACTCTACTTTACTGGTGAGATTCCTACTATGGTCTCTGTATTGCACAGTATGCTGTAAATTAATGCCATTTATCTCATTGGAAAAACAGGTGCGAAAACCTCCCATTTTCCACCAAACCCAATAATGTGCTTGAGGACAAACACATATGAGGTTATGTCCATGCCCTGCAGACAACATTCTGGGCATTATTCAGTCTGGACTATTATGCTCAGTCTCTCCTAGACTGAAGCAAGGAGAATTTTGGAAAGATAAGAAATGTGAAGTGCAATGACACATTTTTTCAGTTTGCCAGCCTTCAATTCTGGCCTCAAGTTGCACATGTCATTCAGTTAAAGCTCCCTCCTTATTCAGGTGCAGAAGATGCTTCTCCCACACATCGCCCCAGTCACTTGTATGAGTTCTACCTTCCCCACTTTTTGCCCCTCCCCACACCTTGCAGCAGTTTCCCATGCCTTTGGCCACTTAACCATGTTCTCAAATGGACACCACACCCAAGCAGTTCCTTCCCCATGTCTTCAGATACTTACTCTCTGTTCTTGAAGAGTGCCCTTGTCCAACATCCCTTTCCCACCCCCAGACACTAACACCTCCCCATCCCATTCCCAAATGGAATCTTCACCCAGGAGCCCCTCCATATACTTCTAGACATTACTCCTGTTCCTGAGTGGAGGCCTTGCCTTACAGCAGTCAAAGGCAGCCCTACCTTATTACTACTGCGTTAGGTAGAGCCTTGTCCGTAAAACATTACTCCCCCCACCACTGAAAGCAAAGTGCTGCTGGCAAAGAAGTTTGGACCTGAATCCAAGGTGCGATGCTGTGAAATGCGAGGTGGGTGGAAGAATCTTGAAGTTCTGAGCAACGTACATGCTGCCAGATGCACTTCATATACATAATGCTGTGAAACATGTTGGTCTAACTGTACACCAATGCTCCATTGATCCAGTGTTGGTGGGGGGGGAAGGGAAGGGGAGAAGATTCCAGCCACCAGCCCTTTTAATAAGTATTCATAACATTAAAAGGTACACTAAATACATTTCCAACATTGCACAATAGGAAACACCGCCCGCCATTGCAGACTTGTTGGCACTATTGCAAACTGGTTTTACATTGTAAAACCAATGACCTCACTCTCTGCCATGCCTTCCACTGTGGACAGGAGTGGAAATTCCTGGCTCTTCTTACAACAAAAGATAATTATAAATAATTGCAAGATAGATGGAGAGAAATAAATATGTCTGAACTTTAAAATCTGACAGATTTCCACATCCACTCTCCATTGACTAATAATTCTCCCACAGAGAAATGGAGATCCACCCAGTAATATGGCAAGAATTTCACAGTGATATTCAATATTTGTTCCGCAGTTATGAATATCTGTCAAAACCTGGATAGATGTAATCAGGTTTACAGTAGCAGGTAGAGTCAATCTGTTCAAAGCCACATCATATGTGTTTGCTTTCAGTCCAATGATTTTTACCGTGCTCACATTGAAACATATTTGACATTTGAGAAACTCAGCTGCGACACATAAACAAGAATCATACAACTTCTGACAAACCAGAGGTCAAAGGTGAGCTCTAGCCACATCTTATGTCCACATTTATACGATGCTGATGTATAGATTCGAAAAAAGGGAAAAACTGCGATGAAGAGTTGATTTTTTCTCTCAGGATGACTCTGTGATGGGGTAAAAGAATGAAAGTCAAGGGCATTCTAAATTGGGTGGGCAAGCAACAAAGTTCAAAATTATTCCCTGAGTGTTAAAATCCAGAAAAATTAAGAGGAAAAGTTTCCTATGAATTTGAAATCATATAGTATTCACACTGGAGGAGAGGGATTCTGGAGGAAACAAAGCTTTCAATAGCATTGCCATCAATGCATTCCCCACTACCAATATCCTGGAAGTTACCATTGACTAGAAACTGAACTGGACTAGCCATATAAATACTATGGCTGCAAGAGCAGCTATTAGGCTAGGAATCCTGCAGCAAGTAACTCACTTCCTTCCACCTGAAATTTTCTATAATCTATAAGGCACACAAGTCAAGAATGTGATGAATACTCCCCACTTGCCTGGATGTATGTAGCTCTAACAACACTCAAGAACTCAACAACATCCAAGGCAAAGCAATCCATTTAATTGGTACCACATCTACAAACACTTACCCCCTCTACCATGGTACATAGTGACAGGTGTTTATCACTTATTAGATGCAATGCAGAAACTCACCAAGGCTTTTTAGGCAGCATTTTTCAAAACCAATAACCACTACAATCTAGAAGGACATAGGTGTTAAAAACCTGGGAACACCAACTAAAGTTCCCCTCCAAGCCACTCACCATCCTGACTTGGAAATGCATTGCAGTTCCTTCACTGTTTCTGGGTTAAAATCCTGGAACTCCCTCCCTCACAACAACATGGGAGTATCTGCATCATAGTGACTGCAGGAGTTCAGAAAGACAGCTCATCACCAAATTGTCATGGGAAACTAGCAATGAGCAATGTAGATTGGTAAGGTGGATAAAGGGAAGTGAGTAAATATTGACTGATAGGCATTTAAAAAGGTGACACATTAAAGTACACGGGAAACGGACTCATGCATGTGATATTTTAACATGGTGGAGAATTGATTAATGGACAGGAAGCAGTGAGCAGCAAACAAAAGGGGCTTTTTTCAAGTTGGCAGGCTGTAACTAGCGAGTGCCACATGGATCGATGTTGGCCCCTCAGCTATTTCAATTTAATGTCTTAGCATAGAGGCTGGGAATAATGTATCCAAGTTTACTGATGATGCAAAACCATGTGAGAATGCATGCTATCAAGATGACACATATAGATTGGTTCCAGGAGTGGACATTTGGCAGATGGAATATCAGGTGGGGAAATGTGATATCGTTTGTGATACACTTGTTAGTAAGAATTGAAAAGCCTTTTCTTAAAGATGTGAATCTTCTAAATGTTGGTGTTAAGTGTATGTGGAATAAGGAACACCATGTTGACTTACAGGAACTGCAAGTCTTTATGAATGCAAAGAACTACAGTCCAATTACTACAATTGTAAAAGGCCTGGGTGTAATCATACCATTGAATGTTGTACACAGTTTTGGTCTCCACATCCAAGGAGGGATATTCTTGCCTTGGAAGTGGTAGAGCAAAGGTCTATTAGACCTGTTTGTGGGATGAGAGGATTGTCCTATGATGAGAGGCTGAATAAATTCATTTGAGACTCTCTGGAATTGAGAAGTAGACTGAGGGATGATCTCATTGAAACACACACAAGATTTTGAAGTAGCTTGACAGGGCAGTCATTGAGAGATTATTTCCCATTGCTTAGAAATCTAGAACAATCTAGAACTAGACATTGGCTAATGGTATTATTACTAGACTATTAATCCAGAAACTCAGCAAATGTTCTGGAGGCCCATGTTTGAATCCCACTATGGCAGATAGTGGAATTTGAATTCAATTAAAAATATCTGGAATTAAGAATCTACTGATGACCATGAAACCATTGTCGATTGTCAGACAATGGTTTCATGGTCAAGAGTAGATTCTTAATTCACTGATGTCCTTCAGGGAAAGAAATCTGCCACTCTCACCAGGTCTGGCCTACATGTAACTCCAGAGCCACAGCAATGTGGTTGACTCTTAGCTGTCCTCCAAGGGCAACTAGGGATGGGCAATAAATACTGGTCAGCCAGCAATGCCCATGTCTCACAAATGGGCAGAAAATCAAAATGAAAGGCTGGTGATTTAGGAGATAGGGAGAAATTTATTCCCTCACACTGTTGTGAATCTTTGGAATTCTTTATTTCAGAGGGTTGTAGATGCTCCATTATTGAACACATTCAAGGCTAAAAAAAAGATTTTTGCTCTCTCAGAGAAGATTAATGAAAGCAAGTGAGAAAAGGAAGGTGGAGCTGAGGCAGATAATCACCTATGATTGTATTGAATGATGTCTGCAATAATCATAGAATCCTTACAGTACAGAAGGTGGCCATTCAGCCCATCAAGTCTGCACCAACTCTCCAACAGGGCTTCTCGCTCAGGCCCATCCCCGCCCTATTCCCACAAGCCCATGTATTTATCCCTCTAATTTCCCTAATCTACACATGTTGTACCAATAAAGACAATTTAGCATGGCTAATCAACCTAATCTACAGATTTTTGGAGTGTGGAAGGAAACCACAGCACCCAGAGGAAACCAATGCAGACACTGGGAGAATTTGCAAACTCCGCACAGACAGTGCCCCATGACTGGAACTGTGTCCTTAGCACTGTGAGTACTAACTACTGTGCCACCAAAAGGCTCATATTGTCTATTTCTATTCCTATTTCTTAGTTCTTATGTAATTCTTTGTCCTGTTATGAAGGACAGATTGAAAGGCCTTTTACTGCAGGACTTAAGAAATAAGATAATTATTGTGAAGGATATCAGCCTTGACAAGGGCTACAGTACAATTGTGCCCGTATCTCATGCTTCTCCATACATCTCACTGAGTTCTATAGAAGGAGTTACAAAAGACCTCCTCCTGGGTTCTTTCACACAGAGGTGGTTTCTTTGTCTGCAGCACTGAGCTGGCTTTTTAGTGCCACTGCTGACTGTCTCTCGGACTCTAAGGGACTCGAGCAAACTTAAAGCACACTATCTGAATCAAAAGAAATGAATGATAAAGGATGGAAATGTGCAGAGTTTCGCTGCAGCACTAGACAAACAGTTATGTGATTTAAGTTGTGCTGTTAGTGGGAACAGTGCAGAGGATGTAACCACAAAGTGATTTGACCTGATCAAAGAAATTCTTCCTGAAATTGGCAATTTGGTCAGAGAATAGAATCGAGAACTGCAAAGCTCTCTTGATAATAAAGAAACCAGGATGGTTGAAGATGCATCAGTGGCCATCAAGTTCCAGAGGTAGATAGACTTCCTGTCTATTACCTCCAATGAACACATGCAGGTAAACAATGAGTCAACAGAGCTCTGCTTCCTCAGTACTGTTGATCACTCATCTGATCAAAATATGGAGATTGTTTACAAGCATCAGGTGTCTATAGTAATGGAGGACTCCAAGAGAAACAGAAATGTTGGGTTAAATGACATATTATTTTCCAACGTTCACATGGAGGAAGTCACCTCAAATAAATACACAGATAAAGCTTACGATGAACCATACAATGTGGACCTTTTGCTCAGTTTCTTAGCGGTGCAGATTGAATGAGAAAATCTCTTTGACAGATTAAAACAGAATGAGCTGAAAACATGGCTAGAACTGACGACAACGGCCACCATTCCTAAAAACATCAAATTCCACCTCCAGCAGAAACTAAATCTGGTCAACAATTGACATGTCGTTGTTCAGAGATTGCCGATGGTAATGAAAGGACATTACTGCATCAATCCAAGCAAAATTATTAACCCAGGCAGTCAAACAGCAATTCCCAAACAGAATTAGTGCCAGCTTTTCATCTGCATAACAAAATCAAAGATGTGATCAGGAAAGTAGAGATATGAGCTAAACGACTTGACAAGTTAAATTATAGCTCATTTGCGAAACTGTCAAATTTTTTGGCCAATATGAAACGTGGTATCAGAGGCAACTGCAAAGTTTAGTAACACATCTATAAGAGTACATCTCTGCTCCCGACACAAAGTTCAACTGGATACAAAATCTCTTTGTGAGTCTTGATGGTAACATGATCTCAAGCCTGACTTCGATAGAGAGCAAGACAACTTTGTGGAACTGTCTGTGACAGTGCTTTAAAACTGGCTTTTCTCAGAACTACCTAACTGATTTTTGGCTTAAAGTTGCTTTGGAATGCCCAGAATTGTCTGACAAGGCAATAAAGTTTCTGATGCCATTTGCTGCAATCTAACTTTGCGAAATTGGCCTGTCGCATTGAAGACCAAATGTCAAAATAAGTTTAACATTGAACTAGATCTCCGATTGACATTTTCATTCCTGGAAGCATTTGATGTCTGCAAAAGAACATCAGCCTTCTAATTAGTTGTTATCTCTTTCCGCTGGTAGGCTTACTGCAGATAAATGTGCTATGATGAGTGCAATGTATTTGTGAGTGTGCATCATATCGGGTACATGGTGGCACAGTGGTTAGCATTGTTGCCCTTCAGCGCCACAGACCCAGGTTCGATTTCTGGCTTGTATCACAGTCTGTCTGGAACTTGCACGTTCTCCCATGTCTGCGTGGGTTTCCTCCAGGTGCTCCAGTTTCCTCCCACAGTCAAAAGATATGCTGGTTAGGTGCATTGGCCATGTTAAATTCTCCCTCAGTTACCTGAACAGGTACTAGAGTGTGGCGACCAGGGGATTTTCACAGTAGCTTCATTACAGTGTTAATGTAAACCTGCTTGTGACAAATAAATAAAGAAACTAGAATCAAAGAATCCTTACAAATGCAAAATCCTTACATTTGGCCTATCGAGTCTACACCAAATCTACAACACAGCAACTAGCCCAGGCCTTATCCCCACAACCCTCAATACATTTTGGGATACTAAGGAGCAATTTAGTAAGGTCAATCCACCTAACTCTTTGGACTGTAGGAAGAAACAGGAGCACCCAGAGGAAACACACGCAGGTATGAAGAAAATGTGCAGAACCCACACACTGAATATGGATGCTAGCTACTGTGTCACCATGCCACCCCCAAAACCATAAACTATTAGAAATAGATGCATTTTTAATACCCATTATCTATAGGTTTGACTCACATCAGTCACAATTAAGTAAAAAAGAATTCAAATAGCTTGCGTATCTTGTGGTCCCCAAAAACATTTGATGATGATCTAGTGATCTGCATGAAGGAAAAAGTTGGGACCCACTGGTTTTTATCTTTTGCTGCTCTTCATATTTTATTCATGATGTTTTTCCCCTCCTGCTCCTGCACATGAGGCATCGGTATGCTGGCAGAGATAACAGGAAAATGTGTAAAAACTACGTAATTTCTTGCAGTAAAATCTCCTTCTTTTGCATCATGATTTGAATGAATGAAGTAAAATGGCAAGTGAGATCAATAGTGAGATATAAGGTCAAGAAGGAAGTGTGCAAATAGTCTAATAATGAGATCTTTTTAACGATACCAAATTGCAGTTAGACAGAGCTGTTAGTTAATGAATTCAATCGGAGGATCAAAAATTGATGTACCGATCTAAATACATGTGGACTGTATGAAATGTGTACATATATAAAATTCATCTTCTCTGTCACATCATTCTCAATAGCCTGGGATTTATCACTGTGGTTAATGGTGGGCTTAGGCATATAAATAATTGCATTTGTTGATCTAATTTTCTGTTAGATCTGGCTGGAAAAGAAATGACTACAACAGAAATTGTCATTTTTTTCTAAAAAAAACTATTTAAGCCCATGCATGACAATAAAAAGTTGTTGGCTTATTACATTCAGCAATACTTTATTACTTTGACTGCTCTCTGACTTTCAGCCACAGACTGAATTGTCTGCAAAAAGTGGCAACTAAGATTTATTGCACCATCCACATCTCCAAAATAATCTTGTCAATGGTCAAATAATCAAAGGTTGAAATCTTGATGAAGTGGTCTGAAATTAGTTGTTGATCATAGCCATCATTGAGGAATAGCACTAGTCTCTTACCTCAATGCTAGCAGTCATCATACATCAAAACTGTATTCTTTATCAGGATTATACAAAGGCACTTCATTATAACCCCTCCAACTTAAAAACCATTACATATGTGTTTCTTTCCAAATCACACTCTTCCCTAACTTAGAAATATCTAATCATTTAACACAGAAGAATTATTGAAATCCTACAGGAGGCCATTCAGCCCATCGAGTCTCCACAATAATCATATCTATGCTCTTAACCCCACATATTTACCCTGCTAATCCTTCTAACCTATTTATCCCAGGACACTAAGGGGCAATTTAGTACAGCCAATGTGCCTAACCCATACATCTTCGGAGTATGGGAGGAAATCAGAGCATCCAGAGGAAATCCACACAAACATGGGGAGAACGTGCAAACTCCACACAAGATCCAAGCTGGGAATCAAACTCAAGTCGCTGGAGCTGTGAGGCAGCAGTGCTAACTATTGTGCTTTCCTGCCACCAACAGTATTGTTTCTTCATTGTATCAATCCTGTAACTGCCTCCCTAACAACATTGAAGGAACACCTTCACCAGACAGACTGACACAGTCAAGATGGCAGCTCACCACCACCTTTCTTCTCTGAACAAGTTTTTAAAAAATATTTTTACTCCATCCTTAAAGTTACAAAAGCCAAAGCTCAGAGTGGATCAGAGCCAAATCCATTCCTTGCTTGCTCCAAAAACCAAATTCAAAATCTAGTTGAATTCAATTTAGGTTCCCCATGAAAAAGACCACAAGAAATTGCTAAGCACATGGTTAAAGCCCAGACCATTACACAAATCAACTTCCATCCATTGACTCTATTTACATTTTCTGCTGATTCAGAAAAGCAGCCAGCATAATCAAGGACCCCACGCACCCAGGCATACTTTCTTCCACCCTTCTTCTGTCAGGAAAAATGCACAAAAGTCTGAGTTCACATGCCAACCCCAACTCAAGAACAACTTCTTCTCTGCTGCCATCAGACTTTTGAATGAACCTACCTTGTATGAAGTTGATCTTTCTTTACACCCTAGCTATGACTGTAATGCTATATTCTGCACCGTTTCCTTTCCTTCTCTGTGTGCAATACCTTGTCTGCATAGCACGCCCAAAACAATCCTTTTCACTGCATCCTAATAATTCAAATCAAATAGAAAAAAAAACAAGATGCAAGCTGACAAGATAAGACACTGCACTCAAGTTGGGTTTGATCTTATGCATAATTGGGGTTGGGTAATTCATGCTGGCCACATGCAATGAATGAATAAAGCCATAGGTTAAACTTAATTAGGAAATAACCCATTTCAGTTCACTAATTCACCTTTCTGTGTTTGAAACCAACATTAAAAAGGAATATCTAACGACTGAATTGTTGGTTTCTGAAGCTATATTCATACCATATATTTTTCTTTTATCTCAACTGATTGTACAAGACTCAATCTTGCCAGGTCTATGCTTGTAGTTAATATGCATTCAAAGCTGGACTAACATGCTTAAAAAAAGTTTCACAACCATAGGTTAAAGTACAGCAGGTTTATTTGATAACACAAGCTTTCGGAGCAATGCTCCTTCATCAGGTGAGCCAACTTAGAGGAGAATTCCTATTTTTCCAGTACAGTTCTCATTACTAGGGGTCTGCACTGTGTGTTCACAATGCAAACAACTGTGTTCACAATGCAAACAACTTTGGTCAATCAGATTATGGCCCTCTTCCCCCTTGCAGGCTCTATGCATCTGTGTCTTCTCGGTGAGTACTCTTTGCCTGATTCATATTCTTCCAGACCTGTTATAAACTTCACTGACACTACATTAATCAGCAAGAGGCGAGATCCGAATGTGGGATGGCGGGGAGGAAGTGCTGGGGAGGTGGGAAGGACTGATACTACGGGAAAACCCAATGATGATATTAAAATGTAATTTATTGCGATTCCTATCATTGCAAGGTGGGAGCACTGGCATTAGGCAGGGACAATCGCAAGATCTCACCAACACAAATATTATCTCTCATGAGATTTCTGCGCTCCTGCCACCACTTACATATGTGGCAAACATGGCCATGAAATCCCAACCACAGAGTTCAATCCAGGAACAATATAGTAGGATATGTGCATTATTTTTAAATCATATCCTGATAAATGTGAGGTGATGCATTTTGGGAGAAAGAATGTAGAGGGGAGGTATATGATAAAGGGTAGACCTATTAAGAGTATAGAAATGCAGAGGGACCTGTGGATGCAGGTGAACAAGTCTCTGAAGGTGGCAGAGCAAGTGGAGAAGGTTGTGAAGAAAGCATATAGTATGCTAGCCTTTAATAGGAGCGGGTATAGAGTACAAGAGCTGGCCTTTAATGTTGCAGTTGTATAAAACGTTGGTTAGACCTCATTTGGAATACTGCGTCCAGTTCTGGTCACTTTACTACCGGAAGGACGTGGACACTCTGGAGAGAGTGCAGAGGACGTTTACCAGGATGCTGCCTGGTATGGAAGGTCTGAGTTACGAGGAGAAGTTAGGCAAATTGGGACTGTTTTCCTTAGAAAGAAGTAGACTTAGAGGAGATCTAATAGAGCTGTACAAGATTATGAGGGGATTAAAGGCGGATAGAGTAAACAGGGTTAAGTTTTTTCCTAGGATGGACTTGGAAAGCATGAGGGGTCACGGGCTTAGGGTGAGGGGTAAGGTATAATTTGGATGCTAGAGGGAGTTTTTTCACACAGAGGGTGGTGGGGGTATGGAATGCGCTGCCAAGTAAAGTGGTGGAGGCAGGTACTCTGGAGTTATTTAAGAAATACTTAGATGGGCACATGAACAGAATGGGAATGGAGGGGTATAGAAAACTGATTTAAAATAGGGATCATGAGCCTTGGGAGTCCCTGGGAAGTGTGTAAATAGATGATGATATTGATGTACTTGTTTTTATCCTAGAGGTGCTTTGGTCCACCTTGTTGTCTAACAAGGGGCATACATGAGATGGTCGTGAGAGCACTGCTCTTGGATTTTTTTTTCGAGAGTATCCTAGTGCTTCACATCGTTAGTGTACGCTTAACCTGGACCATTTGATGGGCAACACGACAGCTCAGTGATTATCGCCATGCTGTGCAGGTACACGGATTTGGGCCTGTGTCTGTGGGAGTTTGCGCATTCTCCCCGTGCTTGTGTGGGTTTTCTCCGGGTGCTCCAGTTTCCTCCCACATCCCAAAGGTGGATTGGCAAAACAAATTCTCCCTAAATTGTCTCAAATTTGGTTTTTAATCCATGGATCTATAAACATAGACAGTGATCACGGGTAGAGGTGGGAACATCGGGTGGCAGCACGGGCTCGTTGGGCCAAACGGCCTGTTTCCCATGCTGTTTTGTTCTTTGTTCTTTGTTCATATACAGAAGGTGAAATAAGGATTGTAAAATATAGACAGGAATATGGGAGAGAGACAAGAGACAAGCAGGATAACTAAAATAATTTCAGACTTCAATTATTTTTTAAATCCCCAAAACTAATTTTCTTCTGAGCGACTAACATCAGTACTGTAAAATTAAATTTTCAGGGTCACAGAGGTCATTTAGTGGTAATTATTACTCTCATACCAATAAAACCTGCTGCAATCTTTATGGCAGATCCTCAACACATTTCTCCACTTCTTATGACTTTGAGTTTTCCTCATCACAGCTTCCAATTTATAATTTTAAGGAGCAATATAACTGGGGAAAAGATTACATGATGAGGTTTTGTTAGTTCCTCCATGTGTACTTAAATGAAATATGTTTCAAACTATCAATAAAAAAGGTAAGCATTCTCTGGCGCTTCTGCCACCCCCACTGAAAATTCATTCCCAGTGCCCTCCATTAGGAGTGGCACAGTGATACAGTGGTTAGCACTGCTGCTTCACAGTACCAGAGACACAAGTTTGATTCCTGGCTTAAGTCACTGTCTGTGCAGAGTCTGAATGTTCTCCCCGTATCTGTGTGGTTTCCTCCAGGTGCTCTGGTTTCCTCCCATGCTCCAAAAAATGTGCTTCTTAAGCACATTGGCCATGCTAGGTTCTCCCTCAGTATTCCCAAATGGGTGGAGTGTTGCGATTGCAAGATTTTCACAGTAACTTCAATGCAGTGTTAATATACAAAGAACAAAGAACAACACAGCACGGGAAACAGGCCCTTCGGCCCAACAAGCCCGCGCCGCTGTCCTAACATCTTAATGATATATAGGGACCAATTTGTTACCCAATATAAGCCTACTTGTGATACTAATAAATAAATGAAATATTGCCCCTCAAGCCTTTTATGTCAATTAGTTATATTATGGTTAATCTTCCGCCCTACCCTTGCATCCACTGATTTCCAAAAATCTATCAATGAATATACTCAACAACTGCGACTCCACAGCCCTCTGGGGTAGGGATTCAAAGATTCATATTGCGCTGAGTGAATAAATTTCTCCTTATTTTAGTCTGAAATGATTGATCCTTTGTTTCCAGATAATCAGCTTCAGCTCTGGACTTGTCCCACCCAGGAGAAGCAGCCTCTCAGCTGATATAATGGTCTCTGCTATAGAGTGGTCCTTTAAAAGAGCACTTTGGATCACATGGGCAGGCTGGACCCTATGGAATGTTGAGGCGTAAAGTTGAGCCAATCGAGAACGAGGGCACGTATCCCGGGCCAGGAAAAATTCCACAGTTGGTAGCCAGAAAAGGATGGTTATGCTGACTGATCCTGTTGTAAATATAAAAGCCTTTTGTTCTTTAGGATCATCAAGTCACCTTTGATTTATTATAATCACATCCAAGAATTGTATGTTTCATTGTGACTATCTTTTATTCTTCAAACTATCAATAAAAAAGATAAGCTTAGTTTACTCACTCTCCCCTCACAGGACAATTCTCTTATTCCAGTAATCAATATAATGAAATCACAATGCAAGTTCCATCCTTCCTTATGAGAAGATAGAAACTGTACTCAGTGCTTCTGGTGTCATGTTACCAACAGCCTACACAATTGTAGTAAAACACTCTTACACTCTAACCTTTTTTTTGATGAAGGCTTGGATTTGCTTTCCCAACTGCATGCTGTACTTTTATGGGGAAGCTGGGGGTGGCAGAGGCGGGAACAGCTAGCTTTGAAGGTTAATGTGCAGTTCAGAATAATACTAACGGAATAAGTTCAATTC
The DNA here is from genome assembly GCA_024679065.1 of Sphyrna mokarran. Taxonomy (NCBI): domain Eukaryota; kingdom Metazoa; phylum Chordata; class Chondrichthyes; order Carcharhiniformes; family Carcharhinidae; genus Sphyrna; species Sphyrna mokarran. The sequence goes on from JAGIQG010000015.1 coordinate 46,396,786, forward strand.
CCACTCTGCCTAAGGTACACTTGGGGCCTACCTCCTCACCCTGCCTGCCTGGTGAGAAAGGCCATGACAAACTATCACTGGCAACAGCTACCAATGGAACAGCTTCAAATGAAGCAATAACAATAAAAAGTTAGGTCCTGTCTTTGGACAGAACACATGAACGAATTGATCTGTGTGTTCACTTTTTATGACTCAAGTACAAGGACACTCAAATCCCTTTGCATACCTATTAATTTCTCATTTTTCAAGATAATGCTTTTATATTTTTCCTATCAAAGAGATTTCACAAAGCAGCACATGATATTCCACTTGCTTTTTTTCTGCCCACTCACTTATCTGTCTATCTCTCTTCTTAGCCTCATGATGTTCTCCTCACAGAATATTCTCCCACTAGCTTTGTATCATCAGTAAACTTGGATAAATTACTCTCAGTGCTCTGATCTGTATCCTTGATATTAATTGTATTTAGCTGCAGCCAGTGTTCCTTGTAAACTGCATGGACATGTAGCTGTGCAGTAATCCAAATACACCTCAGAATGAAACAGAGCGGCACAGTGGGGGGTGGTATGATGGCACAGCAGTTAATGCTTCTGCCTCACAGTGCCAGACACCCAGATTCAATACTGGCCTCAGGTGACTGTGTGGTGTTTGCAAATTCTCCCATATCTGCGTGGGTTTCCTCCAGGTGTTCCAGTTCCTTCCCACAGTATAAATATGTGTGGGTAATGTTGATTGGCTATGATAAATTGCCCCTTAATGTGAGGGAAATTAAGAGGATAAATATAAGGGATTACAGGGATCAGATAGGACCTGGGTGGGATTGGTGTTAGTGCAGGCTTGATGGGCCAAATAAACTCCTTTTGCACTGTAGATTCCATTGTTCTACAATTCTATGAAACAAGCAGGCCACAAACAGCCAAGATGCCTTTTAATATATGGAAAATTGTGACCATACAGTTTTCTTAAAGGGACCAAGCAGCAATAAAAGTAGCAGGCCGTGCACTACGAAAAGCACTGAGGCCCAAGCTGACCCTTATACCACTCTTTTGCTGATAATTTGTCAATCCAAAGATGACCCATTTATTTAAGATAACAACTTCTTACCATTACTTCATTCAACGTCAACTTCATAAGGCTGGTATAGTGGCAAGGTGGTTAGTGTTGCTGCCTCACAGTGTGAGGGACTCGAGTTCAATTCTGGCCTTAAGTGACTGTGTGGAGTTTGCATGTGCTCCCTGCATTGTCGTGGATTTCCTGTGGGTGCTCCCATTTCCTCCCACATTCCAAAGATGTGCAGGTTAAGTTGATTGGCTATCGATTGCTCCTCAGAGTCAGGGGATCAGCAGAGTAAATATGTGCGGTTATTGGGATAGGACCTGGGTAGAATTGTTGACAGTGCAGGTTCAATGGGCCAAGCAGCCTCTTTCTGTAATTTGGGTACCATGTAATACCACATGTGCCTTCATCCAAGGTTTACCCTTGTGGAAAAAGAAGATAAAGCAGTAATGGCAAGTGCATGATTAAACTAACAGAAGTGAATGAAAACTACAACTATTCTCACTAAATGTATAACATTACCTTCCTTGAAATAGTTTATTGGTCTACAGTAAAAGCAGGGCCTTCGCTTTTAACATTGAGAATCCAGTACTGTACTGTCACAGGTAGATCAATTTTAACAGGGTATACATCCAACACAGGCAAACAGACTTAAAGGTGAAAGGTGCCCAACTTGTTAAAGCTCTGAAACTTAAAGGTGTAGCCAACCAACTATAGCTTGATATAAGATGGCCAAACAAAGTAAGGATATTACTTTGGCCTGATGGGAAATATGGTTAACTTCAGAACTAAAAGGTTTTTAATTCCAGGCTGTGAGTACATGACCTACAATAACAAGAAGTGACCTCAACAAATATCTGTGATTTTATGATGGGCAATAACGTCAGCAAGATACTGGACAGGATGGAAAACAACATATATCACTGATAATAAACTCAACTTAATCAAATAAATGAACAGGAAACAGATATGAAATGGAGTCAGGTAGACTGAGAACAAATGGCCCTAAGGTCAGGAAGGCTGCAATAAACTAATTTGAATATGGTCAATGCTTACACTGGAAATGCATGCTTTTCAGCCAGACTCAGAGAATAAATATTGAGGTTTTGAAAGCAAAATTGAAAGCAGAAGCAAAATAAAGGAAACCTCAAGCTTGAAGCTTGATGAAGTTTGGTGTCTCTTCATGCCTTCCCAGCACAAGTGGGTAGAGACACCCCGACGGGTCGATTAGATAATTATTAGTAGTTGAAAATCTATGCTCATAAAATTATAGTAGATTTATAGGAGAATAGAGGCATTTACTTGTGAAGCAGTATTAAAGAATCAGTCTTGTAGCAAGCGTAAATATTCAGGAGTTTAACTTGATTCAAGAAAAAGTTACTGGGTGAGATTTTAGAGTCTCGCTCATCCACAGACTGGAAAATCCCATCCAAGGTCAACAGGCTTTTCCATAGTATTTTCCCCACACCCCATCTATCCCTGTGATGGGCGGAACCGGAAAATTTTGCTCATTGTATCTATCAATTAATTGGAGCAAGGTCTGCTTAGCAAAGGTGCTATATAAATGTTGCTGTTAAAAAATTAATTGTTTGTATTTTGGGTGATGTGAAAGATTACAGTTGATAATAACCATACTGAGGATGGATGTTTGACAGATTTTATATTTATGATTAAAACAAGTGAAGACAACATGTCTTTTGGAAATATGACTCAGGATATTGGTGGACAAACTCTTTGCACAGAGAAATGTCTGAATTTTGGGACATGACTGTCTTAATCTGAATGGATTTGTTACAAATCAGGCTCTTTCACAACATTTTAAATTCATATTTGCAGCAAAGGATAACAGATGTGATATTATCACCTCGCCATGCCCAACATGGATAGGGTGAACCCACCCCTTCCCTCTGAAACTCCAATTCCAGAGTCCAATCTGAACCCATCTGGATGGTATGAAATGGTCAAGGTTCACAACTCAGTGTTCTTTGAACTGCTTATTGTCCCATCAATAACATACAAAAGTTAAACCTTGTTCCTTACAAAATCAATCAATACTCACTGTCCCCTTTCATTCACCTTAATTTCAAACAGTATTCACTCTGACAATCACGCAGAAAAGTATGATCCCATCTGTGCTGATGATCTATCCCATCCATGATTAACCTTGCAACTTACCCCCTTGTCCATAAACACAAGTTTCTTACATTGTAAGAAATGACACCCATGATAATGATTGACACAAACTCTCTCCTTTTTGATTATTTGATTATTTATTTTAAATCTTGTATCAATCCCACATCCTGCGTTGCTGAATAGCCCGTTAACATATAAAAATTGTTTCAATGGGCATTATTCTGGTTTTATAAGCGTCATCACATCAGTGAATGAATTTTTGCCCTCTGAAACAGTTTTCAGAATTTCTGAGGAATGCGCATGTTGATCCATGATATGGAGATGCCCCATTGGATTGGGGTAAGCACAGTAAGAAGTCCCACAACACCAGGTTAAAATCCAATGCCTGCTTTCTTGCATCTTTGTAGAAACTCGATGCCTGTGTCGATATGCGCGATATTCTTGGAGATCCTCTTTTCTTGCAGCCAGCAGTTTGCAGTATAGATGGTAGCCATGATGTGGAGATGCCGAAGTTGAACTGGGGTAAGCACAGTACGAAGTCTCACAATAACAGGTCAAAGTCCAACTTTACTTCTTACTGTGTTGACCCAGGCAGCCTTTAACTTGTATCTGCTATTTATACATATATTGACCATCGTGTTGAGATCAAGACAGTCGCTCAAATCTGGACAAACACAGATCATTGTGTGGCCTTATTTCATTAGCTTTCACTTGATTAACATGTTCATGTAGTCACTTCAAAAATGTCTGTGTTTCTGTTTGAATACTTTCATTCCAACTCCCAGCTTGTTTTTTTTTAAGTTTTATTAAAATTCTCAATGGTTCATAGGAAACAAAACTTCACCCATTTTACAAATGACTATTTCTAAGTCGCCCAATGCAGTATCTTTAATGCCAGCTTCTTTTAAATTCAATGCATTCTTGCTGAAGGACAGTTCCAGTGGGTATCAGGAACCCATATATATGTTGCTTCTCAGAAATTGCTTCAGATCAGAAATTGAATGCTAAAGTTGCATGTGTTTCTGTTTTAACACCTCTATAGAAGTTTAAATTATGTTAATCAGTAATTAGAACCAACATTGTCAGCTTAAACCACACTTTAAAACAGGCATTTCTTATTAGAGCAGAATCCATTTAGCACTTTCATCAAAATAGCCTCTTTTGACCCGGCCAATAATTATTCATCAAATTTGACCATATAACAAGTCATTTGGTCATTTGTTTCATTGCTTTTTGGAACCAATTAAACTGACTGTTTTGTTTCCTACATTAGAACACCTTAATACTCTTTGTGATGTCCTCAGATGTGAAAGGTGCAATATCAACCCAAGTATTCGCTCATTTTATTTAACAAAGGAAATGTTAAAGCAGGAATTTACAAAGCTTTGTCCAAGCCCAGAGCCTGGAGCCCAGGGTGGAGAGAAAGGGTGATGGATTGGGGGGGCCCAATCCTGGAAATGTTATTTGAATTGTTAAGTTTTCTTTGAAAGTTTCGTTTGTCTCTGTTACAACTTTATTATTAACGGGTACTTCAAAAGAAGTATAAAGAGATACTGAAACTGCCCTGTGGTTAAGTTAGGAAAAATACGCTTCTAATATTTCATTCTGTAAATAAAAGTAAGACTGAATCGAGACTTGCTCCAATATCATCCTTCACCAATTGGCTTTCTGGAATAAAACACAATCCGTGACTGTATCATTGGACATTAATAATGTAGTTGAAAGCTTTGATAATGATGAGAGTGGGAACATGAATACAGCAGGATTCAAGCAATTACCAGCGTTTCAGGTCACAAAAGCAACTTACCTCTTCAAAGTCTTAACTTCACAGCAAATGGAAACTATTATAGAACACCTACGGGTCACAGTGAATTCACGATCCACGGAACTTCAACTAAGACTGCAAATGACATGAATTAGGATGAAGTAAAGGATGAAAACTTAACAGCAACAACTGCAATAATATAAATTTTCTGCTTGTGTATCTGAAAATACATCAATTGACCAAAACAGACAGAAAATCGGGCTGGAAAACAGTTCCACATTAATTTTGTGGCTCATCTTCAAGACCTGGCCGGTTTTATACATTAATAATGTATGAACATCTTCCATGCAATTTCCTGACATTTTTGCATGGCCATGACCAAGTTGTCCACCCGAAGCAGCCAAATTTACTGGGGGCTGAGCTGTTGGTTGGCAGATTTAAAGAGTCCATCTCAACACTCCAAGGAGGAATTACAAAATCAAAAAGGGTGGATTACAGCCAGGTCCAGCAGCACCTGGTGAGAGGGGAACAAATATTTGAATAGCTAACAAAAGGTCATTGAATTGAAACAATGGATTGAGCCTTACCAGCCTTTTGTGGATGGGTTTTTCAGCTGCAAAATGGAAAGGGAAGGTTTCAGGTGCGGTCATTTTGCTGGTGACAAAAATATGGTAATCTAGCTGTCCTCCTGGTTCCTAATTGAGCCACTTCGTTGGCCAGCTGAGGGTCACTACCCACCTCCACGGGCATTTTGCCAGTGGCTAGGTGTCTGCCACCACAAACCATAAAACCTGGCAGTATCCCAGTGGGCATTGGAGATGGGCTCTTTTAGGGGCTCTCTTTGGCCCATTGAGGGAAAGCTAGCAACAAAGCCTGACCCACAACAGCAGCAGCACAACTGGTATTCAGAAAGAGACAAGTTCTTACACTGGGAACAAATGTCAGGGACAGCAATGCTGTCTATGTAAATAGACTTCCTGACTCCAAGCTTTTGGGGCAAAAAGAGAAAAGTAAGAGAGGATAGGAAAAGCAATTACTGTAGTCCACGAAGAAGAAAAATGGTCTCAAGTTGAAGAGATACAGCCATTTAAGAAATCCAAGATAATTTTTGTTTTGATTGATTTATTATTGTCACATGTATTGGGATACAGTGAAAATTGTTGTTTCTTGCATGCTTACAGACAAAGCATACCATTCATGCAGTATGTAAGGGAGAAGGAAAGGAGATGTTGCAGAATATAGTTTTATAGTCATAGTTAAGATACAGAGAAAAATCAACTGAATATGAGATAATCCATTCAAAAGTCTGATGGCAGCAAAGAAGAAATTGTTCTTGAGTCATGACCTCAGACTTTTCTATCTTGTCCCCAATGGAAGGAGATGGAAGAGAGAATGTCTGTGGTGTGTGGGATCCTTTAATGAGTTAGCACAATAAGGATAAGGATGGTGGGTAGGATTGCACATATTAGCATGACTTGGAACCAAATTGGCACTGAGACTATGAAGGACAATGGAGATGGGTGGAGTCACGTATGAAATTGTATGTATTAGTATAGGGGTATGAGCAGAAATAGGAGTGGGTGGAGGGACTAGGTTGGCATGGAGGGTTTGAGGGATTATGGGGGTGAGTATTACTCATGAGGTTCCATGGATTGTCATAGGTAGGGTATGGGGATTGTACAGGAGGTGTGTGTGTGGGGGTGGGGGATGGGGATGTGTGCTTGTGGCATGAGGAGGGGTGAGGAGTGAGGGTTGTTTTTTGTTTTAAAGCTTTAAAAAATATTTAATGAAATGCCAGTTGACTGAGGCAGACCTTCTGTGCCCAGTCTACCTCCACACCCAGCAGCCTCTGTTCCAGTGTTACCCAACCCAACTCCCTGAGAACTTCAGTACCCTGAAAATGAACATCCCAAATCTGGGACACTTCCTTCTGGTTTGGGACTGCAAAACAGAGAAATGCTCTGACTCTATGCTCCCAACATCAGGAATGAAATGATCGATCCAAGGCTCCATCAACAGCACATTTCAATCCAATGGGATTGAAATTTCACTGAGATGTCTGCCTGAATTTCATACAATCTCACCCGAGGCCATTGCAGAATGTCATTCTCCAAGCCTTGCCTGCCACGGAATTTGGGGCGGGCTTGGCAGTAAACTTCCAGCCATGTTGTCTATCACCTAGAAGGATAATTGTAGTGTGCACAAAAGGACACTACTAACTCCAGATTACTTGTAGTACGCACAAGGCGACACCACTAACTCCAGATTTCTCTCCAAGTCACCCCCGATTCCAACTGGGAAGTTTATTGGCATTTCTCTGTTGTCACAGGTCAAAACCCTGGCACTTCTAATCTAACAGCATTGAGGGAGTATTTTCACCATGCACACTTCAGGAGTTCTAATGACTCACCACCACCTTTCTCAAGAGCAATTTGAGATGAACAATAAATTCTGGCCATGAGTGAAGCAATGTGCCTTTAACATATAAACAAAAATGCATTGATCTATAAAACAAGTATTAGATGTCTTGATTTCTAAGTGTGAGTGCACCAGTTTTCAAATAAAGTAAGCTTTTAAAATGCTTATTCCCCAGACTCACACTCATTTTGCAGTTCCTACACAAGCTTTGAATATGAAAGACATTACCTCAATAACTGTCCATGGGAAGAGATAAGGAATATAGTTGATGCATAGTAAGAGAGTGAAGTATGCAGAGGAAACACTAGCATCCTTGGCTGATGTTTTAGAAGCAATGGAAAGAGCTAAAACTTAAAATTCTTACTCATGTGTGGAATATCCAGAATGTAATAAAGTGCTTTATTGATCAGATTAGAGTAAGGTAATAAAGATGAAATGCTTACAGCTTCCTAAAGAAATCCCTGTTGTACGAAACATAGGGAATTAGGAACAGAAGTAGACAACTTCAGCCCTTCCAGCCCACTCTACCATTCAATTAGATCATATCTGATCTCTCCATGGTCTCAAATCCACCTCCTCACCTGTTCCCCATATCCTCTTATCCCCATTTTAATTGGAAATGTATCTATCTCCTTCTTGAAACCCCATTCAAAGATTTAGACTCTACCACGTTAAGAGGCAGCAAATTCCCATCCTCTGCAAGAACTAGTCCTTTCTCATCTCAGTTTTAAATCTATCGCCTCTCAAATGCTTTGCATATAAGAGGTTGTACGTCATCTCACAGACTTAATTTAATGAAGAATATTAACAAAATGCATCCAGTGTCTCCTCATCCTCAAATTTGTATCAAAGGTAAAGCATGCATGTTAAATCTTTTATAATACATCGACATAAGGACAATAGGGAAAAAATAATAATTTAATCCTCTTCCCAAATGGACAACAGAATGAAAGAACAGAATGATTTAACGTGTAATAGGAATGCAAAAGGGCTTAGTGATTATAGATTGCATTACGTGACTCTGCATACACTCCATTGCACAATGTCACCTGTCAAATAAATCATAAATGATTCTTCTGCTTGAAAGTTCAGCTCATTTGCAACCATCATCACAAGATAATCCAAGTCGATAGCCCAATCCCAGGAGTTGTGTCAATGCCTTCATTTTTGAGAGTTTTTTTATCTTCACACGAATATTTGATCCAGAAAAGTAACTGTAACATCAAGGCTATCCTCTACAGCCAGGGTTCATTAGCATATGTGCAGTGCCAAGGACATGAGCTGATGGCAGCTTTAATAAAAATGCATCCTTCCAATGTAGCAATTATATGACTGTTCTTTCCCTGTCGCTGGGTCAAAATCTTGGAACTCTTTTCTTAACAGCACTCTGGATGTACATACACCGCATGGATTGCAGCAGTTCAAGAAGATGGCTCACCTTCACCTTTTCAAGGGCAATTGGGAAGGACAAAAACTGTTAGCCTCATTCCATCCCATAAAATAATTTTAAAGATATAGAACACATCATTCTTAACCTGAGGCAGTGGTTTAAACACATTGTTGAGTCTGGGGCTTGTCCTCCTCTGCACACTGCTAAACTGTCATCCACTGTGGTATTCTGTGGCATGCTGTACAACTTGAGGTATTAATGGGAGGTGTGGTAGTACAGTGGTTAGCACTGCTGTCTCATAGCGCCAGAGACCCAGGTTCAAGTCCCAGCTTGGGTCACTGTTTGTGTGAAGTTTACACATTCTCCCCGTGTGTGTGTATGGGTTTCTTCCGAGTGCTCCAGTTTCTGTTCATAGTATGAAAGACACGCTGGTTAGGTGCACTGACCCGGTCAGACTGTGGTGAGTAGGGGAATTTTATGGTCATGTTAATGTAAGCCTTACTTGTGACTAATGAATAAACTTTAACGTGTTTCTAGCTTCTATGTCTCTATTATAGCTCATGGGGCTAAAGGGATCAAGGGAGGAGATCAGGAAATTGAAATTGATGATCAACCATGATCATGATGTATAATGAAACAGGCTTGAAGGGTCGAATGGCCTACTCCTGCTTCTGGTTTCTGAGTTTCTGTGTCACATGGAGGGCCTGAAAAACAAACAAAATCAGCAAGGAGAGAAAGAGAAGTCTAAAGAAACTGAGGGATACTGACTACAAGAACAAGCGACAAGATTTCACAGAATAGGCTTTTTCCTGACATAATAATCTGTTCATTTAATTAACAACCCAGTGATTAATCTTCACCACATCTTATTAATTTGTATTTAATGCACTCAAATAACTCCTGCAAGTTGCTGAAACAGAACTCAAAATCTTAGAACCAACATTTTTTTTATATATTACCTGACATATGATATGGATGAATGCCTACTATATTGTTCTTCAATAAGGTCGTGGATACTGCGTCAACTTCAACTTCAGGATTAAACCCAATACATTATTGCAGATAACTGAAAGGAGTTTCCAATGATATGTGTTATGTACTCACATTGTTCCTACTTGGAACAAGGGCACTTTAAGGGACTGATCATGTAATGACGTCATTGGCCACTTATGCAGGCAAACAAGCGGTCTATCCTAGCAGCCTATAGTGTAAACACCTTGCCAATAAAGCTCTTGCTTGTTTGTACCATCATGGCCTACAAGCCTCTATTTTGAAAATCCCATGAAGAAAATTGGAGATGAGGTGGTTGCTCTGTGCTCTAAGTACCCAAAAAAAATTACAGCAATCCATTGGAAAAAGAGAAAAACCATTGGTCCACACGGCAGATATCCAAAAAGACTGAAGTTAAAAAAAACATTCCTGGCAAAATAGGGATATTGAATAATGGCAGCAGCCATTGAAGGAACCAAAATTTAAATGAAGTTTCCCATGTGCTCTGCCCAGAAAGATCTGAAACAATGCAGTGAGCACTGTGAGTAACAAGTACTCTTCAACAATAAGTTCATAGCAAGGGTGTTTCAAAACCTGGAAAGAAACAGGCTGAGCTTAGGGGTACCTTGTTTGAAAAAAGAAGAAAGGTAGCTCTAAAAAATTCAGGGGCCAATCATGCTAATGCAGCACTTTCCCTGGTAAAAGTGACAGGAAGATTTGGTGCCATGGGACCATATGATGAGAATACAGTGGATCTCATATAATGAAAAATTCAATTATCTTCCCTCAGGAAAAGAAATTGTGGCATACATTGTAGTCCCAATTTCGCTCAGAAAAGTTGTGGGGTGGGAGATAGTGCCACAGTGGTGGAAGCAGGGGATAAGAGGAACATTCAACCATCTGAGAAATTTGGTTCAGTCAGAAAAGCCATGAAAAGCTATGATGAGATATTGAGAATAGTGCAGGGCCACTTCTCACATAAACCTTGATCATTACCAAGAGGGTCAGATTCTATAACTAGGTGAATCAATCACAACGTTTATAGCTGCTCTAAAGAAATTAGCCGAATAATAGGACTTCAGGGATATCTCGAAAGACATCATTAGAGATAGACTAGTCAGTGTGTCAAGAAGCAAAGCTATCTAAAAATAATTGTTTGCAGAAAGTAACCTAAACCTAAGGAAAGCTTTAGAAGTCACAGTATTCATGGAATTGGCAACCAAGGAAGAACAACGGTTAGGTTTGAGCAGTAGTATCCATAAAATATCAGCTGACACCTGAACGTAGACATCAGAGGTGATCCTCCCAGTCCGCTGCCCTCTCACGGAGCTGCCACTATATTCCACAAAGTATATTCCACAAACTGGCAGTTACTTAGAGAAACCTCAAAACATTTTAAATTGTAAAACACCGAAGACTTGTCATTTTATACAAGTGTAAACACTTAAAAATGCAATGCTGTGTTGAAGATTGCCAATTCTAATACCATGGAATTAGCTGCTGCAGTAAATTAAAAGGTGTAAAACTAAATGGCAGTGCAGTTATGTAATAAAAACGCTAGTTTAGTGCTGCAATACATTTAACACTAAATGTATTTTTCTTTTGATATATTGGAATCTGTTGAACAAGTGAACAGGTTGGAAAAGCTTCATGCAGGGAATTTTTATGCAACCTGATTAAATCAGTTGGTAGATAATAGGATTCCTAATGATTTTGAACCCCATATTGCCAATATTTTTTATTAAAAATTATATTCAAAATACTTTTTATTGACATTAATCCATGGTGAAACTCCAGAATTAAGAGCACACAACGTACATTCTCCAAAACTGGATTTGATCCTAACTAATTAGAGTCATACAGCAGAATTTTACAACCTCACTCAGGCAAGGCTCATAAAATTCCACCTGAGGCCAACGGAGAATTCTGTTCCAGAATATCGGGGTGGGTGAGGGGGTATAATTCTAGCCGTAGAGGCATAGAGATATACAGCACAGAAACAGGCCCTTTGGCCCAATTCGGTCATGCTGACTAGATTTCCTCAACTGAATTAGTCCCATTTGCCCGCATTTGGCCCAGATCTCTCTAAATCTTTCCTATCCATGTACCTGTCCAAATGTCTTTTAAATATTGCAATTGTATCTGCCTCCTGCAGCTCCTCTGGCAGCTCATTCCATATACTGTTACTGGGGGAGGGAATAAAATATCTATTTCATTACAAGACTGTTAAAATGGCTGCCCTCTGAGTAATTGCAATATTTTCATTGAGTGATTTTGTTGTAAAGGAGGCAGTTATAAGAAACCAGCTTGCAAAGAGAATGCATGCTTCAGTGCCAGCAGTCAGAGTTACATTTAAAATCATCTCACTTTATAAACCGCTTGACACGGCATCAGTGCAGGAAGTGCTCCCCCTGGTGTTTTGGCATAATTAAAGCAGCCTCATTTTTAGAGGGATAAAGTTGAAAACTGTAGAAGAAACTATGTTTTAGCTTGTATCAGGCCACACTTAGAACAGTGTTTGTAATTCCGGTCACATATTATAAAAACGGACAGAGAAGCATTGAAAGAGGTGCAGAGAAGATTTATGGAAAAGCTTGGTGTAGACCGAATGGTCACATAAGACAGTGATGAGGTGGTGACAGAAGAGGTCATGTGACAGGAGTGGGAGAGATAACTCCAGGAATGCAGGCAGAACACAAAGAACAAAGGACAAAACAGCACGGGAAACAAGCCCTTCAGCCCAACGAGCCCGCGCCGCCACCTCGATGTTCCCACCTCTACCCATAATCCCTGTCTATGTTTATAGACCTATGCATTGGAATCAAATTTGTGAGACAAGTTAGGGAGAATTTGTTCTGCCAATCAGCCTAAGAGTTGGTATGATTGTTGAGCTCAGGAATAAACTACTTTTGTTGAAAGCCCTTGTCCTTAATGATTTAGAGAGCTTTAATCAAGAAGAAAAGAATGTGATTTGCATTCAAATGAACAAAAACAGATTTATTCCATGACCTCTTGTCTACACAGAGAACAAACCAAGCCTAACAAACAGTCTGTGGAACACCCTAATGACATCACTATGCAACTGGCTCTGAAAGCAATCATGCAACTACTTAAATAAACATAGAACATAAAACCCTACAGTGCAGAAACAGGGTCTTCAGCCCATTGAGTCTGCACCAACCACAATCCCACCCAGAGCCCTATCCCCATATCCCTACACATTTACCCGATAATTTCTCTAACCTACACATCCCAGGACACTAAGGGGCAATTTTAGCCAGGCCAATCAACCTAACCTGCACATCTTTGGACTGTGGAAGGAAACCGGAGCACCCAGAAGAAACCCACTCAGACTCGAGGAGAATGTGCAAACTCCGCCCAGATAGTGACCCGATCCAGGAATCGAATCCCTGGAGCTGTCAAGAAGCAGTGCTACCACTGTGCTACTGTGCTGCCCCACAATCATCATAAAGAATTTTAATGGGGAATTCAGAATAAACTTCCTCTCCCATGACTGGATGAATTTCATGAGTCTACCATCATTACAATTGGTAACTTCTGTTGAGTACTCTTTGATTGATTGCCTTAATTCATCCTCAGGAACTTACAATTCCTTATTTGTTTGATTGTAATGTATTTAATAAAAATGAGATTTTAATCATATGGAGTTGTATTATAAAAGACTGAGCTATGGAATAGTAGGATGCTATTAAAATGAATGTATTTGTGTTATACTAGTAAAATTAATCATTGATCGCTGGCCAGACCGGGACATCTCCAGCGCTACCCCTCCAGCAACTCCCCACTGCCCAATTGCAACCCCAATTGCAATGACAATTTCCAAGCCAGCGCTAACTCCCCCCTACCCTGGGGTGCCCTGATGTCCAATACACCTCTCCCGAGCAGCGGAAACCCTGTTACCCTCTTACCTTGTTGAGTCCCCCCTCCCCTGCTGACACCTTACCCAGGATAAGCCTCTCCAGGAGGGAGGCCCCCTTGGCAAACCCCCATCAGCCTACTGACCATCTCCATCCCAGACTGATCCCTATACAAAGTGGCAACGGGACCTGCCACCCCTACCAATTGCCCTTAGGCCCTGTCCACAATAGGCCCTGTCCCCGGGGCACTGGCCGATGCCCACTGGTCAGTGCCAAGGTGCCCCATGGGCATGGGCACTTTGTCCCTTGGGCAGTGTCAGGGGCACAGGCTGACACTGCCAGGGTGCTTATGCCTATGGGGCACCACCCCCCACCCCCCAATCCCTGGGCAGCCCCGATTGGTCTCTTTCATTACGTCGGAGTCTCTTGCTAGTTACCCTAAAGTGGGGAACTACTCTAAACCCTGCGGAATGAAGTACTCCTGGCCAAGCGGGGAATTCAATCGGGACTGGTAAGTTTCCGATAATTCATTTAAAAGACATTTAAGATATATTAAAAACAGATTCAAATCACTTACCAGTCTCCCTGTTGGTTTCAAGCGGGGTCTGACTGGTGACTGTTTGCCGGCTCTGGGAGATGTGCATGCATTCCCGACACATGCGCAAATCCCAGAACAAGGCCAGCAATGCGCATCTCCCACTCCGACCTGCCAGAAAAGTTGCGGGTCAGGATGGGAAAATCGCAGCCATTCTTTCTGAGCCTGTCGCCTCATAATAAGAATACCTTCTCTTTTGCCATGAATTTTAGATCCTTCTGTCCTCTCTAAATCTTTTTGTTTGAAGTTTTCGGCCAAGCATTCATTTCCTTGAGTCTCTAACATGTGCCTTCAGCCCTTGGGATGCTATTCATTTAATTTCACTTCCATTATGGCCAATTGAAATAAACTGATTTGCTGCCAAAGGTCAAATGCTTAAATAGTTATAGCAAATATTCTACACAGTGGCCTAAATTACTGTCAGTGGTAAATGGTGTTTTGTAACCTGAATTGAAATCATTGGTGACCCAGCATTTATTATTTAAATAGCTTGAATAGAATATTCCAGTCCTTTCAGGTGTAGTATCTGAAAGAGTGCATGTCTCCCATGCACTTTTGCTCCATCCAATTAGTCCTATACTGCAGAGAAATACTTTCAATAAAGAAAAAGAAAAGTTAAAGAAAGTTTATTTACTGGTCACAAGTAAGGCTTACTGCAATGAAGTTACTGTGAAATTCCTCTAATCACCACATTCCGACGGCTGTTCGGGTCAACGTACCTTTCCAGGAACTTTTTTTGGAATGTGGGAGGAAACCAAGGTAGCTGGAGGAAACCCCATCACACACGTGCGTTCCTCCAGAGTTTATACACTATCCATGTGCAAACTCCACACAGTCAGCGGCCCAGGCTGTGAATCGAATCCAGGTCCCTGATGCTGTGAAGTAGCAGTGCTAACCACTATGCCACCTCCCAATGTCAGAGAGGGTACATTGATCAAACCAGCTCACTTAATGCTTTAAGGACATTGTACTTAGTAGAAAGTGGGAGCAACTGGATTTTCATGTTAGAAGTGGGAATCGGGAGATGGGAGTAATCCCACCACTCTTATAAAGAACAAAGAGCAACACAGAACGGGAAACAGGCCCTTCGACCCAATGAGCCTACGCCACCATTTTAATGTTCCCACTTCCACCCATGACCCTTGTCTATGTTTATGGAAATCTGCATTAGAACAAAATTGGAGTTCTTATTCTTATGTTCTTATTAGTTATGCTCTTATTTTGTGAGTCTGTAAACTCTTTGTCAGAACTGAGAGGAGGGAGAATATAGAAACTACAACAAAAAGTAACAGCTTTAAGGACAAAAGACAGATGGCTTGATGTGAGATGGTAGAGAGCATTTTGCTTTGAGGCGAAACCTCACAGTGCCAGGGATCTAGGTTCAATTCCAGCCTCAAGTCATTGTTCTCCTTGTGTCTGCATAAGCTTCCTCCGGGTGCTCCAGTTTCTTCCCACAGTCCAAAGATTAGGTGGATTGGCCATTCTAAATTGTCCCTTAATGTCCTAAAATGTGTAGGTAAAATGGATTAGCCATGGGAAATACATGAAATTACAGGGATAGGAAAGGGTGGTGGGTAAGATGAAGAGAAAGTGTCAAAATCTAAAGGTGACAAATTCAACATTGAGTCTCAAGAGCTGCACATGCCTAACTGGAAGATGAGACGCTGCTCCTCCAACTTACACTGGACTTCACTGGAGCGCTGTAGCAGACCAAGGCCAGATACATGAGCATGAGAGCAAAGTGCTGAGTGAAAATGGCTAGCAAGGAAGGTTGGGTTCATGTTTTTGGACTTAGTAAAGGTGTTCCACAAAGTGGTCACCCAACTTGCATTCAATTTCCCCAGTGTAGAGGAGATTGCATTGAGAGCAATGAATGCAGTGACCAAACAAAAGGAAGTGCAAGTGAAATGATGTTTAACCTGAAAGGAATGTTTGGGATAAAGTAAAGGGTAAAGGTAAAGGGGGGAGGAAGTAAAGGAGCCAGTGTTGCACCTTCTGCGATTATAAGGGAAAATGCTGTGGAAAGGGATGAGGAGTTGGGCGTGATGGCCGATGGGACAATGAAAAGGGATTATCTAGCCTGGGAAGGATGTGGCAGGACAGCAGCATTCTATCATTTCTTTCTGTTCATGTGCCTTTGGAAGTGCTGATCAAAGCTGCAGGGCTTACAGCGCATTAAGCCTCACCCACAGACCTCTGCAGCGCGACTCAGACCCGCTGATATTTTTGCAGGCAGAGTGCGCATGGGGAGCCTGAGAACAGGTCTAAAAGTTGGATCTGAGACTCTCCCAGTTTCAAGTCCGCCCGGCACTTGGAATCAAAATGGTAAAATAGGGCCTGATGGGCCAAATGGCTTCCTATTGCATTGTAGGGATTCTATCAATAAGTTTTTCCAAGTCCAGTTGAGAACATGAAATGGCACCAATACAGTCATTGATGTAACAGAAAAAGAGTTGCAGGAGGGGTCTTGAATAGAATTGGAACAAAGAGTATTCCCACATACCCCAGAAAAAGATGAAATAATTGAGACCCAAGCAGGTACCCATAGACATACCTTTATTTGCAAGAAGTGAGACAAGTTAAAGGAAAAATTGTATTGAATGAGAGAAGAGATTCAGCCAGATGGAGAACAGTGGGGGATGATGTCCTTTGCTCAAGTGAAAAAATAGAAAACCCCATGATCCCTGCTGGAGGATGTTGGAGGTGTAGATGAATTGGTTGTTCGCAGTGAAAAGAGGTGATTAGAGCCTGAAAACTGGAAATTGTTAATACGAATGTAGGCCATCAGAGGAATCTCAAATGTAGGTAGGAAGAGAGTGGACAAGGGGAGGGAGTATAGAGTCAAACTCAGAAGAAATGATTTCCAGAGACAGGAACAGGCTGATATAATTGGTGTCCCAGGGTACCCTGTTTGTGGATTTTTAGTAAGGAGATAGAAGCAGGCTGTGTGGAGTTGGGGGACTGTAAGGTCATCAATGACAAAGAGGTCAATGACCATCCTGAATACAATGGCTTGATGATCAGTGGTGGAGGAAATGTCTGAGAGTTGGTCCTCACCCTCTGTGAGGTAGAAGTCAGCATGCCAGTTAAGAATGGAACCACACTTGTCAGCAGATTTTGGCAGTGAATTATAGGCAAAAGCACAATAAGTAAGCAAAGAGACTGCAGAACTGTTGTCGCAACTAAGTCCAAACTGAATACACAAAAGCAATGTGGGAAAATTTAAACATTTAAACCTTGTTTTCATACTAAGCAGCTCTTTCAATTATGTGAAATGTACTCGAAGTTTTTAACCATTAAATGATCTTTTTCACTCGTCTGAAGACCTTTCCATGTTTACATTGTTGATCTTATATTTGGCAACTTGTAGTTGGCAAAAGTAAAAATCTTGCAAAGACATTATTTCAGGAATAGTTAGATTTTCAAATCACATCACTATCATAACTCACCTCATTGAACATAGCTACAACCCACACTATAGCATCTGATGATGAGCTGCAAATGAGGCAAAAAAAGAACTGCTTAGCTTTTAAACTCTTCACACCTCCAATTCATGCTTCATGCTTCTAAGCATTTGGCGTAAAACCCGCCAACTGCTAAAGTCTGGTGGCTCCATGAAAATTAAAAATTAACTTGGTTGGCTTTCGATTGACATAAAATGCTGTCTCATAGGAATGGGTTAGTTCCAGCATCTTCTCCCTTTCCCAATGACATGAAAATGGCCAAATGGACATAGGAATTCTGGCCGTGCCACTGAGAGGATTTTTTTTCTGATCCCACATCCATCTGGTCCTGCTGAGAACCAAGAAAATCTGGCTCCAAGTACTGAAATTGCAATCATAGTTAATTTTAATTGGCTTACACTTATACTGCAAAACCTGTAAAATAGCAGACTGGCGTTAGAAGTCAATTTAATGCTTATAGGAGAAAGTCAATTGTGAAGATTAAAGAGTGGAAATCGACCTTCCGGAACAGACTCAAGAAATTCCTGAGGTTACAATGTAGAGGGCTTATACTCATATGGTGCTTCTTAGTGCATTCAGTATCCACATGACTGGAGTTCACTTTGTCAGTGAAAGGGCATCTCAATTGCAAGGATTAGATAGGACCAAATGATATGTTGGGCACATCACCAATGTCTGCTTGTTGATGCCTGCTAGAAACTCTGGTGCCCAAGGCACCATCTTCCTCCAAACCAAACCATGGTGTTGTTGTTGACTTCCTAAGCAAGGGGAGAAGCTATTTTTGAAATGTAACATTTTGAGTGATCTCTAAAGTTGACTGTCCAGATGAATAAACTTGTTTCCACTCACTCAATGTAGCAGTCATCAATATTACAGCGGGATAACTCTCCAGACTCAGCAACGGGAACTCCTGTCTGACGTATGTGCTACTTTATTCACTGGGGGTCCCACCTCCCACTCTCTCCCTGCCAAGGTTTTCTTGATTTCACTGGACGTTACACTGATACTCACTGATATTAGTGGTGGAAAAAATTCAGAGTTTCTATTCCTTAATCTTTACAAAGGATGAGCTGACACAATCTCACAAGGCCAGCATTGTGCCCTTGCTTTCATATCATAATGATGTGACTGACAATGATTTCTGTTTATCACAAATACACTGCAATTGTATCATTGCTAGTAAAATATTTATAAATGTAATCATTCGTTATATAAACCAACCTCATGGAAAGCTTTTTCTCTTCAGTTAAATTGACTTTTTCACAAAATGTATTGGTTTCTGTGTACTGTGAATGTGCATGCTAGTATTTCCCAAGTGGACCCTGGAAATACATTGAAAAGCAGCTGTTTTCAGTTAATAAGACCGAAAACAGTTGGAATTCCAATTCATTCAATGTTGAATGAAATCACTCTTTAACTTGTCCCCATGTTACTGTATAACTTTCCTTTCTGGCCTCAGTCAATTGATGCTGTTGCCAATATTTTAAATAAAATTTCCCAAGACAACCATTTCATTTATATTTACTGTGTTCAGTGAAGATGCATTCTTTGGTACTAATAATGTAAAGTTAGGTCATGAACCAAGCACAGAGGATAGGAGCAAGACTCCAAGAAAATGTATCCAAACTGCATTTTCCTTTAGAGTCAAGACAGTCTTGCCACTACCGGCAGAGCATCAATGCAACAGTTTTGTGCAGACGCTGAAGTTGCATAATTAATGTGTGGTGAACTATTCCACATTCTATCCAAACTCAAATCAGCACTGTGCACGTATAGGTATAAATGTCCTGTTGCATGCATTTAGTAAGCCAGCACAATGATTCATGCTGCTGTAAGGGGTCAGGAGAATTCAGACATTTACTTTGTGTGAACATAAGAACATCAGAAATAGGAGCAGGAGCCATCTAACCCTTCGAGCCTGTCCCGTCATTCAATAAGATCATGGCTAATCTGAAGTGGATCAGTTCCATTTTCCCGCTTTCTCCCCATAACTCTTAATTCCGTTGCCTATCAGAAATCTATTTACCTGTGACTTAAATATATTCAATGAAATAGCCTCCACCACTTCAATGGCAGAGAATTCCAGAGACTCACCACCCTTTGAGTGAAGAAGTTCCTTCTCAACTGGGTTCTAAACTGCCGCCCCCTCCCCACCTCCCCGACCTCCCGCCTTATTTTGAGACTATGTCCTCTAGTTCTGTTTTCCTTTCTAAGCTGGAAGAATCTCTCTACCTCGACCCTATCTAGCCCCTTCATTACCTTTTATGTCTCTATAAGGTCCCCCCTCAGCCTTCTAAACTCTAATGAGTACAGGCCCAGTCTATTCAATCTCTCTTCATAAGCTAACCTCCTCATCTCCGGTATCAGCCCGGTGAACTTTTTCTGTACTCCGTCCAAGGCTAATATATCCTTTCGTAAATAATACTCCCTCCAAGACCAATATATCCTTTTGCAAATAATCATATGTATACCTACCTAAAGCCATGTCATGGGACATCATGGCAATTATCAGGTTAGAGCCAATAAAACTGATATAAATTTTTGGTGGTCAGTATTCATAATTAATGAAAATGCATGCAGACTCAAAATGTTAGCTCAGTTATCTCTTCACAAATGCTTCCATCCTTACCTGCTCTGACTTTCGGTTTTTGACTCATTAAAATTGGACAGGAATTTGCAGTGATTGCACATGCATGTATAAATCAAGAATTGCTGTCTAAGTTGGCCTCATCCTCCAGAAATTTTGCTACACTAACACCTCATTATGTATTTATTTATTTAACATGTGCCATCATCCTAGTGCCAAGCAATAGGTTTTTCAGTGAGTGGCTAGATGGTGTTCTTTAATTGCATCTTAAGTCAGCAGACACTCCTCAACAAAGTGATTCATTGTTTGGCTCTTAGAACATAGAACATAGAACATTACAGTGCAGAACAGGCCCTTCAGCCTTCGATGTTGCACCAACCATTATAAAAAGCAATGACCCTCCAAACTAAACCATTCCCTTCTCTTCCATAAACTTATCAACTAACCTCTTAAACGCCACCAAACTTGGTGTATCTACAACTGCCGCAGGCAGGGCATTCCACTCCCTAACCACCCTCTGGGTAAAGAACCTACCTCTGATATCCGTCCTATAACTATCACCCCTTAATTTAAAGCTGTGTCCCCTCGTGCTAGCTTTCTCCATCCTAGGAAAAAGGCTATCACTGTCCACCCTATCTAAACCTCTAATCATCTTATATGTTTCAATAAGGTCTCCTCTTAGCCGCCTTCTTTCTAACGAAAACAACCTCAAATCCCTCAGCCTCTCTTCATAAGACCTGCCCTCCATACCAGGCAACATCCTGGTAAACCTCCTCTGTACCCTCTCCAATGCCTCCACATCTTTCTTATAATGTGGGGACCAGAACTGCACACAATACTCCAAGTGCGGCCGCACTAAAGTTTTGTACAGTTGCAACATGACGTTGCGGCTCCGAAATTCAATCCCCCTACCAATGAAAGCTAAGACTCCATATGCCTTCTTAACAACCTTATCGACTTGACTGCCTACTTTCAGGGATCTATGCACAAATACACCAAGATCCCTCTGTTCATCAACACTATTAAGAATCCTACCATTAGCCCTATACTCTACACATTTATTATTCCTGCCAAAGTGCATTACCTCACACTTTTCCACATTAAACTCCATTTGCCACCTCTCGGCCCAGCTCTGCAACTTGTCCAAGTCTCTCTGCAAACTATAACACCCCTCTTCACTATCTACCACTCCACCGACTTTAGTGTCATCTGCAAATTTACTAATCCATCCTTCAATACCCTCATCCAGATCATTTATAAAAATTACAAACAGCAGGGGCCCCAAAACAGACCCCTGAGGTACACCACTTGTAACCGAAACCATGGCAACCGAAATCTTGGCAACCTCATTGTTGTTGGGTGGCTGCACAGAGGCCAGTGGGGAATTGAGTTAAAAGAGGTGACTGACGCCATGGGAGATCAAAGTCAGGTGATTGAGAAATGGGTCTCACCATGAGAGAATGGTTTCTGGTGGATATTTTCTCCTGCTAATTCTCTTGCCACAAGTCTTTAGCTGTTAGTCCTTGGCAGTCATGATGTGGAGATGCCAGCGTCGGACCGGGGTAAACACAGTAAGAAGTCTCACAATACCAGGTTAAAGTCTAACAGGTTTATTTGATAGCAAAAGCCACTAAGTTTCGGGGTTTGCCCTTCATCAGGTTCAGTCATCAAGTAAACCTGTTGGACTTTAACTTGGTGTTGTGAGACTTTTTATAGTCCTTGGCATAAGTGGTTTAACTATATGGGGTGACATGAAGGCAAGTGTACTGCTGGTGAGTTGAGAAAGTTCTTGAATAAAAGCAAGCTCGAGTTCGATTAGATCTTCTCCAGTTGCAATTACCCTCCTGATTGGGAGGCGGGTTTGGGGGGTGCGGAGGGGATAATAATGTTGGTCAGGACTGGGAGCTAGAGGAAGTGATTTGGTCAAAGGTGACCTGTGCGAATATGCAGGGTTGGGTTGAGCTGCACATCAATAGATTCGGTTGGGTAGATTGCTATCATGCCAGTGCGTAGCATTCTGCAGTTGAGTATGGGAATACAAGGATAGAAGTTCTTATTTTCTTGGCACTAGTCAGTTTATTGAGGAGGTTATTGCAGGTTTTAATTATTTCTGCATTCTTGATGAGGTGTATGTGGAAGTTATGTCAGGGTTGACACCTGGATAAATAGATGGGGATCAAGTTTCCATGTCTGGCCATTCAGGGTAATGTTTCATTCTCTCTCAGCATCAAGGAGTTGGAATATACTCAAGGCAGTTTTAGTGGAGCTGTTTTAGGAACATGGTGCGAGATTCTCCGGCCTCCCAGCGTCATACTTCCTGCTGGCGGGCAGAGATGCATTGCCTGTTATGGGGATAGGGCCAGGATGGGATTGTTGTCAGTGTAAGCTTGATGGGCGTAATGGTCTCCTTCTGCTCTGCAGAGATTCCATTCTATTCTACATTCATATATTTTGTGATGGACACCACAAGTTCAAATTATGCTCTTACAGTCTTGGTCTGTATCCAGCTTGTAATCTAGCTGACTATAATATGCAGCCAGATAATATCTTGTGCAAAGTTTTCTCCCATCAGTAGTTTGCAGAGAAGCTAGTGAATGCTTTGTCCACTTAGCAGCTGCCGTAGTCTCTATTTGAAAACCACCTTTGCTTAATCATTACATTCCCCCACTAAATGGCTGGATGTTAGTTGTTGTCGAGCGCACCAGTCTGGATATCTGCTGCTTACTAAAGGAGTCCTTAATCAGCGGCCATAGTGCTTTTCTTGTAAGGTCAACAGGTAAAGTATCTCCTGTTGCTCTGCTCTGCACAGCTGGAGTAACATCATACTTTTATTACAATTGGTAAGGTATTGAGGCATTTAATAAGTGCCTAATAGCCCCCATGTAGACCAATCTTGCTGCTTACCTGAATAACATGGGAAGTTAGATTACTGAGAATCTGTGGGCTTGGTCCCAATTGCACCAAGGGTTGGTAATTATTTGCTGTGTTAATGAATTTCCAGTGAAACTGAAACAAAAAATTAGTTTTAGTTCAAAGTCAAAGTTCTTAAAGGAAGCAAATGCTTACCTATTAGCTAACACCCTGGGCAGGATTTTCCATGATACAGAGATGATGGCATTGGAGTAGGAGGGGATAAACACAGTAAGAAGTCTCACAACATCAGGTTAAAGTCCAACAAGTTTATTTGATAGTAAACCCGCTAACCCACCTGATAAAGGGACAAACCCCGAAAGCTAGTGGGTTTACTATCAAATAAACTTGTTGGACTTTAACCTGGCGTTGTGAGACTTCTTACAGGATTTTCTGGTCTTGGGGCAAGCATGGCTGGAAAATCCTGTAAGAAGTCTCACAACGCCAGGTTAAAATCCAACAAGTTTATTTGATAGTAAACCCACTAGCTTTCGGGGTTTGTCTGAGGTCAACAGATCTTTGAATAGTCCTATTCCACTCATTACAATTCGTGTGGTGAGCGGAAGGGGAAAATTCCACTCCATATAGAAATAATTGTGCACTGTCTGTCATGCAAGGTGATACTAGTACAAGATTAAGTGGGGTGTACAAGAAAATTGTACAAGATTGTGAAGGGGATAGATAGAGTAAACAGGATTAAGCTTTTTCCTAGGATGGGCTCCAATAGCACGAGGGGTCACGGGCTTAGGGTGAGGAGGATAAGGTATAATTTGGATGCTAGAGGGAGTTTTTTCACACAGAGGGTGGTGGGGGTATGGAATGCGCTGCCAATTAAAGTGGTGGAGGCAGGTAGTCTGGAGTTATTTAAGAAATACTTAGATGGGCACATGAACAGAATGGGAATGGAGGGGTATAGAAAACCGATTTAAAATAGGGATCATGAGCCTTGGGAGTCCCTGGGAAGTGTGTAAATAGATGATGATATTGATGTACTTGTTTTTATCCTACAGTCCACCTTGGTCCACCTTGTTGTCTAACAAGGGACATACACGCAATGGGTCATGAGAGGGCTGTTCTTGGATTTTTTTTCGAGAGTATCCTAGTGCTTCATGTCGTTAGTGTACACTTGACCTGGACCATTTGATGGGCAACACGACAGCTCAGTGACTATCACTGTGCTGTGCAGATACATGGATTTGGGCCTGTGTCTGTGAGAGTTTGCGCATTCTCCCCGTGTTTGCGTGGGTTTTCTCCGGGTGCTCTAGTTTCCTCCCACATCCCAAAGATGTGCTCTTAGGCGGATTGGCAAAACAAATTCTCCCTAAATTGCCTCCAAATTTGGTTTTTAATCCATAGATCTATAAACATAGACAGGGATCACGGGTAGAGATGGGAGCATTGGGGTGGCGGCGCGGGCTTGTTGGGCTGAAGGGCCTGTTTCCCATGCTGTTTTGTTCTTTGTTCTTCCATTAACTTTGTTAAAAATTCATTCCTGGGATGTGAATATCACTGGCTAGGCCAGCATTTATTGCCAATTGCTAATTGCCCTTCAGAAGGTGGTACTGAGTTGTCTTCTTAAACCACTGCTATCATTTTAGCATGAGTTCAGCACAGTGCTGTTAGGGAGAGAGTTCCAGGATCGTGACCCAGTGACAGTGATGAAATGGTAATATATTTCTGAGTCAGCACAGTGGGTAGCTTGGAGGGGAAATTCCAGGTGGTGATGTTCCCATTATTTCTTCATACTTTAAAGCTGCAATGTCCCAAAATGAAGCATTGTGGTCCAGAATTTTGCCACAACAGACCCTGCTGGAAATGGCTGAAGATTCTAAATCCTGCCCCCAAAACTAGCATTTCCCACTTTCAAGGCAGAGTGACTAGAATCAGCTCAGGGTTTATAATATGCACAATTCACAGAGGCAGTTGGCCATTTAAATCACCAGATTCATCCACTGAAATGGAATTTTGAATGAACAGGAATATAGGATTTGGAATGTGCTGATTAGAACAAGTAAAAGAAGATCCAAAGTTTGTGGATGTCTTGGGATAAGCTCCTCTGGAAAGGTAAGGAACCCCTTTGAATGTAGTCCTAGGACAATTTTGGAGGAGGTAAGGCATCTTTGGGATTTCTAAAATTGAACGAGATTATGTATTTCTTACATACAAAATGTGAAGCTGTCAAAAAACTGTCCTGTTTTCAAGGAACTAGGAAACAGCTGTCCAATTGTTAAGGAGATGTCAAAGATATCCAAGAGGTGTCAGGCCTGCCAAAGCTACACAGGAGATGTCAAAGGTATTAAGAAATTGTCTGAGGATATGTGTGTGGAGGAAGTAAAGGCAAAGGGAAGTCAGTGGAATGCATGGGTTGACATGAGTTGGCAGTACATTGCAGGGAATTTTGGGAGAAATATGGCCTGGAATTTGGCTATAAACACAGAACAGGACCAAGGGTTTTTTTAAGGCAGAAACTGCCCCTGAAGACAAACTTATTATAGTTAAGATTTTCACGGGGTGTGTGCTTAATTGATATCAAGGCAGTTTTGCTGTTGAATTAGAGTCGAGGGGGGATGGTAATGGTGAGATAGATCAGCTGAAGTCTGGGACTGATTGCCACTCCCCGTGGCAGTTGTGACTGAGGCTGCTGACTATCCTAAGAGAAATATCTTCAGTTTGTGCCAAAGCCTTCCACAAGGCCAAAGGGGAGCAAGATATCATAGGGGAGTCACCCCACCCCACCACTCCACCCCCCCCCCCCAACCCACCACCTCTCACCCTTGTGTCACTGTCTGTGTAAAGTCTGCATGTTCTCCCCGCGTCTGTGTGGGTTTTCTCTGGGTACTGTGGCTTCTTCCCACAGAATGAAAGACGTGCTGGTTAAGTGCATTGGCCAGACTAAATTCTCCCTCAGTGTATTCGAACAGGCACCTGAGTGTGGTGACTAGGGGATTTTCACAGTAACTTTATTACAATATTAATGTAAGCCTACTTGTGACACTAATAAATAAACTTAAATTTTAAACATTTTGTACTGATCTGTTTTTGGGAACTAATTGTCCTTTGGACCATATGCATCAAGTATATTAAACTTTACAAACTTTATTAAAATAGGTTAATTTTTGATCTGAGAATACTTTTATTACTATAAACTTTCCAAATCTGTTCATAAAAAAGTCTATATTTTTGATTAATACCCTCAGATTGGTTAAGAAGTAAGATTAATTTCCTTATCTGAAAAGTTCATAAAATGATCTTCTGCCAATGAAAGAAATGAGACTGTCAACAGTGTATCGAGTAACCGGTATCCGTAACCTTTCTGTGTTTCGCAAGTGAAAAGGTCAGAGTATTTGATTGTGGATTAGAGGCCGCAGGGCTTCATGGCCAGTGAAGGGTAGAAAATGCCATAAGCACAAATTGAAAGCCATGCACCATTGGCTGAAGCTGAACTATATTATATGCTATAGCGACGAGGGGCTTAAGTTTACAAAGTCAAACAATGGCAAACTATGTGAAGCTAAAGAAAGCTTTCAGCTGAAAATGGAATGCAAAGCCTTGAGTTGTCAGTTCAATACGTAATGTTTAATAAGTAATCAAAGGTAGTCCTCACCGCTCTGCTTTTGCATTTGTTCTATCAACATCACAGATTAATATCCGTCCTCAACCAATATTTATAGATGAACCTTGCGCATCCTGTTAAGATGGTGGTCCTAATAATGAAAACATAAATGGAAATAATCTAAAATGGGTCTTGAGTATTTCCAATGAAGAGATTGTGACTATTTCCTTTTGGTGGCTTGCCCCACTGTGGGATTGTCCTTGGGAAGAAAGATTGTCGATTCATTGCCTCACAAGCTAATGGTCTTTATAGTTTATATGAATGACTGCTTTGTATTTTGTCATTCCAGGGGGCATTAGCTACTTGCTTCTGTCAATTCCCACCAGTCCATCCTGTATTTTATAGAACATGTTCTGTCTATTTCTCCCCCTCCTCTGCTGTAGTCATTCCCATTTCAAGGACTGGATTTTATGAACCCACCTCCCCCCCACCCTCCTTCTGAGACCCACCATTCTCCTCCCTCCCCCCCCACCCACTACCGTCATGCTTCCCAAATCCATTTTGTTTTCAGTGCATAAAATACGAGAGGTGGCTAGCCTATGACCAACTTGTCAACCTTTGCACAGTTCCCCGTAACATGGAGGTAATGAGGACCTGCCAGTGATTGTAACCTGCTCGCCATCTGTAAATAATGGGGGGACAATTCTCCATCGCGCTGTGTTGTTTTTGTAGCACAACGAACCAGGAGACTTGAGTGGAGACCATTTCATGTTCTCCCTGCTGGGCACCACAGCCTCTGTGCATTTCTGGCAGCTGGGTTTCCGGTGCCAGAAATTGATAGGGAAGTCCATAATTTATTTCACTTACAATTTACATACAATTTCCGTCTCATTTGTGGGCCGGGGACTAAAATCTCAGTAGGATTTGTATAGCTCTTTACATGCAAGTGGCCTAACTCTGCTGGAGCAAAGGGAGGGCAATTGGATCTCCACTGAGGGTTGGGCCCTGGGGGGATGTGCCCCCTGGCAGTACCAGCTTGGGCCCCATGGCACTGCCAAGGGGCAAAATACCAATGTCCAAGGGGAAATCATGGCACTCCCACTAAGCATCAGGCAGTGCCCTGGTTGTGGTGCCTAATGGGGGATGGGGCCTGATGGGCAGGTGGAGTCTTCTGGGAGGCAATCGATGGGGATGGGTGTTCCTGCTGCCACTCTGCAATTGGGCTGAATGATAGAGAGAAGGAGGCCAGAGATTGGGTCTTGCCATCGAGATGTATTTGTGGGGGGGATGTATCAGTCTGCTGGGGAGGGGGAATCTGAGCTGCAATGGGAGGAGTGGAACTGTCAGGAGTTGGGGGGGTTTGGGACTGCTACTGGGAGGGGAAATGGGGGGAACATTGGGAGATTGGGACTACAGGGGAGGGGGCACTGAGACAGGCTGGGGGCAGGGGGGTGGTCGCGGCTGGCCCAGGCATTTTTGGGGGCGCGGGGGGGCAGCGATCGGGTTGGCCAGCAGTGCAGAGTCACTGCGCATGCACCAATTTCGGCACTGACAGATCAGTGCATGTGCAATGGCCCATTCAGCAATAATATGTTGCTGGCCTCTTCCAGCAGCCACTGGTTTTCATACTGGTGCACTCTGCAGTGCACAGAGTGTGGGAGATTCAGTTTGAAACTCCTGCTCGCTCAGTGATCTCAGCCTTTCTAGCAAGAATATGGCCCACCCCCTGAAATATAATGATTTTTATGCTGGTGGCCTCTGCATTGCAGAAAGTCTGGGACATTCCTCTCTGAACACCCATTGAAATAACCAATGTGATTTACTCCAGTTTTCACACGGATCTGTCAATTAGGATCTTTTGGGAAGAATTCTGTCTGTAATCTCATCTACACCGGGAAATCCCAATGCAGGTTCGGTGATAACTTTGTGGAACAGCTCTGTTCAGTCAATAAGCATGACCCTGAGCTTCCTATCACCACTGGGAAAATCCTCTCATTGCCACACTCTGGTGCCTGTTCATGTAGACTGAGGGAGAATTTAGCATGGTGAAAGCACCTAACCAACATATCTTTCAGACTGTGGGGGGGGTGGGAAACCAGAGCAGACTCAGGAAGAAAGTGCAAATTCCACACAGACAGCAACCCAAGCTGAGAGTTGAACTTGGGTCCCTTGCAGTGTGAGGCAGCAGTGCTAACCTCTGTGGCATTTAACTACTGTAACCTTCTCATGGTATAGATTCCCTTTTGTGTTTTACTTACATTGAAGGGTGGGTAGAGTCCCCAAGTAGTATATTCTGATTGTGGAAAGATCACTATCTAAAATGGCAAATCTTTGAAGTTGAAAGCATGTTTGTATTTGTTTTTAAACTGGTAGAGTTTGATGTTTAAAAGCTCAGGTTGTCATTTTCTTATATTAGTGGAAAATTATCCAAGCATTGGGTTTGACAACAAGCAATGCAACCAAAAAACAAAGCACAAAAAAAATAAATCAACTTGCAACAAAGTTTACATTCTCAGATCATACCGTATAAATAGGATTTACAGTGATGATTGGATTGGAATCATGGTGGGGGGAAGGGAAATCACATGTATTCACAGTTGTGTTCACTACGCTCATTGAGGAAATTAGTCTGTCAATTTAAATAATAGGTGAGTGTATGTCAGGTTGTAACGTGATGCAGAGATATGTAGAGGACAATGCTACTGTAACTGGCTCTGCTGTTATGTTTTATTTCACTTGATAAAAAAAATCATTCTCTAATTACTTGTTCTTCCATTTGGAACAAACTAAATGCAAGTGCAAATGATTTGTTCATGTCCCATTTCATCATGTCTGAACGCAGTTCTAATTTCTTATAAATCCAATTTCTGGAACTTGCTCACACACATCTCCATTTTAATACCACGCCATGCAGTATTTGATAACAATCTACTACACACAAAGCGAATGTTGAGAATGTTTTTTATTTTGAAACAATCTTATATACAGCACGACCCATTAAACGTGATTAGTTCCCCTTCGCTGATTCACAACAGACATTACCACTGGGGTAACTTTCACCTTTGGACAGGGACAGAAACCTGGCTGCTTTCAGCTCAGTTGTTCTCTGCCGGAATTTCCATTCTCCCTCAGTTGATGAATCAGAAATTTTCCATGTCGAACATTAATCAAAGGAAGCACTGAAGGTAGCATGCATTCTGGAGGTGATGGGGATAGGGCTTAGGGTCAAATCTTGAAGGACATAGTTGCCAGACTTGTCTTATGGCAGATAATAGCCAGAATTTTACCATCCCACTCCCCACAGGAATCAGAGCAGGCGAGGGGCGGACAATGGTAAACCTGTTGACATCACGCAGGTCTTTACAGTTTCAAGACGAGAGATGCCTCAAGCTCTTGCCTTGTTTGTGAAACAACACAAAGGACTGGCCTCTCAAACTTACCTCGTGCTGATGCATCAGTCCATGATGGTAATCACAACGTGGAAATGGCAGCAGTGGAGCACAGTAAGAAGTCTCACAACACTAGGTTAAAGTCCAACATGTTTATTTGGAACAATGAGTTTTCAAAGCATTGCTCCTTCCTCCGGTGAGTCACTCACCTGAGTTCGTGATTCCAAATAAATCTGTTGGGCTTTAACTGGGTGTTGTGAGTCTTCTTATTGTGATAGTAATGGCAGAGATGGTTAGCATACAGCTCTCACGGAACCTAGTCTTCATACTAACAGCACAATAATCTATACCCTCATGACCTAGGACATATCTCTTTGTTTCATCAATTTAGATCACAAAACCTGGTTCATTGGAGCATGTAGAAGAACGTACCAGAACAGTTTACAAACTGTTAAACTTTACAAACAAGTTTTAAAGGTTATTTATTAGTATCACAAGTAGGTTTACATTAACAGTGCAACGTGAAAATCTCCCAGTTGCCATACTCTGGCACCTGTTCGGGTACACTGAGTGAGAATTTAGCGGAACCAATGCAACTAACCAGCACGCCTTTTGGATGGTAGGAAGAAACCACAGTACCTGGAGAAAACCCACACAGATAAGGGGAGAATGTGCGAACATTGCACAGACAGTGACCTAAGGTCAGAATTGAAACCGGATACTTGGCTCTGTGAAACAGCAGTGCCACCATGCTGCATAAATAGCTAGTTTGAATTTATCCAATAGCCTGCTGGAATTGCAAGATAAAAGGGGAATAATGAAAGATGCTATATAATACAGTATGTCAAAAACAAACTTGAAACATCAAAAGATGCATTGAAAAGAGGCATTTTGTTCTGCAAAGCCTCAATTAATAAGCCAAGTGTGTCCTCTGCAGCCACCAGACAATCACCTGTCTAAGTCTTTTTCATTGATTAAGTTATGCATACCACATGCTGCATCTAAAATTGATCATTATATCTCCTTAAGTTGTTATTCTTATGGTCTGTAACAGAAAACTCTGCTGTGAAAGCAATGGGAACCTAGCATAAGAAATATTGCATATGTACATTGAAGAGGCTAGAATGTGGAGGTGGGAGTTTGTGGAATATTTGGGTACTGTCCTTACCGAAGGAGGCAACCATGCTAATTAGTTTTCTTTTAAAATTATATTCTCAGATCTAAATTATGCTGGTGATTAGGGGGCAAATGCTAAACACTCACAAAAATGTTTCATACTTAAGCAAGCTACTAATTAGCATGCAACTTTTCAAAAAAATGTTTTCCTCAAGGGAATTTTCTGGGACCGGCTCAATTGTTGTTTCATTTTATTTTTCAAAACTGATTGCAGAGGCTTCTCTGAGCTAAGGAGAATAATCACTGTACAAAATCAAAGTAAATTACTGGCGGTGCTGGAATCTAAAACCGAAAAGGAAAATGCTGGAAAATCTCAGCAGGTCTGGTAGCATCTGCAAGGAGAGAAAAGAGCTGACGTTTCGAGTCCAGGTGACTCTTTGTCAAAGCTAAAAGGCTCAGGAAGTGGCAGATATTTACACTGTACAGTGAGGGAATGAAAGATGAGTGATAGCCACGAAAACAAGGGGAAAGGCAGCTAATAGCAGTCCAGACAGAGAGTAGAAGGTGTGATTGGCCAAACGGCAAAGAAAGTGAAATCAGAGGGTAAACTGTGTTAGATGAAGATGTGGGTGGAGAGGGAGGTGGGTGGAAGAGAGGTAAAATTAGAAAAAAGGAGAAAAGGGAAAGAGAAGGCAGAATATTCCCTCTTTGATTTTACACAAGAATTCTTGTCACTGTACTTAAGGAAATAAAAAAAGCAGCTGTTATCTTGATTTTAAAAATTACACTAAACTTCTCATTTTGCCAATTTCAGCACAATGAACTGCAATACCATGAAATGCTGGAATGGTATTTTTTGCATATATTTGTCCTTGGAATGTGTGCCACGCTGGCAAGGCTCATTTGTTAATCAGAATCGTTTTGAGCTGTTGCAACTGTCGTGGTGAAGGTCTCTGCACACTTTTGTAAGAGAAATAGTTAGTCAAGCATTCATAAAGAAATGAGTGATATGGGGACAATTCAGGATAGTATGCGATTACGGACATGATGAGTTCCCATGTCCTTGCTGCTTTTAGATCCTCTTTGCCAGTGGCAATTGTGGGATTGGGAGGTGGCGAGAGTTGCAGAATATGATTATATCAGGCAAAAATTTCAGATATTTACTCTAAGTGCAGGATTTGGTGAGAAAACCAGAGTGCAGCACCTTAGCTGCAGAGCCAGTGTTTCTGGCCACATAGTGCAGCACTTAGGATAGAAAAACACTGCAGTCATCTCTGACACTGTAACACTGGTGGGATGGAACCTGATAGAGCTAGCAATGTTACAACCACATAGACACCCCAATCTGCGCTAAACAAAAGCTACACCAATGGTTACAGGTGCATCCCCCACAAAAGCACAAAGGCAACTCCATCTCCTCCAACATGCACCGGGGCAACATCTCACTACAGAGATAGAGGAACCCAACATACAAAAGCACCAGGGAACTCCATCCCTCACACGCACTGGAACAAACCATCTCTCCACCACAGATCAAGGGAGCATTCACCACACAATACCCCCCACAAAAATAGGGGGAATACTTTCTCTCCCTGCAATGGAGCTCTCTAGAGTGGCTCCTTCTGTGTCTGCCCCCTCCCCTAGGGAGCTATACTTACCTGTAGGTCCTTGGCAATTTCCTTTTGACGACATTGTATATTTAAATACCCATTGGAAACTTCCCTGTATTCTAAATATGAGGAGAACATATGGAGAAGTTCACTAATCAGATTGAAAATGTATTGAAATTATGTTCCCACCTTGTTATATCACCAACGAGAGCTGGGGAAAATTGGAAAATGAGATCTCGTTGACGGGAATCTAGTTTTCAAGTTCCTGCGAGATCTTGCGTCCATTCACTGTTTGCACTCACAGCAAATGCAGGCCTAAAATCACCCTCTGTGTCACCCAGAGTTGCGCGATGGCATAGTGGCTATCACTGCTGCCTCACAGTGCCAGGGACCTGGATTCAATTCTTGCAGTGGGTCACTGTCTGTGTGGAGCTTGCACAATCTTCCCATGTCTGCAAGTGTTTCCTCCTCCTAATGGAAATGTTGAAGGGAGAACCCAAAGCCCTGTATGGACTCTGCCACCCAACACCTTGGAATGGACCCATGTTGGAGAGTACTGATCTCACCACTCAGGGCCCTTACTTTCTTATCTTAACTGAGTGTCCCCATCACTACATCCCCAAGCCCACCATTTGCCTTCTCTTGGATTCCTCTTCCAATTCCCTACACCGAGATTCCAGCTCCCCACCTACCACCACCGAATCACCCTTGTTGATCCCATGCCTCCATGAAAGCTGCCATTCTCTTGCTCCCTGCCTTTGTGCTGTATTGTTAACCAAGGAAAACAGCTGAACCCAGGCACAACTGCACAAAGCCAATCGTTGCACAAAACCTTTACACCAACGTGAACTAGGCACTATGAGAATCCCATATGCTGACGTAGTCTTGAAGAATCCCATATGCTGCTGACTTAGTCTTGAAGACAGAACATCATTACAAAACATTTAAAAGTGATGAAAGTCTACGGTATGCAATTATATTACAAACCGGAATGTGTGTGAGATCGAGCTCGCCACGAACACACTGTCAGCTTCATCACTGAATTTGAACACGTCAACATGAATGTGAAATTTCAGCTTTGCTGTGTCACGGTGACCTCTGTGCTTCCTGGCCTTAGAGCTCCATAGATTTCCTCATCCTTGCCTTCTCCATATAGTCCTGCACATTCTTCCAAAGGGACTAAATAGGTTTGGAGTGTTTGCTTTAGGACAGAGAAGGGTGAGGGGAAACATGATTGAAGTGTATAAGCTTATGAAAGGTATGGACAGGATGAATAGGAAGCAGCCATTCCCCTTGGTTGAGGGGTCAATCAGGAGGGGGCATAGTTTGGAAAGAGATAGGAAATTCAGAGGGGATTCTCACTCAGAAGGTGATGGGAACCTGGATTGCAGTACCTGGGAAGGTGGGTGGAGGTCGGAAACCTTACACCTTTAGAATACATTTGGATAAATATCTGAAATATCATAACGTTCAAGGATATGGGACAAGTGCAGGTTAGATATCCCACACTCTTTCCACACTCCAAAGTTATGCAGGTTGGCTTGATAGCTATCATGAATTTCCCCTTAGTGTCAAAAAGCTTAGCAGAGTAAATAAATGGGGTTATGAGGATAGCACCTGGGTAGCATTATTGTTGGTGCAGGCTCAATGGGCTGAATGGACTCTTTCTGCACAGTAGGGATTCTATGATTCTATGATGTTGTTGATATAGGCTCGATGGGCCGAATGGCATTGAATGACTCTATGAATCTACCAAATGCTCCTTCTCACATCTCAGTTGCTCCTTATGCCAACTCTTCTGCCTTATAAGCTACAGATGGTGCAAACTTTTGATCTTCTCCTCTGTTCTCAACTACAGCAATGTTCATCATGCCTTTCTGATTTCAGATGGAACTGCAACCTGCCCACCAGCTAGAAGAGCAGGACGGTAGTGATGATAAAGACGCACTTGTCAACTTGCTCTCACACTTGAGGCCACCAGATCCGATACTTGGATTGAGAACTGAGAAAGGCTAGGGGTGGGATACGTATATGGTGAGACACGTGTAGTGCCATGTCAACAGGAGGCAAGGATAGCGCAGAAACCAGCTCACCAGAAGGTGAGGTCAGCCAGGAATTCTGCTGCACAGAACTCAGTGAGGACTTTGTTGGGCTAGGTTACTGAAAAAAAGCCTTCTGCGTGTCAACACCAATGGGTTCAATGCCCCATGTGATTCAAAGTGTTTAGCACTGCTGCTTCACAGCGCCAGGGGCATGGGTTCGATTCCTGGCTTGGGTCACTGCTTGTGTGGAGTTTGCATGTTCTCCCCATATCTGTATAGATTTCCTCCAAGTGCTCCTCCCACAGCCTGGTTAGGTACATTGATCCGAACAAGCCTCAGAGTGTGGTGATTAGGGGAATTTCACAGTAATTTCATTTTAGCATTAATGTAAGTCTTACTTGTGACTAATAAATAAACTTTACTTTAAGTGAATATTAACAAAACAGAAAGCAATTTATAGGGACTATTTTGTGTCCAGATTGATTTGAAAGTTATCACAAAACTTTTCAGTGCAGCTATGGAACCTGCCGGCTTAAGTGCATTGTTGTGCTGGTAGGAGAGTACCTGCTGGATGTGAAACTAGTTAATGTTATATTCAATGTGAGCTCTGTTCCAAGCACTAGCTATGTGCAAATAGGTAAATCCAGAATGTGTTTAATGGTTCAGTTGTGAGTTTAAAATCAAGAATGGCATAAGATAGGTTCTATTTTGATGAAAGAATTAAAAGAATTCATTCCTGGTTAAATTAGGCAATAGATGGAAGATAAAATGTTTTGTTTAATTAAACTGATTTCAAAGTGTGTTTAAAGCAACACGCATACTTTTCACTTTTTGGGTGAAAAGCAGATAGTTTTGGATTTGACAATTTTGCATCCTGATGAACATTTTTTTCACTGAGTTTCAAATCGACTTGGGTTTATTGAATGGTCAATCTACTACTCACCATTTTCCACTGGCAATGAAAGCAAAAATTACTCCAAAAATAACAAAACGTAACTAAACATATATGAATTTGGCTTTCCTGACATTCCTCATATATATGAATTGTCCAACATCTGCCTCAC
The DNA here is from genome assembly GCA_024679065.1 of Sphyrna mokarran. Lineage (NCBI taxonomy): Eukaryota > Metazoa > Chordata > Chondrichthyes > Carcharhiniformes > Carcharhinidae > Sphyrna > Sphyrna mokarran. Next base: position 46,432,746 of record JAGIQG010000015.1, read on the forward strand.
CAAGGATTTCTATTCAGCCCATTTCCTTTCGTAGCTTGTGCTGGAACTGACCTCTGACCATGCCAATGACTTCTAAACAATGGCAGGCAGTCTCACCCAGAGTGTCCCTCTCATTTGAAAATATCCTATCTCCATCAAAAGTACTGCAATGCATAAGGTGCAGGAAAGCCCTGACCTCGGAGACTGCCTGTCTGTGTGGAGCATTCGCAATGTAACTCCATAAAGTTGAGCCGGGTGATCAGCACAAAGTGTGGCTCTCAGACCCCAAATAAGAGTCACCAGATCCAGTAGACATGCAGCAAGGAGGTTGGCAAGTGGGGAGGAGTCACCAATGAAATCATATCTCCCCCAGTGGTAGCATTTTAATATGCTTCATTATAGACATTATTCATGGAATTGAGACTAAGAGTACAGGTAGTCCAGTTAATCGTAGAATTATTGAAACCTAACGATGTGAAAGGAGGCCCATTTAGTCTACACCAACAACAATCCCACGAAGGCTCTATCCCCATAAATCTACCTATTTACCTTGTTAATCCCCCAATACTATGGGGCAATTTAGCATGGCTAATCCATCTAACCCACACATCTTTGGACTGTGGGAGAAAACTGGAGCACCTGGAAGAAACCCATGTAGGCACAGAGAGAACACAGATAGTGACCCACGGCTGGAATTGAAACTGGATCCCTGGCGCTCTGAGGCAGGCAATACCAACAACTGTGCCACCATACCACCAAGAATCAGTTTTAATGAGGGCAAGTATTGATGTGGTAATCAATCCCTTGTTCTTGTGTAGGTTCTATTTGTTGCATCAGGTTGAGCTAGAGTGAAGATAGAATAGAAGTTGAGTTTAATCCTGAGGCCATTTAACCCCAGTTCCACAATTTCTGATGTGGGACTGTCTAGGGAGGTAAATACTAGGGGAGTTTGGGTTATCCAACAGTTCCTGCCTATTCAACATAAAGAAGTTTTGTTTTATGAACAAGGAATTTGGACAAGAATTTTAATCCATTTTGCATTTATAAAGTTTAAATTCATTTTTGGGACATGAGCATTATTAACAGGGCCAATATGAGTTGTTGACAGATGGATCTCTATCTGATATGCTCCGCATCACTATATGGGCGGCACTGTGGCACAGTGGTTAGCATTGCTGCCTCAGAGTGCCAGGGACCCGGGTTCAATTCATGCCTTGGGTGACTGTGTGGAGTTTGCACATTCTCCCTGTGTTTGCGCGAGTTTCCTCCAGGTCCTCCAATTTCCTCCTGCAGTGCAAAACTTTGTGAGTTCTGTTATTGGCCAGGCTAAATTACTCTTTAATGTCAAGGGGATTAGCAGGGTAAATGCGTGGGGTTACAGGGATAGGGCCTGAATGGGACTGTTGTCAGTATAGACTCGATGGGTTGAATGGCCTCCTTCTACACTCTAGTCATTCTATGATCAAGTGTTTGAGCCAAAACTGACCGCAAGTGCCACCTAAATCAATGATAGAAATCTCACTAGATCAATTTAGTGATGGAAAAATAAGTTAACAAGTAAGTTTTTTCATTTGAAGCTTGTTCTAAAAAACACTCTTTTTATTGTTTTGGTTAATAGCAAGATACATTTCTAAGGCCTCACCTTTCTGAAATTTGCTCAGGAGTGCCGTGTGTGAGAGAAGCATTGCAATATAGTCCCTCACATTAAATGGTTATATTATGTGCACTGTAAGTGGAGTTGATGGTTTATATTGCACCTACATCATTAATTATATTTTATTTTATTGCAATTAAGTATAACCATCATTGCATCACTGAAAATCATCAAAATACACAATTTCTAATTTAAATTTGATAAGCATTTATCACAGCTGTTGAAAATTATAATTTTGACTTAGTAATCGTTATTTTCTCTGTTTACCAAATGAATCCAGCAAAATTGTTTTTTCTCCAAAGATAAATAGCATTTATTTGGTTTATGGAATATCAAATCATGTCGTGGAAGTTTCTGAATTAAATGACTTGAGAGAATCAAGGTTTCTTCTTTGATGGAAGTGGAACATTAGCAGTATACATGGACAATACCTTTCCTATTCAAATTCCCTTTCCAATGAAGTTATTGGGTGGGGTTTTATGGCTTCGCTAGTCCTGAAACTGTACAATTCCACCCGAGGTCAATAAACATTCCTATGCTCCACCCCTTGCCTGCTCCAATTCCTGTGGCGGGCAAACCGGTAAAATTCAAGCCATTGATTCTCTCCTCATTCATCACGTTACAATTCAGCTCCTTTTATTTCCCTGTCCTCCCATTGCTGCCTCCTATCATTCCCTTCATTCTTCCCCTCTTCACTTTTCCTTTCCCTTTTAGCGTATCTCTTCTTCCTTCACTCCCTATCCCTTCTTCTATCTGTCCCTCTTATTTGCCAATGTTATTCATCAGCCCTCTTATCTTCCTCCCTCACAATTTTAAGAATTTTTATATTACCTGATCTTACAATTTTTTAATGTTTCTACTATGTTTTATTTGGGGCATATTATGCAAGCATCCTGAATGTTTTAGAACATAGAACATAGAACACTATCGCACAGCACAGGCCCTTCAGCCCTCGATGTTGTGCCGAGTTTTGTCCAAAATCAAGATCAAGTTATCCCACTCCCTATCGTTCTGGAGTGCTCCATGTGCCTATCCAATAACTGGTTGACAGTTCCTAAAGTGTCCTACTCCACTTTCACCGCAGGTAGTCCATTCAACATCCAACCACTTTCTGAGTAAAGCATCTATCTCAGATATCCCTTCTATATCTCTCACCATAACCATTATAGTAAAGCTCCTTAGTAACAGCTACATCCACCTGAGGAAATAGACTCTGAATATCCACTCTACCTATCCCCCTCATCATTTTATAAATGTCTATTAAGTTGTCTCTCATCCTTCTCTGCTCCAAAGAGAAAAGCCCCAGCTCCCTCAACCTTTCCTCATTAAACCTACCCTCCAAACTAGGCAGCATCCTGGTAAATCTCCTCTGCACTCTCTCCAATGCTTCCACATCCTTCTTATCGTGAGGTGACCACAACTGCACACACTATTCCAGATGTAGTCAACAAAGGTCGCGTACAGTTGCAGCATAACTCCACGGCTCTTAAGCTCAAACTCCCTGTCAATAAACGCTAACACGCTATAGGCCTTCTGCACAGTTCTATCCACTTGAGTGGCAATCTTCAGAGATCTGTGGATATGAATCCCAAAATTCCTCTGTTCCTCCACATTCCTCAAAACCCTGCCATTGACCCTGTAATCCATATTCAAATTTGTCCTACCAAAATGAATCACCTTGCACTTATCAGGTTTAAACTCCATCTGCCACTTTTCAGTCCAGCTCTGCATCCTATCAATGTTTCTTTGCAATCTACAACAGCCCTCTGCCTCATCCACTACTCCCACCAACCTTTGTGTCATCAGGAAATTTACTAACCCACCCTTCAGCCCCCTCCTCCAAGCTGTTGATAAAAATTACAAATAGCAGAGGACCCAGCACTGATCCCTGTGATATACTGCTGGTAACTAGTCTCCAATCTAAAAATTTTCCATCCATCACCACTCTCTGTCTTATCCAATCGGTCAAACTTCCTTCTATCCCACAAGAAAGCCTTCCTTTCTTCATGACCCCTATCATGGGGAACCTTATCAAACGCCTTAATAAAATCCATGTATATGATGTCAATTGCTCTACTTTCATCTACACATCAAGTACCTCCCCAAAGAATGCAATCAAATTTGTGAGGCTTGAATACAATTTGGAGGAATAGAATTCTTAGAGTCAGATTTTCATGGAGAAGTGGAAAGCTTGAATTGGGAAACTTCCCTGCTCAGCAGACTTGCCTCCTTTAAAAGGATCCTTGCCCATTATACTGTTACTTAAGGATGTAGTGGAGCCTATCATCCCTGGAGGCAATGTGGAGGTGGCCACAGAGGCATGTAAGTGCCAAGTTGGGCTTATCAGAAGATCCATCTCAGTTCCCTGGGAATTTGGTCTAATTGTATTCAAGGCTCACAGCTTCATTTTCCCCCCTTTTACACCCATGACCTGCGCATGCCTCCCATGTCATAGAAGCGTGCGATAGTGCGGAAGAGGTCTTTTGGCCCATCGAATCTGCACTATCACATGGAAAAAAACCTGACCTCTCACTTAATCCCATTTACCAGCACTTGACCCACAACCTTGAATGTTATGGTGTGCCATGCGCCCATCCAGGAACATTTTAAATAATGTGTGGCAACTTACCTCTACCACTTTCACAAGTAGCACATTCCAGACTGTCACTACCTCTGGAGAAAAAAAGCTTTCCCTGTTTCCCATGGTTCTCCATGCTCACTTGTATTCCTCATGATCCTCATGCCCTCACTTATCCCCATTCGCCCTCCATGCCCTTCATATCCTTCATGGCCTTTCCATGCCCATTCATTTTCACATGGCCTCTCATATCATTCATGCCCCCTCATATCTCTCATGCTCCCTCATATCCCCTAGTGCCTCCTCATATTCCTCAAGGTTCCAATGTATCCTTGTAAGCCAATCACCCCAGTGATTCGACAAATCTCAGGAACCATGTCTTTAAAATTGAGATGGAAAGAAAATCAACTTCTAATAATCAAATAGACTATTCATTCAGACATATTTTAAACTTTCATTTATAAAATCCATCACAAAAAAAGTTAACTCCCTTCTAGTGGTCTGTTATATAACAAAGAACATCTATTTAATTTATCAAAGACAGCTAACCCTTTAATAATCTCTTCAAATTGTCAATCAAAATGTGAACCCAGACCTATGGGATGACAAGTAATTTTGGAAGTTTTGAAACTCAGCCAAGTATTCATAATGGACTCACCCATAATAACAAACTTTTGGAAATTTAAATAAAGCAAACTATTGATATTGCAAAACCAGATGGCTAATGTTTTTTCTTCGAAGCTGCATCACACAGTCCGCAATCGATCATTCCAGCAGTGGATGTCTGTTTTTCACCCTTAAGTAAAAGCTGCAAATTTTTAAAGGGCTGAGAATTTAAATCAGTTCAGGCCATGTGACTTCAACAGATCTTAAATCCAAAATTCACAAGCATTCACCCCCTCCATGAAGTCATAGTCTCCACATTGCAGATCAAGGCCATTTGGAGCAACAAAAAAAGGGTGTTTATACTCAACAGGCAAATCATATAACTTTGCTCAGTTCAGGTTTCTCACCTGTATGATTCATGTCCCACCCTCTTTCTCCTCCAGCACAAGTGTAATCTGCTAGAAATAGAGGCAGAACTTCCACATCTGCATCCTCCCTGACATTTGTAAATATTTTTCAAGTTGTTCTGCTTGGGAGAATACCTGAGCCATAACGTTAGAGAATAAGTCGCCATAGCTCCAGATGACCATAGGCTATGACTGGTGGTGATTCAACCCGAAGGTCATCACATGTCAGGTTGAAAAGGCTGGGCCTTCATAATGTAGCAATGTTAAGACTGCAGGCATTTTGAAGTTCAAAGATGGTACAGATGACTTGGGTGTCATCCAGTAGATGAAGTAATGGTACATGAAATAGAGAGGTTTGAGTGATCACTACTCTTGCTGCTCTTTGCTGCTTTTCTCAGCCACAGGTTGGAGCATTAGCCCCACACTGAAGAAACAAGTCATTGGAGGTGCTCAGACAAAGCTAGATTTTTATGTGTCCATTTTCATCAAGTGGAAGTAATCTGATTTTTGACCCATTTTCACCTCATTAGCGGGTGAGCTGTTTGATATCCAGAGAAGCTCGCCAATTATAATGGACAGGAAATTGAGGGCAAGGAACACCAGGAATGGAAAATCATAGAATGTCAAGCCCTGCATTTAATCTTTCTGAAAATGAACTTTGCTTTTCACAATGAATATAAAAAATAATGAATGTGAGCTTTTTAACCCCTAGCTCCTCCCCTGTTGTGCAATATGTTACATGAAGCTAACTTGACAATTACAGTACTTTAATCACCTACCTCCTCACTAATTAGAATGTTTGAATTAGACTTTTATGGAGCATGTCTGCTTTGCCTCCATTCTGGATGGACAAGCACCATGGTAAACGGGGAAGTGCCGCTAAAGTTGGGCGCGCGGCCCATTAAGTTAAGTTAAATGTATGCAAATGCATTTAAATGGCCGTCACAGCTATTTCTGAGCCTTGGTAAAAGGGGAACCAGGCCTGGAAGCGGGCATGAATTGTGCTACTCACCTCACACTCCACTTAACCACATGAAAATGGGTGCAACGCAATGGTAAAATCAGGTCCAGAATCTTTCACAGGCCTTCTCACCCACCCTTACATTTAACATAGCTAATTCCCCTAACCTATACATCTTGGGACACTAAGGGTCACTTTAGCATGGCCAATCCCATTTAACCCGCACATCCTTGGACTGTGGGAAGAAACCGGAGCACCCCGAGGAAACGCACACAGGCATGGGAAGAATGTGCAAACTCCACACAAATAGTCACCCAAGCCAGGAATTCAACATAGTTCCTTGGAGCTGTGAAGCAGCAGTGCTAATTACTACTGATGCCTGTGTTGTTACTTTGACTGTTGTGTTGTATATGGCTGACGGGGTGGTACAGAGATCAGTTCAATTCAGGAGGTCCATACAGGGTTTTATAAAAACAGCAAGAGATTTATTTTTAGATGTGCAATTTTAGGCTCCAATCTTCAACTACCAGCAGTCTGTGGAGGCCCCTTTCTTCTTGTGATTTTGAATGTTCCCTCTTGTTTCTTAAAGAGTAGAATGGATTAGTGTAAGCAAATTGCTATGCATTTGTTTGCCAAATATGAGCTCTGCCAGGATAGAATAGTTGCACTTAAAGGCATTGCTCTCAGATATAATATTGCAATGTGTAAATCTTGCTTGGTCAGACTATATTTGAGATTTAGGAATTGCACGGTGACAGGCCATTAGATCAAGGGTAATGAGGAGAAGAAGTAGTGAGATTATATTCCACTTCTCACATATATACCAATAAATTGTGGACCGTTATCCACAATGATAGAACTCAGAACATTACAGTGCAGTACAGGCTCTTCGGCCCTCGATGTTGTGCCGACCAATGAAACCAATCTAATGGATCTCTAACCTAAACTATTCTAATGTTATCCATATGCCTATCCACTGACCATTTGAACGCCCTTGAAGTTAGCGAGTCCACAACTGCTGCAAGCAGGGCATTCCATGCTCTTTCTACCCTCTGAGTAAAGAACCTACCTCTGACATCCGTCCTATAACTACCACCTTTTAATTTAAAGCTATGTCCCCTTGTGTTAGCCATTACCATCTGAGGAAAAAGGCTCTCACTGTCCACCCTATTTAACCCTCTGATCATCATATATGCCTCAATTAGGTCACCTCTTAACCTTCTTCTCTCTAATGAAAATAACCTCAAGTTCCTCATTCTTTCCTCATAAGACCTTCCCACCATACCACGCAACATCCTGGTAAACCTCCTCTGTACCCTTTCCAATGCTTCCATTTCTTATAATGTGGCGACCAGAACTGTACGCAATACTCCAAGTGCAGTCACACCAGAGTTTTGTACAGTTGCAACATGACCTCCGAAATTCAATCCCTCTATCAATACAAGCTAACACACCATATGCCTTCTTAACAACCTTACCAACCTGGGTGCCAACTTTCAGGGAGCTATGCACATATACACCAAGATCTTTCTGCTCGTTGACACTACTAAGAGTCCTTCCATTAGCCCTATATTCTGTACTCCTGTTACTCTTACCAAAGTGAATCACCTCACACTTTTCCATATTAAATTCCATTTGCCACCTCTCAGCCCAGCTCTGCAGCTTATCTATGTCCCTGTGCAAACTGTAACACTCATCCTCACTGTCTACAACTCCTCCGACTTTGGTGTTGTCAGCAAATTTACTCACCTATCCTTCTACACCCTCATCTAGGTCATTTATAAAAATGACAAACAGCAGTGGCCTCAAAACAGATCCCTGAGGTACACCACTTGTAAATAAACTCCAGGTTGAATACATCCCATCAACCACCAACCTTTGTCTTCTATCAGCTAGCCAATTCCTGATCCAAACTGCTAAATCACCCTCAATCCCATGCATCTGCATTTTCTGCAGCAGCCTACCATGGGGAACCTTATCAAACGCTTTACTAAAATCCATATACATCACATCAACTGCCTTACCCTTATCCACCTGTTTGGTCACATTTTCAAAAAACTCGATAAGGTTTGTGAGGCACAACCTAGCCTTCACAAAACCGCGTTGACTATCCCTAATCAATTTATTTCTCTCTAGATGATTATAAATCCTATCCCTTATAATTCTTTCCAAAACTTTGCCCACAACAGAAGTAAGCCTCATCAGTCTATAATTTCCAGGATGGTCTCTACTTCCCTTCTTAAACAAGAGGACAACATTTGCTATCCTCCAGTCTTCCAGCACTATACCTATAGTCAATGACGACATGAAGATCAAAGCCAAAGGCTCTGCAGTCTCCTCCCTAGCCTCTCAGACAATCCTAGGGTAAATCCCATCCAGCCCAGGGGACTTATCTATTTTCATACTCTCAAGAATTGCTAACACCTCCTCCCTATGTACCTCAATCCCATCTAATCTACAATCCTGTATCTCAGTATTCTCCTTGACTACACTGACTTTTTTGTGCGTGAATACTGATGAAAAATACTCATTCAGTGCCTCTCCTATCTCTTCAGGCTCTATACACAACTTCCCCCAGCTGTCTCTGACTGGCCCTAATCTTGCCCTAACCAATTTTTTATTCTTGACATACCTAAAGAAAGCTTTAGAGTTCTCCTTGATCCTATCTGCCAAAGTTTCCTCATGTCCTCTTCTAGATCTTCTTAGCTCTCTCTTTAGCTCATTCCTGACTAATTTATAACTTTCCAGTGCCCTAACTGAGCCTTCACATCTCATTTTTACATAAGCCTTCTTTTTTCTCTTCACCAGAGATTCAACTTCCTTAATACACCACAGTTCCCTCGTTCGACCACTTCCTCTCTGCCTGACAGGTATATATTTATCAAGGACTGACAGTAGCTGCTCCTTGAATAAGCTCCACATTTCAGATGTTCCCAGCCCCTGCAGTTTCGTACTCTCTAAACACACCAAATAAACAGAAAAATAATACTTAGAGCATGTTCAACAATTCTGTTTGACATGTTCTGCTATTATTGGATAATGGGATAGTTAGCAAAGTAAAATGGACGATAATAATGAAGTCAGTGCTATGACCTTAAAGAGATCAGATGCAATTTTGGACCAGGAATAGCTAGGAACTTCACATGGAATCAATGATGCTTTGTGCTGACTTGACATTTGCTTTTGACATGAATTCAATTTCTTAGTTCATACTCAACCAAAAGACTGTCTCTCATATAAGAATTCCTATCCGATAGATGAGCGATAAACATTTTGAGGGTTATCAGGTCAGAAAGATTCCAATATGATGGCATATTTGTCTTTAAAAGTGACTACCTAGCTCACCCGATAAGGTCAAAATGATCACACACAATCATGAGCATGCTGAATTGAATCAGACTATCATTCACTGATGGTTATTCACAGTTTTTGTAATGTAGGCTCTTGCACCATTTTTTGTAGTAGCTACTGGTATATCGCTGTGCAAAATGTACTAGATCAAACTTCAAGTTTATTTTTAATTTAGTCAACTAGTTGACACATTCTTTGTTTTTGCTGAGTTCAGTAATCTACTGAGTACATCCAATGTGATTATCAAGTTACATGCCTTGCATCTAATCTCAGGCATAACCTAAAATCTTTATTAAGAGAAGTTGTGGTGCACTGGTCCATGATATTTTTTCCAAATCATCTCCAGTGGCTTATGGCCAGTCTGTCCCACAAAGGCTTTGCAAAATAAAAAGGTATAAAAACACATGACTGCAAAGCTAAAATTAATGTATCCCACTCAATGTTGGAGTAGTTGTATTGAGTTATGGACAGAGATTTTGAAGTAGATGGATTTGGTTTGCATTTTGGTATGTACACTCCCAGACCTTTCTGTGAGGTATCTATCTCCAGGGCAGTTGTCTCCTTAGGATTGTAACATTACAATATCAATGCATGTGATGACGACTGCCTCGATGCTTCATAGAGATATTGGTGTTCTTCGTACCATAGGAAAGGTAATCCTTTCTCAAAAATTCTCTTAGTGATTAAGAATTTTGAGTGAAATTGAGAATGTACGATGTCAAGTGTTATAATCCCAGTAGATGTCACGACAGGACTGTAAGGTCCCAGAATGGAATACTGGCTCAATAAACCATAACTTTTATTCTTTTGTTTAGCAACATGGATGAATATAGCCACAGGGCTACCGATTAACTTTTATCAAAGGAATAAAGCATTTATTAGACAAGAAAAGATTGACTATAATATAATACTCCTTCACTCCATTTCTGCACAGGTTATACACAGATTTTTAAGGATGTTATAAGTTACAGAATATACCTTATGCCATATTATTCCTGGAAAGTTCACAGTTCTTGCCAACAGTAGCAAGATACACCCCCACTGTGAAACCAAGTGTCAATGGCCCAGCGGTATTATCACTAGACTATTAATCCAGAAACTCAGCTAATGTTCCTAGAGACTCGAGTTTGAATCCCTCCATGGCAGATGGTGGAACTTGCATTCAGTAAAAAATAATCTGGAATTAAGAAAGATGACCATGAAACCATTGCCGTTTGTCAGAAAATTCCATTTGTTTCACTAATGTCTTTAGGGAAACAAATCTGCCGTCCTTATCTGGCCTAGTCTCCGTGTCACTTCAGAGCACTTCTCATCAAATGCCCCCAGATGCTTATCACACTGTGAGCCAATTGATTTCACTGGATCACTGATTTCCACACGAGTGTTTCCAAATTTCACTTGCTAAAAACGTAGCCTAGAATCTTCTCCAAAACAACGGTTTCTTTCAGATTCCTTCACAAAGCATCCACTTCCTGGATTTCAATCTCTCCTTTCAGTAGTGCCAATAGAACATGACTGCTTCACAGGCTGTATTAAGATATCAACAACCTTGGGGTAACTTCATGTGCCTGCCTTCTGTCTAGCCAACTTCAGGTCAGCACCTTTCAGCTCTGCTTTTGATTGGGAGCCTCTTTCTGTCCCTTTCTTCAACTTCAGCGAACAGTACCTTGCTTTGTTTTTCCCATCATAATTATATCATCTATGATGACAATGCATCTTGGTACATGTAATGCAGTTGATGTGAGACCACAGCTAATTATTAGCCCAAAAGAAGTAATTGAAAACAGTATCATCCAAATGGGGTACAAAATGTAATAAGGTCTTGAGACTTCTATGTGAGATGTAATGACCAGTATCCATGCTTTTATTGGTAGGGGGATTGAATTTCGGAGCCGCAACGTCATGTTGCAACTGTACAAAACTCTAGTGCGGCCGCACTTGGAGTATTGTGTGCAGTTCTGGTCCCCACGTTATAAGAAAGATGTGGAGGCATTGGAGATGGTACAGAGGAGGTTTACCAGGATGTTGCCTGGTATGGAGGGCAGGTCTTATGAAGAGAAGCTGAGGGATTTGAGGTTGTTTTCGTTAGAAAGGAGGCGGCTAAGAGGGGACCTAATCGAAACATATCAGATGATTAGAGGTTTAGATAGGGTGGACAGTGATAGCCTTTTTCCTAGGATGGAGAAAGCTAGCACGAGGGGAACACAGCTTTAAATTAAGGGGTATGAGTTATAGGACGGATATCAGAGGTAGGTTCTTTACTCAAAGAGTGATTAGGGAGTGGAATGCCCTGCCTGCAGCTGTTGTAGATGCGCCAAGTTTGGTGGCGTTTAAGAGGTTATTTGATAAGTATATGGAGGAGAAGGGAATGGTTTAGTTTGGAGGGGCATTGCTTTTTATATTGGTCGGCGCAACATCAAAGGCCGAAGGGCCTGTTCTGTGCTGTAATGTTCTATGTTCTATGTTCTATGTTTGGCATCAAGCTTCAAGAAAAACTTTGCACCTGTAAAGTTTGGATTTAACTCTTCTAATATATGTATTTTGTAGGGGTAACATTCCCAATCTGTTTTAAAAGTGTCCAGCTATACTCTCAATGATCCATCCTTCTTAATGATAGTTTTATCCCTTTGACTTCAGTCTTCCTGGGACTTCTCTTTCATTCCCTGGTTTCTAGAACGATCTGTTCTTTAGTTCTGGGACTTGTTGTCTGCCTGTTACTCTATTATTCTCCTTCTCTGCTGGCAGTTACTGTGAGAGCTCCTTTCTTCTCAGGTATTTGATTCTAACTGAACCATAGGTGCTTATGCTTTTCCATGTGGGCACCTGGTTGCTAAGCAACAGCTTGGTTTATTTACCTCTATAATTGTTTTTATGTCATAAACCATTAATTGCAATGCAGCAAATGAAAACATGCAGACGCATTTATTTAACATGAGCTTTAGCCCTTTCTTGATATAATTATGATGGGAAGAGCAAAGCAAGAACACAACCATAATCAGTACTTATTGATGCACATTCAATGTAATGAAGGATTGGTTTTCAACAGTGTGAAATGTGACATCAACGAACAGCAAATCAATTTCATCAATTTTATTTATTTCAGTGCTGACATACATCCTGTTCCAAATAAAATAAAGGATATTAAAACCATGCCAATGCCTCAAGATTAGGACAATCTTTGAAGATGTCAACATCTCTTTAATTTCTCGTGTCAGGAAACAAAGGTAGTTTTAAGTAATTTGTATTTGTGGGTATTAGAAATAAGATAGAGCTTTAAGAAAGTGTAATTTTGGCATCAAGCTTCAAGAACAATTTTGCTCCTGTAAAGCTTGGATTTAACTTTTTTAATAGATGTATTTTGTAGGTGTAACATTCCAAATTGGTTTTAAAATGTTCAGCTAAACTCTCAATGATCCATCCTTCTTAATGACACCTATAATTGGGCTGTGCCAATCTATATGCTCTCGGACACTGCTAATGATTCCATCTTGCTCCATTTTGTCAAGTTTGATCCCAGGAAGATTGATTGTACTAGCGCTCCAGGATTATGGTTCCTAATGTAATGCACATATAATTAGTGAATTGTTGTGTGCTGAAAGTTTCACAGGTTTTACCATGGCCTTCTATGTCAATGGTTACATACCTTTCAGGATCTACAGAGGTAGTATATTGGCAGTTGCTCCGTGTCAGTCTTGGCCAACAACCAATAGTTACCAAATTTGTTAGGACTGATAATTTGCATCTTGGCAAATACTTCAGACTGCTTCCACGAGATTGCTGACGTTAAATATGTGTTCACCACTCTACCAATTGATTTGCACTTTATTGTCATTTTCTGACTTGTCAATCATCTCACATATGTGTTTCTGAAGAGATATCAGACGGTTATTCGTATGCTTGAAGGTACCAATTGTGTTCAGCCTGTTTGGATCATTGTTTAGTTCTTTGTAGCTACATCAGTCTTTACTCTGGTGCAGTGCTGCAGCCAATGACCCTTTCTGCCACATGCCTCTCAGTATTGATGAAAAGCTGGGCAAGTCCTTAGTACATGTAGAAGTCCACACCTTCCTCATGTCTTGCTAATTTCAGTGTTCTAGTGGATGTATAAATGATTGTCAACTTGGAAGGACAGCTTAGCATTTGTGTCCATCTTGAGTAGCTCTTTGATGCTTTAACTATTGCATTGTCTGGCATATCTTTCTGGGAAGCTTCCATAGGAGTGGCTACAATCACCAAGTCAACAATTCTGTCTTTTAACTCTGTGTTTGAAAACTCATAGTGCATTCTCTTTCCACTTTGTGTGACAGAGTGGCCTATGGATTCTATAGGCTGTAGTAAATGACATAAACTATAGTCGATGAATTTGAACTTTAACGGGATTTTGAACCAGTTTTCCAATGTATTTCATAAGAATTCAGAACCCTTTAACTAATTCTCTGTTAACTCTGACATGTTCAACCTGTGTAGACTCTCATTCCCAGTTGCCAAGTGATGGCTTGTTTTTCTGGTCTAGACGCTGAATCAAGAAACCATAGGCAAAATCTTACTAAAAAACTCCACCTCAGAGGTGAATGTGTCACGTTCATTTTTTGTGGAGGTATTATAAATGGTGCCAGCGTGACATCATGCTGGTGTCTCTTAAGTCTACAGTAACAGGGAAAGTCCCAAACAGCGTGTTTGCTAATAACATGCTAATGTATTAAAATGAGCTTTCTGTGGTCCCATGGTGTGTTTACACCACTCCACCAATGAGGGGCCAGGATGATGGGAACTCAGAAGCTCGCCGGCACAAATTGCACTTCCCAGATTTTGAGCGTGCGCCACCATTCCCCTGGATAGACAGTGTGGCTCAAAATCATTCCCCCACCCCACCCATCCCCGCCACAATATTTTTGTACACTGGTTAAAATCTTGAATCGAGATAGGTGGCCCAAATTCAAATTGGGCAATTTTGTGGACAGTCCAACAACGTCGCTTTGACCTTCCTTCTTCTATAGTAACTGGAATGAGTGTTACGGAAGCGACTTTCACTTTGTTTTCAAAGCTTTACCCACAAAGGCATGCTCTCTCATGAAAATATCATGGAGAAATGATGCCTTTGCTCTTTATTCAATTTATTGTTCAGCAACTCCAGGAACCAATCATTGTAATTGCTTATTCATTATCAAATCACTTATTCATTAAAACTTTCTCCAGCTCTATTTTTTATGATGGCTTTTGTTTTTATTTGACTCTCCCTTGCTCACTATCAAACCAGCCCATTCCCTTGCCATCACCTCTTTCTAACTGAGATAATCTGGTGCTGTTCCTCTCAAAATGATGTCCCAGTCACTGAACTGTCAGGATACCCGCTGGAATCTCACCACGAGGGTGCTCAATACACGTGCTTACCAATTCTTTATTTGAGCACTAGCTCAGCATTATGTCTCCAAACTTAACAGTTGGAATGTGATCTTTTCAATACACTCTGATTCTTTGACTTTCTTAGAGTCAGACCAAATTGTCAAGGGACTTTTCATGCCATGATCTAAGGCTGCCCACTATATTGTACCTGTATTGAATTTGCTGCCACCTGCCTGACTATTACTGATCACCATGCTACATTCCTTTAATGATAATAAAATGTTAGCTTATAAGGATTTAGGTAAACAGGCTGTGAGTTCATTTATTAAGGCTCGGTACATGAGAACAGTTATACAAAGCATAAAACTTGAAGATTACCAGAGTTGTGTGTGCGTGCTCTGCTCAAAGCAAAAGTGAAATTATGGCTGCATCAAATGACACATGTCCCTTCTAGTGTTGTCATGTTAATATCCATTGAAGATATGTTATAACACTCACCCTCTCACCGGACTTCCAACATTCCTCAGCCCCCTCACCACCCTTTTTCACCCCTATGAATTCTTCTTTGCCCATACTTCGAGACCAATGATTCATCTGAAAAATAATTGCTGGGATAAATTGACATCGTGAGCACTAACTTAGTGAAGCAAATCACTTATTAATTAAAAGCCTGTATGACTTTCATTCATTTATGCAATGCAAGATGTACAGGTTCTATAAGAGATGGGCAATCTGCTCACCCAGAATAAAACCTATGCAGAGAAGACTCCCATAGCTCTTGGAAATTGAGACTTGATCTGAGTAGCCCATGCTGTTTAACTCGCCTGCATCCATCTAATGGCCAGAACACGTCATCTCCCTGAACATGCTGGTTTACTGACCTATACTGTGTCCCAACTGTGTGGAAATGGCTGCTACTTCAGGGGAAGACCGATACCAACTCCAGATCTGCTCTTAGGATCATCCATCAATGTTCATAATGTTATAAAAGGGAAAGGAAGGTTCCATCATCCAAAAGACTCATTCTAACCTCCCAGAAACATTGATTCAACCTGATCCCCATTATTTTCTGCTAACCTTGAGTGGCATGTTTTGTGGGAATTAGAGGCTACTTTTTATAACCTTTAAGTTGAGAAGTTTCTTTAAATGTCCCCAATCAAAAAATATGCGCGGGGTCTTGGACAGGGAGTGAGCAGGAAAAGAGAATAGACCAAAGCTCCATTGGTGTCTCATTAAGGCTAGATTTTATGCTCCCCTGTGGCATGTTTGAAGGCTGGGGTTAGGGGAATTGAGTGGGTATGAGCAGGGAGATTGTCAAATGGTCTTTTGGGCCCTACTTGCCCACTCTTGACTTGTCCCCTATTTTGCAGGGTGGTGGTGGAGGCATTGGACGACCTATTACTCTTGAGCCTATTGAGGCCTTTATGGGCTCCTCTTAAATGCCTCTCCCATTCCCACTGTTACTTTGCCCACTAAAGGGGAAGAACCATGTCAAGCTGGTATCCCAACAGCTTTTACTGGATGAGTAGGTGTTGGCAAGGTGGGGGGGTGAGAGGGAGGGTGTGGAGACCTCCATATGGCCATCCCCTGTAGTCCATCTAAGACATTCCCCAAAAGATCATTCCATATCCTAAAACAACCCTCTCAGCTGCTCAAACAATCCTCTTATCTCCCCTCACCCATCTCACTGGAGTGTGCCAAGCAGGCCCCCTACTAATACCCCTGACGTGCCTGCAGTTCATTTTCCACCCTCTTCTCTAAACAATGCCTATCATCCCATCAGTGGGTCTATCTCTTGAACCTGATGGCTGGCAGCTGTCCAAGGAAAAATTCCACTGCCCCCTCCCCTCACACAACCCCACTCCCGCAATCCACCTGAGACAATTAACACCCAACTGAGCATAACATTGCTCTGGGGGGCAGTCACCATTTTTATGAATGGCCTCCTGACCAACTCCTGGTTAGGGGAGAGCAGGAAACATGGTGAACTGCAAAATCTACTTCTTACATCGACTTCTTCTTTCACGATATCAGACTTTTATTTATGTCCTCCTGGCAAATAACAGGAAAGGCTGCCACTGGAACAGAGTGTTAGGAACTGGAATTGCTGAATCAAGATTGCTTTCAGTTCATAAATCTAAAGCATTACCCATGGCATTAGCCTGTCCAAGTCTTTGTGAAGTCTTTTACAATTTCTTCGCTGCGTACAATGCCTCGCTCTGCGTTGTCAGCTAACGCTAAAAGCGTAAGTCTGATGTAAAAAGTCCAAATCATTTACATACACCAAGGACAAAACTGAACTTTGGATTACATAACTTCCAACTCCTGTCCAATCAAAATAACACCCAATTATCATGATTTAGTTTCCTGTCCATCATCCAAGTTCCCATCCATTTTGTTACACTTTCTTTTATGTTATATTAATTTTTAAAACATCATCACGATTGATCACCCCCTGAAATTCCCTGCACACGACAGCTACTGCATAATCTCAAAACCCGGTGACAGCAAAATGGAGGTGGGTAAGGAAGAATGCAAAAGATTATAAAATATTTCAGGAGGAATTAAGAAGTTAGAAATCAACTGCATTCCCATTATCAATTACTGCTGCATAAAATTCTCCTTATTTTTTTCCAAACACGATATTGCTATTAAAAGTCTGTTTGCTGTCTTTGACTAACCAACGTATTTCTACATACTTGCACATTTCCTGCAGTGCCAGAGTTAATAATGAGCTTGCACCCCAGTGTGGCATTCAAATCCATAGCTTTCTGATTTAAATGCAAGGAAGTTACCAACCTGGAAAAGATGACACAAAATTGGTCCAGTAAGTTGCAGGGATTGCAAAACCAAGAGAGCTAATGATCATCATTGAGAAGAAGCAGAGCAGTCCAAAATACAAAATATAGAGAGAAGACGATGGGAAGGGTTGAATACTCACCATCATTATTTCCACATAAAGCTTATGTTTCACAGGAAATCGTACAATCCAACAGTGCAGAAGGAGACCATTCGGCCCATCGAGTCTGCACCAACCAAAATCCCACCCAGGCCCTATCCCCATTACACCATGTATTTACCCTAGCTAGCTCCCCTGATGCTAAGGAGCAATTTAGCATGGCCAATCCATCTAGCCCACACATCTTTCAACATTGGAAGGAAACTGGAGCACCCAGAGGAAACACATGCAGACACGGGGAGAATATGCAGACTCCACACAGGCAGAGACCCAAGCTGGGAAATGAACCCAGATTCTTGGCACTGTGATGCAGCAGTGCTAACCACTGTGCCACCCGTTTCCAATGGACTCAGTTCACTAAAACAATTTTGTAAACAAGGTACATCATATTAAGATAAGTTATTAATAAGGATATGAAGTCAATGCTGTACAAATACACAGTGGTATAAAACATTGATTCGTGCACCGCATATTATTTTACCCATTGCAGAGAAAGGTTGTCTTTTATAAAAGGCATTTAGACCAAATGCATAGCTGAAAGTAGTGATATTCTTTTGTCTCTTCAGAAAGGAATGGAGTGTAAAGGATGATTAACACATTTAGGCTGGAATTTTACAGCCATTCATGCAAACAGGCTTTCCCATCCTGCTACAGTGAACAGAGATTTGGCTGGGCCCCAAATTCCCCACCTTCACTGCAGCAGGAGCTTGGCACAAACAGCCGACAAGATTGCGCTCTTAAATTTTAGGGCAGATATCCTCCAGGTCTTGCACTGGACCAGAGAATTGGGCATCACTCGAGAAACAGGTTCTGTGCCGGGCACTAAACCCATCACCACGCTGCTGGTCCCAATCAGATTCCCAGCCAGAGTAGGTGGAAACCCAATAAATAATTAAATCTGTCAATTAGCATGTCATTAAAGGGTTGGAAGTCCAATGCAGCAGCTTCCTCTGATGCTCCTGCTTCACCCTGGCAGGATTTGGTACAAGTCCTCAACAGCAGAGATCTGGAGGAATAAGCACCGAGGAGGAGCAAGAAGGGACAACACCACTTTAAAGTTATACCAGGGTGTATGGGGGGAGGGTCTTGCAAAACACTTGGGAGTAGGGATGCTGTGCTGGTGGTGACGGGAGTGACCTTGGAGTACTTCCCTACCACCTCTGGTGATCCCCCATAGCAGGAGTGGCTTGGCTCAATGTCCTCATGGATGGTGCTGTGGCATAGTGGTTAGCATTGCTGCCTCACAGTGCCAGGGACCCAGGTTCAATTCCTGGCTTGGGTCACTGTCTGTGTGCAGTTTGAACATTCTCCTCAAGTCTGTGTGGGTCTCCTCCTGGTGTTTTGGTTTCCTCCCATACTCCAAAGATCTGCGAGTTAGATTGATTGGACATGCTAAATTGACCCTAGTATCAGGAGGGGTTATAGAGTCATAGAGGTTTACAGCATGGAAACAGGCTCTTTGGCCCAACTTGTCCATGCACCTTTTTTTTTGAAACCACTCAACTAATCCAAATTGCCTGCATTTGGCCCATATCTCTCCATACCCATGTAACTATCTAAATGCTTTTTAAAAGACAAAATTATACTCACCTCTACTACTACCTCTGACAGCTTGTTCCAGATGCTCACCACTCTTTGTGTGAAAAAATTGAACCTCTGGGCACTTTTATATCTCCCCCCTCTCATCTTAAACCTATGCCCACTAGTTTTAGACTCCCCTACCTTTGGGAAAACATATTGACTATCTAGTTGATCAGTGCCCTCATTATTTTATAAGCCTCTATAAAATCACCCCTCAGTCCCCAATGCTCTAGAGAAAAAAGTCCCAGTCTATCCAGCCTCTCCTTATAACTCAATCCATCAAGTCCCAGTAGCATCCTAGTAAATCTTTTTTGAACTTTTTCTTGTTTAATAATACCCTTCTATAATAGGGTGACCAGGAGTGCACATAGTGTTCCAAGTGTTGCCTTACCAATGTGCTGTACAACTTCAACAAGACATTCCAATTCCTGTTTTCAATGTTCTGACCGATAAAACAAAGCATGTCGAATGCCTTCTTCACCACTTTATCCACCTGTGACTCCACTTTTCAAGGAACTATGAACATGTACCCTAGATTCTTTTATTCTGTAACTCTCTCTAACACTCTACAATTAACAGAATAAGTCTTACCCTGGTTCAATCTACCAAAATGCATCATCTCACATTTGTCTAAGTTAAACTCCATCTGCCAATCATCAGCCCACTGGCCCAATTGATCAAGATCTCATAGCAATTGGAGATAACTTTCTTCACTGTCCACCATGCCACCAATCTTAGTGTCATCTGCAGACTTATTAACCATACCTCCTATAGTCTCATCCAAATCATTAATATAAATGACAAATAACAGTGGACCCAGCACTGGTCACTGAGGCATACTGCTGGTCACAGGCCTTCAGTTTGAAAAACAACTCTCTACAACCACCCTCTGACTTCTGTCAAGAAGCCAATTTTGAATCCAGCAGGGTAAATAAGTAGAGCTACCGGAATAGGGCCTGGGTGGGATTGTGGTCGGTGTAGACTCGATGGGCCGAGTGGCCTCCTTCTGCACACTGGAGATTCTATGATTCTATGCTGTAGGAGAAGAGTTCAGAATAATCACTAACTTGCCATGTTCTTGATGGTGAGAGAGTCCATAGGAGTCTGACCCCAGGTTCTGACAGGGATATAGAACTAGGAAGGCCTGGTCTTATGTCCCTATTCTATGTCATTATCCAATAAAGGCTAGTTTAAGGATATGAGGTCAACATTTTAAAACTGAGGTGAGGAGAAATTTCTTCACCCAGAGTGAACTGTAGAATTCATGACCACAGAATGTAGACAAGGCCAAATTGTTGTCTGATTTCAAGGAGAAATTAAACATAGCTCTTGAGGCTAAAATGATAAAGGGATATGGGAGGGTAGAGGGTATCAGGATATTGAATTTGATGATCAGCCATGATCATAATGAATGGCATAGCAGGCACGAAGACCGAATGGCCTACTCTTGTTTGTAGTTTCTATGTTTCAAGTATCACATGCCGCCTTCCCACTGACTGGCCTATTAGTACCACAAAGGGCAGCGAATTTGTGAAGTGGGGAGGCTACGTCAACTGCTTGGATATCTGATATTCCCACTGAGTCTCCACTCTCATTCCAAATCAGGGGTATTTGAAAGCAACAGTGTTAGACACCTGCCTTTGACAGCATCATTGATCCAGAACCTTGATGATCTCACACTTGAACCTCCCAACTCTTGACCCCTTACTGGAATGTAGAATTGAGTGGCAACAAGAGAAAGAAGTGGGTTGCCATTAGAAAGGCTGGAGTCAGAATTCAGGTTCTGAAGAGCACATCAGCTTTCCTCCCAACAAGTCATCATCACCCTCCAGTCATGCTGCGAAGATCATTCATTCTGTCAGCCCAGGCCTATCACTGTGATGTGATGCCATGCTGACCTTTGGAGGGAGGGAGTGGGATGTCATGCTGTCGGAGCGGGAGGGTAGAGAATAAAACAGAGGGGGTTGGCAAGGGTTGAGAAAGGGAGGGTGGAAAGGAGATCAGTTTGATGGAAAAAGAAGAACAAGGGACCAGACAAGAAAGGGTATGAGAATCAGAGCCTGGTGAGTTTTGATCTACTGAATAATGACATAGGACAGGGACATAGGACCAAGCCTTCCTGGTCCTATGTCCCTATTAGAACCTGGCCATCCCCTACTCAGATCCTTTTGCATCATCCTCATCTTCCTTCTCACCTTCCAGGTGTCCCTCATTTACTGGTGAGGTCGCCTGTTCCTCCTTCTCCTCCCCAATGTTGTCCTGCTTCTGTGCCAGATCATGCAGCACACAGGATGTGACCACAATCCTCAGGATGCTCTAGGATCTATATTGCTGCACCTCAGCAGAGCAGTCCAGACAATGGAACTGTATCTTTAGAAGGCCCCGATCATGGTCCAGGGGGCTGTTCAATGTTTGCTGTTAGGTATAATCTCTCCACTTTGGAGTTATCCTTATAAATGTTTTAATGCAGTTACTCCAGTTGTCTTCTATCCTATATAAAGGCCAAACATGCACTTTAGGTTTGGTATAACTATGGTTCTATACAAGGTTAAATTAAGTGCAAAGTAACAGAATTATTAAAATGTTAATTTTTTACAAAAGTCAACAGCTTTCAGAGTCATTTTCCAAGTCTACAAATCAATAGATTTATTGGACTCAATTTTACATTTGTTGCATTGGGAATTTAAACTTGTGGCCTCTGGAGTACCATACTCACCGTATGACTTCACCAATTCTGACACAAGGCCAAGATTTTCTGATGTCATACACCATGTCCCGCTACCAGTGAGAGTGGAGAACTTAACACTCAGCTAAACCTTCATTTGCAACAGTGGGATCGGAGAATCCCAGTCACAAGCGAGGTCAGAAAATTTCAGCCAAAGTACAATCACCAAGGGAATGCACACCAAGGCAAGCTGACATGAGATAGCTGAAGAAATAAATCTGCATTTGAGCTGAAAATTATACTTGCTTACTGGTGACAACATAGGGTGGGATTGTACGACTTTACTTGACTGAAAACTGAAAGATCCCATCTGAAGTCAACGAACCTTCTTATTTTCCATCCCTTGCCTGCTTCAATTCACATGGTGATGGGGCGGTAGATTTTCAGCAATGGAATCACAGAGACATACAGCATAAAAAAAGGCCCATTTAATTTGCACTAATAATAACTACCACAGGGAGGGGTAATGGTCTAGTGGTGTTCTCACTAGACTATTAATGCAGAAACTCGGCTCATGTTCTGGAGACCTAGGTTCAAATCCCACCAAGGCTGACAGCGGAATTTGAATTCAATTAAGAATAAAAAATCTGAAATTGAGAATCCACTGACAATCATTAAATTATTGTCAATTTTCGGAAAAACGTATCTGGTTCATTTGTGTCCTTGAGGGAAGGAAATCTACCATCCTTACCAGATCTGGCCTGTATGTGACTCCAGGGCCACAGCAATGTGATTGACTCTCAACTGTCCTCGGGCAATTAGGGTTGGGCAATGTCCAGGCAGCAATGCCCATGTCCCACGAATGATTAAAAATAAACTAAAATATTGCTAATCTCATTTTCCAGCTCTTGGTCCATATCCTTGAATGTTTTGATATTTTAGGTACTCATCCAAATATTTTTTAATTGTTGTAAGGTTTCCAGCCTCCACTACCTTCCCAGACAGTGTATTCCAGATTCTCATCACCTGCTGAATGAAATTTTGTTCTCAAATCCCCTCTGAATCTCCTGCCTTTCACCCTAAAACTATTCCTCCTCTCCATTCCCCCACTTTGTGATTGACACCTCAACCAAGGGAAACAACTGCTTCTGATTCATCCTGTCTAAATGCTTTATATTCTTATACACCTCAACTACATCCCCCTTCAGACTTCTCTATCCTAAAGAAAACAATCCAAGACAGTACAGTCTCTCCTTATAGCTCAATTCTCCATCCCAGGATACATTCTGGTGAATCCCTTCTGTACTCCCTCCAGTATAATTACATCCTTCTGAAAATGAGATGACCAGAACTGTCCATAATACTCCAGCTCTGGTCGAACTAACATTCTGTACAGCTCCAACATAACCTTCTGCTCTTATACACTGTGCCATGGCAGATAAAAACAAATGTCTCATATGCTCTATCACCTTCAGGGATCTGTGAGTATATACCCCAATATCCAGGGGTTTCTCTAAGCTTCCTATTGTCCTGCCATTCATTAAATATTCCCTTGTCTTGTTACTTCTTCTAAAGAGCATCACTTCACACTTATCAGGGTTAAATACCAGCTGCCATTCCTCTTTTCATCCGGCCAACCCATCTATATCTTCCTGTAACCTACAACCTTCATCTTCAAAGTTAACCACTCTACCAATCTTGGGTCACCTGAAAACTTATTTATCATTCCTCACATTCTCATCTATATCATGTATGTTTAAAACAAGCGATAAGAGTCCCAGCACTGAACTTTGTGATACGTCTCTGGACACTGGCCTTCAGTCACTCAATCAGCCTTCTACCGCCACCTTTTGTTTTGGACCCATCTCACTTGGTTTCCCTTAATTCCATGAGCTTTAACCTTCACAGTCAATCTTTCATTTAGGATCTTATCAAAGGCTTTGCTAAAATCCTTACAAACTACATCAACTGCATTTTCCTCAGCCACACATTCAATCACTTTTTTGAAAAATTTAATTAAATTTATTAGGCATAACCTGCCTCCGACAAAGCTGACTATCCCTAATCAGCCCTTGTCCTTCCAAGTGGATATTAATCCTCTCCTTCAGAACCTTCTCCTATCATTTCCCTACCACAGATGAGAGGGTCACCGGTCTGTAGTTCCCTGTTTCATCTCTACAAACCATTGTGAAAAGTGGAATCACAGTAGCTATCCTCCAGTCCTCTGCACTTAACCCATGGCCAAAGAGGAATTAAAAATGTGTCAGAGCCCCTGCAATTTCCTGCATTGCTTCCAACAACAGCCTGGGGTATAGTTCATCCAGGTCTGGGGATTTCTCCATTTTAAGCCAGTCAGAACCCCCAATACCTTTTCACCTCCTATGTCAAACTGCTCAAAGTCCTCACTGTCCCTTTTCCTGAATTTTGTACCCATGTCCTCCTTCACCTAAGTGAAGACCGATGAGAAGTATTTATTTAACAGCCTTCCAATGTTTTGCAGCTTCACATGCAGATTGCCTCCGTGGTCTCTAAAGGGGCATACGTTTCTCCTTAATCAATTTGTAAACTACCTTAGAATTCTCCCTAATCTTGTTTGCAAGTTACAATGCAGATCCATAGCAGAGCCCAATGTGTGAGAGAAGAACTAAATACTAAAGTGTGGGACAAGATGATTTCAAACAGATTTGACAGATATTTAATACAATTGAATGCTCCAACTCTTATTTGGCTTTTAATTTAAACACCTTCTGAGCATTCCAGTTTAATGAGACAAACAAGCACAGTAATTCAACTATTTCTCTATTTAATACTTCTTGTACCAACTCAAACATAAACAGTTGCAACTCATTAACTCTTTACTGAACTAACTCTAACTGCAAATCAACTTTTGACTGATCTTTTAACTCTTAACTGCATATTAATCTTAACTGAACATCAACTTTAACTATTTAACTGAAAAAACCTTAGCCAAGAAATATCATCGATGTAGAATCTATCTTCTTCTCTGAAATATCCTTCAGGGTCTTCTTCTGATGGTTAGTCACTTCTGAATAATCACTGCCAAGCAAAGGTTGCACAAGTCATTTTAACCACAATCCTCCACTTGCTTCTGGAAGATTCTCTGTCATTCAACCAATTGTGTAACCAGAAACCAATCACATGGCTTGACCATCCATTGAAATTACTTGGATATAACGCCATTATGCTTAATTCAAACTGTGTGCTCCACATATAGCAGCAATATAAGTCAAAACCACAATGTCTGGGTCAATGTAAATAACTTGCCTTCTTTGGATAATACAGGAAGCTTCAGATTGCAGCTCCCAGACCAGAGTAACTTTGCACCTGGATTTAGTTATAAGTTGACCAAAAATCTAGCATGCTTAACTCTCAGCAAGAAAAGTTATTTTAAAGCCACTATTGCCATTATTGTTGTTAAATTATTGCTGTAGCCATTCTTTCTCCATCCACACAACTATTGATCTTGAAATATCACGCTTGATATGCAAATTCACAAAGTATTCTATGGTTATCAACAACATTATAAATGTGTTCACAAATGATTTTGAGGGATGAATCCATATCTTCTCATCATGAACATACTTGCCTGAGAAGGATTTTTCTTTTTAGCCAGCAATTCTGGGATCTGTGATGTTTTACATACTGAAATACCTTTCATTTACACATTCAATGGAGATTGGATAATATTTTCATTTGTGATTAATAGAAAATTGTTTGATGGCATATATTGCATTAAACTAAATAAAATAATCCCAAACATGACCCTTGCAGGACAAACCAAGCTCCAGAGTGAAAGCATTATTATAAAAGGAAGGTGAAAGTAAAGAGTTTGGGAATAGCCATGTCAGATTTACTGCAATGTTAAAGACTCGGATGTGCAGCCATGCATATCTTTAATGTCTCCAGACAAATGTCTTGCTTGTTTATGAAAAAGTTCTGCTGCTTAACATTTAACTGACATCAACCTTCAGAATCTGGACCGGAGAGAACAAACACCAGAGGGAAGTGAGATGATCACCAAAGAAAGGTAATGAATACAAAGGCAATAAGGAGCAATTCCATGCAATGTTCAGGCTAACAAAAGAGGAAAAGGTAGTAGCAATGAGAAAGTGAGGAAGATCATCTCAATATGTAAACATTGCATTCTACTCTTTGGGCCTGTATCACTGGAATTCTCTTCATTTCCACCAGCTTTCCACAAGAAGGAATTTCTTCAGTCAGAGGGTGGTGAATCGATGGAATTCATTGTCATTAAAAGAATGTGGAGCCCAGTTCATTGAGTGTATTTAATTCAAAGATAGGTAAGTTCTTGATTGATAAGGGAGTTCACGGTTATGGGGAAAAGGCAGGACAATGGGTTGAAAAACAAATCAGCCGTGTTTGAATGGTGGAGTAGACTTGATGGGTTGAATGGCCTATTTCTGCTCCTATATTTTGTGGTCTTATGATCATTTTGAATGCCATTGCAAACCATAATCATGAGATATTGCAGCGGCTGGAAATCTGAAGTAACAAAAAGTAGAAAATGGTGAAAACACTCAACAGATCATGTAGCCATTGTGGAAAGAGAAACAATATCAGTGGAATTTTAAGGTAATGGACCTGTTTGCAATGTGGGGGCAGCAGTGAGATTGGAACATGCAGGTTTTGAACACCTTCTTAACTTAGCCTTGATATTAATTTCCCATTCCAACTTACAACCAATGAAGTAATTTTGGAATGATTCACTCTTGGAATGTAGGTAATGCAGTAGCAATGTGCACACAGCAACTCCTACAGGTATCCATGTGACTGGACAAGGCAATCTGCAATGTTGATAAATATTGGCTAGTCCTTGAAACAGTCACTACAAGTGATTGGGCCTGTACTAAAACTTAATGGCTCAATAAGCATAGGTGAAGATTTCAAGACAAGGATTAACCCAGTATTGTGCACTGATCAATATCTACTGCCACTGATTGAATACATATTTGCTGGGTTATCTGAAGGCCAGAAATTCAATAAAATAGATTTTTCACAAACATAACTACAAATGAATGTGGCTGCAAGTTCACAATTCTTATTCACTGTCGCGACATACAAAGTTTATTTCGTTATAGGAGACTGCCATTTGGAATAACATCCACACTTACTCTAGTCCAGAGATCCATGGATCAAATTCTGAACGGGCTAAGTGGTGCATAGTGTTAACTAGATGATAATCTCACCACAAGTTTAATGAACAAGAGCATTTGAAGAATTTGGAAGCTACATTAGAACATCAACAAACAATATAGGGGGAGATCTTTGTCAAAAAAAAAGCCAGACTGGGTTTCCACCAGCAGAGGAAAGAGTAGGGCCTAAATTGCCCAAAAGCCAGCTGATAGCAGCAGAGGGCACCATTACATGTGTGCAGTTAATTCTTGTTGGACAATTAGTTTAATGAGTAAGAGTCTCAGGAATATTAGAAGGCACAATTGCTTTCCATTCAGGGTGAGGATTTTTACACAGGCTGCATTCTTCAGAGAGCCCATTGCCGTCATACCCCAATAATTAAGCATCCTGTATAGCTAGACTCCCCTGCCCCACACTTCTTTCCTTCAGACAGCAGACTAACACAGCACTAAAAGTTCATTCAAACAACACAGGTACCAGGCTAAACATAGGGCTAAAGGCTCATTCAAACAGCAGATAGCAGACTTCAGGAGCATATACACCCCACCCTTATCCTGCCTTATGCTCCTGACAGCTGCCCTTCTCTTTCTTTCACCCACCATCCCCCTCTAGCCCCCCGATCCCCCTCCATCCTTCCAGAATGCTGAGCCCACCCCAATGACCCACAACCCCAACCTTATCTGGAGCTTCCAGTGGAGTCTGTCCCTTTGGACTCCTTGGTGCCCAGTGAAGTCAGTGGAGCTCACTTCCTTCCTTCTTCAGAGATGTCATAGTGCCTGGTCCTCATTTTTAAAAAGCAGTAGTCATCAGAGCATAGTACATCTCGGCTGAAATTTTCTGACTGTTCCGATGAGTGGGAATTTCAGTTCCCACTGATGGTGATCCACTATCATGGATTCCCTAATGGCGAAAAACAGGAAAACCCATTGTGATGTTACTGTGACTTTAAGAAGTGTGTTTTAAGCATGTTTTCAGCAGTTATAAGTAGGCTTTTTGTTTATTATTGGGGCACCAAGATGTGCTACTTTTCGTGCTACTATATTTATGTGATTGGCTCTTTGTTTATTTTTAATTTGGACTAATGCAGTGCTTTGGAGTTTTACGACCCTTTCGAATTGTTTGGTTTGTGACTGATTGACAGGTCAAGGTCAAGTGGTTCCTTCTAAGGAACCTTAGAAATTCTTTCAGTTTGTAAGAAGCTCCAGACTGCAAGCAATGTTAGGAGTTAGGAGAGCAAGAAGCTCCAGACTGCAAGCCTTTCTCTCTTCCTGGTATTGAAAATATAGCTCTTGGTTGCTGGCTAGCTAGTAGCTAGCAGCAAGGATTGCATCTCTGTCTCAAAGTGTGTGGAAAGTTCCAGGCCAAAAGGCCTTAGTGTTTTCAATTCAGCATCCAAAGGAATAATTCACAGCACAGGTTGGAAAGCTGTAAAATCCAGCATCATGTTAGCATACTTATTTTCTGTGATATGTGTTTGCACGAATTTGTTTGGTTGGAAAAATACATTTAGTTGTTAATGCCATGATTTTTTTGTCTATAATTGGTAAAAATTATTGCTAATTGTGTTATAATATGTTAACTATACTCTTAAATAATTCTTTTTGATAAAAACTCCCTGGTGGGTCATTTGAATCATACCTGGAGTGAAACATATGATATTTACCCGTTCCAAAATTCAAATTGCAAAGCCCTGGTCTATGCTAGCTTCATAAAATTCCTTGGAATTTCTTGCCTGGCTCATAACACCATTGACAGCAATGAGACCAGACACTCCCACTGTCAGCCAAAGGTGGGCTGCCTCCATCAACACAAAACTGCCGAGCACGGAAAATCCCATTTTGCTCATTTTCACTTGAAATGTAAAAAGCTGATAACATGGTGCCGAAAGTTGAAAAAGTTTCATTTCTCTTGAGAAACACAAAAGCTATTGAAATTTGAGTTGAGGGATACAAAGTTAAGTTGGCGGACAGCTTCCATTTGTGAAAGGATGCAACTTATGCCTACATACGGTTAACAATGATAAACAGATAAAGCATTTGAAGAATACAGGGAAAGTAGAAAAGAACTCAAACAGGGAGTTAGGAGAACAAAAAAAGAGGTCAAAAAATGTCCTTGGCAGGCAAGATTAAGGAGAATCCTCAAGCATTTTATACATATAATAAAAACAAGAGGGTAGCTAGAGAAAGATTTGGTCCAGTCAAGGACAAAGGAGGGAAACTATGCATTGAACCAAAGGAAGTGGATGAGATCCTTATTGAGTACTTTGCATCAATATCATAAAGGAGAGGGACACATTGATTGGTGGTATCTTGGAGGGGTATATAAACCCTCTAGAGAAAGTCATCATTACGAGGGAGGAAGTGTTAAGTGCATTAAAAAGTTTTAAGGTAGACAAATCCCCACAGCCAATTGGCATTTATCCCAGATTACTGAGGAAGACAAGAAAGGAAATTGCTGAGCTTCTGACGGAAATTGTTTCCTCACTGACCACGGGTGTGAGGTCTCAGAAGATTGGAGGATAGTCAATATTGTTCTTAATTATTTAAGAAGGGTAGCAAGGATAATCTGGGTAATTATAAGTCAGTGAGCTTAAAGAATCTTAGGAATAGGATCTGTACATATTTAGAAATGAATTGTCATATTAGCAACAGACAGCATGGTTTTGTATGAGGGAGATCATGTCTTATTTATTTGATTTTTTTAAGGAGGTGACAAAATGATTGACGAGGGAAGGGCCGTGGATCTTGTCTACATAGACTTTAGTAAAACATTTGACAAGGTCTCTCATGGCAGACTGGTACAAAAACTTAAATCACACAAGATCAAGGATGAACTGGATTCAGAATTGACTTGGCCATAGAAAGTAAGAAATCTCACAACACCAGGTTAAAGTCCAAAAGGTTTATTTGGTAGCATAAGCTTTTGGAGTCTCTTAAGAATGCTTCCCCAAAGATCAGAGGCTGAATGCCCATGACCGCTGAAGTGTTCCCCAACAGGGAGAGAACACACTTGCCTGGTGATTGTCGAGCGGTGATCATTCAAGAATTCTCCAAGGCGGCCTTCACAACACATGACAGTGCAGAGTCGCTGAGCGGAAACTGATAGCAAAGTTCCGCACACATGAGGATGGCCTCAAAAGGGATCTTGGGTTTATGTCACACTATCTGTAATCGCCGTGACTTACCTGGGCTTGCAAAATCTCACTAACCGTCCTACCTGGAGATAATACACATCTCTTTAAGCTATGCTTAACCCTCTCTCCACTCACATTGTCTGTACATTTAAGACTTGATTATCTATAAAGACTTGCATTCCAACTATTATTTTGTAAATTCAGTTTATGTCTTTATATGCCCTGTTTGTGAGCAGAAACTTCAATTACCTGATGAAGGAGCAGAGCTCTGAAAACTAGTGGCTTTTGCTACCAAATAAATCTATTCAATTTTAACATGATATTGTGAGACTTCTTACTAGTGGTTTTCCACAGGGATCAATGCTGGAAACTTGATTGCTTGTAATATATCTCAATGACTTGGAAAAAAACATCGCTGGTCTGATTAGTAAGTTTGCGGATGACACTAAGACTGGCAAAGTTGCAGATAGTGATAAAGATTGTCAGAGAATACAACAAGAGATAGATAGGCTGGAAAATTGGGTAGAGATATGGCAGAGGGAATTTAATCCGGACAAAGGTGAGATGACACATTTTGATAGATTCAATTCAGATGGGAGCTATAAAATAAATGGCAGAACCATCAGGAGCATAGACACACAGAGAGATCTGGGAATACAAGTCCGCAGATCCTTAAAAGTGGCAGCACAGATGGAAAAGGTGGTGAGAAAAGCATATGACATCTTGTCTTCATCAGCCGGGGCATCGAGTGTAAAAGTTGGCAAATTATGTTGCATTTAAATAAAAAATTGATTAGGCCACATTTGGAATATTGTGTCCAATTCTGGGGATTACCACACTACCAGAATAATGTGGAGTACAACATGGAGAGAGTACAGAAAAGATTTACAGGATGTTGCCTGTTATGGAGGTT
Organism: Sphyrna mokarran; assembly: GCA_024679065.1. Lineage (NCBI taxonomy): Eukaryota > Metazoa > Chordata > Chondrichthyes > Carcharhiniformes > Carcharhinidae > Sphyrna > Sphyrna mokarran. Next base: position 46,464,051 of record JAGIQG010000015.1, read on the forward strand.
ATTAGCTATGAGGTGAGATTGAATAAAGTACGATTGTTCTCCCTGGAATGACAGAGGCTGAGGGATGACCTGATAGATGTTTATAAAATTATGAGGGGCATTAATAGGATGAACAGTTAGAAGCTTCTTGCCTATGGCAGAAATGACAATTACAAAGGGGCACAAGTTCAGGGTAAGTGGGGAAAGGTTCAGTACAGATATGTGAGGGTAGGTTTTTTACACAGAGACTGGTGAGGACCTGGAATGCACTGCCAAATGAGGTTGTTACACATCAGTGACATTTAAGACTTCTCTAGACAGGTAGACGAACAGACAGAGAATAGTGGGATACAAGCAATTGGTCTAGATCAGACAATATGATTGGTGCAGACTTGATGGACTGAATGGTCCGTTCCTGAGCTGTACTGTTCATTGTTTTTTAAAGTGTGCCATGTTTACAAAAACAGTCTGCACTATAAATGTGAGCATGTAAATATATAATTTGAAAAATCAATGCCAATGTTGAACATAAATAATGACAATCTGAGGTAGTATTTTGTTGACAGGAAGCCTGCATAAGCAGAGCTCAAGAAGTAGATCTGATACTATCCAATCAATGGTGATGCAACAGTTCTGAAAGATAAATAGAGTCAGCAGCTACAAGAAACAAGCAAAGCAAAGATGTATTTAAGGGTAATATAGAATGAGCAGATGGAGAGGAATGGAATATAAGTGTATGTCGGTACATTTAGATAAAGGTGTGTGGATGAAGTTTATTGCTAGCAACAACTTGTAGGGCTAAATGGCCTTTTTCTGTGTTGTACGTTTGATGTAATTCTGTGCAATAATACAATTACCCAATGGCAAAGGGCTAGAATTCAGAGGAGAGTACCTGCTGGCAGGGACACCTGCAGATCTGAGCTGCTCATTGTAGCACGAGAAATTCCCAGGAGGGTACAGGAAACTGAGTGACAGAAATGAGCCAAGTATTGAAAACTATGAAACTTACAAAATACCCAAACGTTAAACATCTCCGGTTTTTTCTATTCAACCAATCCCTGAAAATTTTTATCCATTGATTGCTAACGAGAAAAACCCATAGAATCAGTAGCAATTCTTTTCTAATTTTGCCTGGTTTAAAAACTTCATTCTCTTTTCCATCAATCTACGGTGCTACATTTTCAATAATGAACACTTCCTGTGCTGAACCTGTTGAAGCCATTTGGAAATCTGTGTACTAAACATTTATAACATTTTCTTGATCTATCATTATCATCTCCTCCAATTTGTTGAGCACAGCTTACATTTTGCAAAGCCATTTTAACTTTCTTTAATTAAGCCACGTTGCTCAAGGTAAGGATTAATTTCATCTCATATTCTGCCCTCTGGAAGTTTACCCACTAATAATATTATGCAAACAGGTGGCATCTGGTTCGTTCCATTGGCAATCGTGTCTTCTGGAAAAACATCCATATGTAAATTTGTTTAAAAGATTATGATCTGTAGGATTATTATTCTCTTTTCCTGCTCCAAGAATTCCAGGATACATGCCATCAGGGTCTGGTGCCATTTCTAAATTGAGTTCAACCTGTTTTTAAGTATTATTTCCTTATCTTTAGTTATTCTATTTAATTGCTCACATCCTTCTCCTGTAACCTTTCATTTTTACCACCTCACTCTTCTGTGAAAGCTGAGGTAAAATATTTGTTTTGTATTTTTGCAACCTTCTAAGAAAATTTTCTTTAAATCACAAATCAGCCCAATTTTTTTTACCTTTTATGCTTTTGTAAAATCGTTCCCTATTTCCCCTTGTGTTACCTGGCACTTCTCTGGAGTATTTCCTCTTACATTCTGTGATCTCTTTTTGTTTTGCCTTTGTATTTTTCATGCTCAAATTGATTCTTCATACTTTTCCCCTAGATTTGTCATGTGCCCATCTTTTTAAATCTCATTTTAATTTTAATTTCTCTTGCCATCCAAGAACCACTGCATTTTACTACAGCTCATTTACATCCTGTGGGAATGTGCAAACTTGTCTGATCTATACCATAATCATCACCCATTTCAACTTCTCCCTTATGCATTGTTTTATTTTCCACTTTATTGAAATTACCTTTTACTTCTGATGAAGATTTGACTGATCTTGCTCTTTTCACTTTTTATGTTGAACCTTATACATTATTAACATTGTTTCTTAGATGTTCTTCTATCCTCATGTTTCCTACTTGCCATATTTTTTTGTTAGAATTAAATCCAACGTTACTTCTTTCTATAGATCAATGAACTATTCCCGGGCAGACATTTCTTTCCTAATTTACCATGTACATTATTCTGATCCTGGTTTACCTTTGTAAAATGACGCAGTGTTATAGGCTATTTTCCTGCGTATTTCTTTAAATTGTTTAATATCTCATTCTCTATCTCCATTTTATTATTTGTTGGTCTGTAGTATCCTCTCATAACTTCTCTTCCTTAACTCTCGGCGATAAGATTGCTAAATTACCTTCTAGGATCAGTCTTATATCATCCCAATGTTCTAAAGCAGTTACGGAATCTTTGAGTAATAAAGCAACAAACATTTCCAAGCAATCTTTTGCTAATCTATCTAGCTTGAATATTTTGGCACCAGCACTGTTCAACTTTTGCTCCTGAATTGTTAATGTCACTGTGTCATAACCTTGCCCACAATACATCATCCTCTGGACTGTTTGGTGGTCATCCTCACTTTATTTTGTCCTCCTTATGATTTTTGAAATTCTTTGCTACACTTTTGTCCACATTACTCTCCTTTCCACTTCCTTACTGGGTGGCACAGTGTCACAGTGATTAACACTGCTGCCTCACAGTGCAAGGGGCTCAGGTTCAATTCTGGTCTCAGGTTACTATCCGTGTGGAGTTGCACTTTCTCCCTGTATCTGTGTGGATTTCCTTCGGGTAATCCAGTTTCCTCCCACACTCCAAAAATGTGCAGGTTAGATTGATTGTCCATGTTAAAATGGCCATTAGCATCAGGTGGATTAACAGGATAAATGTGTGGGGTTACGGGAATAGGGCCTGGGTGGGACTGTGGTCTGTACAGACTCGATGGCCAAATGACCTCCTTCTGCCCAGGAAGGAATCTATACTTTGTTCTTGGCTTTCCCTAAGCTATATTTGCTTAGACCTTTCCCTAATGTACAAACCTGTTTTTATTTGTTCATGGGATGTGAACATTGCTGGGAAGACCAGTATTTGTTGCCCATCTCTAATTGCCTTTGAGAAAGTAGTGGTGAATGGCCTTCTTGAAGCATTGCAGTCTGGGTGATGCAGGTAACTCATGGTGCTGTTAGGACAGGAGTTCCAGACTTTTAATCCAATTACAATGAAGGAGTGTGGCTGCAGAAGTTGCACCTATGGTACTTCCATTTGCCTGCTGGCTTGTCCTTTTAAGCATTCAAGATCATTATGTTTGGAAGGTGTTTATCGAAGGCCGAAGGGCCTGTTCTGTGCTGTAATGTTCTATGATAAAGGAAATGCCACTATTCTCCCAGTCAGGACGTTGGAACAGCCCTGCTCACATGAAATCTATTTTAATTATGAAGACAGAACTCTTCATTATACTCAGATATGGACATCCCCTTTTAAATAGCAAACAAAAAAACACATTTGCACGGTCTTCTCTGTGACTGTGCATTACCCTCATAACCCACTACATACCCACAATTCTGATGCATTAGCAACTACTTATTCTAATAGTCAATCTTTGCACAAGCATTGCACACACAGCAGGCAATCTTACCAAATAATTCCAAGTGCTGAACCATATGAAAAAGAGAGCGAGCCACATTCATTTTTTGGCTGAGTTCTCAGACACAATCAAAGAACAAAGACAAAGAAAATTACGCACAGGAACAGGCACTTTGACCTTCCAAGCCTGCACTGGCCATGTCGCCTGTCTGCCCTACCCCTACTGGGGATCATATTTCTCCATTACCATCCTATTCATGTATTTAGTGCAAAAAGCCAAAGTGTAATTCTTGCCAGTAAGGGGAGTGGATGAAGTCTATTCTCACCAGGAATCTGGCTGTTCATTATGATGGGTGCTATTGTGCATGCACCTTGATCTCTCAGTCTTCTGTGCACAAGGTGCCCAGGGTCAGTGCCAGATTGGCACTGCCAGGTTTCCAGGCTGACACTGCCCAAAGTGTACTGCCCCCTTCCCCAACCACCTGGAGGCCCTCAATGGCCTTAGCCCCACCAACGAGGCCATCATGTCTGGTCACCAATGGTGAAAAGTTCTATTCCCAGCTTCATGATCTGTCTGGGATGCTGTGTATCATTAATGGCTCTCTAACTTGTTTAACTTGGTACTTGTTACAAGCACCTCACTGACCAATATGGTCTTTAATTTCATTGTTTAAATTTGAACAGACGACCAATTATCTTACATTTACAGTGTCAAGTCAATTCCTTGTTGGCTTTTGTGGATGCATTTCAACATCTCTCCTCTCTTCTCCTTAGGATGATGACTCTATTTACTATGTGCAAGATATCATCCTGGCTGTCAATTCATCTTGATTTTCCCAACATGGTCTTGTGATCACAGGTATCCTTGGCACTCTTATCCTTTCATCATTACTTCTTGTAGCCATTGGAGAATTCCATCTTGTTGGGTTATTCACTTGATTTGAGCAAGGAATTTGTCTGCTAGATTCAACTCTCTGCTGGATTAGTGACTTCTAGAACATGACAAGTTGCTGCTTCATGTTGAATCTGGAAGATGTCACATTCTGTTGTAACCTTCTCAACTTCCTCTATCCTCAGTGCTGCTCTCAACAGCATCTCAGTGATCTATCTCTGTTTTCCTTGCTTATACATCATGTCCAGATGGTATTTCTGTAAGTGTAGTAACATCGTTTGCAGTTACTTTGTAATAGACTGTATTGGCTTGTGAGAAATGCGTTTTAGGGGCTTGTGGTCAGATTCTACTATTACATTGTTTTTAAAAAGCAGGAATTGATGAAAATGCTTAAAGGCAAAGACAATAGCCAGGCACGCTTTGCCAACTTGAGTGTAATCTCATTCTATTAATGTTAGTGCTCTGGATGCAATTCCTTGCTGCCTCAGAGTTGCTTCCAGGCCTGTTTCGCCAGCATCACACTGCAAAATGACTTCCTCGTTGACATCATAATACTTCAGTGCTGATATTGTCTTCTTTAGTTATTTTATTTTAGTTAATGCTATTTCTTGATCTATTCCCCAATACTAAGTGTCTCCTTGGTAGGAAGTTTGTATAATGGTTCACACTCCAACGACAAATTAGGCAAAGATTTTGCGAAATGGTTCATGAATTCTATAATGACTTTAACAAAGTCCACAAGGTGAACTTTTTAGAACACAAATTGATTGAGGCAGTCAATGCTATCTAATCTGGGAGCCCTGCAGAGGTATATAAGTGAAGTGTTCGGGTTACCTGCACTCCGGATATGTACTCTATCCTGTCAGAATATTACTAACTATAAATAAATCTGAATTTGGTGAAGGGACACTGGCCTCATGGGAGTTATTTTAAACCCAATAATTTTGTACATTGCTTTCATGTCCATTTGCTCACTATATCACTGCCGCAGCTCTCACTTTGTCAGGATCAGGGTGAAGACCTTTTGCTGTTAGTACATGACCAGTGTATTCGACTTCAGCCATCTTCAGTTGCAATTTTTTCTTGTTCAGCATCAGGTTCATCGGGCCAGTTCTCTCTAGCGATCATATTAAATTCAGCTCATGGTCAGCTATAGCTTCTTCCACTGTGTTTCCACATCATTGAGAAGTAAATCACCCTCTGTGGCTTCCACTCCGGGAAGATAATTGACAATCTCATGCTGTCTGCATTGATACTCATCTGGAGCCATGGAAAAACCTAACACCATGTGCAACCATCTCTATTTCCCAAACATTTTCCAGATACCATTAGAAAGCAATTGCCTTCATCCAGCTTCACTTGCCAGTAACCATCCTTCACACCTAGTGTAATAAATATCTTTGCCTTGGCAAGTTGTGGCAAAATTCCTTCAATGGTTGCTATAGGGCAGTGAGATCACTTCAGTGCTTTGTTTGGATTCTTTGGGTCTGTGCACAGTCTCAGTTTTCCAGGTTTTTTCACTGCTGCCATGCTGTTAATCCAGTCTGTGGGAGTTGTACTTTCTTGAATACTCTTTTCCAACTCTTCTGTCCTGTTTTTTAGGACTGACTTGAAAGCAGCTGAAACTCTACTTGATAGATGCTTAATTGGTCTTATTCTCTCATCTCCATCAAGATGATTTTCTCCTGGTAGACATATCAAAACCTGTGAACACATCTTCTGGAACCTGTTCAACTATCAATTGTTTTGTGTGTTTTGGCACCTTGTAAATCTCTGACAACACATTGGCTTCACCTCCCCAAATTTTAGACTGGTTTCAACTGAAATGAGTGGCTGTTGTCTCCCATCTATGATCTGGAAATCTAAATCTTCCTTTTTGCCATTGCATTGGGATCACAGATGAATTTGATCTCTCAGCATAAGTAGCATCCCATCGTATTGTCTCAACTCTACTTTAGGGAGTTTCATTCCCAGATCACTATCTCACAGGTCTGTGAAAGTTATTGGACGCAATCTTACGACCTAATTCCCCCCCTAACTTTTGGTGAGTCGAGGTGGGAGGTGAAAAATGAGAAATGCGTCTGATTTTTTTGCCTCCCCCATCATACCAGCCCCTGTTTTGTCATCAAAATGAGCCAATTTAAAAACTAATGACATGCTTAGCTGTCTCACTTGCAGCCATGCAGCTTTTGTCTGTTTTCTTTTGTTCTTTTCAGTAGTTTCTTTTACAGATTTAAACCTCTCTGTTTCTGAGTTCTCAGTATTTTCTCTGCATTCTTTTCTGAATTTAAAAAACCTACTTTTTCTCCACTTCTATACATTGTATTTCATATAGAAGGGTCTTCATTTATGTGTACTCAGTGAGAGATCTTTATTGAACTAATCTGAAGATGTCAGCCTCTAGAGGGAACTTCGTGACATAGTTCCAGGGCGATGGTAGTCATGAAAAACCATGCAGACGCTACATCAACGGATGAATGAACACCACTCAACAAACACCACGCAAGACTGTTCCCTTCCTGTTGATGAACACTTCAACGGTCATGGGGATTCCGCCTCTGATCTTCGGGTAAACGTTCTCCAAGGCGTTCCACAAGTTGGTGGTGTTTACTACCAAATACTTGTTGGACTTTAATCTAGTGTTGTGAGACTTCTTACTGTATAGTGCCTGGATGCTAAATGTGTCAATCAACTGATTACATTTCAAATTCCCAAACAAAGATCTTTCATCCTGTACAGGTAATTCCTCTTCGAGAAGAACTGTAATCTTTCCTGCTCATTCCAGAGATGCATTCAATTTGTGACATGGAACACAGTGGTTAGCACTGTTAGTACCTCACATGCCAGGGATCTGGTTCAATTCTTACTTTTGCTGATTGTCTATGTGGAGTTTGCACATTTTCCCCATGTCTACCTGGGTTTCCTCCAGGTATTTCAGTTTCTACTCATAGTACAAAAGATGTGCAGGTTAGGTGAATTGGCCATGCTAAATTGTCCCTTCATACCCCAAGATGTGGGAATTAAGGGGTAAATATGTGGAGTTACAGAAACAGGACATGGGATGAGCTGTCAGAGAGTTAACACAGACTCGATGAACTGAACGGCCTCCTTAATCAGTATAAGGATTCTATTAAAAAACTCCCTACATGAACAAGCAAATGCCAGTGGGCATAATCATAAGGTTACCTTCTGAAGGTTGAAATGTCTAATCAATATTCTAATTACTGAAACTGCTGCTAGGACCCAAATTTCTACTTTCCTTAGGCATTGGTCTTTTACTTCCGATAAACTATTACTGAAACTGTAGCAAGAGAAGCTTCTCAGCACATAAATGTTAATCAATCATTATTGCAACAAGTGTGAAAACATGAAGTGATGGCATCCATCAGCTACAGCTACATAATATAGTTAACTGTTTATGCTGCAATGAGATAGATAGAAATTCTAAGGCAATAAGTAACTCGGTTGGCCAACTTGTGGCTTTCTGTGCAAATAAGTATCTTTACATGGCTGAAAAATATAGATTTCCTGGACATTTAATTAAACATAATCAAATGTAAGTCATCAGGTCTTACACGCAAGAGGATGCCACCAAATCTTTTTCATTTTTCTAGCGTTGCTGAATTATTGGTAGAGTTGAATCCAATGGCTGCACAGAAAGAAATTTCAAAACCTTGTATATTTGTAACACTCTAAAGTCACTCTGAAAATTGAACCTCTTTTCACATCTGAGGTTATAAACTGACATCCAGAGGGATTATTCTGTATCAAAGGCTGAAGTTATACAATAATTTGTCAGGTCTGAGAATTGTTTGGTGAAATGGAATTTAGGCTGCTACATCCCAAAACTCCATTTATTATTCAAAGATATTTGGGGGTTAAAAGAATTGAACTTACATTGGAGTGCATCAGTTACATCACAGACTCTATAAAATTACATTATTAATGACACAGGGCAAAGTTTTGTCACAAATGTCACGCATAGACCAGAAATCATATAAAAAAAAATTGCACAAGTCCTGAAGCAAACATTGTTCGTGAAAAGGTAATAATTTATTCAGGTAGAAGCTGGCTGATTTTTCCCTTTCTTTTTCTCATTGAACTTCAATGTTGATTTGAGTTATTTGAACAATAATGACAGAAACCAAGTTGTTATGACTTTTTTTTTCTGAACAAGCTTATAATTCATCACCAGGCTCATAGTCTAATGATGGTTGCTATGGGACTTCTGTAAAGAAATTTTAATAAAGCTTTGACTTAATGTTATTCTTCTACAGGTTCAGTGTTGAATTAAACATGAAGCTGAGAGTTATGCTAACAGTAGTACATCGACTGACAGCGGTATTGCCTCTGCAAAAATTATTAAAATATTGGTGTGACATTTTCTGTAAAGATTTATGGCTGTCCTTTATTACATCTTTTTACCAATTTCAGAAAGGTTCTTTATATCTCATTATTACTGACTTCTCCTTGAGTATTATGTGACTATATTCTGTACTAAACAGATCTCTCAACCTTATTTTCTATTCTGTGCATATCATCTGCTAACCACAGCAAAATGGTTATTGAAGCATGAGGCACAGTGAAAAGAGTTTAATCCAGCTAACTTTATGGGCTTCACCTTTAGGCATTGGCTGGAAGTTACATAATTGATCATTTGACATGAATATGTCACTTCTCCAAAGACAACATTCTGGTAGTTGAGTGGAAGATTCTTAGTGAACTATGCAAAGTATTATGTAGGGCATGTTCGTCTTCTTGCTATATGTGACATGTTCACACAGTAGGCCTGGAACATATAAACCTGTGAACATTGAATCAGGAGCAGGAATAAGCCATTTAGCTCCTCAAGCCTGCTCAGCCATTCAATAAGAGCAGGTTGACCTAATTGTGGCTAACTCCACATTCCATCTATTCCCAATAACTTTTGATTCTCTTGTTAGTAATGGATCTATCTACTTCTGTCTTAAAAAGATAAATTGACTCTGTTTCCCATGATTTCTAGAGAAAGAGAGTTCTGAAGACCATAAGATATATTTGGCCCATTGAATGTGCTCAACCCCATTCTCCTGCCTTTTCCCTCATAACCTTTGATCCCCTTAACAGAGACGAAGAAGAAAGGGTCGAGAACTTCAAGTTTTCAGATGTCCAGATCACCAACAACCTGTACTGGTCCCCCCATGCTGACACAATAGTTAATAAAGACCACCAATACCTCTATTTTCTCAAGAGACTAAGGAAATTTGGCATGTCAGCTATGACTCTCACCAATTTTTACAGATGTATCACAGAAAGCACAGCTTGGTATGGCTGTTGCCCAGCCCAAAAAACTACAAAGGGTCGTGAATGTAGCCCAATCCACTGCAAACCAGCCTCCATCCATTGACTCTGTCTACACTTCCCGCTGCCTTGGTAAAGCAGCCTGCATAATTAAGGACCCCACGCACCTTGGACATTCTCTCTTCCATTTGTCTTCTGTCAGAAAAAAGATACAAAAGTCTGAGGCTACATACCAACCTACTCAAGAACAGCTTCTTCCCTGCTGCCATCGGAATTGTATTAAATTAATCTTTCTCTAAAATTAGCTATGACTGTAACACTACATTTTGCATTCTCTCGTCTGCATAGCACGGAAGAAAGAATACTTTTCACTAGATGATAAGATGTGACAATAAGAAATCAAATCAAATCAAAATCAAGAGTCATCTTGGTTCTAAACTGCCATCCGATTATCTGATCCTGTGCCCTCGGATACTTGTCTTTCCTATTAATAGAAGCATCTTTTACGCATCCCCTCGATCCGAACCCTTCAGCATTTTGTACTTTTCAATGAAAGCCCTCCCTCATCCTTCTAAACTCCATCGAATACAGATACAGTGCTCAAACACTACTCATACGTAAAGATTTTCATTCCCGGAATCATTCTTGTGAATCTCTTCAAAGGTTCATAATCCTCTGATATAAAAAGCTGTACCCCCATTTTAAATGGGAAATCCCTTATTTTTAAACTATAATCCCTAGTTCTAGTCTCTTTTAAAAGGGGAAACATACTTTCAGCAAATATCCTGTCTAGTCCCCTCATGATCTTATATAAGATCATCTCTCATTCTTCTAAACCTGTTATAAAGATGAGAATGGGAAGCTGAGACAATCGGCAGGAGAACGCACACCATGGGCCTAGGAGGGACTTCAGTTCCCATTTTACCAACCAAAAAAAGTTCAAAGAGATCAGGACCCTGTTCAAAATGGGCAAAACGTCAATTTGCATTTTTTTTGCATTCATCACAACGTTATTAGTGAGCTTCACTCCCAATCAGCCCAGCTCACCTGTCTTAACTACCTCGTTCACTGCAGCCAAATCAGTCAGGAAAACACCTCAAGCATAAAAGTCACATTCAAGCACTTCAGCAGTGAAGGTAGCGAGGACGTAAGCCTTTGTTTTCAAAGTGCTTGGTGCTGCTCAGAGGGAGTTATTTCATGGTGGCCATGTTGCATTTTGTGTCGGGGAGCTGCAAGTGTGTGAGATGGTGGGAGACTGTTGTTGCTCATGGAGTCCAACCTCAGACTCTCAGCACGAACCAGGGTCAGAGTGCTGACCTCGGGGTTTAGCGTTGGCTCTGGGTCCTAGTCAAGGCAGTAACAAGCAATGTTGCTGGTGGGGAAATGGGCTGGAAACTCTCTGAAGTGGCAGTGCTGCAGTCTCAGGACTTGTCAAACAGCACTGTCTGGGGCCACTACTTCATGAGTTCTGGGTGTGTGTGCTTGTGAGTAGAGGGGTTTGTGGGGGTTATGGAAATGTGTGTTGCTGGTGGGGTCCATAGGAGATGATATGTGCGTTGCTGGGCTGGGAGTTTTTTAACCTCTCTAGCTGCCTCTCCCCACATCTGTCCATCTCTTTAGATTGATGAGATGGCTTTTTGTAATGGTTTCTGCTGGAGCATAGGAGGAGGAGCAGGAGGAGGAATTGTGAGCAGAGGAGACCCGGGAATTACCAGTCACAGCAGAGAGGGAGACGGCTGCTGGAGGCAGGATGCGCCCGCCATTCGTCCTGGGGTAAGGTGGAGGGAAGGTGATGGGTACAGGGAAAGGAGGGGGCGGAGACCCCAGCAGTTCCACATACAAGTGTTCTTTGAGCAATTGTCGGACATTGCATACTGTCCATGGCTTCAAAAGGAGACAGTGCAACATCTATGCCATTGTTGCAGGACCTGGCACTTCAGGGCAGAGGGGGCATCCAATACCCGTGGCTGTGAAAGTGACAGCGTCTTAAATGTTTACACCGCCATGTCCTTCCAGATCACCAGTGGAGACCTTTGTAGCATTTCACAATCATTCACCAACAAGTGCATGAAGGAAGTCACATATGATCTGTAAGCCCAGGTTGGCCAATATATTAAGTTTGATCTGGACCAGGCCCAGCAGGATACACAGGCTGCAAAATTCACTGCCATCGCGGGGATGCCAAATGTGCAGAGAACTATAAACTGCACCCACATCGCCACCAAACCCCAGGTGAGGAATCCAGGAAGGTTCACAAACAGAAAGAGCTTCCATCCAATAAATATGCAGTTGGTGTGTGACCAGCAGCTGAACATCATTCACGTCTGCACCAGACATCGCAGCAGCATGCATGACAGTTTCATCTTGAGAAGCTCGGATACCCTAGAGGTCTTTAAGGAGGAGTCCAGGGTGCAGGGATGCCTTGTGGGGTACATGGGGTACCCCACAAGGCATTGGTTTGGGAATCATGCAAGACTGGTCCACCTGAAAGCTTTGGGACTCCATCCAACAGCCTCGAAATTGGTCCAGTGTGGCTGTCAGCCCCTCCTGTGTTCTGTGGGTCTGTTGCTGCATCTCCAGAGGCTGAGGGAGAAATGATCTGAGAGACCCCTAATGTGGCCTGGGGCCAGCTGAGTCCTCATCTCCCCACGTACCACAGGCCTCGGACAGTCCCTCTTCCACCAACGTACATCAGCAGGTATGTTGTGCACACTAGGGAGTGACCCAGATGCCTCTCCACTAACCTGATCTACCGATGTGAGAGAATTTGGGATGGTGAGTTGTGAGGTGGAAGCTGATGCAAAGTCAATGCCATCCTTGGAGATCCCTTCATCAGCTTCCTCCGGGGAGTCTTCCTAGCTGTGAGGGGCAGGATGGGCAGGAACAGCAATGGAGGCTGCAATGCCAGATGACCCCGGCGCATTGTGATCCCTTCCTGAAACACAATACACACAAGGTTAAATGCGAGGGAGTAAGAGGAGTCTGGGCTGCATGCAACTTACTTGGAATTTGTCCAACACATGGAGGATTAGCAGGTGATCACTTCTATGCTCCAGCCCGACTACGCTGTCACTGATGATAAAAAGATAAAAAACATCAAAGAGATCCCACAACATAAAGATGTACCCGAGCTGCTGAAATCGTTCCTGGGAATAGCAGGTTTTTAAAAAAATGTTCCTATCATCTCAGTCCCACTTCACCTAACTGGTAAAAAATAGATCAAAGATAGGAGTGGGAAAAGAACAAGAGGAAGAATTCACAAAAATTAAACAGGGTGTGCAGTCTCCAGACTTGTTGATGCATTTGAACACAAACACTTAATGGTAACCTGCAATGCTTCACTGTATGGAGCAGGGATACAGAATGGAATAAGAGCTGTTTTGTCCCACTGGATGCCTGATGGTGCAGAAAGGCTCATTGCCTTCACTTTAAAATGGAATGTGGAGTGGAAGTATTCTCAAATAGATAAAGAAAGCTTAGCTGTTGTCTATGCAGTCAAAAAGTTCAATCAGTATACTTATGGCCAACATTTTACAATAATCTCAGACCACAAGCCATTGTCAGGTCCATTCAAAGATAAGCCACTGCCATCAATTGCCTCGGCAAGGTTGAAGAGATGGGTCTTTTTTTCAGCAGCCTACAGTTATACATTTCAGCATCTTCCTCGAATGCAGACATCACATGCAGACGCACTTAACTGGATGCCTTTGCCACAAATCATAACATCACCACCAGTTCCTCAAGGTTATACCGGCTCTGCATTTGGTAGACACCTTGCCAGTCTCAGCAAGCCAATAAAGTTGTGGGCAGAAAGAGACCCCGTGTCGGTAAAAATGATGGTCATGCTGGGGGATGGTATGAAAATTCAGAGATGTTAAAACCCTATCAAAGTAGAAGGTCAGAAATAACTTGTGAAGACAGGGTGTTAATGTGTGTGTGTGTGTGTGTGTGTGTGTGTGTGGGCAATGCAGCATTATAGATCCCCCCCCTCCCAGGGAGATGATTCCTGCTACAAGAATTGCATAACGCTCATCCAGGTCAACATAGTATGAAGGCCCTAGCCAGGAGTTATGTGTAGTGGCTGGGCAAGTAAATAGAATGGATAGTTAATCAATGCCCTAGTTGTGAAGCTCAAAAGACTTCAGCATTATTGGCGAATATGCATCTGTGGGAGTGGCCCGGCTGACCATGAGCAAGGCGACATATAAATTTTACTTGGTTGTATATTTCTTATACTTGAAAACACATATTCCAAGTGGTTAGGCATACGGTTGATGAAACTCACAACAGCCACAACCAACATTAACAAGTTAACAAAGATATTTGCCATCTATGGCATTCCAGAAGTGGTTGTGTTGGACAATGGCAAACCATTCACAATGGAAAAGTTCCAAAAGTTTCTCATGTGAAGTTGGCACATTACCACCAAACATCAGCTGGGCCGGTGGAGCGTGCGATACAAAATGTAAGACATCAATAAAAAATAGGTGAACAGACCCCTTCCTTTACCGATAGCCAGTTTTCTATTATCATATCACACCACCGCAAACATGACCACAGGGGTCACATCAACCATATTATTGATGGGACACTATTAACGAACATGATTGGATATGATATTGTCAAATTTGGTGGGGTGGGTGGAGATTAGACAAGACTCCCAGAAGGATAATCATGATTTGGGTGTTTTTTTTGAAGTAGAGGATGTTATCTTGGTTAGAAATTTTGAAGCAGGTGCAACATGGTAAAATTGTGGCGAGAACAGGACTAGTCTCCAATGTCATGGAGATATAAGGCTGCAGGCTTAGGAAACATGTGTGGACCACTGGTGGAGCAGAGCAGTAATGGATCTATATGTGATCCCTGAAGATAGTTTACGATGTCGGGTCTGGAATTTCAGTGGAAATGGGGGATTGGAGCAACTGATAATTTAAAGATTGAGGAGCCAGAAGCTGCTGAAGAAACTTTAGGTGTGGGATTATGATTCTGCCTTTTCCAGTCTGACCCTCTAAAGGTAGACAAATCTGCCACCTAACTGAGGCACTTCACCAGAGCCCAGAAGATTCCGGACCATTAAATTTTTGTTTTCAGTGGTTCTTTCTGATACCTTTTTTACATCAGGTCTCTGCTGCTGGAAACCTACGCATGTGCAATGGCATCCTCTGCTACTCTCAGCCAGCATTCTGGTGACGTAAGCCCCACCACCTCCCTCTTTATACAAGTTTCCCAAGGGCCACTTTTCACAGTTGTACCAGAGACCCGGGTTGTATTAAACAAGATACTAAGGTATTGTGTACCTTATTATTCCTGTTCTTTGTTCCTCCTTGGGAGTACTTTGGATTTTAGGATGAAAGAATGCAATTAGTGTGGCCTTTTGAGGGGTGAAGGGTTTTTTTTTCCCGAGATCAGCAAGATCCACGTGATCAGCAAGGATTCTATGTATCATTCCAGTGAGAAGCCGAGCCAATCGGCAGGAGGGCACATCCCACAAGTTAAGGAGGGACTCAGAATTGGAACCAGGGAGTCAAGTGGAGCAGTCATATTGTTTATACATTATTCTTCATTTGCCAATAAAACCTTTGTAGTTTCAAGCCACATTGAGTTTGCTTCAATCTATTACAATATTGTTCATGTTGAACTTGTTTTGGGAATGTTCAAATTAAGAGGAAGGAAATACTTGTCCCTTTTGGCTCACCACAGAAGCCCTGCCATAGTAACGTATGCAAGGAAGTGATGCAATGTGATGTAGAATGGATAACAGAGAAGTAACAGATACGAGAGGGAATAAATGAGAATAAAGTTACATTCATTTGTCAAGAGTTCCTGAGTGTCATTCGCCAAATACATAAGAGATATCACAACAGGTCTCTCGATCCAGAGAGCGTTGTTGAAGTTGGCCTTTACGCCATCTCATTGCTGTGCGGCAGTTTTCATCTGTATTCAGCGATTTGTAGGAAGTTGAAGCAGTTTTAAAATGACACCTTGGCAAGACAACACTGAGGTCTCAGCATGGTAGATGAATCCATGATCATCTGTCAACAATCTGGCATGTTGTCTATGCGTGAGTGTTTAATTAGCTTGTAGGCATATGATATGGAATGGGAACCTACCATTGTGGCCTAGCAGGAAAAATGCATAGTGCACAAGAATGGAAAAATCTGCCTCAGGATGCTATGGGGACAATCTTACCAAATAAATTTTAGGTCCAGGACAAGCGTGAAAACAGGACAGTTTCAGATCCATGAATGGGGCGAGTTCAAATCTGCTAACTTACGCACACAAAGCAGGGACAAAAAAATGGTTTCCTGCCTGTCTCATCACTCATCCCATCCATTCGCCAGTGGGACAGAATAGCAAGATTGTCCCCTTTGTGTTTAATATCGGCTATGTGGCTATGTAGAATAGAAGAACTACTTTGAACCCATTTTGCTTAATACCATCTGGGTTCTGGTGCAACTGTGAAAAGTGCATTACTTTTCTGGGACACTTTCATAAAGAGGGCTTAAGTCACCAGAATGCCATTGTGCATGTGCAGATCTCCAGCAGCAGAGACTTGTCACAGAACCTTGGCTGCTCTCAGCTTCTCCCCCAGCCTAAACAATGCAACACCCCCCACCCCCGTCACCACAGGATCCCACAACCTACCATGAAGTGACTGATGCCCCCTCCCCCCATGATTGGCCATCTGACCCTCTGTGATTGACTGCACAACCTCCGAAATTGTAGGTCTGACCTCCCCCTCCACAATGGGCTGTGTGACCCCCCCTCCTTTTCTGTCCATAGCCAGCCCTGATTATCCTTCTCCCCTTCCCCCACTGATCCTTGATGGAGAGTTCGCAATACATCCCACTCCCACCACCAACCAGCTGCCCATGGCTTATCTCCACTCCCAGTAGGCTTTGCCCCTCTCTGGTCTGCCCTCTTGGTACTGCCTGGTGCCCACTGGGCAGTGCCGAAGTGCCTGATGAACAGTGGTAGGGTGCCAGACTGGCACTGCAGAAGGGGCATCTCCTCCTAGCTCCCAACCTCCCCAGAGGGTCTTAATGACATCCAGTTCTACTAGCAAGGCCATCGCAATTGATCCCCATTGCTGGGTACTAGCTGTGATTCTCACCAGAGAAAACCTTTCTCAGCGAGACCACACAGGCAAATGAGCCCTGACAATAACATCTCTCACTCATTAAATCAATATAAAAAAGCATTTGAATATTATTCAAATAAATTATTCAGCCTCGTGCCAAAAATGGACGCGAGGCTGATCACACCAGATTTCTGGTGCCGATAAGATCGCGACAGGTGAGAAATGGGGCACGAACCCGATTTCTTGACTCTTATGCAATCTTACCTATTGGCCGGTGGAACACAACAGCAAGATCAGTCTTTATGTTTAATATTGGCTATATTGTTTTGTACGATAGAAAAAGCAAATTGAACCAGCTTTGCTCTGGTGTAGTGTGAAAACTGCCCCCTGGAGCACTTGCATAAAATAATTAATTCCTTGCTCTTTACAGATAGTTACAGATAATACAACGATTATGGAAAAGGATGTTGGCTGATAGATATAACATGTGAGTTTAGCTCTATTACATTGTAGCGTGAATAATTTATGGAACAATTGTTTACAGTCCCTAGATGTTAGTGACTGGAGCTTTGCAGGATCAACAGGCCTAGGATTGTGTGTTTTGTTTCGATGCAATGTTCAGGTCATTACTGCCAAGATTGTCTGATATTTCTCTTGTGGCTGTGCTGTGTAGCCATTGTTTACAGTGAAGTGACGAGGCCACTGCAAAGGTTATTACGAGCTAACCATGTAATCCTGGGACTAGAGTTACGGCTAAAGGTAGCAGAGTCCAATTGAATTTTTACAATAATCTGTCTGCTTTCATGATTTCTTTTCCTGGCAGTGGCCTTTATTGAACTAATTTTCACAGCATGCCATAAAGGGATTTGTACTCAGCACCCAGGCCTTCCATCCAGTGCTATAATCATTACACTACTTTGCCTGCTTGTACTGAGTTCTGATACAGTCTAGAGTTGTACAGCTTCTACATAGGAGATGTGTAGCATAAGGCACAGCAAAGTAAGCACAATAATGTCAGATAAGAAAATATTTTAAGAAGTGCTTCAAGCATTATTTGGGAAAGAGTGATCCTTCAAAGAAACTGCTCAGGTCCTCAGCTAAATAGTTCCCTCTTGAGGACCTGGCACACCAATGTTCCTGGCATTTCTATAATGGCACACTCCTGCTCAATGTTCCAATACTGTACTAGACTTGAATATGGGTTGACCTCCTCCTCCTCCATAGTTGAGCCTTTTTGTATTGCAAAGTTGTGAAGCAAGCAGTAGATAAAAGAGTTAAAGAGTTAAACACTGCTGGTTTATGCATTTACCTTTAGTCTGTTTAAACATTTGAAAAGTGAATGGTATATTCCACAGTAATCCAATTGATGAACTGAGCTCTACATGTGTCTTGTAATCACAAAGGTATCATTATCCAAACTAGGTTTGGTTTTTGAGAGGCCAACCTCTCATACTGCTTTCACCTTCAAAGACATTTTTTTTGAAGCGTGCCTTAAAAGTAGATGTAGATCTCCGAAGTACTTTGTTGTTAATCAATGACCAGCTGGAGATTGATGCATATAAACCATTTCTGTTTATATAGGCCAATTTCCTGTGTCAAGAGACCCTCATGGCTAGACATGCCCATGATCATTGACCACAATACATTGGGAAATCCACATCGGGTTCTCTCAAACCAAAGAAAAAGTAAGTTAATTCGATATTAAACCTGAGAAAAGATTATAAAGACACAATGACACATACAGCTTTGACAAAGGGTCACCTGGACTCGAAACATCAGCTATTTTCTCTCCTTACAGATGCTGCCAGACCTGCTGAGATTTTCCAGCATTTTTTCTTTTGGTTTCAGATCTCAGCATCTGCAGTAATTCATTTTTATTTTGACATGTACACACATCTCAGAAGTAAGAAAGTTAGAGAGTAAATAAAAGTTAATAAATGCTGCTGAATGTATGTTCAGCATAAGAACATAAGAAACAGGAGCAGGAGTAGGCCATCTCACCCCTCGACCCGCCATTCAATAAGATCATGGCTGATCCAAAATGGTTCAGTTCCACTTACCCACCTGCTCCCCAATGTTTGAGAGAGTGTCAACCAGAGCAACAAGGTCCAAAATGGCAAGCATGGTGTTAATTCAGTGTTTGATGCTGACTGATCTCATTGCCCCATTCTGCATATTTCATTCACACACTCATATGCCCATGCTCAAACCCTTACCAAGGCACTTGCATTGGACTGAATCAGAAGTGGCATCATTTTGCTAGAAATGTAGATAACAAGAGCAGGAGGAGGCCATTTGGCTTTGATCCCACATGCCATTCAATAAAATCATGGCCGATCCTGTATTTCAACACCATTGCCCCATGCGCTCCCCATACCCCTTGACAACTTTACAGTCTAGAATTCTATCTCTTTCTTAAATATGTTCAGTGACGTGGCCTCCATAGCCTTCTGTGATAGAGAATTTGCACATTCACCACCTTGTGAGTGAAGAACTTTCTTCTCATCTGAATTGTAAATGGCCTAACCCAAATTCTGAGACTGACCTCTTATTGATTAAAATATGTTTCTTAGTCACAAGTAGGTTTATATTAACACTGTAATGAATTTACTGTGAAAGTCCCTTAGTCACTACATCCCAACACCTGTTCGGGTATGCTGAGGAAGAATTCAGCATGACCAATGCACCTAACCAACACAACTTTTGGACTACAAAAGGAAACCAGAGCACCCAGAGGAAACCCATACTGATAAGGGGGGAACCTGCAAACTCCACACAGACAATGACCAAGCCAGGAATCAAACCCAGGTCCATGGCGCTGTGAGGCAACAGTTCTAACCATTGTGCCACCATGCCACCCCATGGATGGCATGCCAGCCAGAGAAAACAATGTTCAAATCTGTTCAGCCCTGTCAGAATTTTGTACATTTCAATCAGAACCTCTCCAATTCTCCTAAATTCCAGTGAGTACAGGCCCACTTGATCCAATCTTTCCTCATACAACAATTCTTCCATCCCAGGAATCGGGCTGGTGAACAGTCCCTCCATGACAAATACACCCCTTCTTAGAAAAGAAGACCAAATCTGTACACAATATTCCAGCTTTGATTTCATTGCTGTTAGATATCATTGCTCCTGTTTTCAAATCCCCTTGCAAGGGAGGCCAACATACCATTTGCCTTCCCAACTGCTTGTTTTAAACTACATGTTTGTTTTCAGTGTACACCAGTCAAATGAAGACACCCTTTATTTGTCAACATTTTTCAATCAATCACCATTTCTGTTTCTCCATTTAAAGTGGATAATTTCACATATATCCACATTATACTACATGTGCCATGTTTTCTGCAAGGGCAATTAGTGATGAGCAATAAGTGCTGGCCCAGCCAGCATAGCCCATGTCCCCTGAGAGAATTAAAAGAAAAATCTGCCCACTCGCTCAACTTATCAAAATATTCTTAAAACCTCTTAACACCCTCCTCACCACCCACGTTCTCATGAAGTTTCGTGTTGTCAGCAAACTTGGAAATATTAAATTTGGTTCCCTCATCCAAATTATTGATGCATTTTGTGAATAACTTAGATCCAAGCATTGATTCCCGAGGGACTCCAAAAGTCATTGCCTCCCACTTTGAAAAAGTTCCATTTATTTCCACTCTCTCTTCCGATGTGCTAACTAATTCTCAATCCATGCCAAAATATCATCCCAATTAATGTATTTTAATCTTGCACACTAACCTCTTATGTGGAAATCCAGGTACATCACATCCACTGGTTCTCTCTAATCTATTCTACTAGTTACATCGTCAGAAACCACAATAGGTTTGTTAAGTTAAATTTCCCTTTGATAAATCCATACTAACTTTGTCAAATTCTGTTGACATTTTCTAAGTGTCCTGTTATCATTTCCCAATTTCTAAGCATTTTCCCTGCCACTGATGTTAGGCTAACTGGTCCATAATTCTCTGTTTTCTTCCTCTCTCCCATGTTAAATAGCAGGGTTACATTTTCCACCCTTCAATCTGCCAGGATTGTTCCAACATCTACAGCATTTTGGAAAATGACAACCAACCCATCCATTATTTCCATAGCCAACTCCTTTCATACCCTGAAATGTAGATTATCAGGCCGTAGGAATTTATCGGCTTTCAATAACATTAATTTCTCCAACACTATTTTTAGTAATACTAATTCCCTTCAATTCCCTCTTCCCACTAGATCCTTGGTTCCTTAGAATTTCTGAGAAGTTACTTGTATTTTCGTACATGAAGACAGAACAAAATAAATTGTTTAATTGACCTGCCATTTCCTTGTTCTCTATTGTAAATTCTCCTGTTTCAGACTGTGAGGGATCTACATTATCTTCAATATCTTTTTTTTTACAACTTAAGAAGCTTTATAATCAGGTTTTATGTGACTTGCGAATTTATTTGCAAATCCATATTTGCCCTCTTGATCCTTCTTTACTGAATTCTGAACTGCTCCCAATCTGCAACCTTGCTACTTTTACTAACAACTTTACATAATACCTCTCTGGATCCAATTGTATCCTCAATTTGTTTTGTTAGCCACGGTTTTCTTGTGGTATTTTGTGCCAGAGAAGAATGTACAACTATTGCAATGCATGCATTCATTCCTTAAAACGTATATCATGCCTTAAGTTCCCCAATCTATTTTCACTCACATCCACCTCATATCTTTGTAGTTTTCTTTGTTTTGACTGGCGACTCCAGTTTCCATCCTAATAAATTATATCATGCAATGGTCATTGTTTTCTGAAGGACCCCACACAACAAGGTTATTAATGAACCCCTTCTCATTGCATAGTGCTAAATTTAGGATTGTAAGTTCCCTAGTTGATTCCTTGACTGAATCAAAAAAATCTCCCATTCATTCCAGGAGTTAATCTACCACAGTATTATTGCTAATTCAGTTTGCATAAAAGTTATGCATAATTACCATAGCACCCTCATTACATGCATCTCAAATTTTCTGTTTAATGTTATCCCCTACCTTGGTCAC
The DNA here is from genome assembly GCA_024679065.1 of Sphyrna mokarran. Classification (NCBI taxonomy): domain Eukaryota; kingdom Metazoa; phylum Chordata; class Chondrichthyes; order Carcharhiniformes; family Carcharhinidae; genus Sphyrna; species Sphyrna mokarran. The sequence goes on from JAGIQG010000015.1 coordinate 46,486,031, forward strand.
TACTGTTTGGAGGCCTATCGACAACTTCAACTTAAAGTTTTCTACCACTCGTTGTTTCTTAGTTCCACCTAGACTAATCTACACCTAGATTTTCTGAGCCAATATCCTCTTTCACAACTTGACTAATTTCATCCTTAACTAACAACCCCACCCCACTTCCTAAGTACTGAATAACTTTTGATGTTCAGTTCCCAGACTTGGTCACCCTGCAGCCAAATCTCCTTAATCATAATTATATATCCATCATGATTGGGACATAATCACATACCCATTCATATGTATATGGATATACAATTGTGATTAATTACAATTACATATTGTAATAATTAATGTAATTAATACATACTCATGTACGTCAATCCCATACCCATTTATATCAATCTATACACATTAATTTGTTTATCTTATTGTGAATGCTCCATGCATTCAGAGATTGTAGACCCCATTTTACCATCAGCATGAAAACTTGATAAAGTTGGACGTGAGGTGAGGAACGTGATCCGGACCCGCCTCCACGCCAGTTCTCCCTTTAACAAAGCTCCAAAAATGGCCACAATTGGGAATTTGCCCAAAACAGGCACGACAGCTATTTAAATGCATTTGCATACATTTAAGTTGACTTAAGTGGTTGCATGCCCACTTTATCGGCACTTCCCCCTTTATCACCGCATTCGCCCATCATCAAATAGATATGCTCCATATAAGCCCAAATCGGGCTTATATGTCAGTGAGGGTTAGTGAGGAGGTAATGCTGAGTATCCGATTGCTCTCTGCATGAGATCAGTGTGGCGGGAGGGGGGAAAAGGGGGTCAAGCTGCCACACTGCCTGAGATTGTGTGGCTGAAAGGAGGTCTGCTGCCACTCTGCCTGAGATCAGTGGGGCGGAAGGGGAGGATAGGATCCCATGATTGGTCTGGGTGGAGGGAAAGTGGGGGGATAAGGGGGTTAGTAATGTTGGGGAGTTGGGGCAATGTCCATGGGGGCCAGGGGGAAGCATTGTCTGGTCCTGGCGAGATGTGGCAGGGAAATGGCATTCTATCATTGTATTTCTGTGGATATACAGTTGGAGGCGCCAACTGGAGCTGTAGCGTTTCGGGTGTATTAAGCCCCGCCCACTAGCTTATGCAGCATGATTCGGACTTACTGATATTTTTTCAGGGAGAGTGCATATAAGAGCATTTCAGAACAGGTATAAAAGTCCGATCTGAAACATTCCCAGTTTCAAGTCCCTCCAGCATTTTGAATCAAAATGGCAAAATAGGGCTCACAGTATCTTTAAAATTGTCCCTCTGACGTTTTTACATGTTAATTTTTGTTCTATGGCCCTATTTTCTGCTAACCGTTATTTTGTCTGCCTTCCAATGTTGCTTTCTATTTTACTGCCTTTCATTTCATCTTTGTTTCCCTCTCTTGTGACTCCATGCTCCAGCTCCCATCCTCCTGCCACTCTAAACCTTCCCCAACAACGTGAGGATATTGATCCTGGTCCTGCTGGAGTGCAACCCATCTAGCTTGTACAGGTCCCACCTTCCCCAACATTAAACACAATGCCTCAGGAATTCAAATCCCTTCCTCCCAACCACCTTCCCAGCCATGTGTTCATCTGACCTATTCTCCTATTCCTGCTCTTGCCAGCATGTGGCATTGGGAATAATCCAGAGATTTCTACTACATTTGAGATTCTGCTTTTTCATCTATTTCTTAGCATCTTACATTCTAATTTGAGGATCTCCTGCTTTTTCTTACCTATGTCATTGGTACAGATATGGACCACAAACCCTGGCTGTTCACCCTCCCTTTTCAGAAAGTTTCTGCAGCTGCTTAGCAACATCTTTGACCCTGATCCCAAGGTTTCAACGTAGCATCTTGATACCACATCTGTTGCCACAGAAACATCTTATCTATTCTCCTTATCTATTATTATTGCTGTCCCATTTATTAACCCTTCTCCCCTCCAATCCCTCCCCCACCATCACTGCCCTTGTACAGCTGAGCCATTTATGGTATCAAAGACCTGGCTGTATTCCCCTAAGAAAACACCTCTTCCAAAACAGAAAACCTGTTAGAAAGAGAAATGAACCCAGGGGATTGCTGCACTATCTGCCGAGTACTCTTACTCTGTCAGGCAGTTGACCGTTCCTTTGCTCCCTCTACAATCTTTGCTTGTAGTGCACTCACTTCATTGTGCATGCTATCCACGAAGGTGTCAGCTTTGTGGGCATTCCACAGTGATTCCGGTCACAGTTCCGGCTCTGAAATATGATTTTCAAATAGCTGCAGCTGGAGATAGTTACTGCACACACTGTCACCCTGGATACGGGAAGTGTCCCTGACTTCCCATATCACACAAGAAAAACATTCTATAAGGCTGAACTGTCCCACTATAGAGTTAGGTATTTTGTTATAGAGGTTTTAATTCATGATCTGTCATGCCAGTTTCAGTGGGTGTAACCAGTGCATACATTGTGTGCTGTTCCTTTATTTGCATGATAGTCACCAAAACCTCTAGCCTTCTGTAACAGTCACTACAATCCTTTAGAATTTTAACATGACAGTAAACCATACAAGCTTCTGCATATGAGAAAAGCTAAAACAATCCCTTTCTCACAATCAGATACAAAGGGCAGGATTCTCCGGTCATTCATTCCAACGGGATTCTCTGAATGGAGATTTGGCTGAGTGCCAAATTTTCCATCCTCTCTGGCAGTGGCAGTGGGGCGTGAACAGCTGGAGAATTCCAGCCATTAAAAAATAGATATGTTTCGATTTGTGATAAAATTACGAACCATCCTAAATCATTACCAAAGAATTGATTGAACAAATAGGCCAATTATCACAATAGCAAGGTATCTGAATCATTAACATTCCATAGTGAGTTCATCCATTTGTATTCAATAATGCAAATAGTTGATTGGTTGTGTTAAGTAAAATAATTATCTGTGTAAATTAAACAATTTAGATTGGGATCTTGATGAATACGGTAACATCTAAATGACCAAATGAGCTGTTAGCATGTCAGAAGTAGTTTAATATCAGATCATTACAAATGTTAAATATTGCAAGCACTTCCATTTGTATTGAAAAGTAGATTCTCTTATCTGTACAACAGCAGGAAAAAGCTGCTTCAGAGACACAATTTTATTCATTATAATACAGTCAGCTATCCTACTATATATAGCTAATCAGAAGTCCTTCTTCAGACCCTGATGCTGCAGTGCAGCGAACATTTATTCCCAGTAATTGCCTGGTGCCATCTGAAGTATCTACTGTCACCGGCTGAAATCCCTCAATGATTAAAAGGCTAGTGAGACTCTTTCACAGGAGTTTCAAGGACTGCAAGGAATATTATCCGGAAATTGCCAGAGGGAAGGACATGATCAGACACTGTTTGACATAAAGATTGCCTCACAATTACAATCTGAAGAGATGGGGCAGAAGTACCGATGTGTCAAGGAAAGGACAATGGCTAACTTGACATGAGAGTACATTAAACAAGGAACACCATTGGCAGCACGGTGCACTAAATTGATCCAGCAGAATGGAAGAAAGTGCATTCAAGAACTGGAAGGAAAATATAATCAAATACTTAAAGATAATCTCCGGCAAAAACACTTTCAAAATAGAACTAAATTACTTAATGTCAAACACTGCCACATATTATGCCCCAGTATCAGACAGGCAAGGCTGTTGGAGTTCATCCCATTGTACAAGCCTGTTCAGGGGACTTGATAAGATGTTTCAACAAATTTTCTGTATCAGAAACATGGCCCTATCTCAAACAAACAAATCTGCTGTAATCCTTTGCTACCGATTCTCACAGCCACCTCCATTACATTTCATAGCAACCACAACTGTCTGGGGCAGGTATGATTTGCGTAAGTTCGCATAAAATCACATTTGATGCATTTCATGATTAGCATTATAATAGAGCTTTCTTTCTGATGTTTTGAGTAGCTTTATTACACCAACGGCTTGCATTTCAGCATTGCAGAGGCTCTGCCAAAACCTGACAGAAGTACCTTACTGTTGGGAAGGGACAAGTTCCCTGAATTATGGGACAGTCTAAAGGCTAAGTGAAGAATGTGCCAATGGGATGCATTTCCTGCTATTCCTGTCATCATATGAACATAACAATTTAGTTTATTTTCTTTATCCAAAGTATGGTCAATTCACACTAAAAATGGTGTTCTCATGAAATATTTACTCAGCTTATTACTGGAAGTATTTATCATATGCTGTGATTCTCTATAATTAATTGATCTCTGTATACTTAATGGGTAAAGATCTGTTCTATGCATACCATGATCTTTTTATTACCAGCTCAAATACAGCAACAACTTGCATAACAATTGCACCTTGAACATAGCAGAACATCCAATGGCACTCCAAGGGGCATTTGCAGACAACACTGTTCCAAAGAAGAAGGGAGCAAGATAGTAAAACCTTGAGTGCACTAAATTGTGAGGAGCTTGGTACAAAGCTTGGTACAAAGTAAATTGTGAGGAGTGTCTTACAAAATCAGAATGAGGCTGGCTATAGGTCAGGTCACCAATGGTGGGTACAGGAAATAGTCAATGCAAACAAGGCCATAATTGGAAAGGACACAGAATCCTGTGAAGGGTGTTACAGAGGTGGGATGGGATGAAGCCACGGAGGGATGATGACAATTTTAATGTGTTGGTGAACTGGGGAACAGTTGGGTCAGCAAGCATAGAGATTGTAGTGAAACAGAACCTGGAGTAAGTTATGATGTAGATAGCATGGTCTTGCTGAAGTTATGCTTTTAATAGATAGAAAGTGTGAGGTCAGCCAGGAGAGTATTGAAATATTAGAGCAAGATCTGATCGTATCTACCACAGGAACAGAAATTCCTGACCGAAATCAATGGACATTTTGCTGGTCTGTAAAATTCTGACATACCGATGGCGATTCCTGTGGCAGCTAAGTCTGGAAAGTCCCATTTGTAGAATCTGAAGTTAACAAGAACATGGATGAACATCTCAGTAACAAATGGATTGAGACAATGTTGAAGATGTGCAATATATACAAAGGATTAGAACCATCGAGAAAGGTAACGCTAAGTGTCATCACCATGTGCGTAAAACCTGGCACTGTGTCTTCAGATGATGCTGTTGACGGTCAACATGAAGATAAGAAATTTGGAGGAAGTCAAACGTAGTCAACCTATGGCAATAACTATGCTGGCTATAGCTGGAAAGACAAGAGTAGAAATTCCACACAATTTAACATTAGACAAGAGTGTTAGAAGATGTTGGTGTACAATCTCGTCACAGTCAGCTGATGGGGAGTAAGGTTGCAGTGGTATTATCACCAGACTATTAATCCAGAGACTCAACTAATGTTCTGGGGTCCAGATTTGAATCCAGCTGTGGCAGATGGTGGAATTTGAATTCAATAAAAATATATGGAAATGAGTCTACTGATGACCATGAAACAATTGTTGATGGTTGGAAAATCCTATCTGGTTCACTAATGATGTTTAGGGAAGGAAAGCTGCTGTCCTTACCTGGTCTGGCCTACATGTGACTCCAGAGCCACAACAATGTGGTTGACTCTCAACTGCCCTCCAAGGACAACTGGGGATGGGCAATAAATGCTAGCCAGCTAGCAATGTCCCACAAATGAATCAATAAAAACATGGATTTTCACTTGTGACTTCAAAAAAGCGATTTCAGTCCTATATTGGAGTGGAATCCTGCTTGGAGAGGTTCAAACATGGAGGGCCGGGTTTGATTTTGATGGACAAATCTATCGACTGGACTGGAAAATCCTGCATGGAATTACTGGAGAGAAGGGGAAGTTTTTAAATATGACAGCACATTCAAGCACTTTGGAAAAGAAAGGACAGTTACACATGAGGTGGCAGTTTGTAAGAGCAACAGAATCAAAGTTGGATTTTCTGAGGATGGGAATGATGACTGCAACTTTGAAACTGTGGGAGCACAGGGCAGGAACCATTCAGAATATCAATAAACATGAGGGCCTGAAAAAGAAGTTGGGTGGTCAGCTGGCTACAGTTGGATAGGAAAGATGTGAGCTTTCTCATAGGTAACATATCTGAAATTAAGAATCTACTGATGACAATGAAACCATTGTCGATTGTCAGAAAAATCCATCCAGTTTATTAATATATTTTAGTGAAGGAAATCTTCTATCCTTACTTAGTCAACTGCCCTTGAAAGTGAAATAGGGATGGACAATAAATGCTCGCCAGCCAGTGACACCCATGTCCCACAAATTAATTTTTAAAAAGCAGATTGGCGGGAATAGGGTCCAAGCCACAGGAGGTGAATCTCATTGAAAAGATGAGATTGAATAGAGCACAAGATGAGATAGGAGGGGATCCAAAGAATGGTGCAAGTTCATGATCAGGGCAATGAGGAGACTCTTTCTCCTCCTTGACTTGCTGAGTTAGGACAAGGATTGGAAATGGCAAAGTCAGCATTATAAATGGTCATCTTAAGGGGCTTTACATGGGAGGGGAGTTATATATAGTGTTATCAAGCACACTTTCAGCTTTGTGAATCTATTAGGTTTGGGGAAGAAAGCCTAGCTCTAAAACTACATAGTTAATTGCAATTATTTGCGATATCAAATGCCAAAACACATTGTCAATCAGATGCGCAAGAACTATAGTGGAATGATGACGAGGGATTTATTTACCCTAATCTAGACAGTGATAATAATTGTGCAAAGGGACAAGATGAAGAAGAATTTCTGAAGTATTTTCTTGGCCACTATGTTTTCACTCCAATGAGAGAGAATCAGGAAACTCACCTGGTTGAAGGTTGTAGTTGAATTGGGTGTAAATGTGTAATATGTTCAGCTTTATATGGTCTTACAATGCCACATGATTGAGAGAAATGGACGGGATTTTCTGGCTGCCTCATCCCAAGGACCCGCACAATGTCGATGGACCTTTGCGTAGTCCATGTTCCACCCGCCACAGAAATCGTAACAAATAGGACATGGACCATGCAAAGATCCTTTGACATTGTGCGGGACCTTGGGGCAAGCACATCCGGAAAATCCCATCCAAATGAGTCGTTAAGGTCCTTGTAACCCTGGGCAGTTGGGACACGAGCACATCCCTTTGATCAGTGGGTTAAGAGTATGAAGGGATTTTCAACACAAAGAGGCTAATTTGATCAGTGTGATTAGTTGCCAAACAATTAATTCTATCCCTGAAAATGGGATTGCCCGTCTTGAGATAGTTGTTTCATTACTGGAGTCAGGACCATAAGACTTGCCCTGCCACAAGGCACCACAGTAGTTTTGTTCTCTTCCAGTTCAGATGGTTGTACCAGCTATGCTGCAAATTGAACTGGTGCCTATCCAAAAGATGTAAATGCCTTTGTTCCAGGAAATAGCTTGGAAGGAAAGTTCAAAAATTCTATTCTGCACAACATCCAATCCCAATGATGGCTCCCTTGGAATTTTAACCCCTATTATTGAAGCAAGCAAGGTACAGTATAATTACTGTAACAGATCTTCACATACCCATGAGTAAACCATTGGGAACATCAAAAATAAGGTTACTAAACAAGCAGGTTGAAACAATTGTTAGTATTTGAGATCTTGTCGAAAGCCTTTCTGGGTATTACTAACACTTCTAAAATTCAGGTTGTGGACTGTATGGTGTGTGAGAATGTGATGATACAGTTACAGGGAAAGTCATGTGGAGGGAGTGTGGGAATCTGTTACCTGGGATCTTGGATACAGCACAAATATTGTTTATGACTGTGAGTTTAGAAATAAACTACCACAGTTCAAAGTCCTTTATGTTGGTGACATAAGGGATCCACAACTTTTTATGCGGTGTCAGAGGTTGACAGTATGGCACAGGGACTTTGCTGCATCGAGCAACACGTCCTTGATGAAAATATTGCAGACAGTTCAAAAAAATTCCAGAAGATATGGTGTAATTATTGTGATGTTGGACTCTCTGACAAATTGAAAAAGGTGCAGGTTTTTACCCTCTTAAACCTCATGGGCACCAAGTTCACTGAAAAATTTGAGTCACTTGTTTTCCAGGCAGAGAAGGGAAAAAAAGACTCTGAGATAATCCTGAAACAATTCAAGAACATTTGCCTACCAGTAATTTACACAATCCTTGATAGACATACATTTACTTCCACAAATCAGAGAGTAGATCAATCAATATAATCCTACACAACCACACTAAAAATATTGACAAAGAAATATGCATTCAGAGCTGTCACTGAAGGTCTAATCAGGGATCGAGTGTTTTTTTATATATTGTGGAATATATAGCAATTCAGTCTGCAAGCAGCTGCTGCGAGATTTAATGTTACCAATAGTCATCGATATTTATATGTTAAATGAGCAATCAGATAAATGAAGCAGAAATTTTAAGTGGGAAACCAATGGCCAGAACCCATTCAATAGAACAGCTGGTTTTGCATATGTTAAAAGATGCAACAAGTGCAAGAAATGGAAACATTTTGTGAAGTGCTGCAGATCCAAACCACTGCCAAACATGGCAGCAACCTGAATCTCCAGGAGTAAGCGTAAGGTGAATGAATTGGAGTTCAACCAAAGCGGTGAAAATACAAAGTCTCACATGACACTTTATTGCAAGTGTTGACAACATCATACAAAAGGGTGAGATCTTAATCACTCTTAACATTATTAATAATAATGAGAGCCACAAAGCCAAGATTGCTATTGGAGAGAAGGATAATCCACTATCCAGCCAAAGGTGACAGGAAGTGGCAACACTAGTTCCAAGTACCTGGAAGTACCTAGGGGTTTATGGCAGACAGACACACTGAGGATACAGTAACCCTCCACCTCACGCAGAGAAATCTCAAACTCCATATAATTTACCAAAATGTAAAGTCGCTACTAAGGCTTTGGGACAGTATTGTACTGGGGCTCATTCAATTTGTCCAGAAGTGCATGTCTACAATATCAAGCCCTACAGATCACAGTATATAGAGAACACTTCAACTGTTATATAAATGTTTATATAGATGATTTGGAGTTGGGGACCCAGTGTAGTGCGTCAAAGTTTGCAGATGACACTAACATGGGCAGAAGAAAAAGTGTGTAGAGGACGCTGAAAATCTGAAAAGGGTTATAGATAGTCTAAGTGAATGGGCGAGGATTTAGTAGATGGAATACAATGTTGGTAAATGTGGGGTCATTCATTTTGATAGGAATAACAGCAAAATGGACTATTATTTAAATAGTAAAAATTGCAGCATGCTGCTGTGCAGAGGGACCTGGGTGTCCTAATGCAGGAATCACAGGGAGTTGATGTGTAGCTGCAGCAAGTAACTAAGAAGGCAAATGGAATTTTGCCCTTCATTGTTAGAGGGATAGAGTTTAAAAACATCAATATTATGTTGCAGCTGTATAAGATACTGGCGAGATCACACTTAGAGTTCTATCCACAGTTGAGTAAGGAAATACTGGCACTGGAGGGAGTGCAGAGGAGATTTGTTAAGTTTATTCCGGAGTTGAGAGATTTGGCTAATAAGGAGAGATTGAGGCTATACCCATTGGAATTCAGAAGAACGAGGAAAGATCTTATAGAAACACATAAGCTTATGAAGGGAATAGATAAGATAGAAGCAGGCAAGTTGTTTCCAGTGGCAGGTGAAACTAGAACTAGGGGGCATAGCATCAAAATAAGGGGAAGCAGATTTAGGACTGAGTTAAGGGTTGTGAATCTGTAGGATTCCCTGCCCAGTGAAGGGTTGAGGCTACCTCATTGAATTTTTTTAAGGCATAGATAAATTTTTGAACCTTAAAGGAATTAAGGGTTATGCTGAGTGGAGAGGTAAGTGGAGCTGAGTTCACCATAAGATCAGCCATGATCTTACTGAATGGAGGAGCAGGCTCGAGGGGCCAGGAAGCCTACTCCTGTTCTTAGTTTTTATGTTCTTATGTTATACATTGGTAATTTACCAGTTGTAAACTACATGAAACTAGATGATTCAGAAGCACCAACATTTTTTGCTCTGAGAAGAATACTAGCAGCCATCATGCAGAAAGAGGGCTACATCAGATCACAACACTAGATGTCACAACTCCCATAGACAAGGTGACAGAGAGGTTGGTGGTTGCAATAAAGAAGATGGCACTGTCAGGGTACATATTGACACGATGCACTTAAAACAGGGCATTGCTCAAACTTCATCACCCTATGAAGACAGTAGAACAGATGATAGCAGACATGCCAGATGCCAAGGTGTGCAACTTCTGAATAAAAAAAGTGGCTTCTGACAAATGCCATTCGATGAGGAATCCTTACATTAATTACATTTGTGTCTCCAACAGGCAGATGTCATTTTCTTCATATGCCATATGGAATTGCCACGGGTAGCGAGATCTTCCGATAGTGTAGGGAGCAACATTTTGCAGGCCGAACTTGCAAGATTTTTGTGATGAGATTGTACAGTGCAAGAACATGATGCACATCTTTTTGACCATCCAACTAAAGCTTAACCCTATGAAATGCAAGACAAAGGCTATATGACAAAAGGCCATTCCCATGGATAAGCATGCTCTACAGTGCTTTCTTGATATAACAAATTAGCTTTCTAAGTTTTGCCTGTGTACAGTGAGGTCACTAAACATTTTGGTCAAATTCTCTACCAAAATGTTGAATGGTGGTAGCAAAAGCAGCACACGTTGGTCTTCAATAAACTTAAACAGGAGCTCACAGCCCCACCAGTATTACAATACATTGATGTTCAAAACACACCCCAATGATATCACCATTAAATCATGTGATCAACTCTTTAAAACAACCTGTACCCTTTTGTACACAGACAAGGGAAGGGAAACTCCAGATGTGCATCATGCAATGCACTCAAGCTGCATCAAGCTAAGGAACCACTAGATTTGTACGAGTCCCAGATCTCTGATAGTCATTCATAGCAGCTGACATCTTCCAATAGAATGATAGACAATATTTAGTTTTAGGTGATGCATAATACAGAGAATTTGAACTTGACTACCTGCCAAACATGAAGACGGAAACATTTTACCGTGGCATGTCCTCATCAGCACAACAACTTATTTTCCAGACACGCAAGGATCATGATGCCTAATGCTGAGGCTCTGCTGCTGCCTAAACTTGAAACAAACATCAGTGAGGCCCTCCTACAATACAGATTGAGATATAAAACCCAACATGATCGAGATGCCCACAAAATTGACCCTCTAACACCAGACAAAATGATCAGGATTCAGACTGCATGTGACCACGTCCAATTTGTGATGGTACATGGTAATTCTCTACACGCATTGTCCAAACACTGCCCAATATGTTCACAATCATTGCCTCCTCCTGCAAGTAGCAGAACAACATCAGCGGGTAACGCACCACCTCAGTTTTCCAGCTTATGGTACCAGCCTCCTGCACCTGTAGACACACAGGCTCCTACAGAGAACAGTGAATCCTTCACCTGTCGACCACACAGACAAAATATCCTGTGTTGTTAACATTAGTTACAGGAAGACCACACCACCGCCAACCAGTATAATCACACGCTCATGGAGGCTGCGAAGGCTGACACAAGATTTCAGGACTTTATTACCACTTAGCCTAGAAGTGACATTTGAATTTTAACTTCCTTTCCAACAGAAAAACAGGGGGAGAAGGAGACGCAATGGACCATACATCAGTTGCCACAAACTAATCTGCATTTCAATGTATGAAATGGCGGCATTTTGGCACAGTGGTTAGCACTACTGTCTTACAGCACCAGGGACTTGGGTTCAATTCCCAACTTGGGGCACTGTCTGTCCAGAGTCTGCATGTTCTCCCCATGTCTTTGTGGGTTTCCTCTGGGTGTTCCGGTTTCTTCCCACAGTCTAAAAGATTTGCATTGGCCATGCTAAATTTTGCCTTAGTGTACCTGAATAGGCTCCAGAATGTGACAACGAGGGGATTTTTACAGTAACCTCATTGCAATGTTGATGTAAGCCAACTTGTGATCGTAAATAAACTTTAAAAATATTTATGCGTTATCAGTTTCCTCCATTACATGTTACACAATAGTCTACACATAAAACTTAAAAAATATTTATGCATTATCAGTTTCCTTCATTGCATGTTACACAACAGTCTACACATAGTTTCTTATTGTGCACACTGCTACACCTCACTCCCATGCACACTGTTACATCGCATGCCCCTGGATGTCCCAGCTAAACAGGGAAGATATAGACCAATGGTCACATGAGAACGTAATGACACAGTTACATGGAAGGTCATGAGGTGTGAATGTGAGAATCAGGGACCCAGGTTCAATTCCAGCCTCGGTTCACTGTCTGTGTGGAGTTCGCACATTCTCCCCTTGTCGTGTGGGCTTCCTCTGGGTGCTCCAGTTTCCTTCCATGCTCTAAAGATATGCAGGTTATGTTGGTTGGCCATGCTGAATTAACCATTAGTGTCAGGAGGATTAGCAACATATATATGAGGGATTATGAGAATAGGACTTCAGTGGGATTGTTGTCAGTGCAGGCTCAATGGGTGGAATGACTCACTTCTGCACTGTAGGGATTCTATGATTCAAGAATCAGTTATCCCCAGGAGCTCAGGCAGAGCACAAGTATTGTTTGTAGCTGTGAGGATAAAAATAAACTACCATTGTTCAAAGCCCTTGCTGTTGGTGACTTCAGGAAATTCTAACATCCTACACAGACAATGAGAACTCACTAATAATGTAACTGCAACTGTGAATCTTGTGAAGGTCCAGAGAATTTTCCCTAAACCCACGGCACTAATTATATTAATCAGCTCCACAAATATTACAAGAATATCCTCTTTTTTTTTCATTATTTAATGCAATGTTTGCCTGTGGATGGTGACCTTGAAAAGCTTTTATTATCACGCAAAAATGTTTTCAAGTGTGTAAATAATGCCAATGTAAGAGGAGCTCGTGGTGTTGTTTTGATTGAATCTGACAAATTGTTTCAGGAATGTAGAGAACATTGCTCAAAGCTTGTTTCATAACACTGGCAGCACAAACAGCAAGGTCCTGCTTTATAAATCATCCAATGTTTTGTACAAGGAATCCGTGCCCTTGATTTGCTAACTTCACAAAATACCACTTATTCACTTTTTCTGAGAATTTTTTGAACAATTCTTTGCCCAGATGCTAATGGTAAAACTGGATATGCATCATGTGAGTGAAGGACTAATGGTCTGACTAATTACAAATATGATCTTGATGAATTTCTTCCCTTGAAATTGCTCTCCAATGCCATTAAAATGTCACAACTTCCCCTTTCAATAAGGTGAAAAAATAATCTAATTCAAAATAACATAAATTTGTCAAAGCCATTAGACCATCTTGTCTGTTTTTCACACATTTGATGCTGAAATGCACTACAAACCAATTTATTTTTCCTCAGTCTCCAAGCCAGAACACAAAACTCTTTTTTAAGCTGCTGTCACTGTGCTCCAAGCAATTTTTACGAACAATTAAAATCTGAAGATGGTAAATATGATTAAAATATGTTTTTCTTGGCTTGCAAGGACTATGGAAATGATACAGTGCCAGCCTACATTAAGAGTAGAATTGAATGCCCATCCTTGTGGCTGAGTTTGGTAGTGAAGGGTGCTTAATCGGGTGGGAGGAAGATATAAGGGACTTTGCTACAGACCCTGAGTAAACCTGTGGTGGGAAGGCCCATGAACTGACCTCACACCCTACTGCAAATTGAGGTCCTTAAGTGGGAATTAATTGTAACCCAGTCCATCATGCAAACTAGCCTCCCTAGACTCACCTAGACTCCATCTACACTTTCCGGTAACTCAAAAAAGCAGCGAGGATAATCAAAGACCCCACACACCCTGGACATACTCTCTTCCATCTTCTTCTATCGGAGAAAGATACAAAAGTCTGAGGACATGTACCAATCAACTGAAAAACAGCTTCTTCCCTGTTGCCATCAGACTTTTGAATGGACCTACCTTATATTATGTTGATCTTTCTCTACACCCTAGCTATGGCTATAACAATATATTCTGCACCCTCTCCTTTCCTTTTCCACTATGTACTCTATCTATTCCTTCTTCTGTATAGCACACAAGAAACAATACTTCTCACTATATCCCAATACATATGACAATAACAAATCAAATCAAATCAAATAAAGGCCTCATCCTGCCACCACTAATAATAACATAAGTTTTTTTGCCTTGCCATGTGAGGTTCAATACAAGCAAACCCAAGCTGGATTACTTTTGGGTTCTCAGAGCTTGTCCCTTTTTCAAAAGCACTCAAATCCTGATCAAGGCTCCTGGCATCGGACAGGAGGCTGACATACTGAGAGCCATCCACTGGTCTTGCTGCAGATCCCACCCTTCAGCCCCTCCCCCCACCTCCCCGCACACACACACACACACACGCACACGCACATATGCGCACACACACGTACACAAACAATCTGCAATCCATGGTTTGCTCTCGCTAAATTACGGCCTAGAACCTCTAGTGGATGTTGTAGCAATAACAGGCATTGTCTCTCAGTGCCACTGCCATTCATAGAGTTGGTTGGCATTTCCATCCCTGGGGTCCGAAACCTGGTGATCATTTGCTGCACCTCTAATAAATATATGAGGGGCACTCAACACAGTGGAACTTCCTTAAAAGAGGTGACAAAGGGCTCTTCGCCACCTCACCAGATGGCAGGTGAAACCCCAGTCTTGCCTTCACTGATTATCGACACACTTCAAAAATCAGATAGCAATAAAAGAAAATGAAACAACTAAGAAATGTAATTAACATTAGGTCATTTTAATCTGGCTCAATTCCCATTGTTGATGGAGAGCATGTTTAAGTGAGAATCATTTGCTCAAGATATAATGATCAATATAACATGGTAATACTAGACAAATGTTGGTGGCCCTCAGCAACATCTAAAGAAACTCTAGACCTCACCCTTCAGCCCATATCCACCTGTCAAGCTCCCTCCACACATCTTATGACCCCCCAAATCTTCTATACCCTTTCCATATCTCCTCATATTCCCATATACCATCTCATATCTCCCATGCGTTTTCATATCTCCCACGCCCCATCCATATTAACATGGCCCTTAACAGTTTATTGACTCTAATTATGTGCTGCCTACACCATAATGATGTGGGCAGCAGGGCAGGAGTGGCAAGCCTGATTTTTAAACTCAAGTGGTTAAAGGACAGGAAGGAAGTGGGGTTTGTTACCCTTGGGGGCTGCCCTTTGCCAATTGTGGGACAGTCTCACTCAAACTGAATTCCCCCTCGTTCCTTGTCAACCACTCCCTTCCCCTCACTGCCCCTCTCCTTCACAGTCCCAAACCCTCGAAGTCTCAGAGCCCAGACTTAGCTGCCTTGCTGTTCCTCAGTCTTCAGCCCTCTCTGATAGATGCTGTCCCACCTTTTTGGTGCCGCTAACACTACCGTCCAGTCACACACTGTTAAAACTTACTGAGATGATGCAGCTGATGGCCATCTGTTCCATAATTTCAAAAAAATGAACAGTGTATTGATCTGCTAATGAAAGAAAATGTCAGAGGTAGGTTCTTTACCCAGAGGGTGGTAAGGGTATGGAATGCCCTGCCTGCTGCAGTTGTAGATGCGCCAAGTTTGGTGGCGTTTAAGAGGTTAGTAGATAAGTTTATGGATGAAAAGGGAATGGTTTAGGTTAGAGGGCCATTGCTTTTTCTTAATTGGTCAGCGCAACATCGAAGGCAGAAGGGCCTGTTCTGCGCTGTAATGATCTATGTTCTATGTTCTAAGTTCATGAATGAGCTCTGTTTTATTGCTGGGAGGTTTTCAGCGTATTGTTGGTTAGCTTCTCATCAATGTGATTTCAAAGAGGTTGGTATGGGCACCATGCCTTCTATCCCCAAAATCATAGAAACTCTTCAGTATAGAAAGAGGCCCTTCAGCCCACCGAGTCTGCATCAACCACAATCCCGCCCTGGCCCTACCCCCATATCCTACCCGCTAATCCCAGTAACCTAAGCATCCCAGGACACTAAGAAACAATTTTAGCATGGCCAATCAATCTAACCCGCATACCTTTGGACTGTGGAAGGAAACAGAGCACCCGTAGGAAACCCACACAGACAGAAGGAGAATGTGCAAATTCTACACAGACAGTGACCCAAGCCGGGAATCGAACCCAGGTCCCTGGAGCTGTGAAGCAGCAGTGTTAACTACCATGCCATCCCAGAAATATTTGGCCCTAAGATTGTGTTTCATAGTTAGGTAACTTACATTTTATATGCAGCCATTCACTGGTTTGATGTCCATCCAGTTTGAATAATTTTGTATTAATCTAGTTCAAAGCAGTTGCCGAACCAGATTGGCCCTGCATGATTTTTGCCCACTCCCCACCCTTATAGTTCAGCACTGAGATGCCGTTGTTTAAATAAGACATGAAACTAAAGTTCCCCATCAATGTCAGCAGATCAGTGTAACATATTCCATGACATTACCGAAGGAAGAGCAGTCATTCTTCCTGTGATCCAGCAACATTTATTCCCTAACCAACATATTGCCTATCTGTTCATTTATCTGATTGTCACTTGTGGGGCACAGATAACAAAAATAGTCAGGCTTTGATGGGCTCTCTACCTCGGAACAGTAATAGAGCATTGAACCAAATGGACTGCATGGTGGCACAGTGGTTGGCACTGCTGCCTCATAGTGCTAGGGACACAGTTTCTATTCCAGCCTCAGGTCACTGTCTGCTTGGTGTTTGCATGTTCTCCCTGTGTCTGTGTGTGTTTCCTCTGGATGTTTTGGATTTCTCCCATAGTCCAAAGATGTGTGGGTTAGATTGATTGGCCATTCTAAATTGACCCTAGTATTAGCAGGATAACCATGAGGGATTATAGGAATGGGGCCTGGATGGGATTGTGGTCGGTGCAGACTCTATGGGTCAAATGACCTCCTTCTACATTGTAGGGATTCTATGATTTCATGACTACAGAAACATGTAACAGCCAATAATACAACTTTAACAATGAAAATGCAGATAATGGGAAGAGATACCTCATGCAACACCATTTCTGAAGTGTTGAACATCTGGATCACTGATCAGTCACTGAGCTTTGGGCAATCCAATCATTAACAGAAAGAAAAGAACTTTAATTTTAACCTCCTGGCAAATAGTTCACTTCCTGATCAATCTATTCCAGATGTCCATTGGTGCTTACTTGTTGCATTATGACACTGATATATTGAACATTTAGAAAACCTCATTGTTCAATAGGGCAACTGTATTTTTGATCACAGATAATTGCCAAAAGCATTGCCAAATCTAAATCAATGAGTCTGGTGTAACCAATTGAACAGACTGGCTGGTGAGCACTAAATTCCTACAATGGTTGAAAAGTAATTGAGTTTTATATTGACAATGTTTTCTTTCAGAACTGAACTTAACAAATTAACTTAACAAATTGGATTTGGTGCTGGGCAATGAGCCAGACCAGGTGTTAGGCTTGGAAGTTAGTGAACATTTTGGTGATAGTGACCACAATTCGGTTACGTTCACCTAGTGATGGACAGGGATAGGCATGAAGCTGGGGGCTGTAGTTATAGCTGGGGGAAGGGTAATTATGAGGCCATCAGGAGAGAATTAGGGTGCATAGATGGGACTAGGAAACTACAGGGACTGGGAACATCTGGAATGTGGAGCTTATTCAAGGAGCAGCTGCTGCGAGTCCTTGATAAGTAGGTCCCTGTCAGGCAAGGAGGAAATGGTCGAGTAAGAGAACCTTGGTGTACGAAAAAAGTTGATTTGCTGGTTAAAAGGAAAAAGGAGGCTTATGTCAGGATGAGGCTTGAAGGCTCAGTTAGTGCAATGGATAGCTATAGATTAGGCAGGAGGGAGCTAAAGAGTGAGTTGAGGAGAGCTAAGAGGGAACACGAGAAGACTTTGGCTGATAGGATTAAGGAGAATCCTAAAGCTTTCTTTAGATATGTTAAGAATAGAAGATTGGCTAGGACAAGATTAGGGCCAGTCATAGACAGCAGTGGGAAGTTGTGCGTGGAGCCTGAAGAGATTGGAGGGGCACTGAATAAATATTTCTCTTCGGTATTCACGCAGGGTGATGTAAATGTAGTTATGGAGAACACTGAGGTACAGGGTAGCAAACTGGAAGGTATCGAAGTAGATAGGGAGGATGTGCTAGATATTCTCGAGGGTTTGAAGGTGGATAAGTCCCCTGGGCCGGACGGGATTTACCCTAGGATTCTCTGGGAGGCAAGAGAGGCGATTGCAGAGCATCTGGCTCTGATCTTCAGGTCGTCGTTGGTTACGGGTGTGGTTCCGGAGGACTGGAGGATAGCGAATGTGGTCCCATGGTTTAAGAAGGGGAAGAGAGACCTTCCTGGGAATTATAGGCCAGTGAGTCTTACTTCTGTTGTGGGCAAGGTATTGGAGAGAATGATTAGGGATAGGATTTATAGTTATTTAGAGAGAAATGAATTGATTGGGGATAGTCAGCATGGTTTTGTGAAGGGTAGGTCCTGCCTTACTAACCTTATTGAGTTTTTTGAAAAAGTGACCAAAGAGGTGGATGGGGTAAGGCAGTTGATGTGGTATATATGGACTTTAGTAAGGCGTTTGATAAGGTGGCCCATGGAAGGCTTCTGCAGAAAATGCAGATGTATGGGATTGAGGGTGATTTAGCTAACTGGATTAGGAATTGGCTAGCAGATAGAAGACAGAGGGTGGTGGTTGATGGGAGATATTCATCGTGGAGTTCAGTGACGAGTGGTGTGCCTCAGGGGTCTGTTTGGGGGCCCCTGCTGTTTGTAATTTTTATAAATGATCTGGATGAGGGTATTGAAGGATGGATTAGTAAATTTGCAGATGACACTAAAGTTGGTGGATTGGTAGATAGTGAAGAGGGGTGTTATAGTTTACAGAGTGACTTGGACAAGTTGCAGAGCTGGGCCGAGAGGTGGCAAATGGAGTTAATGTGGAAAAGTGTGAGGTAATGCACTTTGGCAGGAACAATAAATGTGTAGAGTATAGGGCTAATGGTAGGGCTCTTAATAGTGTGAGGAACAGAAGGATCTTGGTGTATGTGTCAATAGATCCCTGAAAGTAGGCAGTCAAGTGGATAAAGTTGTTAAGAAGGCTTATGGAGTCTTAGCTTTTATTGGTAGGGGGATTGAATTTAGGAGCCGCAGCATCATGTTGCAGCTGTACAAAACTCTAGGGCGGCCGCACTTGGAGTATTGTGTGCAGTTCTGGTCCCCACATTATAAGAAAGATGTGGAGGCATTGGAGAGGGTACAGAGGAGGTTTACCAGGATGTTGCCTGGTATGGAGGGCAGGTACTATGAAGAGAGGTTGAAGGATTTGAGGGTGTTTTCGTTAGAAAGGAGGCGGCTAAGAGGGGATCTTATTGAAGCATATAAGCTGATTAGAGGTTTAGATAGGGTGGACAGTGATAGCCTTTTTCCTAGGATGGAGAAAGCTAGCACGAGGGGACACAGCTTTAAATTAAGGGGTATGAGTTATAGGACGGATCTCAGAGGTAGGTTCTTTACTCAAAGAGTGATTAGGGAGTGGAATGCCCTGCCTGCAGCTGTTGTAGATGCGCCAAGTTTTGTGGCGTTTAAGAGGTTAATTGATAAGTATATGGAAGAGAAGGGAATGTTTAGTTTGGAGGGGCATTGCTTTTTATTTTGGTCGGCACAACATCGAAGGCCGAAGGGCCTGTTCTGTGCTGTAATGTTCTATGTTCTATGTTTAAATTTGATTGCCAATTACTTTTGTTACATAAACACCAAGTTAATGAGAGATAAAGTAATACCATACCTAATGTGCAGCAATTAAGTGAAAAACATTTGTGATCTCTTAAGATTTTTGCGCTTGTCAATCCTGTGTTCCATCTGGTGTGGTCAGCAGATTAACTCCAATTAGTTTCTGGCTGGGAATTTCTGTTACATTGCTCTGTAATAAATCATATACTTCTTCCATGATCCTTGCTGTACGGATGACTTGAACTTAAAACTAATTTGTCTAATCACCAGGAATTTGGTATTTTCAGCATGTTTGGTTTTGAAATCATCTTATTTATTTTATGGAGTCAATAGTGCAGTCCCATTTCAGTGCCACTGTCATTAAGCAATACTCCATTGCTTGGGGCTGACCCACTGCTATGAAGCAGGAAACCAAATTAAAATAATTGATATGTGATTCTGATGCATAACTAGGACTGACTTGGATCAAGAGGTGGTATAGTTGCCATGGACAGTGCACAAAGTGCTTAAAGATTTTAAATAACTGATGATTAGCTTTAGTGATTGTAACGTCCTAACTGTGTTAGGGGTTGTGGGTTTTAAACAAAAATAAAAAGATGTGGAGTGGAATTTTTGCATCCCATCTGCAGTTAAGAATTTTGATTAATTCTAAATACTCAACGTGAGGATAATTAGCAGCTAATGTTTTAATTTTTGGTTTGAGAATAATACAAAATATTTAAGCAACATCTTAATAATGTTTCTAAGAAATGAATTTATAACATGCCAGTTAAAAAAGAAAGATGTATTCATAAAATATATCAGCACAAATCAGGCATAAATTATGCAACAAAGTAAATTACTCAGGCCGGGTGATAATTCCAAAAGGTAAAGACATTTAAACTAGTGAGAGAAATGCTGAATCATAAGAAGCCAATTTTGGGAGAGACCTTCCATAAAACAGACAGACGAATGACAGATCAATATTTGAAGGTGTCAAAATATGATTAATTGAAGGACATGCCATTGTTAGATTGACAGAACAGTGAATGAATGAAATTGCTTTTGATTAAGTGCCAGGCTGATTAATCTGATAATTTAAACTGTAACCAATTTTGCTCTTTGGCATGAAATCTGGGATCTTTTGTGAAAGCCTGCTAACTCATTAGCTGGGTAGGTGGATCCATTCATCTCCCATTTTAGCCAAAATGAGATTTGCCTCGTCTTATTTGTGTGTTTGTCTGAATATTATTAACTTGTAATGTTTTTGATTCTAACATGTCAAAGTTTTAATAAAACTAGTTTAAAATTTTCATTGAATTGAATTAAAATTTTTTTGCCTTTATTAAATGAAATGTATAATGAAAAGATTTCATCTTTAAATTAATCAGGCGACCTAAAAGAATTTTCCACAACATTGTCCACCACAGGAATCATTGTGGGTCTCAACTCACAGACCATGAAAAGGTCTGTTGACCTTAGATGGGATTTTCTGGCTCGGACAAGAGCAACTGGAAAGTTTGCACGTGTAGATTCCACAAGAAGTTTATTGTAGGAGCTTTTGCCTGTGCAGTTGAAAATATAACTAAGGCAGGAGCAAGTGAAACACCCCAGTGACATCACAATCAAGTCATGTGACCAACTCTTAAAGCAATCATGCAAACACTTAAATATATTAACAATAATTTCCTGCTAATGATTGGGCGAAAGGGAAATTACCTCAGCAACTGATGAAGTATTTTCAGGACAAAGTCCTGCATAAGAAGATCTTGCAGTCAAAATCTGTGTTGGGGCAGCTATTAAGAAATCTTATAGAGAAGAATCATTCAATCTCATATATAGTTCAATTTTAGGATCAGATGACAATGTAAGTCACTCTTCTGCAAAAAGTTGTCAAGGTCACTCTATTGAGTAAGAATAAAATTTACAGAAAATCTTACCTCAATTTCAGTAAAGTTATTGCAGCTTGGAAATTAATCAAATGTATCATACTATGCACAATGTCTCAACTCACTGACCTGTGCATTTAGCTCAGGTATATTAGGTTGCTTGTGCACAGTTCACTCAGGAGAGCTGTGTTGCCCATTAATATACGCTGACCATTCACTAGAGCAATATCCTCACTTAAAGTTAATGTCACATTCACAAGCGTCCCTGGCTTACTGAAACTTGCTATTGAAAGATATAAGGCAAAAATGCAACAGCAATTGGGAAGGCAGTTTAGAACTCATGGAAATACTATAAGTGCATAGCACAAACATGCTTTCTGACTTACTGGTGGGAAATGATTTGTTCACAATGATACTTCAGAAGCGTTTTGAATCACATCAAGATGGATAACACTTTGCATGCTTGGAATTGACCTCAGACAATAGCATAGCGGTTTACACTGCTGCCTCATAGCACCAGGCACCAGAATCAACTCAGGCCTTCAGTGATTGTCTGTGTGGAGTTTCCAGATTCTCCCATAGTCCAAGGATGTGTGGGTGAGGTGGATTAGTCTCTTAGTGTCAGGGGGACTAGCAGGGTAAATACATGGGGTAATGGGAATAGGATCTGGATGGGATTGTGGTCAATGCAGGTGCGATGGGCCGAATGACCTCCTTCTGCACTGTAGAGATTCTATGACTCAATATGACAGGAACAGCAGGAGTTTGAGATGGGCAGCTAGACAGCAGAAAGAAGGCCAGCATAGAAGAGAGCAGCTCACAGTAGCACTATCTGGGACACAGGTGTACATTGATAGCTAATACTGAATTCCCTTGAACTTTCAGAACAGCAATATTTCGTGGGGCTGAGGTTGTCATGTCAGGCTGTGGCAGATAACTGCAATGTCCTGGAAGTTAACTGCTGCCTTCGAAACCTGTTAGCTATGTGTTACCAATGGTTGACAATCTCATCATCACACTCATCTTTTTGCCTTTAGATCTTTCCAGGACTCTATCAGAGACAATCAAGTATTTTACAGTCAGTGGCACAAAAATGAATACTTGTCAATGATTCATCCTTCCATCAGAATGCAGCATTTGTGCCCAGCTTTGCAAAGCTTGGAGAGAGCTATATTCTCCAATGTGAACTGTCCACTATTGTCCCTATCATTACCCTCTGCTCCTGTTCATTTGTGAAATGTGGGTCAGCAGTATTTGTGAAACTGGACAGAGCGAAGCACGAGTATTTGAGCTGGTGCACAGTAAACAGGAACCCTGGGATGGTTCACCCACAGAAAGAGTCAGCTCCTCTGAGGATCCGTCATCCATTAGATCTGTCAATTCTTGATAATTTGGCAGAGGTGAAAGATCTAATTTATTATTTCCAAAATAAAATTGTTGCAACTTATAATGAAGAACATTTTTTGACTCTGTTAACGTCAAGTTAACATGACTGAGTACCTAGACCCTATCCCCATAAACCTATGTATTTACCCTTTTAGTCCCCCTGACACTAAGAGGCAATTTAGCATGGCTAATCCACCTAACCCACACATCCTTGGACTGTGGGAGAATATGCAAACTCCACACTGACACTCACCCAAGGCCTGAATTGAACCTGGTGCATAGCAATATGAGACAGCAATGTTTATCACTATGCCACTGTGCTATCCTTGTCTGAGGTTAATCCTGATGTGATTCAAAAAACTTCCAAAGTATAATAGGTGAATTGTTGATATTTAATAGTGTCATTAGGTAGCTGGGAGTTCTCGATTTCACCAACTGTTACAGCCAAGAACACTAAAACACCACTGAACTCCAGAACCTCATCCTCCCTCTGAACTGGGATATCCTATCTCCAGTTCTCTCCCCCTCCCTCTATGTTTTATTCTCCCGTAACAGGCAAAAACAGACGCACAAGTGATAAACATGCCACATATTCACCCAATAGATGGAGTGCATTTGCTCAGGATGACTATGGCAGAGATATAAAAATGCATTATGATCAAGGTTGGTAGTGGTAGTGGATAAAGAGATGAGGATATGACAAAGTATACCAAAAGAGAAGGATAGGTCTTCTTGTAAGGCGAGTGGGTGTGAGGTGTGATTGAGGTTGATAGGATGGAATAGGTTTTAGAAGGCAGGGCAAGGAGTTGGGCTGGTGCATACAACAGGATGTAGGTGAATGTAACTCTTGGGCCATTAAGAGACCAATTGCATGTCTCATATTTCTGGGTGAGGGTCAAGCTCTTCAGCTCCTCACAGCCCTCAGTCATAAATCAAAGAAGGCAGAACTGAAACATAGTACAGCCTTTCAACATCTTGAGTCAGTGTTCAAGTCTCAATGTTAAACTCCTTCAACTTCCATCTTTAAATTGACTTTTTAAATATTGGAATTGAGCCCACGTCATGAAGGTCCTCATCCCCTTGCTGCTGCATATTTGACTGAAAGTAAAATGATGATGAGGTGGTTGTCTTGAAATTCTATCTGCAGGCATGCTGAAATTCCTTCCAGATATATATCCTGTACTAACTCTAACATACTTCCAAGTTCATACTGTGAAACAAATGGAGTTTTGGATGAATCAATTTACTCTGAATATCTCAGTTGAAACGAACACACTAGCAATATTCCATATTTCAATACATTAGTCCATCCAATGCACAAATACAACCCCTTTAACCACCCAGCTCCCAGAAATTGGAGAATGTAAATCTCCTTAAAATATCAACCATATCAACCTTCTTCCATGGAGGGCGGCACAGTGACACAGTGGTTAACACTGCTGTCTCACAGTGTCTCATTGCTGGGTTCAATTACCAGCTTGGGTCACTGTCTGTGTGGGGTCTGCATGTTGTCCCCATGTCTGCATGGGTTTCCTCTAGGTGCTTCGGTTTCCTCCCATAGTCAATAAGATATGCTGGTTAGGTACATTGGCCAGGCTAAATTCTCCTTCAATGTACCAGAACAGGCACCTGACAGTGGTGACTAGGGGATTTTTACAGTAACTTTATTGCAGTATTACTGGAAGCCTACACTAAGAAATAAACTTTAAACCAGGAAAATGGTCAGAAGCACATAAACAAAACATTCACAAATTAAAACCACTATCAAGCCTCAGTAAATTGTGAACTCTTGATCAATATTTTAGATTTTTAAAGATCACAAAAAAACTACAAAAAAATGGGCATCCAATGTAAGTACATGGTCTATGGGGATAGGATCTAGCATAGATCTTATCATTGTCAAAATACGTTCATCATCATAAGTTGCAACAATTTTGTTTTGTAAATAATAAATTAGACCTTTCACTTCTGACAAACATGGACACAAGTATCAAGAGTTGACAAATCTAATGGATGATGAATCTTCAGAGGAGCTGATTCTTTCAGTGGGTGAACCATCCCAGGACTCCTGTTTACTATACACTAGCTCAGAAACCGTGCTTTACTCTGTCCAGTTATACAGGTACTGCTGATCCATGCTTCTGTTGTAGATTGAAATACTTCCATATCCCAAAAGGGAACAAACGAAATTTTCCTGTCTGATGTTGGCTCATAGGATGGGATTTTGCTGACAGTGCTTGCCTGAAAATCCTGTCAAAGTGGACATTTCCATGGCCTGTCCCTCACCTGCTCCGATTCCCATAATTCACCCCATTATCTTTACTCCAAAAAGGGGAATTTCAATTTGAACAGATCATTCATACACAAAGATAGCAGAGCTGGAATTCTCCAGCTGTTCAAGTCAGCGAGATTCTCCAGTCCAGTCCCAATGGTAGGGAACACTCACCCGTGGCTTTCCCGTCGGTGTGGGGTGACGTCAGTAGGAATTCCACTGACAGTGGCGGGATCAGAGAAGTCTGCCACTAGCAAGCAACGTATTACCTCCCACTGGCGAGAAAAACATGGCTGGGAGGCTGGAGAATCTCGTTCTAACTGTCTCAAACTCTCAAGATATGGAAGTCATCCCATGGGATGTAGTATCAGCCCAGCCACTCACATTATTTAGAAGAAAGAAGTTTATTCTTGCAACAAATCACATGCAGTGAGATAGCCATGTTTCTGGCATGCCTATAGATCAGCAAGAAGTTGCCCTAGGCAAAAATCCGTCAGGCAGCCATTGAAACTACTGCAAGTTAACTATACATCCAAGGTAATAAAAACCATCTTGAAAGTGAGAGAAGGATTCTCCCTAAATTGTTCCAATTTCAAATTCAGCTGCGAACCAACTTCCTGGAAATGTAACTACAATAAGCCTTACACTGCTTATAAAACTTTTACTTCAACTAAATGTATTAACTCATCTAAGAAGCTACAGGTCTATCATGAAAGAGAGACTGAGACAAAAATATCTTATAATCATGTTGTTTGTTCTTCATCTGTATCTAATTGTGTGAAAATAGCATGTGTCCACCATCTAAGTCAGACATCACAATTTGTTAACCTCAGAGAAAATGTAGCATAATCAATAAACTTCTTTATTTTTTAAAAACTCATAAAAGCTTGCTGCTGGAATTAGTAAAGTTAGTACAACCACTCTGAGGTTAAGAAAATACACACACCTCACTTGCAAAACACATTGATCACAGTCAGAAAATATGTAAAATTCTGTCTGCGATACCACCAACATGGAGGGTATGAAGAACCATGGGAGTGTGGGTGGAGATCATGAGTTGGTGCGAGCTACCAAGGGGGCTATAAGAGGTCATGGGAATTAGTGAAGAGCTTGAGTGGACATGGAAGCATGGAGAGACACATGAGTTCATTGGGGTATGAGGGGATGTGAGGGTGCGAGGTAGGGTACATAACAGCCTCTAATAAAACTTTGACAAGGTTCCAGAAAACCAAGATAGGCTTTCTCACTAGCTCCCCTCGGTATTCGACCATCCCGCTGGCTCATTCTATACTTTGCTTCCCAGGTTAGCTGAGGTGGTTCCAAAGACTTTGGAAATTTCCTGCCTCGACTTGCCTACCTCAGTGGTGAATATCCGATCCTTGCTCTTTTATAATGATCTTTTGCCCAATACAACAAGAACTAACTGGGTCCATGTTATAATGGGTAAAATAATGAAGATGCCAAGACTCTAGATTTTCAATCAATGTGGTCCAAAGCAACAACTTCAAACCTAGATGAACTTAATCTTTGGTGTAAATCCAGATCATATTGGTTTTGGGAATGATTTCAAAGCAGTAAAGGAATGTATAAGGGAGATTACAAAAACAGATACATTCAGATGTGAAATATGGCAGACAATTTAGCAAAATATTTGCTGGAACCTGTCTAAAATATGTTATATCTTCCAGACAATTCATAAAATGGCAAGTTATTTTGAAGGTTGAGATTTGGAGGTAATTTTAAAAAAACATGAATAATATTTAAGGAATTTAACTTGGAGGTATGAAATCTTGGAGATTTTGTGTCCCAACATCAACATATGCAGTGCAAGAAAACAGTCATTTTATTAACTACATTTTGCTTATCTGAGATTGCATACTGTTTACAATGGATTATTTGTATTGAACACATTTTCATTTAATGAATCTGACTTGCAAAACAAAAAATGCATGAACCAGGCATCTGTAAGGACAAAAGTTAACAGACTTTTGAGCAAATATTGCTGGAGTACATAATCTTATTTTATGTGTTCAACTACACGTGTATGCATCTGCATTATCAGTAGTGCACCCTTTGCAATGCGTCAAATCACTACTAATTCTTTTTCAATAATGTATGGCACTCAGTAATAAAGTGATGCCACCTCACACTCATGGCAATATTCACGAGTGGTGAAGAACTCAACCTGTTGGGAGAAAAAGAATTCTTAATAGTCTATGTTTTCAAACAGAGATTAATGTGAGGAAGGGTCCAGGTTGTATACTTAATCAGTACACTTAAAGGGCTCAGGAGTTCCTGTCAATCACTCAGCAGCAAATTGGGGTTAATAGTCAAAGACTCAGAGCAAAATGATTTCATCACGTTACTGAAGTTGACCACAATGTTGCTGAAATTGTTTCTAATACCCTTCCGTAATAGATTTCAGAACATGGCTTTAAAAAGTAATCAGGAAGGCTGATTTTGCCATTGAATTGCAGAATTGAGCTTTCTCCTTTGCATTAGTATTCCTATGTAACAAGCTGTTTAAGCAGGCTAGCATGTGTTGATCAGAATGGAGTGCCGTCAGACTTGTAGATTGCAATGTTTGCTTAAAGGTATTAAGCAAAGATTGGATTTTATATTGAATTAACACCTCGGCATAGAAGCTTGTCGAAGCAAAATGGGAGAATATTAAGTGGATGCCTAAATCTGTCAGTTTTATTCAGATACAGCAGCAAATACCTTCGGGCAAAGTCAAATGTCCTGAGGAATTTCCACAGAACAGTGACAATAAGCATGAGGTGAAACCCAATTCAGCATGTATAATCCTTAGTACACCAAGTAACTCTTGTTGAATACATATGTCTTATAGTTGGACTGTATTTTTATTCCATTATAGCATTTAGTCTTTACAAGGAATTTTCTTTTGCCAAAATTGAAACTAATGTCGATTAAACTATTTTTCATGTGATTTTTAATGTTATGTTCCATTTTATCTGTTGTGTCAGTTTGACGAATGGCTCAAATCAAATAGCTTGTTCTGTGATCAAAAGGCTAATATAGCTGCCAAGTGGAAGCAAAGAATTGAAGCATGTTTCTTTTTTTTTGAAAGCAATTGATATTTTCTTCATGTGAAAGGAGATTTGCTGTCATAAATATTATCTGGTATCCTTTCCTGATCCCTTCACTTTGTGTCTGTAACATAATGTAGAAAGGAATGTGTCACTTACTCTGAGAACTAGCTACTTTAAACAAAAGTTAAAACTAGAGATCAGAGAAACTCGACAGTCGTTGCAGCAATGAGATGTTGCAAATGAGTAAATCACTTTAATAACAAAGGGAAAATGAAAGCAAATTCGAGGAAAATGTTGATTCGGTGACTGTGGGCTTCTGATCAAGAAGCTGCCTCCATAGGGAATGTGGATCAGAGAAAATGGAAACTGCAAACTTTAAAGGATTACATTTGAAACAGATCATTTATTTATTATTAATGTCACAAGTAAGTTAACATTGCAATGAAGTTACTGTGAAAATCCCCAGTCGCCACACCCTGGCGCTTGTTTGCTACACAGAGGATGAGTTTAGCATGGCCAATTACCTAACCAGTTTATCTTCTAAACTGTGGGAGAAAACCAGAGCACCTGGAGGAAACCTATGCAGACAAGCGGAGAAAGTGCAGACTCCACACAGTGACCCAATCAAACCCAGGCCCCTGGCAGTGTGAGGCAGCAGTGCTGTGTTAACTGTGATAACTGTGTTATCATGCCACTCAGTAATAATTGTCGCAAAAATGTGAAATTCCTACAAAGCTCAATAGTTCTCAAATATCGTACATTATTGGCATATTACGAAAATCAACTCACGCTGCTTTGGATACACCTTGCAGCGTTATCTCTGTAAAGGAACTGTGTACACACAAGTTGTTTTTGTTTTATAATTGTGAATAATGCAAGGAGTGGCGCATGGCTGTGGGTGCACATTGTACTGAAGGCTTGATACTCAGCACAGTTCTAAAAAATTCCATTGTAGACAATGCCAAATATGGAGGAGATATTAAACTGAGTCTCTGTCTGGCTATTCTAGTGATTCCACTTGTTCTGAACCTGGATCAGACTGCCAAGTTTTGATGCAATCGGTTAGAGACCAGTAACCTTTTATTTAAAGTAGACAAAGTTTGAGATCTGAGGTATTTGCTGAGAGAATAACGCCATTCTAATTCTTAAAAAGTAAAATGATTAACAATATCCGCCTTATCCCCTAACCTTCAAAATTAACAAGAGATGCATGTAAGTTAAAAGTCAAACTGTGTTGAACACAGTGCAATGCTCAATTAATGACAAGTTTGACCAAGACAGATCCCATGCTCTTCTTAGTACCCCGCTCAGATGTCAGTATTTACTGAGTCACATAATCTCATTAAAACTCTGGTCCTGATTTTTCCAGCAAGTCTGCTTCGAGGCTCACAGAATGGCATTCTCTGTTGGCCTCGATCGGGCGGTACCAGTAGAATTCCGGCCTCTTTCTCCTTGTGAAGAATCGCAAGTCTTCCTTTCACATAGCTCAAAATCCTATCCAAAATTTGCTTTGACTCAGACTGCCTCAACAAACGTTCACTTCTCAGCATTTCAATCTCAACTGCTGAGACCCCAGTCTCCTGGATTCCCAGGTTTGTGCTCTGGAACCATCTCACAGACACAACTTCAGTTCCTTAGGCATGCTGGGCAGAACACCATTACCCCAGCAGCTCTCAGCCCAGAGTTAACAATTTCTGTTGGCTTCACAAATCTCCTGGGCTTCAATTGAACCCTCAGTACTTGATCCTACTATTTCCTACACAGATTAAGTGTTGTGGGCCTTCACTAATCTACCATATCGCATTCTCGTCTCATTTATCGGGAATAAGGCCTTCTCATTCTGGTGTCAGTCTTCTGGATACTGTTGAACAGAATTGAAATTAGTCAATGGTTCAGTACTTTCTTTCATTTCTGATGATTGAGATCATAAGACGTAAAAACAGAGATAGGAATTTGGACAATTCAGTCTGCTCAGTCATTGAATGAGACCATGGCCACTTTGATGTAATCCCCAACTCCACTTCCTCTTCACATCCATAACCCCTGATTCCCTTACTGATTATAAATCTATTGAACTCCTTGATCTTTCTGGTCTTTGATTTTCACCCTGTTGTTTAATTACAATCAAAACTCTTTTATATCTTCTCCCTATATCTTGTTCCAGCTAGACAGTTTAAGATCTTAGAAGTGCTCATTTCTCCACTATTTATCCAAATTTGACTGAAGACTGACCCTAGCTTGTTCAGCCTGTACTCTAATGATTCTAACTGCTATGTATACAAAGATGCTAAACCTGTGTTTCTTCAAAAGGATTAAGTGGTTTAACTTCCTATTTTTTAGATCACTAAGGGGTAAGGGAAGCTGAGTGGAGGATCTGAAGAGAGCTGAACGGGGGTTGGGTCGAGTTACCCTCATGCCTCAGTGGTGTGGAGGTTTGTGACCTGTAATTTGAATGGTGGGAGGGAGGATGCCACTCCTATCCGAATGGTTGGTGGTGCTTCCCTGAACCTCAGAGTCCAGCATGCCAGGTTTGGAAGAGCAACAGAGAAACATGGAGGCCACAATTTAACACTAGTTTCACTCTAGACATACTCCTACCCTCAATTGACTCAGGGAGCCATCACTGAGTTACACTGCATGCTGCAACACTATATTCTCTGGCCCACCTCCATCTCAAGCACCACCCTTCCACCCTGAATCTCGTTGCTACAAAGATATCAGATGTTTTTGCGCCAAGAAGTAATGTAATGCACTGTGTTTATCATCAACTGACAATATTATGAGAGGACTTAGTAATTCTACCAAATGATGGAATTAATAAACATTGAAAAGGATTGAGATTGTTCCCACATGATATGACATGCTCCTTTGATCAAAGCCACTATCCTTGTCAACAGAAAAGCAGTTCACTCATTCAAATTGTTTTACATCGTAGAGTCCTACAGGGCAGAAGAGGCCGTGTAGCCCATCAAGTCTGCACCAACCACAATGCCCCCACCCAAGCCATATCCCCACAACCCTATGCATTTACTCTAGCTAGTCTCCCTGACAGTAAGGGGCAATTTAGCATGACCAATCCACTTAACCCACACATCTTTGGATGTGAGAGGAAATTGGACCACCCAAAGAAAACCCATGCAGACATGGGAAAAACGCGCAAACTCCACACAGACAGTGACCCAAGCCAGGAATTGAACCTGGGTCCCTGGCAGTGTGAGGCAGCAGTGCTAACCACTGTGGCGCAGTGGCGTCCCAGTGAATGTAAGCAGATGTTCATTTACCTGACAATATCTCTTCATTTCTGAGGCAATCCAGGCCAACAATTTTCCCCCTTTTACAGGAAATTACAGGAAATAGCTCCTGGGCTATCAGGGCTGTCTCCTGTCACCACAGCAGATGATACCTGTGCAGCCTTCCAGGACACACATTGGACATGGATAGAATGAAGTCTGTGCGGCAATTTCCTCTGACATTTCAACAGCAAACTGGTTTACAGCCAGAAAGCTTTTTATAAGACTTGACCTTTTAGCCTCTTCGGGCCATGACATCCTACATCCTAAATCAGTGCACTACTAACTACACTTCAAATGTCACAAGTCTGATTGCTGTACTGATATGGACCAATTACTTATCAACATTTACAACTGGTTTACCCAAATTAATCTCATTAAAAAGACAATGAGATCATTGTAAATAACATCAGATGATTACTACTCTGATCTCATTAAAATCTGGGTAGCACTCTCACTCCAATGAAAAAGTCATAGAATTCCCATAACGTAGAAGGAGATCATTTGACCCAACAAGCCTGCACCAACAACAATCCTACTCAGGCTATTTATCCCTTCTAATCCCATGTGTTTACCCTACTAGTCTCCCTGACACTAGGGGTAATTTAGCATAACCAATCAACCTAACCTGCACATCTTTGGACAGAGGGAGGAAACTGGAACACCCAGAGGAAACCCACACAGGCACAGGGAGAGCATGCAAACTCCACACAGACAGTGACCCAAGGCTGGAATAAACCCTGAGTCTCTGGCACTGTGAAGCAACAGTGCTAACCACTGTGCCACCTGGTGTCTGAGCTCTCTCAGATCTCCTTTCACTAAAGACTAGTGAAAAGAGATCTTTGTTGAAAACCACATTAAGGCACTGTCAGAGTGCGAGGTGCTGTTGAATCTTTAACCATGGATACTTTGGTTATCTAGGTTATGTAACTTTATTTGGCAGAAACAGGTAGAACATGACTACGAGAAGCCACTACAGTTGAATAAGTTACTCAATTAAGAAATGATGAAGGTTAAAAAACATACATATAACTTGTCCTTTAATGCTTCAACGTAAATTCTGAATACTTTTCAGAACTTAATTTTATCGGTCCTTTTAGCATCTTGAAAGTAGATTGCTTTTCATTCTATTATGTTACTCATCTACCTGGCATGCAGTTATATTGGTGAAGATACTGTGTTGAATCCTGATGATACAGCTACTCAAGTGAGCTATTGGTGACAGAATTCATCACATTTTCTATACGATAATAATAGGATCACAATTGTACTTACATTGACATTTGCCAAGTGATGTAAGCTCTAGAACGGATTGTGCTGGAAGCATGACTCTATTTTTGGAGTAGAGTCACCCGCTTTCCTATTCATTTTGTGACAACACGTGGTATTTAAACTTCTGCTCAATCAATGTTTCATTAGAACCTAAATGTCAATTCTCTTTCTCACTTCACTGATCCTGCCAGATCTGCAGAGTGATTCCAGCATTTTCTATTTTGTTTCAGATATCCAGCACCCAAAGTATTTTGCTTTTGTCCCCAAGCTGAAATGGCAAAAACATTTTCACGTTTGTGAAAATGGGCTTTCTGCCTGAAATCGGAAGGCCCTTTGTGTAGGTCCTTACCAAATAACGTCAACCACATCATCGGATCTAATGAGGGTTAATGGGGCAGTATGGACACTGAGATGTGAGGGCCTGCATTTCCTTTTGTATGATATTTCTTTAAGAGCAAAATGTGCTAAAGACTATCCTGAAAAAGTGCTAATTGGTTTCCTGATTATGGCAACATTATGTTCTAAGAAATGGTCATGTAACCAGTGGTTGGCATGGAGATGAACAGCTAAAAAGCAAAGGGTAGCTCAAAAGCTAATTGTACTGGAGTTAGGTCAGCCATGGTTTTCTATTTGGCAATTCAGAACCCACTGAGGATTAATATGAAGAAGAAATACACAAAGCTCCTTCCAATAGTTTTCTGTTTTGTTCAAGTGTTGCGAGAAAAGCAGAAACTTGGTTACTGTGTATGTTATCCAGGTGGAAATAGCAAAAAGCTGAAGAAAGACTAGGGGTTGTGTGCTGAACAAAACCTATTTATGCTGTTTCATTGCTATCAAAGACAACCGGACCATTTGGAAGGGTTGGAGAAGGGAGCCTCTGGGGACTCTGTGCTAGCAGGATTCATGATGTGAGTGACAGAGGGGAGTAGATGCGTGCTTTGTCAATAGTAACCAGATCCAGGGATCTTTCAAGGTGAATGTAACTGAAGGACTGAAATGATTGCATAGGAAGTGAGAGACCCTGCATAATGGAGACCAAGTTGAAAAGATTGCACATTTATGTGAGATGTAATGTGAGTGCTAGTATATCTATGAATCATATTGTTATTGTACTAATTGTTTAGTGTGAAATCTACATATTGCTGATGATAAACACTTGCTTCTTTGATTTTATCTCAGTGTCAGATTTCTGAACTAAGTCCAGGTGTCTGCTCAAAGCTCACCCTCTCAATCCAAAATTAGGCCTGGTCTCACTGGCATGTGTCTCACCTGATTAATGGATGCCCTATATTCAGCAGGTATAGAGAAATATTGCTGACCCATCAGCTCCTACCGACTCCATTGTCCTGCCTCTAAACATGGAAGAGGAAATCAGGGGTGCTCTTCATTTCTCCAGTTCTCTCAGTGACACACGATCACAGGTCCTTTCCCCTCCACCACTCTCTGCAAATCCTTCTTCTTCATCACATCTTTGTCCACTCAAAACAGGCACTGGAACTCTACCATCTCACCTGTCACAGAATCAAAGCAGTCAAGGGACCAACAATGGAAATGTCCTTTGACCTCGGGCAGGAATTTTCACTCTCACTTGAGCAAGGTCTTGAAATCTCACCCAGAACATATAATAAATAATAACTTTCCTTCTCAATACAAACACACACTTGCCTCTTCCTTGATTTTTCACAGTAACCACTTGCACTGTTCTCCTCAAGCTCATTAGATTTTGCAGAATTCAGCTACACTATTGCAGCAGCGTTGTAAGGCCCTTCCGGCTGATGGGATTTACTGATCCCATCGAAGTTAATGGAATTTTGAATGTCTCCCTCACCACATTTTACACCTCCGCTGCAATAAACCTGGAAAATTCTGCTCTCGGTTCTTTGCTTCACACACCAGCTTTCAATTCAACATCTCTACATTCTGACAGTAGATCTGCAGCTGCCCCATGCATCTGTAATGTCGTCTCTTTTAAGGAATGCAGTAACTCTCACTTTCTCTCCTCTTTCTGTAAGACAAGAAAGGCTCAACACTAGTAAGAGGAATAAAACCAAGGTAAGGGTAAGCCAATATTGCAATGCTCTCAGAGTTAGAGGAGAAACTGTTCAAGGTCTGTGTCCCTAAGGGGCTGTTATTTAAGAGCAATTTGTGACCAAGTGAATGAAGTGTCCTGACTATTAATTACACCCTTCAATAAACATCCAAAAATGCACAATTGCCCAACTTGACAACATACCAAGCTGCTTTGTCACTTCTCATCTTCTATTCTGTGGCCTTACAGTGCATTCATTCCAGTAAGTCTCTCTTGACAGCCAGATTCCCTCAAAGAAAGTAAGCAGCATCATGCTGTCCATTATCCCTGAAGCAAATCCTAGAGAGATGTATTTGAGCCCGAGGAGACATCAGCCACAATCTGGTTGAATGGCAGAGAAGGCTCAAAGGAGCCGTATTTGCCTACTTTTACTCCTAATTCCTATGTTTTTATGTTCCTAAAGCGGCAGCACAAGGATTCACAGTGTGCCAATTTAGAGAGTAAGGTTGGGAAATCTTCACACGGTAAAATATTCAGTGCTAATGAAAAGTAGCAAATAGTATCAGCAAGAGCAGACCTGGAAATAGCTTACTGGAAAATGGTTTCTCCAAACTCTGCTGAAGAAAACAAGGATGGGATTTACAGAGGTTTGAGCAGTATGAAACCTGTTTGTGGTGGTAAATCAGGCTTACAATAGAGTTTGACCACTGAAGCTGAAGTATACAGAGATCTGATTCCATTCTGCATGTGTCATCTCCCAGGGTGTCAGCCAACTAGTTACCTTGGAGGCTGTAGTCATCTCCTGAGATGATGAGATGGGGCTCAAGAAGAGCAGCCAAGGCCAAAAAAAAGTTGCAGCTCTATTGGAGGCCTCTCACCAACTCCAACAGCACTGCTGCTGACTTACAATCTAATGAACATTGGGCAGACTTCTGCCCCGACACAACAGGAAGTCCTACTTTGGAAAGGTGACAGCCAGTCTGGTAGATTAGCACCTGTACAATGCTGTAGTGATCAGTCTCAGGAACTAAAGACTTAGGTAAGTGTAAGGAGCCAGGAAGGGAAGGTCTGGGGAGTGATCATAGTCTTGGCGTATAGACCTGGATGGGTAGGGAGGTCCAGACCTTAAGAGGAGGGTGCTCCCCAATCAAAAGGAATATTTTGAAGAAGGCGTCCCATCCCCTACCCCATTCCACATGAGATTGAATTTTACTCATTTTTAAATTGCTCCCATGGACCTGCAATTTGTTATCCCGCCTCAATATTGAAGCTGGAAGGGAAATGCCTTAAGTGACCATTAATTGAATGTCTAAGGGCCTTAAATAGGACAAGGGAGAGCTTCACATTTACCTGCCTCCCCCCATATAAAATCTCTGCATGGTCAGACCAGGCAGAAACTTGGAGGGACTCCTATCCCCCTGCAATTTCACACTCTCTCCCAGCCATCTATAAACCCGCTGAGGAAAGTGGAAGTGTAAAATTCTGGCCTGTGTTCAAACCATTGCTCTACCTTCAATAATTCTGTCTGTCTGCACTCGACAGTTTTAGGTCATGCGTATTTTGCAGTCTGTCATCCCTGCAGAAGTTGTCATTAAAGGGCATTTTGTAGCTCGGGGCAGCTGTGAACAAAGTCTTTGCCTAATGATTACATTCTTTCAAGAAGCTCTGAAAAATGCACAATGTCCAAACTTGACCATACCACATTAGTCCCTGATATGTGCGACTTCTCAGTGTCATTTTAATTTTTGTTCCTTTCTCTTTCCTGTTGTAAGGAGGAAGTAGAAATGTTGAGACCCAGTCCCATGGGAATGGCCTTAGAGCAGCATGTTTTCCCTCTGTCAGGATTTTAGCATATCTGCTTCCTCATCACATACTCCATCACTATGTCAGTGTATCAGTTAGGCTGGACTGCATGGGCAGCAGTTGAAATACTGTGGTCTGCAGTGGGACCCTCTCAGACTCGTACTGTCAGAATTCACCAGCTATAAAACATCTCAGTCGATACAGTACAGTGGCTGCTAACTCTCATTCAATAGGTTGCCTGGTGAACAGGACTTCTGACCCACCCAGTTAAAAATGCATTTGAGGTCATGCAATGTCATTGGATTCCCATTGAATGTACCTGTCCCTTCCAGCAGGAAGTCTGACAACACCAGGTTTAAATCCAACCAATTTATTTGATAGTAAACTCACAAGCTTTCGACTCTATGGTCTTCGTCAGGTGACTGAGGTGTCCTGGTCTCCAAAAGCACACATACCAGCACAGACAGTTTACAGATTACTGATTAGAATGCGAATCTTTCCATCTAACCTGCTATTCAAGTCATAAAGTGGCCGACAATTTGAGTGGACAGAGCACTGAGCACAGGTTAAAGAGATGTGTATTGTCTCCAGACAGGACAGTAAGTGAGGTTTTTTGCTAACTCAGGCAAGTCATGGAGGTTACAGATAGTGTGACATGAAGCCAAGATCCCTGTTAAGACCATCCTCATGTGTGCAGAAGTTGGCTATCAGTCTCTGCTCAGTGACTTTGTGCTGTCATGAGTCGTGAAGGCCCCTTTAAAGAACGTTTACCCGAAGATCGGAGGCCGAATGCCTGTGACTGCTGAAGTGTTCGCCAACGGGAAGCGAGCAGTTTTGCCTGGTGATTGTTGAGCAATGTTCATTCATCCGCTGTCATAGTGTCTGCATGATCTCCCCAATGTACCATGCTTCAGGACATCCTTTCTTGCAACGTATTAGGTAGACAATGTTGGCCAAATTGCAAGAGTATGTACCGTGTACCTGGTGAATCGTATTCTCATGTGAGATGATGTCATCCATGTCAATGATCCAGCATGTCTTGCAGGGGTTGTTGTGGCAGGGTTGTGTGGTATTGTGGTCACTGTTCTCCTGAAGGTTGGGTAGTTTGCTGCGAACAATGGTCTGTTTGAGGTTGCGCGATTGTCTGAAGGCAAGAAGTGCGGGTGTGGGGATGGCCCTGGCGAGATGTTCATAATCATCAATGATGAAGACTCTGGAGAAAATGTCATAGCTTCTCTGCTCTGGGCAAGTACTGGACAACAAAGGGTACTCTGTCCACCGTGTCCCGTGTTCATCTTCTGAGGAGGTCAGTGCGGTTTATCGCTGTGGCACGTCGGAACTGTCGATCGATGAGTCGAGCCCCATATCCTGTTCTCATGAGGGCATCTTTCAGCATCTGGAGGTGTCTGTCATGATCCTCCTCAACTGAGCAAATTCTGTGTATACGGAGGGCTTGTCCGTAGGGGATGACTTCTTTAACGTAT
Organism: Sphyrna mokarran; assembly: GCA_024679065.1. Taxonomy (NCBI): domain Eukaryota; kingdom Metazoa; phylum Chordata; class Chondrichthyes; order Carcharhiniformes; family Carcharhinidae; genus Sphyrna; species Sphyrna mokarran. The sequence continues at coordinate 46,524,265 of JAGIQG010000015.1, forward strand.
TTAGGGTGGAAGCTGGAGAAGTGGAGCATTGTGAGGTTGTCTGTCGGCTTGCGGAACAGTGAGGTGCTGAAGTGACTGTCCTTGATGGAGATGCGTGTGTCCAAGAATGCAACCAATTCTGAAAATAATCCATGGTGAGTCTGATGGTGGGATGGAACTTGTTGATATCATCATACAGTTGTTTCAATGATTGTTCACCATGACTCCAAAGGAAAAAAATGTCATTGATGTATCTAATGCATAGCCTCGGTTGAAGATCCCGTGCGGTAAAGAAGTCTTGTTCGAACCTGTGCATGAAGATGTTGGCATATTGAGGTGCAAATTTGGTCCCCATGGTTCGATGTGTTGTCAGACTTCTTACTGTGTTTACCCCAGTCCAACGCCGGCATCTCTACATCATGCCTTCCAGCAGGAATATCTCTGACCGCAACCAACTCTATACTCAAAATTGTGATTAACATATTTATAGCAAGAATGGCCCAATTCATTGATTTCTATTCCAATTTGAACAGCGAAATTTCTGCATTCTTGTCTCATGGCCAGAGTTAAGTTTGAGGCTGATATTGTGGAAAAGATCAGATAGATATCTGAACAAGTTCAAAATTGCTTTATACACTCAAGCATTAAAAAAAAATTGGGGGAGGTGTAGCTTTCCCAACCCACTCGCCACGGGAATTGTAGTGGGCTGGGGATAGACCATACAATGGTCTGTTGATCTCAGGCAGCTTTTCCAGCTTTGGGGCGAGTACAGCTAGAAAATCCTGCCCTAACATAATGATGATTTGCCACATCCCAAATCTAGCTCTGATACACAAGTAATTTCACCCTTGTACATTTTCTTACTTAGAACCTATTTATTCCTAATTATAACAACTGTGTAATCCTTGTAGTATTATTAATGGATCATGGAATTATGTCCAAATAGGAATAACCATTTGCAGCAAACAATCATTAAGGAACATCAATCCACTTGAAATGTCAAGGAATGCCCTGAGCTATCTATGAGATTCCAAGAGTATGTCAATTAAGCAGCCTATTACCACAAATAAACCACTTAAGTGAAAACTAATGATCTGTCTATGATATCCAAGCTTTAAGCAATAATTGTTTACAACTGTTCGACGTGACCAATCAAAAAACAGACTGAGTGGCATTTCTAACCTGGACTAAACCATTCCTTGTAAATTACTACAGTAAGAACTTCAATGCCAGGCACTATTTAAATTTTGTTATGATCCAGTGTGGAAGAGTGCACTAGCTTCTCTTTGTTTGTCACAGTAAGGTTCATAAAAGTTATTTTGCCCCATAGATAATTTATCCAGTCAAAATATATTTTTTATTAATTAATAAAGGGACAAGCAAACCAGATTTTCTTGAGTTAAAGAAAGAGTAAGCTTATTAGTTACTAAAACCTGAAGAAAGAAAAGACTTAATAACACACAGACAGATCTCTGAATTAAGTAAGCTGATTATAAATTGTGAAATGGTGAGGCCGTTGAAGTTAAGTTGTTTCTGGCAAAATTCAGGAATTTGCTTGGTTTAGGTCTGCACAGTGTTAAAGATATTTATTTCCAGAGGGGAAGAGAGATCTTACTGCACTCTTGCTGCAGTCTTTTCCAATAACAATTGTGTTTATTTTCCTCCTGCTTATTCTTCCTTCTCTGTTTATCAGAGCCAGTTTTAATCTCTTCTCTCTATATTCATGAAAGGGAAGTTCATCAACATGTCTTATATCTCTTGTTGTAATAATCTAAATGTTTATTTTGATACAGTTTTGAAATATAAATCAACAGAAGATGGAGTCATTTTATCCTCCACAATCACCACCACTGCCCCACCCCACCCCCACCACCATCTCCCCCAGGTATAAAATTTTGCGGAACCGGTATGCAATGAAATTCAATCACATTTACATTCATACATCTATAACCATCCAAAGAATTCTCCTATTTCAATCCACATGGATGGGAGAAGCATAATGGGATGTCATAGTAGGAATATGACAGGGCAAGGCTTGATTAATCGGAATTTGATGGAGTGACATTTGATTTTGAGCATAAATATTTTGCTGAATATGATAGGTAAATAAGGAAACTAGAAAGTAAACAAATTTTACCAACACACACAATGACAGATGCTAAGGCTTAGATATTCCTACGGTTGTGGAAATGTCAACGATTTTCCAAAATGGTAGATGGGACCTGAGTCCAGGAATACTGCTTCTATTTCTGACAGCATCTATTATTACCAATGAAGAGGGAACAAGGATGGGACATGACTCCCACATGTGGGAAACCTAAGTTCAGCAAGCAATTTGAACTCGGAGCTGAGTTCAGACAGTGTCTATTTTCACTGAAGCAAGGGCTTATCCAACAATGTGGAGTTAAGAATCTTTAGAGCATTCATAAATTATAATAAAGGATGGATATGTCCGTACAGCCATAAGCTCTTACATTATTTTAGTGGATAGCCTTTTACATATTGAAAAAAAAACTGCCTATCTGTATCTGTGCAAATTTTAAAAATTCAATAACTGTTATTGAAACTATTATTAAGTGCTATCATTTTGATTTTAAGAATGCTTAACTGCTTTCCACAACCTACCATTATTATAGTGGGCCTGAAAATTCATAGTTTAATGGACAGCTCAAAGTGATTATTAAAGGATTACTTGTGTTCAGTGTGAGTTATAAATACATATGTTTGTTTTGTAAGGGATTAAGGATTTGAGATATTTTAAATCTATTGAATGGGTTTCAATGAATGGGACTGTATTTTTTACAGAGTGAAGTTTGTACTAGGTGTGGGCATTGGCTGATATGAATTGCCATACATGGGCATGAGGATTGCTGGGGTGAGGGGACGTGGGAGGTGAGGACTGGGACACAGCCCCAGAGAACTGAGATGGGCCTTTCAAACAGCACTTGGCAGTCCTTGAGGCCAGCTTTGATCCATATCTGGATATGGTGAGTCCAATACCACCCAGCCCCCCATGCCCCCGGATTGAAGATTCCACCATTTGGGGCATCTTATCCCAAGGCAGGAGTGACATGCCAGGAATTATCCCTAATCCTGCTTTGCAACCTGGGAGTGAAAGATCTGGCCAGAAAGTTTAACTGGTCCATCGAATCTGTCTCATATAATTGTGATACTTTGTGCATCACAATACAGGCTTACGTCACCTAATTGGAGATGTGTGATGATATCTTCAAACAAAAAAAACAGAGAAAAAAAAACTACGTTAATTAGGGAAAAGTCTGAAAAATTCCTTTGCGTCCTTTAAGTGATCAAAACTAGCTCAGGAGATCACATGGACCTGACTGTATATTGTAGTCTGTTTATGACCTAGGTAACAAATTGTCCCTATATTTGTCCCTATATGGGAATCTTCAACAATAGGCATAGCCTAAAGTCAAGGATATGTCATTAAGACGTTAGGACGGCAGCGTGGGCTCGTTGGGCCGAAGGGCCTGTTTCACGTGCTGTGTTGCTCTTTGTTCTTTGTTCTTTGTTGACCTTATATTCATCCTAGCCAGAAATGGTGGGGAGTGATTTTACCATCGCATTGCACCAGTTTCTGGGCACGATGTGGTGATAAAGTGGGCTGCAAAGCATTGAACATGATCAGCACCAAATTTCGTGGTCGGTGTCATTTTACGAACAGCGGATATCTGACGCCATCAGCCCCTCGCCAGAAATGGGTGAGAGGCAGGTTAAAATAGTTAAATCTATTAAAATGAACATTTACATCTGCTTACTAAGCCTGGTGCTCAATTGTCTGGACTTGGCACCCTTTTTGACCTCTCCAGGAAAGATTTGTGCTGGTGAAGAATAGACGTAGCCTTGCTGGTGGAACCAAAGGCCATTGAGGCCCCCCTAAGAGGCTGAGGGCAAGATGGTTGCCCTTTGGGCAGTGCCAGACTGGCACTTGAGAAAAGACCACTGGGCACCTGCCCAATGCCCACTGGGCAGTGCCAGGGTGGGGCTAATTGGGAAGGGGCAAGTGAGAGCGGGGCTAACAGGGGTGGGGTCCAATGCCACTCTGCAATTCATGATTACTGGGGGAGGGAGGGTGGTTGATTGATCTGGGTGATGAGAGGGGCATCTACAGGGCTTGTATCTCAGGCCGCGGGACCCCGCAATTGCAGTGGGAGGGAGCTGCTTCAGGCAGCCTGCACTATCCAGGACGTGACAGCTCTCTCTTTTCTGTCAGACCCCTGCTGCTGCTAATGTGCATGTGTAAAATCAAAGGCCTGCACATGCGCAACATCTCCCTCTGCAGTCTTTCAGGCACATGAAGCCCCATCCACAGGCTTGTGCAGTATGAATCTGACGCACTTAAATTCTTGCAGACAGAGTGCGCATGGAGGGGGACTGAAAACTAGTCTAAAAGTCGGGTCTGAAACTTTCCCAGTTTCAAGTCCACCCAAACGTAGAATGAAAATGGTAAAATTGCGCCCAAGGGGTGGCAATTTCCAGCCACACTCGCCCCAAAACTGGAAAAACTCACCTGACTTTGCATGGACCTCCCCCCCACCCCCCTGCCCCCCCCCCCCCCCCCCCCCGCCCCCTTAAAGTCATGGGCTTTCGATCATGATGCACTAAAATACTCAGATAAAAGAGACAATTAGAAAGAACAAAAAGATATAAAGAAAGATTACATTTTAACCATTGAATTTTCTGCCAATTTTTTCCATCATGAATTAAATCTCTGGGGGGAATTGTATATTTTGTCAAGAGGTTAATATTCGATTGATCACACATCACACCTTGTCTAATGTAACCCATTTTACATTAGCAACTGAAGTTAATATTCTCTTCGGAAACTTTATCCATCAGGAGGAAACTTGACAGAAAATCTCAAATGTAGCTTGATGACTGTAAACACAAGTGGCGGAAGGAATATTTTTACAAAAGCTTCATGATGTCAAATCTCGAAAGCACCAATTTTGGAAGGGTTGTGAATGCTTATTGTCTCTGTGATGAAAAACTGCTTAAGTTAATCTTTGGGGGTAAGTTTGGGATAATTTAGAATCGATAAGTAGCTGAATGAGTCAATCAATTTAATTTACGTTATTGTTTGGTCAAATAATTTGGTTCTAAAGCAGCAACTGATTTGGAGTTTTAAAGATTTTCTTCAAGAAATTAAATGTCAAAATGTTAACATTTAAACATTTTAAAATTGAACAATAAATTTCGAAACTATGCTTACGAAACAATTTTATTTCTTATCTGTAAAGTTACTGCTTTATTGGCTTTGTTAATTATATTAGTCCGTGACTGCTAATTGTATTATTCTATTAGTATCTGTTTTACATGATGATATTGTCAACTTGGCCAATTGCAATACTACATGACACTGTTAACTGTATTACTTTACAATGATGTATATTCCCTCTTGCCATGAGAAGTCATCTCTTTTCCAGCACAACTCAATTTGCAATGCAAGTTTACCTTGTGGGCCATATAACATGTGTCCCAACAACTGTTTAATTATTCAAAACATCTTGGAACACAATAGAAGGAATCAGCTTATTCTGTTGCAAGAGCCATAGAATCATAGAATCTCTACAGTGCCATATGGCCTATCAAGTATATACTGACAACAATTCCACCCAGGCCCTAACTCCTTATATTTAAACTATTAATCCCCCTGAAACTAAGGAACAAGTTAGCATGGCTAATCAACATAATTCACACAGTTTTGGAGTGTGGAAGGAAACAGAGCACCCTGAAAAAACCAATGCAGACAGGGAGAGAACATATAAACCCCACGCAGACAGTCACCCAGGCTGGAATTTCAGCCAGTTTCTGGCGCTGTGAGGCAGCAGTGCTAACCACTGTGCTACCCTACCACCCATAACTAAACATGGAGATGGATATGGAAAAACACTGGGGATAAGCTGTCGAGAAAGGGAGGGGGTATTTGCCCCCAGATGCCTAACACATACTACCCTGGCTCACAGGGAGTAAGGAAGTTGAGGTCTCATAAGACAGGCTACTTTGCTAATAATTCTCATATGGTGATCTGAATATTGCAATTGATAGGTCTGCTTTGGGCTTTGACATATCATACACAATGTTCAATATTTTGCAAGCTGAAAGACAATGGAATGAGGTTTTAGTTGATTTGAGCACACCTTTGGGATGTGCGAGGAAACCGGAGCACCCGGAGAAAGCCCACACAAGCATGGAGGGAATGCGCAAACTCCCACAGACACAGGCTCAAATCCATGTATCTGCACAGCACAGCGATAGTCACTGAGCTGTCATGTTGCCCATCAAATGGTCCAGGTCAAGCGTACACTAACGACATGAAGCACTAGGATGCTCTCGAAAAAAAAATCCAAGAGCAGCCCTCTCACGACCCATCGCGTGTATGCCCCTTGTTAGACAACAAGGTGGACTGAAGACATCATTCATTAATAACTTTCCACTTTCTTTAACTGAATTGCTTTTTACTACATAACAATAAAAGTGTAAATCACCCAGGCCATTTATAGTCTCACTAGCAGAAACTGCAAGCACTTGTACCTTTGTGTAACTAAACATTTCTTTGCCCTCAGCCAAGAATACATAATAAGGCTTGACTGAGAGCCCAAAATCCTTTAGCACATTGAAACACATGTGCCTGAGGGAAACCATTGCTTGATTGACAGCTTTGGCTGTCTGATCGATGATGTCAATTTCACAATGTTTATTTACTATGAATGGGCTTGGGAGAAGGTACAGGGTTTTCTTTGGGGAGCAATAGCTTAGCATGGGGGACATAAATAATAATGGGGGTTGTTTGGGAGCACAGTTTGGCATGGGAACATATGGGTTTGGGGAGCATATCTTGGCATAGGGTGTCCCGAGGGGCCAAGAAAATGGGGACATGAGCAAGCATGGATGGAGCATAAGAAACGTGTGTGGGGGTAGATATGGGGGCAGGAGTGGTGTGGTGAGGGTTGAGAATGGCAGGAGCATTCTGTTTTTATTTTATGATGAAGTTTCATAGCACCAAGGCAGACCTTTAAAACAACCCATCCTATCATCCAGCAGCCTATGTAGTTGCCTCCAAATCTTTTCCAGGGTCAGCTGGCTCGACTGCAGCCCTCACCTGCCAATCAACCCCGCTCACTGCTGTGCAGGTTTAATAATAATCACTGAATCCCATATCATTTACTCTTTATATTTGATCAGATTCAGAAACTATAAATCTTTATCACATCTCTACAGAGCAAAGTAAATATTAGCAAGGCTATTTGCTTAGGAGTGTTTATGAATGGAGAGAGATTGGTGCACTCAAGGACAAACCAGAAGCCAGAGACATAGGATGTGCTCAAAATTGGACCCCAGGAGCTGAAATTTATATAGAGGGAATAAAGTACTCACCCCTGGTGTAAAAATCTGGATCAAAACAGTGCGCTTGGCAAACTGACCCAGAGCCATTTAATTCCCCATTAACGAGGAAGTCTTATCACTTACCAGAAAAATGGCTGGCATCTCCCTTGCCCCAACAATACCACCAAAGAGCAAGGACTGCTTCTGGAACTTCACTCAGTCCATGAAAAAGAAGAGGTAATGGAGCTCAGACAATGGTAACTCCAGGACATTCCTGGAGAAGGCTGGATATGAGAGGGAGAGGAGAGGGAAATGTAAAAGGAGAATTAGTGTTCCTTGTTGGGGGTGGAGTGCACTGATAGCCTGAGACTGGCCAAGCAGGAAGCAACCTCCTTTATTTTATGGGTAAAATACCAGCAGCAGCCCAAGGAGTTCATTAAGTGGCCATTAACTGGCCACTTAAACATCTGAATTGACACAGAGGCAAGTGGACCAGCTAACACCTCCCCCACCTTAGGTAAAATATTTGCGGAGACAGATGAGGGTAGATTTACAACAGGTATGGCACCACTGCCTTGATGCTCCATTTTATAGCTCTTTCCTATATGTCATTTTGCCATCACTCACCTGACGAAGGGGCAAAGCTCCGATAGCTAGTGGTGTTTGCTACCAAATAAACCTGTTGGACTTTAACCTGGTGTTAAGAGACTTCTTACTGTGTTTACCCCAATCCAAAGCCGGCATCTCCACATCATGTCATTCTGCCCCCAGAGAGGGGGTAAAATTCAACCCCAGCCTGTATTTCAATAATTGCTATCCGCTGCCACTACACGTCTCTTGAGAGGCAGCTGGTCGTTTTAGTACATTTAAACTTGAGTTGAATTCCTGATGGGTATGGATACATGCAGACGAGTCTTGTGGGTGGATAAGAGAAGAGATGTGAGGCTAACAGTGTCCAACAATAATTTATCTGCTATCTCCACGGACAGTATGTAAAAAAAAAACTCATATTTTGATATCAGCCTGATGTAGCCCTTTAAAAATCACAGTATGCCTCACAGGGATCAAGTAATCCTAAGGAGCATAGACCTGATGGCTTAACTTGTCACAAGCCTGGTACTTGCTTTAGCCCTTCACAGGAATACCTGAAAAGCCAATGATTTCATGGCTTGTGATATTGCACCTTGAAATCAGACCTTTCTGCATTCATTTCATTTTACCTGAAAACAGATGTGACAAGCATCATTTTCTCCCTTTTACAGATACAGGGATAAGAACATAAATAAAATGAACAAGAAATTTGAACAGAGGAACTCTTATGTATACTCATAATGCATAGTTCTTTACCCATAAGTTTAAAATTGCCCACAGAACTTTCACTATTATCAGTCAGTAAGGAAACGATGAGAGTTTCACGTTAAAATATTTTCCCAATGGTTAGGGGGCTTAACCATGAATTATTTTAAATGTCAGTTCCCGATAGCAAGTTCGCTCAGTGTTTGACTTTTAAACAAGGCTGTCAGCAGAACTCATTCACTTCCTGTTCATCCCCTTCAATAAAAGTCATGCAATCGTTGATTTGTTGTGACTGATGCTTAACTAATTTGTGTCACGTATTCCATCTATCCTCCTTTAGGCAAACTCGGCATCTAAGAATATAAAGAAGTTCTTGAATAACTTGGCAGCCAATCTGGAAAGAAGGGCTGGAGCAATTTTGCCTCCCAGCTGTAACTGAAATGCAATTAATCACAGAATCCATATTCAAAAACAAACTGTTCTCGCCAGCATCAACTATATCTATGGATTTTTTTGAAGTCAATCTAAAGCACTGAAGTAATTAGTCTCTGGCTCTGATGAATTGTTCAGCTGTGACCTGATAAACCTACAGAAAACATAATATTAGCTATCAAGAGCCCATGGAAGTACAGCGCGGCAGAGAAACACTTAGGTTAGATGTGATTCCAGGCAGCTTACCGGAGTCGAAGATTAGCTAAGCAGTAATTGAACACTTCTGCAGGATGCTGATACACCAGCTGTTGAAGATATCCCTGTGGAAGCGTCAAGCCATCCAGAGAAGCTACATTGGCGTCTTTCAGCTGGCAATGTTACTGCTGAATGGTCACACACAACTCTGAAGGGGAATCTGTTGGAAAGTGGATCAAGCACTTGGCAATGCTGTATCTATCCGGGCAGCTTGCTTTTCATATTATCCAGAGATAAGTCCTGGTGAAGGTTGGACATCTGATCTTCGAGCATGAGTGCCCCTAGTTTGAATTTTTCAAAGAATATGTTGGTGGAAATATGAAGCCAGCAGTAGCTTAAATTTAGATAAAGTGACATTGCTGGTGAAAAAATGTCCCAAAGCAATTCCCAGAGAGGAAGTATTGTTAAGAAAAATAACTCATATTTTGATATCAGCCTGATGTAGCCCTTTAAAATTCACAGTATGCCTCATAGGGATCAAGTAATCCTAAGGAGCATAGACCTGATGGCTTAACTTGTCACAAGCCTGGTACTTGCTTTAGCCCTTCACAGGAATACCTGAAAAGCCAATGATTTCATGGCTTGTGATATTGCACCTTGAAATCAGACCTTTCTGCATTCATTTCATTTTACCTGAAAACAGATGTGACAAGCATCATTTTCTCCCTTTTACAGATACAGGGATAAGAACATAAATAAAATGAACAAGAAATTTGAACAGAGGAACTCTTATGCATACTCATAATGCATAGTTCTTTACCCATAAGTTTAAAATTGCCCACAGAACTTTCACTATTATCAGTCAGTAAGGAAACGATGAGAGTTTCACGTTAAAATATTTTCCCAATGGTTAGGGGGCTTAACCATGAATTATTTTAAATGTCAGCTCCCGATAGCAAGTTCGCTCAGTGTTTGACTTTTAAACAAGGCTGTCAGCAGAACTCATTCACTTCCTGTTCATCCCCTTCAATAAAAGTCATGCAATCGTTGATTTGTTGTGACTGATGCTTAATGAAAAAATAGATGATCAGCATGCTGGCAGGGGCAAAAGTAGCATTGGATAGAGACTTGAGAAGGAAGTTGTAGAGGATGATTGTAGAAGTGTTGTATTCCCAAACACTGACAACAAGGACTTGTAACACACAATACTTGATTCACTAACTGAGCAGCTTCTCCGTGCTTGCATTGTGCTCATGTTCTATGAGGAGCTCCCATGGTCGTGACACATGACTCCTTTCACAGTTGCGTCATCACATGATCACTCAATTTACACATTATTTAAGTTCGGATAGTCAGTGGTATTGAGATGTAACAGCGTGTGTGAACAATAACTATATTAAGCTTCAAATAACACACAGGTGAGCAGGCTAATAATACATAACTATTTACATCCAGTGAGACTCAGATTAAGCTTTTGCAGCTAATGCATAGTCCATTGCGTCTCCTCCTCCATCCCCTTTTCTTTGTTATGTAAAAATTCGATTCAGAGGTGTAATGGATCAAGAGTGACTCAAGGTGGCTGGAATCAACAATATGAATAACGTATACACAAAGTCAGACTGAATTACAATGTGACTATTTTACTTGGCTCCCTGGTTCCAACTGTGAGACCCATGGCTTGTGCCCTTCAGCTCTCGTCAATGACAATCCACAGGGTGTGGCCCAATCATGTAGCCCTCAGGAAACATTCCTTCCCTCTAAAATTTGAAATAGACATGTGGAGAATCAAAGAACAGGATTAGTAAGGACACGATAGGCTTTAAATAAAAGGGACAACCAGGAAAATGCCTCAAGCGTTTAATTGGTCTGAGAACTTCCAAGCTCTGATAGAATGCCTCAGTTTGGTGAAATAAAGCTAAGATGGGAGAACCATTTTTTTAAAAATCTGCCATAATCAATTACCATATCCAGAAATAACTTCAGGTGGTGACATAATCCTGGAATCATGTGTTCGGTTGATCGCATCATGTGGTTATATGCTAGTTGGTTGTAGTTTTTCCCTGGTTGCTGTCCTTAGTGGGTGACTTGGAGTGTTGCAGCTTGTGTTGGTGTTGGTTCCTATACCTGTAGGAGGGAGTGGCAGTTGCATACGGAGCACCGTCTGAGGCATTAATGGTGGAGTGGAAAAGAAAAGTTGATGCACACCAGCTCAGAATCAGATTCTGAATGGACTGGGAGATCAGAATGAAAGGTCATTACATTTATTTGAGACCACAGTAACAAAACGTTCTTAATCATTCATCATGGAAAAGAAATTCAAGCTGTTAAAGTGTTGTTAATTTGCTTTTGTTCAATGCTATCGATGAACTTCTGTTATATATGTGTTTTCTTAAACTATGGAAATGCTTTGGGGAGAGTAGGTAGCCAGTTTGTGTACGGGAGCAATATGCTGGGAGCCAATCACTCTCTCAATGTTAATAGAGATGATAGCTCACACAAATTCACAAACCAGTCGCCAAATGTGAAATTCTTTCACTCAGTGCTTTTAAGCTATCTCTCTTATCATTCCTGACAGACATCAAGGCCTGAATTTTCCTGTCCCAAATTCAGGCAGAGCAGAGATGAGATGGCAAGCAAGATGGCTACTGAACTCTGTATCCAGAAGACCTGACCCTGTTTTTACCAGCACGCATCCCACCCCCCCCCTACAAATGCTCACAGAACAGCATTCCTTGTTGACTTTGGGTGCAATCTTATGAGTCTCAAGGGAACATGCCAGTAAATTCTGGCCTCTGTCTCTGTTTTTGCCCTCCACCATGTTGTGCACTGCTGGAAGAGCAGAGGCGGCGAACCCAATCCCATATCATGAATTAAGCTTATTGAAGCCACATTTAAAGACCCAACTTCACATGCCACACAATTTTCCTGGAGGTGGGGAGAAATCGGGAGCCCTCAGGAATAATAGTCAAATGAGTGTAAGTGTGAACAGTAGTGGAGTCCAGTCAGCAGCAAGGACATTTTTATTGAATTGTTTGAACTGGCTGGAAGTTTTATTGTGTGTATTAAATAGTTTTGAGAATTCACTATGGGAAAGCCAGTGCTAAGGTCATTATCAATTCAAGGGCTGTGAACATAATTGGCATTGCATGGGCAACAGGGCATTCAACCAGATTGCTCAGATATTACCTGGAACGCAGGAAAGGTGCGCCTGGAAATGGGACATTTTTACACAGAGCTGGCCAAGGCACTGCAGTGGCAATATTCACAGTGAGTAACAGTGCCCAGGTGCAGGGAAGAAGGGAAGATACTGGAATGGGTAAAGCTAGCTGGACATATCAGAAAGGCAGTGAAGAAGCAGAAGGAGACCATTTGGCTCATCAAGCCTGACCCACAGCAATCCTATGCAGATCCTATTCCCACAACCCCACGTATTTGCTCTACTAATCCACCTGACACTAATGGTCAAAGTTAGCAAGGCAAATCCACCTAACCAGCACACCTTTGGACTGTAGAAGGAAATTCAAGCATCTAGAGGAAACCCACTCATGCACGAGGGGGAATGTGCAAAATCCACACAGAAAGTCGTGATGTGGAGGTGATGGCGTTGGACTTGGGGAGGCACACTAAGTAGTCTCACAACACCAGGTTAAAGTCCAATAGGCTTATTTGGTAACTCGAGCTTTCAGAGTACTACCGCTTCATCAGCTGAGTATGAGGTTCACAAACAGGGCATATATGGACACAAATTCAATTACAAGATAATGCTTGAAATGTGAGTCTTAACGGGTAATCAGGTACAGGTAATGTGAGTGGATAGAAGATTAAGCACAGGTTAAAGAGATGTGAATTGTCTCAAGCCAGAACAGTTAGTAAGGTTTTGCTAGTCCAGGCAAGTTGTGGGGGTTACAGATAGTGTGACATAAACCCAAGATCCCGGTTGAGGCCGTCTTCATATGTGCAGAACTTGGCTATCAGTCTCTGCTCAGCAACTCTGCACTGTCGTGTGTGTTGGAAGCCACCTTGGAGAACCGAAGATCAGAGGCTGAATGCCTTTCACTGAGAAAGAGTTCCCCGCCAGGAAGGAACACTCTTGCCTGGTGATTGTCGAGCAGTGTTCATTCATCCATTGTTGTAGTGTCTGTATGGTCTCCCCAGTGTACCAAGTCATGGGAGATAATTCCCTGCAGCGTACCAGGCAGACAATGTTGGCCAAGTCACAAGAGTATGTACTGTGTACCTGGTGGATGGTGTTTTCACATGAGGTGGTGGTATCCGTGTCAATGATCCGGCATGTCTTGCAATGGTTGCTGTAGCAGAGTTGTGTGGTGTTGTGGTCACTGTTCTCCTGAAGGCTGGTAATTTGCGACGAACAATGGTCTGTTTGAGCTTGCACAGTTGTCTGAAGGCAAGAAGTGGGGATATGGGGATGGCCCTAGTGAAATGTTTGTTTTCATCAATGACATGTTGGAGACTCCGAAGAAGATGTCATAGTTTCTCCACTCCAGGGAAGTACTGGATGACTAAGGATACTCTGTTGGCCTTGGCCTGTATTTGTCTTCTGAGGAGGTTGGTGCAGATTTTCGCTGTGACACGTCGGAACTGTCAATTGATGAATCGAGCAGCATATCCTGTTCTTACAAGGACTGTAGGTGGCTATTGCGTTCCTCCTCATCTGAGCAAATCCTATGTACACAGAGGCCTTGTCCTTAGGGAATTCCTTCTTTAACATGTTGAGGGTGGAAGCTGGAGAAGTGGAGCATTGTGATATTATCTGTGAGCTTGCGGTACAGTGAAGTGCTGAGGTGACCATCCTTGATGGAGATGATATATCCAAGAATGCAACCAATTCCAAAGAGAAGTCCATGGTGAGTCTGATGGTGGGATGGAATTTCTTAACGTTGTCATATAATTGTTTCAGTGATTGTTCATCATGAGTCAAAAGGAAGAAAATGGATCTAGTGTATGGCATTGGTTGAAGGCCCTGTGTGCTGAAGAGGTCTTGTTTGAACCTGTGCATGAAGATTGAGGTGTGAATTTGGTCCCCAAAGCTGTCCCATGTATCTGGATGAAGAACTGGTTATTGAAGTGAAGACATTGCAGTCCAGGATGAAGCGGATGAGTTGTAGAATTGCGTCTGGAGATTGGCAATTATTGGCATTGAGTACTGAGGCAGTTGTAGCAATGCCATCATCGTGGGGGATGCTGGTGTAGAGTGCCGAGACATCCATTGTGACAAGAAGTATTCCTCGTTCAATGCTCCATGTGCGCTGAGTTTCTGTAAGTTCACAGTGTCACGACGGAAGCTGGGGGTTCCTTGTATGATGGGTTTTAGGATGCCCTTGACATAGCCAGAGAGGTCCTCACACAGGGGCCGATTGCCTGATACAATGGGATAGCCAGATGGGTTGACATTGTGTATCTTTGGGAGGCAATAAAGACCTTCAATAAGGTGAGCATGAGGAATGAGAGCATGCAGGTTGCGCTAATAGTTTTAAACAGTCTGTTGAGTTGGCAGGTGTGTTCTTTAGTCAGATCTGCAGATAACTGTCTAGTGTTCCTCATTGTTCAGTTGTTGGTACATTTTTTTCTACAATCCATTCTGTTCAGTATGATGGTAGCCCTTCTTTGGTCTGCTGGTTTGATGAAAATGTTGCAGTTGGTCTTGAGTCCTCATGAGGTTACCCACTCTCTCACTGGAGGAGTTCATGTGCTTAACATCCAAAGACATGGATTTTGCAAGCTCATCAGTTCCATGGACATCCCTATTCACAACTTCATGAGTCACATGATGTCAGGGAACTCTGACCATCTGCACCAAATAATGGACTTCAAACAGTGATTCCTGAGACCCTTCCTCACAGCCCAGCAAAGAATCACAACAACTACCCTCTTCCCCTCCAAGGGGTCTCCTGTACCTGACTCAGGCACCTCCTCCTGCATGTACCATAGACACCTCCTCCTGCACCAGCCTCAGATACCTCCTCTTGCGCACAAATGCTGTACTCCTCATCCAGAGCTATTTGGGAAGGGCCTCTGAGGCAGCAGAGCAAAGGCTTCAGGGGAGTCTGCAACAGTTTAACTATTTCATTTCTGTTTCTTTCTGCTGGATCATCAGGGAATTAACATATCAAACAGCAAGGTGGGTGTAAAAACAAGCACTCAAACTCTGAGCCGCTGCCAGCACTTCTCAGAAAACCCAATACTGTTTACTATTAATTCAAGATGATTTTCCAAAAATATGGCAGCAGAGGGAAATCTTTCATTGGATCTGCTCCTCAGTCAGTTCACTTCCACATCCAAGTTAGGTTTGTGGAGGTCAATGGGAGACCTGTCTCCAGGCCAGTATTGCCCTGGGAACAACAAAATCACACTTCACACCAGGATGGAGATATGATGTGAGATTGGTGCCAAGTCCTGATTTCCCAATCCTGATAGGAAAATCCGGTCATTAGCATCCACCAATGAGCCAGCCTACACAACGAGGGCAATGTGGCTAAATTTCAAAGAACAAAGAACAAAACAGCACGGGAAACATGCCCTTCGGCCCAACGAGTCCACACCGCCACCCCGATGTTCCCATCTCTACCTGCGATCCCTATCCATGTTTATAGATCTATGGATTAAAAACCAAATTTGAGACAATTTAGGGAGAATTTGTTTTGCCAATTAGCCTAAGAGCACATCTTTGGGATGTGGGAGGAAACCGGAGCTCCCGGAGAAAACCCATGCATGCACGGGGAGAATGCGCAAACTCCCACAGACACAGGCCCAAATCCATGTATCTGCACAGCACAGCGATACTCACTGCGCTGTCATGTTGCCCATCAGAAGGTCCAGGTCAAGCGTACACTAACAACATGAAGCAGTAGGATCCCGGACTCTAGAACAGTTCTTGAAAATTCCAGAACTAACTCTTCCCCCCACACCCACCCACAGTCATTTAAAATCCTAGGGTTCCTTGTATTTCAATACATCAGATTTCTACCTCACGTGAATCTATATTGCAGTTCATGTCCAAAAGCAGGAAGGCCTGGGCAGCACCTTGGCACAGTGGTTAGCATTGTTACCTCACAGCGCCAGGGACTTTGGTTCAATTCTGGCCTCAGGTAACTATGTGGAATTTATACATTCACTCCATGTCTGCATGGGTTTCCTCTGGGTGCTCTGGTTTCCTCCCATATTCTGAATGGCTCTCTTCTGCACTGTAGGGATTCTATGATTCTATCAGCTTGCTACATATTCTCAATGTTCAAAATAATAAGTGATGAAAGTTGAATAAATATGCATAAAATATAAAGGCTATTTATTTACATTTCTTATAGAATAATGGAAAGAATTACCAAACCCGTTCTCCAAAGCCCCAGTATGAATCTCAGACACTTTGATTGATTTAATCATGGTAAAGTAGTTGTCCTGTTGTTATATTCTGCATGGTGTAAACACCCCGTTTGTTATAGAGCAACAAATCTTCTAACTCCCCATAAACACTACAATCGGAGAGCTATTCATCATCCATGTAATTTAGTTGACAGTTCTAGTTGCCTATTTATTGATTACAAGCAATCACCTTTCCTCTGTACTCTTTTCTTAAAAATGGAATCATTTTGTCAACTGAAGTAACCCATTGTTCAGCAAATGATTGACATAGAAACACAAGAAAACATGGAACAAGGAAAGGCAATTTGACCAAAGTTTAATAATATGTATTAAATAATGGAAGAAAACTGAAGGTTTATTAAACTTCCTTTAGGTTCCACAAGCGCCCATTTAGCATGTGTACACTGAAAGATTTCAGATAGTGGATTCTCTTAAGTTTCCACAAGTTC
This sequence comes from Sphyrna mokarran, assembly GCA_024679065.1. Lineage (NCBI taxonomy): Eukaryota > Metazoa > Chordata > Chondrichthyes > Carcharhiniformes > Carcharhinidae > Sphyrna > Sphyrna mokarran. The sequence continues at coordinate 46,541,340 of JAGIQG010000015.1, forward strand.
TCACTTCAGTCCTCAAAATCATTAATGGATCACATCATTTGAGTTTAATCTAGCAACTGAATGCATTAAACAAAATAATCTAGTAATGATAAACTATAATTAAATATTTGTAGTAGTAAGACCTTTAACTACTCAATTAGACAAAATAATGAGAAATATAATTGAATACTAAGCTACATTTACTGCATTATAAAAACACGCTTCAAAAATATTTCATGAGCGATCATGCAGGCCCCATGGTCAAGAATGCCATGATATAAATGCACGTATTAGTAAAAGGAAGGACGTGTTGGAAAATCTTTTCATCTTGCACACAAACACAAAAAGGCAAAATTTCAAATGGTCAGAACAATTTATACCACAACAGAAAAAGATTCTGATTGGTTGGCACGTTGACTCCATCTGGCTGAGGCAGTACCACAATGGAAACAGAGGGAAATTATAGGCTTGCCCAAGCTCCTGGGCAATTCAAACAATACACAAGGCTTGAATATATTCCTTTTGTAAACAGAGAACGGTTTTCTGTGTATGAATGTATGTCAACCTAGCAAATGTAAATGAGATATGTTATGAGTTTGATGGCCACCTTAAATTGAATGTTAGTTTAAAGTTAAAGTTTAAAATTTATTTATTAGAGTCACAAATAGGCTGATATTATCACTGCAATGAAGTTACTGTGAAAATCCCCCAGTGGCCACACTTCAGATACAGTGAGGGGGAATTTTAGCATGGCCAATGCACCTAACCAGCTCATCTTTCAGACTGTGGGAAGAAACCAGAGCACCAGAGGAAACCCTTGCAGACGCAGGTAAAACGTGCAGAGTTTGCGCAGTCACTCAAGCCAGAAATCGAGCCCTGACGCTTGGAAGCAGGAGTGCTAACTACTATGCCATCCTGCCATCCTTGGTGTAGCTATTAGTATACTCAGGATTGTTCAGCAAGTACTGTCCAATCATGGAATCACACCTGACAAATGGATATTTTGCTCTGGGTTTGCACGAACATGCTGGTTGAGTACTTTGCCTATTATGAACTATCAAAGTAACATGTAGTTTGATTCAGTGAGCCAGTCATTGGGGTTTATGGCCTACATACATTGCATTGGCCAGCACTGACGTTCATACAGTCTACTAAATTGTGTGTTTGCCGGAATATCTTTTTGGACTATTTTCCTGTCAATGGAAAATACCACTCCCATAGCCACTACACAGTAACAATGTGAAATGACTTGCTTCACCTGTTGTTGGAATTTTTGAGATACGTTGCCTTTTTAGGGTATTTTGAGGTATTCAGGACACTTTTCCACTCTGAAAGTGGGAGCCTTTAATCTTTTTGTAGGATAAGTAGTGAAAAATGATCCAATCACTTGCCAGAAATCAGCACTCATTTCTCCTGTGGTATATAGAATATGGAATTTAATCCGGATAAATGCGAGGTGATGCATTTTGGCCGGAATAACGTAGAGGGGAGTTATAGGATAAAAGGTAAAACTATCCGGAGTATAGAGATGCAGAGAGACCTGGGGGTACAGGTTCACAAGTCTCTGAAGGTGTCAGTACAGGTGGAGAATGTGGTAAAAAAAGCGTATGGTATGTTAGTCTTCATAGGAAGGGGTATAGAATACAAGAGTAGGAGTCTGATGTTGCAGGTGTATAGAACGTTGGTTAGGCCTCATCTGGAGTACTGCGTCCAGTTCTGGTCGCCGTACTACAGGAAGGATGTAGAGGCCCTGGAGAGAGTGCAGAGGAGATTTACCAGGATGCTGCCTGGTATGGAAGGGCTGTCTTACGAGGAAAGATTGAAAACACTGGGGTTGTTTTCCCTTGAAAGACGTCAGCTGAGAGGGGATCTATTAGAGGTATATAAGATTATGAGGGGTATAGATAGAGTAAATGGTGGTAAGCTTTTTCCACCATTAGATTTGGATAGAACGAGGGGTCACGGCCTTAGGGTGAGGGGGCTATGTATAAGACTAATATTAGAGGGCATTTTTTCACACAAAGGGTAGTGGGGGTGTGGAATGCACTACCGAGTAAGGTGGTGGGAGCAGGCACACTAGGGTTGTTTAAGGGTCTCTTGGACAGCCACATGAGCGGTCTGCAGATAGAGGGATATAGCAGGACTGTTTGAATATCGGGAGGACCAAATAGTAGTAGACTATCTTTTAGTTTCGTCTCGGAAATGTCTTAGTTTTTTTTAGCATGTTTAATTAAGTCTTATTTGTTTCCGCAGGCAATTCGGTCCACCATGTTGACCAACAAGGTGCATGCATGCGGCATGTCCTGCGAGAGCTGCTCTTGGAGGTTGCTTCAGGAGTTGTCTAGTGCTTCACGTCGTCAGTGTATGCTTAAACTGGACCATCTGATGGGCAACATGACAGCTCAGAGACTATCGCTGTTGCTGTGCTGACACATGGATTTGGGCCTGTATCTGCGGGAGTTTGTGCGTTCTCCCCGTGGTTGCGTGGGTTTCCTCCGGGTGCTCCGGTTTCCTCCCACATCCCAAAAATGTGCTCTTAGGCTGATTGGGCAACAAATTGTCCCTATATTGGTCCCTATATGGGAATCTTCAACAATAGGCATAGCCTAAAGTCAAGGATATGTCATCAAGACGTTAGGACGGCGGCGTGGGCTCGTTGGGCTGAAGGGCCTGTTTCCCGTGCTGTGTTGCTCTTTGTTCTTTGTTTTTTGTAGAACAATACAGCACAAACAGACCCTTCAGCCCACGAGTTGCGTCGATCACATCTACCAATCCACAGACCTATCTATAACCCCCTATCCTATTCTTTTCCATATACTCATCCAGAAGTCTTTTAAAAGACCCCAGTGAGTTTGCCTCAACAACCTCCGACGGCAGTCGGTTCCATTCACTCACCACCCTCTGCGTGAAAAACCTACCCCTGACATCTCCTTTGTATTTGCTTCCCTGCACCTTAAATCTGTGTCCTCTCGTACTGACCATTTCAGCTCAGGAAAATAGTCTCTGAGAGTCCACCCTATCTATCCCTCTCAACATTTTATAAACCTTTATCAGGTCGCCTCTCAACCTGCGTCTCTCCAGTGAGAAGAGTCCCAGCTCCCTCAACCTATCTTCATAAGGCCTGCCTCCCAATCCAGGCAGCATCCTTGTAAATCTCCTCTGAACTCTCTCAATAGCCTCTACATCCTTCCTATAATGCTGCACACTCAGCTCCAGCCCATCAGCTTTATATCTAATCAGCACGAGCCTATTGCCTGCAAACATTTCTTTTGTAAATTTTGATTTACAGAAGTAATGAGTAGGCAAAAGGAACAGGAAGAAACAAGTAGTCATTTTGTTAGGAATCCATATCTCCAAGAACCGTGCCCAGAATTTTCCTGTCCCGTCCACCATGGGAATTGGAATGGACGAGGGGCAGGCCATGGAAAAGTCCATGGACCTTGAGCGAGATTTTATCATTTTGGGATGAACAAAGCCATGAAATTCCACCCCATATCTTTTTTTTAAAACAGAAGTTGAAGGACTTTGAATTATTTGAATGCTCTTCCAAATGTTTCTATTTAAGTTACAAGTGCACTTTGGTCTGTGAGCAAGCTGTGGAGTCTGCACATTCTCCAGGCATCTACATGAGTTTCTTCCAGGTGCTCCAGTTTCCTCCTAAAGTCCGATAGACGTGCTGGCTAGAAATAGCATTGGCCATGCTGAATTCTCCCTCAGTGTACCCACAGGTGCCGGAGCGTGGCAGCACAGGGGATTTTCACATAACTTCATTGCAGTGTTAACGTAAGACTACTTGTGATACTAAAATTAAACTTTAACCTTAAAATACAAGGCAAATAATGGAAAGCAGTAGATGCAGTATGGAAACTTTGATTGTAAAGGGCAGAATGGGCAATGTTAACCGGGGGGGCATAATCTTGGCTTTTACTCCTACAAGGAACATTAAAAAGAATCAGCTTTTAATGGGAATGCAAAGCTAATTCTAAAACCTACTTCAGGTTTTTTACATGTTTAAATCGGGTTTTCACTACATTTCTGTTCAAGTTATAAATACAGAACAGGAGCAGCGCCAAGAAAATTCCTGATCAAGATGTTGATCTCACAGAGAACGGTCACTTGGACAAATAGAAAAATGAAAGGCATCTAATCAATAACAATGACACCAAATTAGTGGCATTCAAATATAGAAAATGAGGAGAGACTAAGTAGTTTACAATTATATTCACTGGAGTTTAGAAGAGTGAGAGGGGATCTCAAGGAAACTTATCAAATTCTAACAGGGTTAGACACAGTAGATTCAGAAAGAATATTCCTGATGATGGGGGAGTCCAGAACAAGGGGGCGTAGTTTGAGGGTAAGGGGGAAGCTTTTTAGAAATGAGGTGAAGAGAAATTTCTTCACCCCAAGGATGGTGAATGTATAGTATTCACTACCACAGGAAGTAGTTGAGGCCAAAACCGTGTGTGCTTTCAAGAAGAAATTAGATATATCTCTTGGGACTAAAGGGATCAATGGATATGAGGGGAAAGCGGATATCAGGATATTGAATTCAGTGATCAGCCATGATAAAATGAATGGTGGGCGGGCTCAAAGGGCCAAATGGTCTACTCCAGCTTCTTGTTTCTATGTTTACATGTTTCTAAAATAAATCGGAATAGGAAAAAATTGAAATATCAGAATTTCATTGTGAAAAACCAGTACAACTTGTTTCAGTGGACAAATTTGATAGCTTGGTAGTATGTGGGGACAAGAATAGAAACTGGTGATTCACCCACAATAGACTCCACTCTTGGCATTGCCCAGTGCTTGGTGGATAGTGCCAGGGGCACAGGTTGGCACTGCCAGGGTCCATGTACAGGGGACACTAGACCTCCTGGCGCCTGACCGCCTGGGGTGGGGGGGGTGGGGGGGCAATTCCCCCCCACCTTCATTCCAGCAGGGTCTGCCACTGGTTCTCTGAACGTGATGTGGAGATGCTGGCATTGGACTGGGGTAAACTCAAATAACAGGTTAAGTGTAAAGATTCGCATTCTAATCAGTAATCTGTAAACTGTCTGTCCTGTTATATGCTCTGTCTGAGGCCAGAACTCTCCATTCGCCTGACGAAGGGGCAAACCCCAAAAGCTTGCAGGTTTGCTATCAAATAAATCGGTTGGACTTAAACCTGGTGTTGTCAGACTTTTCCCTGAACGTGGGCAGCTAGTCTGAACCCCGCTGGAATAAAGTACTCCTCGCGGGGTAGGAGATTCAATCGGGACCTGAGAGTTCCCAATAATTACCTAAAATACATAATTAAAACATATTAAAAACATATTTAAATGACTCACCTGACTTCCTGCCGGTTTTCAGCATGGTCTGGCCAGTGACTGTTCGCCGGATCTGGGAGATGTGCATGCATTCCCAGCACGTGCACTAATCCCTGTTCAAGGCCACAGATGTGCGTCTCCCACTGCAAGAAAAGTTGCAGGTCACAATGGGAGAATCGTGGCCAAAAGCAGTAAGGGAATATGTAAAGGACAGAAGAGACAAAAGATAAATGTGCGCCCAAACTGAAACAATAGATACCAAAGCAAATGCTGAATGGTTAATGCTTTTTTAGAATTATAATGTATTATATATGTAAAAAAGGGTGCAGTGAAAAAGATTAATTAATCAAAACAAAAGATAGAAAGTAGAAGAATTGTTAGGTATTGATCTTAAGACAATCCATTTAATTATTTATTGGCTTAGTTTTGTAAGGATGTAAAGCATATTTAACATTAATTGATTTTTCTTTATAAGCAAGGCATGGAGGAGACTACCTCAATGAATTATCTGTGAGTTAACCTGTGACTAAAGGATAATCACTTGGAGTTGCTGTTGGTTCTAGCCAATAGAAGAAACTGATTAAATTAATTATTCAGCAATTATTATGGCGAGGAGGCTGACGGAATTGATTCTACATTGGATAAAAAGATTGATTAAATTGATTGAATAAATGAAGCCACTCTCGATTTTATTCAGTGAATAATAAGTAGATTTTTGCTAGACGGAGGAAGAAATCAGTGTAGGACCCTGATTACTCTCAAAGCTATAGCAAAATGTAGGCAGAAGTTGCTTGTCAAAGGGCTGATTTCCAGCATCTGAAGTCAAACAACTCCATGTTACCTCTGATTAAAGTCATCAGATTGGCATTTCTCTCCAGGAGCTGAATGAGAAACAAAATACAACGTTGTCTGTGGTGCAGGCTCAGTCGGAGCATGTTTCCACACCCATTCCACGCAACACTGTACCACCCCCACCCCCCCACACCCTCCAGCATGACTGTGGGATCACCCTTACCAATTTTCCACAATATGGGGGGAAATACAACAAGGCAATTGGTGGGCTACCCTCCGCTTTTCCTGCCCTGGAAAATAATTGGAAAATTCTGGCCCATGAATATAAAAGAGTCATAACCACTTACAAATCTAATTTGCATCAACAAACAGCATCATAGATACTGGGCATGGAACAAGCACTGCCCCATAAAGAATACAACGAAAATTATGCATTGTTGTTCACAATTGCATTAACGTTGATTTGTACTTTGCTGTATTTTGCTGTTAAGGCCTATCCTATATAAATTCTAATTAATTTGAAACTCAATCACTTGCATCCTATCTTATATAGGTTTTTTTTTCACCCATGATCCCTATCCTTGCTGACTTCCAATTGTTTCCCATATGCTAGGACTGCGATTCTCCCATTTCGCTGCGCTAGTGGCCTGACCCTGTTGAAGTGAAGAGGGGCAATCCGCGGTCTCCAGGGGCTCAGGAGTGCCAGCCTGTGCCCACAGTGCTTTCCAACGGGTAAAATACTCATGCCCATGGGACATCTTGGCATTGCCCACCAAGCATGGAGCAGTGCTAAGGGACGGTGCCTACTGGAGGCCTAGGGGTGGGGTACATTGGGGCTGAGGCTATGGGATGATTGGTATATTGGGGAGACCTGCTTCCACTCTGCCATTAGAATCAATGGAGGCAAAAGGGAGGCCAGCGACCAGAGTGGGCTGTGGTTAAAGGTATGCTGAGGGGGCAGTTTGCCAGGCTGGATTTGCCTGTGGGGGTGTCTGCACTACAAGGGGATGGGGGGGATTGGCACAGCAGGGAGTGCCATAATCGGGACAGTCTGAGATGGAGGCAGGAAAGGCTGGCCCGGGAATGGTCATGGAGGCCGCAATCAGGCCATGGTAGGTCAGAGGGGAAGCATTGTGTATGTCATAGGTCATGGGAATCAATGGAAGGCTGACAGTTCAGGGCCTCTGTGCGTGTGTACAGGTCTGCTGGTTTCAACGTCCTGGATGAGAATAAGCCTCACATCCTAAAATATACTGATATTCATGCTGGTGCGAGATTCTAGTGTGAACTCCCACGGTAAAAAAACAATGTGAATTACACCAGTTTTCCCATAAATTCAACACTTAGAATCAAAATGGTAAAACAAGGCCCGAAGTTCTGCACAGACTTCAATTTGGGAATGTTTCAGATCTGACTTTTAGACCTGTTCTCAAGTGCCCCCATACGTACCCTGCCTGAAGAAAAAAAATCAGCAATTCTAAATCACACTGCAGAAGCCTGTGGGCAGGGCTTAATGCACCCAAAACACTGCTGCTCCAATCCGAGCCTTCAACTGTGTGTGTGCAGTAAAACAAAGATTGAAAAATGCTCCCCTGCCACATCATTCATAGACCCAATAATGCCTCCTCCCTGGCTCTCACAGACATTGCCCCATCCCTACAACATTACTGTCCCCTCTTTCTCTCCCTGTCCCCCCACTACCCAGATCAATCGTGGCCCCCTGCCCTCCTTCCACCCCTCTGATCACATGCTGAGTGGCAGCAGATCCCCTGCCCCTGCCCCCCTGCCCTCTCCCCCACCAGAGAGCCATCTGACCCATGCCTCTCTCCCCGCAACTGGGGAGTGATCTGACCCACCTTCCTCCCTCTCCTTCCCCACCAATGAGCAATCTGACCCCTCCCACGACCTCTGATCTGAGTCAAAGAGCCACCAGAAGGTCTGAACTTATTTCCTCAGAAGCTGGAGAACATCAGAACATGTATGTTTCGTGCCGAATCTGAATGTGCGAACATGGTGGTAAAGAGGGAAGTGCCGGTAAGTTTGGGCGTGCAGTCTATTAAGTCAATTTAAATGCATACAATGTATTTAAATTGACATCGCGCCCATTTCAGGCAAGGTGAAGATGGCAGCCATTTTCAACCTAAATGGTAAAGGGGGAACGGATGCTGATCACACTACTTGCCTCATGCTTGACTTTACCAAGTTGATTGTGAAACCAGGCCCTAAGAATTTTTTTGGGAGAATTCCACCCCAGAATATCATTTCCAACGTTACCCATTTTTTAAGTAAATGAATAACCATTAGAGGGCTGATTCGATCAGTTGGCCAGTGGTTCAGAATAACAATAACAGTGCAGAATTCCAATGATCAAGTGTCATCCCAGGAAGGAAACTTGGCATGATTCCTCGGGCAATGTGAATCCCAATCGTGATCTTCTGACACTTCACTATTTTTTGCACGAGGGAGGATTGGGGAGAAGGTTGTGAGAAGAGGGTGTTGGGAAGGCCATCGAGAGGGTCATTTCCTAAAAATGCCAGCAAAATGAGTGTCCCAATTTAGACCCAGCCCCCTTTGATCCCACTTTGCCTCCTGACATCCTGGCAGTGCCAGTGTGCCAGGCCATGTCCCTGACCACCCTGGGGCTACGTTGGCCTCTGAGTCCTCAGCGCATTTCCCACTTCTGGTTTCTGTTTTTGGAAACTAGTAGTCATTCCCACCAATGTTATATCACATTGATAGGTGGGAAGGAACATATGATCTTCCTAAAGAAACAGCATTAAACTGATTTTGAATATTTAAATGGATGTTAATGTGTGGGAATCAGGTTGACCCCCTCACTGGATGTGAACCAGATTATGTCACCAGCTAGGGACGAGGAAGATCTCAAACTGAAATTTCCCCATCGCCAATCCCGCTACGGTGCCCTCTTGTAAGAGTCTCCAGTTATAACAGGACTTGCTCCTGTGCCAATCAGGGCCAGAAAATCACCCCACAGAGCGAACATGTCTATACCTTACAGTGACTTTGGACCAATAACATAACTAGACAATTACTGCACTGGTGATTAAATTATAAATTAAGGAGCAAGAATGTCTGAATATACTCGGAGATTTAAATAATTTTAGCACAGTATGAAGAATAGCAAAGTCTCTAAACAAAGAGTTGGATTTCATAATGTCATCAGAATACCAAACTTCTTTCATAAATTCTCTAAATGTGTGCAGAGTAACAAATTTAATTTTAGATGAACCATCTGATAAGGCATGTAATAGCCGGAATTCTACTGCCCTGTCACGGAATCGGAGCGGATCAGGAGCGGACAATGTGAATGTCCACTGACCTTGGCAGAAATTTCCAGTCTTGCTGGATTAAGGCTGTAACCCTGCGCAGTAATTTGAACAAGCCTGCTACCTGCTCCAAAATCTCATTTCAAATATTTCAATGCCGGTGTTTGAGAGCTTTCTGGTATTTCTTCTTCAGTGTTTTGTGGAGAGACAACTTTCCGTTATGTGTACTTTGATTTCCCATTTGAGATTTTCAACATCACCAAAGTCACGTTCTGCTGTGCCTTAACCACCTGCAATGTTGATCAATCATTTTGTTCACTTCTAGCTTAGAGTGATGGAAGACAGTTGTTTGGTATATTTTTATTTTTCTTGGGGTGCAAAATACTTTAGAATCATAGAATCCATACAGTGCTAAAGAAGGCCAATCAGCCCATCAAGCCTGCACCGACAACAATCCCACCCAGTCCCCATTCCCATAACCTCTTGTACTTGCCCTGCTAATCTCCTTGACATTAGGGTCAATTTAGCACAGCCAATCCAACATAACCCATATATTTTTGGACTGTGGAGAACCCAGAGAAAACCCATGTGGACAGGGGGAAAACGTGCAAACTCCACACACACGGTGACTCAAGGCTAGAATTGAACCCGGGTCCTTGGTGCTGTGAGGCAGCAGTACTAGGCACTGTGCCATCATGCCACCCTCTGTGAGTGCATTTTTTTTTGCTGAACTATAGTCATTTTGCTCAGGTGTAAGCATCTCAAAGTATCTTCTAATTCTTTACATCCATAATGGAGAAGTAAGGCCTTTTCTCTTTGGTCATTTCTGATTACAAAACCTGTCATTGTATCCTCAAAATGTTACAGGCATTTCTGCCAATGTGGGAATACAGATGGTGACTGGGATTTTCCACTTTCGTCTGTGGCAGAACCTGTTGTGAGCGTGAACAGAAAATTTGATGTTCCAGTCAAACCTCCATTCACTTTCAGAAAAGTCCCAGACAGAGACGGGGACAGGGAATTTTGGCCTATATCCAAATACACACCAAGTTGTTGAATAATAATACCATACTGAGGGGCAATACTATGACTGTGCAGGATCAAGAATTTGGAAGTGCATTCCTTTCAAAAGAAATCCTTTCTGTTTTATTGGATAGATATTTTAGTGTGTGTGTGTGTGTACGCATGTGTGTGTGTATGTACATGCATGAATGCTTGCATGTGCATATGCATGCATATATTCGTGCATGCATATGGTGCTTGGATGTGTGGGTATGTGTGTGTATGTGTACATTCATGCATGAGTGCTTGAATGTGTTGATGTGGATACAAGGATTTATGCATGTCTGTAGTGCTTGAATATCTGTATATATGTTTTTTTGTGTGAGTGTATGTGTGTGTGTGTGTGTGTGTGTGCATGTGTGTGTGTACGCACACATACATGGGGCCGGCTTTCCCATTACTAATCTGGAGTTGGAATGACTCTTCTTTATCTTATAAGAACTTAAGAACATAAGAAATAGGAGCAGGAGTAGGCCATCCAGCCCCTCGAGCCTGCCCTGCCATTCAATAAGGTCATAGCTGATCTGTAGTGGTTCAGTACCACTTTCCCACTTTCTCTCTGTAACTTTTAATTCCCTTGTCAATCAAAAACCTATCCATCCTTGATTTAAATATATTCAGCAAGGAAGCCTCCATCATTTCAACAGGCAGAGAATTCCAAAGGTTCACCACCCTTTGAATGAAGAAATTCATCCTCAACTCTGATCTGAACCGCTCTCCCTCCCTTATTTTGAGGCTCTGTCCTCTAGACCTGCTATCTTTGCTAAGCGGGAATAGTCTCTCAGCCTCTACCCTATCCATCCCTTTCATCATCTTATACGTCTCTATAAAATCCCCTCTCAGCCTTCTAAACTCCAACGAGTACAAACCTAGCCTATTTAGTCTCTCCTCATAATCCAATGTCCTCATCTCCAGTATCAGCCTAGTGAACCTTCTTTGCACCTCTTCCAAGGCCAATATATCCTTCCTCAAATGCGGGGAACAAAACTGCACACAGTACTCCAGCTGCGGCCTCACCAGTACTCTATACAGCTGCAAAAGTATCTCCCTACTTTTATATTCTATCCTCCTAGCTATAAAGGCCAACATTGCATTCGCCTTCTTAATCACCTGCTGCACCTGCAGACTATGTTTTTGCGATTCATGCACCAGGACCCCCAGATATACAGACTCAATGTGTCCCTAAAGCTCCAACTTAAAATGCTGATGACAGTAAGTAGAAAAATGCCTTCCAAAGGTTTGTTCTGAAAGCAATGTTTCCCATTTTCCAAAAGCCATTGTGAAGAAATTCATAGGAAGGAATAGTAAGATATTATTATTCTGAATTAGAATTGCACTTGCTGGTACCTGGAGGACTTTATGGAGTCTGTAAGAGCAGACTATGTGACTTGCTGGGTTACTGAATTAGGCAGGAAGTGAAATCTTGATTGTACATTGACAAGCTGCGCTACAGAGATTAAGTCAGTGGCTGTCCTGTGGTGGAGTCATTCTTGTAATACATTTGCATTCCATGAATACTTATTTGCATAAAACATTTTTAAATGATGTCCTACCTTCAGGTAATGTCAGCAGTGCATGAGAATCCCATGACAGCCAGTTCACATTTGTTTAAAAGTAGTGTGTGCCAGTTTGTTTTGTGCAATTGTGTCTGAGGTCAGCAATTTTCCATGTTGAAATCTGTGGCACCAAGAAGGAGGAGCAGGAAAATGGTAGCATTTACGGACATTCAGGACAGGTAAGAATGAATCAGAGTTGAGAGGGGTTGATAGTTGGGATTGAAAATGGTGCTGAGTGCTTGGCAGAATGAAAAATGAATCCAAGTGTGAAAGACCAGGTCCAGAATCCCAAGGTATATTCTGAAGCTAGACTAGATCCCAGCAATTTTTCTATTTGGGTGTAAATGTAAGGAAAGGATGCCTTGCTCCAGGCGTAATTTCATTGATAAATTAGGGATCTGTTATCAGAACAAACTTTATTCATAACAAAGTTTAAGTATAACTAACAAAATGCATCAATTTAACTCCTAACAGTTGAACAATTTATAAACATGAAAAGGAACATCTCTAATTTCTAACATATCACAAGTTCAGTTCCAAATAAGCGACATTCTTCTTACAGACTTAATCCCCGTTTTAAAATCACTTGATATAATGAATGTTCAGCCTTGGAGTTTTCAGAGAGATAGAGCTTTCAGAAGTCTGCAGAATTCTCTTAACTTCAACCACAAAAGCCAAATTCCACCTCAGTTTTGCAAAAAAAAACTGTTTCTTTCCCTGCTACAGATTCAGAACTGCATATGAATCACACCATCACATGACCCTGTAATCACTTTAATCTGAAATCATAGGGAACTTAAGTGAGCTATTTAGTCACATTGGAAATGGAAAAAAGCAAGTGAGCTGATTCATTGTCAGGAATGGCATGCCACTGATATAATTTCATCTTTGGATCTGTTTTATTTCTTGCTAGACTTCTGCTGTGGATACATGCGTGTATGGAAGCCTGAAGTGGACAAAATGTAAAATGAAATTTTCAATACACTACAGATCTCAGTGACACTGTCAGCATAGAACATAGAACATAGAACATTACAGTGCAGTACAGGCTCTTCAGCCCTCGATGTTGCGCCGGCCAGTGGACCCTCTAACCTAAACTATTCCAATATCATCCATATGCCTATTCACCGACCATTTGAATGCCCCCAAAGTAGGCGAGTCCACAACTGCTGCAGGCAGGGCATTCCACGCTCTCACCACCCTCTGTGTAAAGAACCTGCCTCTGACATCCGTCCTATAACTACCACCTCTTAATTAAAGTTATGTCCCCTCGTGTTGGTCATCACCATCTGAGGAAAAAGGCTCTCACTATCCACCCTATCCAGTCCTTTGATCATCTTATACGCTTCAATTAGGTCACCGCGTAACCTTCTTCTCTCTAATGAAAATAACCTCAGGTCCCTCAGCCTTTCCTCATAAGGCCTTCCCACCATACCAGGCAACTTCCTGGTAAACCTCCTCTGCACCCTTTCCAATGCTTCCACATCTTTCTTATAATGCGGCGACCAGAACTGTACGCAATACTCCAAGTGCGGCCGCACCAGAGTTTTGTACAGTTGTAACATAACCTCACGGCTCCTAAATTCAATCCATCTACCAATAAAAGCTAACACACCGTACGCCTTCTTAACAACTTTATCAACTTGGGTACCAACTTTCAAAGAGCTATGTACTTGTACCCCAAGATCCCTCTGCTCAACAACACTATTAAGGGTCCTTCCATTAGCCCTATATTTCATATGCCTGTTATTCCTACCAAAGTGAATCATCTCACACTTATCCGTATTGAATTCCATTTGCCACCTCATGGCCCAGCTCTGCAACCTATGTCCCTCTGCAAACTGTAACATCCATCCTCGCTGTCTACAACTCCCCCCACTTTGGTATCGTCAGCAAATTTGCTAATCCAACCCTCTATACCCTCATCTAGGTCATTTATAAAAATGACAAACAGCAATGGCCCCAAAACAGATCCTTGAGGTACACCACTTGTAACTACACTCCAGGTTGAATATTTCCCATCAACCATCACCCTCTGTCTTCTATCAGCTAGCCAATTCCTAATCCAAACTGCTAAATCACCTTTCTGCAGTAGCCTACCATGGGGAACGTTATCAAACGCTTTGCTAAAATCCATATACTCTACATCAACTGCCTTACCCTTATCTACCTCTTTGGTCACCTCCTCAAAAAACTCAATAAGGTTTGTGAGGCACGACCACCCTTCACAAAACCATGTTGACTATTCCTAATCAATTTATTCCTCTCTAGATGCTTATAAATCCTATCCCTTATAATTCTTTCCAAGACTTTGCCCACAACAGAAGTCAGGCTCACCGGTCTCTAATTTCCAGGATGGTCCCTACTCCCCTTTTTGAACAAAGGGACAACATTTGCCATCCTCCAGTCTTCCGGCACTATACCTTTAGCCAACGACGACATGAAGATCAAAGCCAAAGGCTCTGCAATCTCCTCTCTAGCCTCCCAGATAATCCTAGGGTAAATCCCATCTGGCCCAGGGGACTTATCAATTTTCATACCCTCAAGATTCGCTAACACCTCCTCCTTATGAACCTCAATCCTGCCCAGCGTACAACCTGGTTTCGCAGTATTCTTCCCGACAACATTGTCTTTCTCCTGCGTGAATACTGATGAAAAATACTCATTCAGTGTCTCTCCTATCTCCTCAGGCTCCACGCACAACTTCCCACTGCTATCTCTGACTGGCCCTAATTTTGCCCTAACCAATCTTTTATTATTTATATACCTGTAAAAAGCTTTAGGATTCTCCTTAATCCTATCCGCCAAAGTCTTCTCGTGTCCTCTTCTAGCTCTTCTCAACTCCCTCTTTAGCTCCTTCCTGGCTAATTTATAACTCTCCAGTGCCCTAACTGAGCCTTCATGTCCCTGAGCAGGGATGGACTCTAGGAGGGTTTGAAGAAAGTAAGCTGTATACCAAAACTCCTCAGTCTCATATCCATTTTTCATGGCAACATACATGATATTAAAACTTTATGCTGCTATTTTGAAGTTTTGGAGTAAAGAATGGAGTGAAACGAAGCTCTCTTTTCGGATTCACTTTATTGGGTAGTTTCCTCACCATGTTCCTGATCTTAGCCTTCCTTACATATATGAAAAGAATTCACTTGTGTGCAGATTGCAAGTTCTACAATCTCACCAGACTGAAATTGAGGACAAAAATTTCTCATATCCCAAATAGGCGACTATAGAAATTCAGTGGATTGTTTTTCCCAAACCAGTAACTTATTCTCTTTTAATATAAATGCCAGGAAAACCATTGTTATGGTGCAGTGTGTGACAGCTGTACCTTTAATCACATTAAATAACACCCCATATTTGGAAGAGGTTTGCAAATTCTGTTACAAAGAACAATGAAAAATACAGCACAAGAGCAGGTCCTTTGGCTCCCCAAGCCTGTGCTGATTGTAATACCCGAATTAAACTAAAAAAAACCTTCTGCCTTATTCCCTCTATTCCCTTCCAAATACCTCAAAAATGTTGCTAATGCAGCTGCTTCCACCACCATCTCTGGCAGCGCATTCCAGGCAGCCACCACACTCTGTATGAAAAGCTTCCCATGCACATCTCCCTTAAACTTATCCCCACTCATCTTGAAGAAGACAGTGAAGAAGGATTTCTCGGATTGCAGCAGGATTTTGATCAATTGGGCCACTGGGCTGATGAATGGAAGATGAAGTTTAATTTAGATAAATGCAAGATGACGCATTTTGGTCAATTGAACCAGGATTTACTCAGTGGGGCATTGGGAAAAGATATAGAACAAAGAGATCTAGGGAGTCATAGCTCCTTGAAAGTAGAGTCACAGGTAGACTGAGTGGTGAAGAAGGCTTTTGGCATGCTTGGTTTCATTGATCAGAACATTGAAAGAAGACTTGAGACATCTTGTTGAAGTTGTTTAAGATATTGGTAAATTCACACTTGGAATACTGTGTACAGTTCTGGTCATCCTATTATAGAAAGGATATTATTAAACTAAAAAGAGTGCAGAAAAGAGTTACTAGGGTGCTACCAGAACTTGATGGTTTGAGTTATAAGGAGAGGCTGGATAGACTGAGACTTTTCTCTCTGGAATGTGGCAGACTTAGGGGTGATCTTATAGAGGTCTATAAAATAATGAGAAACATAGATCAGCTGAATGGTCAACATCTTTTCCCAAAGGTAGGGGAGTCTAAAACTAGAGGGCATAGGTTTAAGGTGAGAGGGGAAAGATGCAAAAGGGTCCAGAAGAGCAATTTTTTCATACAGAGAGTGATGAGTGCATGGAACAAGCTGTCAGAAGTAATAGTAGAGGCAAGTACAATTTTGTCTTTTAAAAAGCATTTAGACAGTTACATTGTTAAGATGGGTATCTAGGGATATGGGCAATTGGGACTAGCTTAGGGGTTAAAAAAAGGGAAGGCATAGACAAGTTGGGCCAAAGACCTGTTTCCATGCTGTGCTCTATGACTCTATAAGGGAAAAGAGAGTGAGATGAGGTGAATGAAGGAGTGAGATAGGAAGGAGCTGTTGTCCTGAGTGTAGTGAAGCTGCGGTGGAAGAATAGTCAGTCAAAGTAAAAAAAATGAGGGGCATAAAGGGTAGTTCAGAATTGTCCACATATGGATCTATCTCAAGATGTTGGGTGGTAGGGTCAATTCAAGGCTTCAAATTCACCCACAATATTTCAATTACACTCATTGAGAGTGATCTCAGAAAGTGTCCTTTACAATGCATGGAAAGGAAATCCAACTCAGCCTGCGAGTTCAGCCATGTCCCATACAGTGGTGGCAGTAACAGAACATTCAATAAAGAATGGACAAAAAAAACACAATATTGTTTCTTTCACAATAAAATTTATGCTAACTCTTCTATACCAATCAATATATACCAACCATGAGATGTGCCAATATATTTCAACCTGTAACTAAACCAATCTCAACAAATAATGATGATGCACACATGAATAAAGAGAAAATCACATAACATGAAATATTTAAAAGTGAAATTTATGTTTGAAAAAAAATACCCATGCCACTTTTGTGCTCTTATGTTAATAGGAATGGAGTTAGGCAGGAAAGTCATGGCCATGATGCAGAACCTCTCTCTTTGACCAGGAAGATTTTTGTGGCTCTCCTGTAACTATCACATTGTCAGATGTTGGCAGGTTTCACACTCAGAGCCTCCCCTTTAGTGAAATTGCACGTGTCTCCTATGCACATTTCTGGCATGTTAAACTTTAATTGTAGTCACATCGGAAATGGAAAAAAATGAGCGAGTTGTTTCACTGCCAGGAATGGTGTGCTACTGCTAAAATTTCACCCTTGGATCTGTTTTATTTCTTGCTAGACTCCTGCTGCTGGTACATGTGTATATGGCAGCCTTATGTGGACAAAATGCAAAATGAAATTTTCAATACACTATAGATTTCACTGACACTGTCAGCAGGGATGGACTCTAGAAGGGTTTGAAGAAAGTAGGCTGTATACCAAAACTTCTCAGTTTCATATCCACTTTTCATGACAACATGCATAGTACTAACATTTTGATGCTGCTATCTTTGAAGTTTTGGGATAAAGAATGGAGTGAAATGCAGCTCTCTCTTAGGTTTCGCTTTGCTGGTTAGTTTCCTCACCATGTTCCTGACCTTAGCCTTGCCTACATATATGAAAAGAATTCACCTGTGTGCAGATTGCAAGCTCTACAATCTCACTAGACTGAAATTGAGAACAAAAATGCCTCACATCCCAATTAGGCAACTACAGAAATTCAGCTACAAAGACTTACTGATTGTTTTTCCAGAACGAATAACTTATTGTCCCTTACTATAAATGCCAGGAAAACCGTTGTTATGGGGCAGGGTGTCACAGCTGTACCTTTGATCAAATTAAATAATATTCCATATTTGGAAGAGGTTTGCAAATTCTGTTACAAAGAACAAAGTCACAGCACAGGAACAGGCTCCCCAAGCCTGTGCTGATCATGATACCCTAATTAAACAAAACAAAAATCTTCTGCCCTTACTCTGTCTATGTCCCTCTATTTCCTCCCTATTCATGTACCCATCCAGATGCCTCTTAAATGTTGCTACTTCCACCACCTCCTCTGCCAGCGCATTCCAGGCACCCATTGGTTCCAGCACCCAAAAAGTTTTAATCCATAAATCTATAAACATGGACAGGGATCGCGGGTAGAGGTGGGAACATCGGGGTGGCGGCGTGGGCTCGTTGGGCCAAAGGGCCTGTTTCCCGTGCTGTTTTGTTCTTTGTTCTTTGTTCACCCACCACACTCTGCATGAAAAACTTTCCATGCACATCCCCCTTAAATTTGCCCCCACTTACATTGAACCTGTGCTTCCTTGTAATTGACATTCCCAGCCTGGGAAAAAGCCTCTGAATATCCATCCTGTCTATGCCTCTCATAATTTTGTAAACCTCTATCAGGTCTTTCCTCAGCCTCTGACTTTCCAATGAAAACAATCCTAGCTTATTCAACCTCTTCTCATAGCTAACATTGTTGAGGCCAGGCAATATCCTGGTGAACCTTCTTTGCTTTTTCTCCAAAGCTTCCACGTCCTTCTGGACATGTGGTGACCAGAACTACATGCAGTATTCTAAATGTGACCTAACCAAGGTTTTACATAGCTGCAACATGATTTCCCAACTCTTCTACTCTGTGACCGAGCTGATGAAGGCAAGCATGTCATATGCTTTCTTAATTACCTTAGCCACTTGTTTTGCCACTTTTAGGGAACAGATCCCTCTGTATGTTAATGTTCCTAAGGGTTCTGCTATTTGCAGTATAAATCACACCTAAACTTAATCCTCCTAAATGCATTACCTTGCATTTGTCCAGTTTAAATTCTGTGAACTCCTCATAGACCGTGTAGTCACCTTGTGTCTAAGAAGACAGACAATCTTGATATAGCACTCGATGCACATGTAGAGAAAGCAGCTACCACCTTTGGCCAACTCATGGAACATTCATTAAATAACATCTTAGGACCAAGATACTGGTTTACTAGGCTAGTATTCTCAGTTCATTCTGTAAATATTAAATAATACAGCTTTTGTGAAAGGAAGGTCAACAACTTTCATCTTCACTGTTTGCGGCACATTCTGGGCATTTCATGAAAGGATAAAATCACAAATGCAGCATTCCTCTTGAAAGCACATCTCTCAAGTATCTTGGCACACATCAAGCAGAGATGACTTTGATAGCTGAGCTATGCTTGGGAGATGGAAGACAGACAGGTACCCAAAGACTTTCTGTAAGTGAATTAGGGGTGGCATGGTGGCACAGTGGTTAGCACTGCTGCTCACAGCGCCATGGACCCAGGTTCAATTCCAGCCTCGGGTCAGTGTCTGGGTCAAATTTGCACATTCTCCACATATCTGTGTGGGTTTTCTCTGGTTGCTCCAGTTTCCTCCCACAGTCCAAAGATGTGCAGGTTAGGTTGACTGGCCATGCTAAATTGACCTTAGTGTTATGGGAATAGCAGGATAAATATGTGCAATTATGGGAATAGGACCTGGATGGGATTGTGGTCGGTGCAGACTTGATGAGCAGAATGACCTCCTTCAGTACTGAAAGGATTCCATGACCCAGATCCAAAATACCAATTGGATGCCCAAAGATCCACTTCAAGGATATTAGAAAGCGTGACTTGAAGACCCTATTTTTGGATTGGGGAGACACTAACCATTAATACAGGAAAACAGTGAATCCTCCTGTGGGTTAATCAGGGCACTATGATGATCAGTGGCTACAAGTGCCAACACTGAAGGCAACACACAACAACGCCTGGTATGCGCTTCATATGTGGCAGAACCTATCTCTCAGCCATTGGTCTCTTCAGCCACCAGCAAAAATATACTATATGAAGTTACCTCATCCCCAGCAGATTTGATTTGCTGCATGTTCGACATCTTCAGCAGATGGAAGGATGCTGAAGACACGTGAGGCTGAGTAGACTTGAGAATCTCTGATCATTGTGCCAGCAGTGTATGTGTTATATTACTTGACCTAGTCGTGATATTCATTTCACATCAAGTATGCTGCGTTTGAACAATAAAAATATTTTTAAAAATCAATTTTGGTCAAAGCAACACAGTTTCTGCAAGTATGCTGAAATATGACTTTTATTTCCTGAAGATATTATAACAATGATTATTTGCCTTAAGAATAAAGTAAATAAATCCAATTCCATCTATAAAGATTATGGAAATTAAAATAAAGTCTTCTCATTATCTTCCCCAACTTACCAGTTATATTTATGCCTTGGTAGCATTTTCTCCAAGGAGGCCATTATTGATTAAGCACTGAACTTGCAGTAATCAGTTACAGTGAAAATCTGTTTTCCTTGTAGTCTCTCAAGTTTTCAGGTGGAGTCTGCATCTTATAAAGAACAATAGTGAGCTTAAATCACAGTGATTAAATCATTAACTGCTATGTGAAGGCTTGAGAGAATAGATTTTCAATGCAACTTATTTTAAAAGATTGGGGTGATTAAACAAAACAGATTTCAAAACAGATTTCAACAATGTTGACTCAATTATTTCCACTCAAAAGTATCAGCAGCAACACAAAAGATTGGATGTTCTGGCCTTCCCGCTGGACTTTCCAGTCCCACTAAACACCATTGATGGGTTAACCAGACATGGGCCACACAAAATAACGTAGACATCAGTGGGGCTGGAAGATTCTGCCAGCGGTCTGCTGCCTCCCCTATAGGAAAACACCATGGGGGTTGGGGAGGTGGGAGCTGGATAAAATACCACTAGGATAGGAGTGGGGCCCAAGGATAAAATACTGCAGATGCTGGAAGTCTGAAATAAAAGTCTGAAATATGATGGAAACACTCAGCAGGTCAGGAAGAGAAACAGAGAAGTCTGTGACCTTTCTGCAGGAGCCAAGAATAAGCCTTAGGGCAGGATTTTCTGGCTGCGCTTGCCCCAAAACAGGAAAATCCCACTGAGATCGAGGGACTTTTCTATGGTTCACCCTTTGCCGGTTCTGATTCCCATGGCAGGTGAAACGGGAAACTTCATCACTGAGTCTTTCACAAGTTCAAGCCTCATTGGAATACATCCAGTCAGTGAGTTCAAAGAGCACTGAAAGACAGCTCAGCAAAGCTGGATGTCAAAGCCCACCAGTTCCATTAGTGAGGCAAGACTTTTCCTCCCAGCCCCACAAGAATCTGCTACAAAAACTGCTCCACTGGTTTGGCCATAAATGCAGCAATTGAAAATTGCAAATGGAATCTTACAACCTGTGTGGGACATTGAATGAAATATACAATCTGATTCCAGCCTTGTTCAGACTGAGCAGCTGGGAAGATATTTACGTGTTGGTTTGAAATTAGCAGCAGGCAAAATTTAGAGCATCCAATGAGTTGTTGCAGTCACTTTGCCATTTGTAACAAGTGAGGGCTTGTAAACTAGGATGCTGGCTTTGAAAATCACTGCATCCTCCCCCAACAATTGTGAGACTTGCGGATAAGAAATAGATCACGTTTTGTAGTCTTTGTGTGGTCGGTGATTATTGCTTGGAGTGCAAAAACAATTACCTCTTTAAGCAACACAGCTCTTTAAAATTGACAACAGATCCTTTGTGTGAACATTCAGGTATTATGAAATCCTTAAACCAGAAATCTGAAGGCTGTTTCAGGCTCTAGCATCAAGAAGCTATCTTCTTTTCCCATGGTAGGAAGGCGGACAAAAAAATGAACAGGCAATTTATCCAGAAAAAAAAAGTGTTGGCACATCATTAACTTTCGACTGCATAGGCATATCCAGAAATAGCCTAGCTGTGCCCACAAGGTAAGACATATATAGCACAGCACTGGAGTAAAAAGAGCAAGAACATACGAACTGGCACCAGATGTCGAATTAATCTGAACATGTCCAATAGGATCTGGAAACACCATTTTGAATTTTGTTCTGCAAAGTAATAAAGTGTACTTTTAATTGGAAAGCTTCCCTTACATGTTGGAGATAAAACAAACATCATTTTTGTTTGTAACTGTAGTTTTATTCTCATCAATTTTCTGTCCTATTTTTTCACATACTTTTCTGAAGCCGCCAGTTCCTTGTGCTTGTATGTTTCTACAAAGACTGGTATCTCGCGTTCCTGAACCCATGGGCCATTCTTCATGGATAGTAAATGTGAACAAGCTGCTTGGCCTGTGACTGCCACCAAAAACATTATGTGTGATTTTTCCAGCCCACTGTGCTGCTCAAGGAACACGTCAGGTTAGGAAATACTAGCAGGAGGGCTGAAACGGGAATTGCAACTGGCATCCAGCCAGAATGGCTTTCCCAGACCATTTTTTTATGGTGTAATAGGCCTCACACCAGAAAACAGTGCGAGGCTGATTATAATATCATAATCAGCACTTGAATCTCATTAGCCCACTTCCCATTTCCCATCTCCTGTTTTCCCAACCATTGGGCACTTGTGTTTCTTCGGGGGAAAATCACTCCCCCATTGTTTTTGAAGTATCCTTGCAGTCATCTTCCCTGCAGTAAAGTTGTGCATGTGGTCATAAATATATCTGACATACAAGCTGCAACTTCCTCAAGAGCTCAGCCCAACATGTTCAGGCAGGGAAAAGTCAATTTAAGCCTTCTCAAAAGAATTATTCCTTGTAGAGGCTGGTACCTGGTTGAAGGCTACTATGAGCAAAATTCTCCTACACCCCCACTGGCACATTCAATGCCGGTTTGGGTGCAGTGGAGGAGGGAGAATTTGATAGGAGACCCAAAAATCAGTTTTATACTGGTGTGAATTTCCCACGAGGTCTTCTGCTGGTGTCCGCTATGATACGTCAGGAAACCTGCTGGTGGCCAATGCTGAACTGTTTTGTATCCCACAATTGGGAGAAGAAGCATCTCATCCACATGCCCGATTCTCTGCAGTGTCAGTGGAAAGTTCAAAGTATATCTGGAACAACGCAGCATCAGAAGTTGGAAATTACTGAAGGAATGCCTGAGGCTGCAACTGCGATTCAGGATAGAGGCTGCCAGTGACACGGGGCTCTGGAACACCACGGCTGTGGGTGGGGGAACATCAATCAGGTATATCTTCCAGATGCAGTGTCATCTTCCAGCTTCTTCCTGGAGATCCATCTTCCTTTTTCAACAGTGGCTCAGTAATGTTGGGCACCCTTTCAATGTGGCACTCAGATATGATGGTGGGACGTGTGCAATCAAATCTACCCCATCATGAAATACAGTTTCCTGTCAGCTTCTGTTCACTCCCCATACCCAGCCTTACCACAGCACTTAGTCTTAGATGAGACAATTTTGCCCATTGTTTCTGTTTGGTGAGATGATTACTTATGGAAGCAAGAAGCTGGCTCTGTCACTTGCAAACTGTTTCTCACACAATTTATTCCCTGATGAAGTCAAGAAGGGAGATATTTTGGATGAATGTATCTTGATAACTTCTACCATATCTTACATTTATGTTGATAATCTTTTACATGCTGTCATACACAATCTGTGCATCAAGGGAATGAGATATTTGAGGGAGTTTTCTCAAGTTCTCAAAAAAATGTGGATGGGGTGAACTATAGCTTGGACCTGGGGAAAGCCAGCAACCCCACAAAAACTGGACAGCCCAATTTCACTGCTGTTTTGTTGTGAAGCCAATTGTAATTCACTTTATAGAACTCCCAGAGGGTTGAAGTCCCTTTACAAATATCCAGCACTCTAGTTTTGAGATTGAGCACACAGGTTTCAGATAGAGATACACATAGCTTCCTGTAAATGAAACGTTAAAGTTGAGTATGGTTAACATCTTGACTGCACAGGGAATGATAATCATGGATGGAAAGCTCATGCAGAAGATGGCAGAGATGCCCAACTGCCTCTTTAGCAAGGTGCATTTTTATCTTTTTATATCTCCTCACATGACCCTCTGTTGTCTATATATTTTATGTGGAGATAATACATAGCAGGGTTTATCCTCATTAATTGGTCAGTCAATTCTGTGCTCCTATTTTGCTTCCTCCTGTGTGATAAATCATACCAAGGAATGATGTGGAGATGCCAGTGTTAGACTGGGGTAAGCACTGTAAACTCAAGAAAGATGCAAGAAAGCAAACAAAGCAGATACCAAAAGGACTACAGATCATAAACAAACTTAGGTCGTCTTACTGTAGCAAGGAATACCATACCTAAACGTGAGAAACTATCTCTCTGAACGAGATGGGAGGCAAAGTTTCCCAGTGGTCTCAGATAGAGGTCATGAGAATCAATAAACAAATATATATTTGGTAACAAATATTAACCATATTAAAGAAGCTTTTTTCCAATTAAAAGCAATCAACTTGACAACTCAAAAAATGTACATCCGACGTTCAGCCATCGTGTTCCACAGCATTTCAATTAAAATGAATTTTGAAAGCAGTCATTTAAAAACAAGAGCCCATCAAGAATTAATAGCTCTTTTTCTGCATCATCATCATCACTTCCATTGAAATACGGACAGCACAAATCATTCTGAACTGCATAAAACACAACAGAAAATCTCCATGCCCCTTAACTTTCACATTTCTACCTATCACAGTTGTTCCTGGCAATAGCTATACCTTACAAAACTTGCATTTACCTTATCCCAAATACATTGAAGATGCAAACACTGGGAATTTGGATCTGGGGCATCATGAGCACTCATCATAATGTATTTAAATCATCTCATTTGGGATTCATCAGAGGAATCTTGGGGAAAAAACAAAACTCAAAAGAACCACAGGGGGATTGATTTAACATAAATATCTTTCTGCCAAACAATTGGCTTGATGTTTTATTCATAATGATCAGAGACGGGGTGGAAAATTGAGTTTTAATTAATGCCACTGAGTATAAATGCTGTCTACTTTTCAACCTTTTTGGACTTCTTTCCACTTGCCTGAATTAAATTGCACCCTCCATTGTTCTACCCACAGAAATATTTTGTGTTCCCTTTGTAAGTTCTGATCTGTTCTGCGACTCCAATGTCCCTTATACCGTATGTCATCGTCTTCAAATTTGACCAGATCACATCACGTTTCTCAATCTATATCGTTAGAATAAAAGTTTATTTATTAGTCACAAATAAAGTTTACATTAACACTGCAATGAAGTTATTTTGAAATTCCCCTAGTCTCCACATTCCGGCGCCTGTTCCAGTCAATGCACCTAACCAGCACATCTTTCAAACTGTGAGAGGAAACCTGAGCACCCAGAGGAAACCCACTCAAGCTCGGGGAGAGCATGCAGACTCCACACAGACAGTGACTCAAATTGGGAATCAAACCCTGCTTCCTTGCACCATGAAGCAGCAATGCTAGCCACTGTGATACCATGCCACCCCGTTAATTATGTTTGAGTAGAATTAGGATTCAAATTAGAAACAGTAGATATTCCATTGCTGAGCCCTAGGGCACCCCACTGACTGCAACCCCTCTGAGTCTGATATTATTCCTCTACCAAGTACTCATACATAAATTCATAGAATCCTTACAGTACAAATTGGTTGGGGTGGGGAGGGGGACAGTGCATGGGGAAGCAATATGTGCCTCCTCTCCACCCCAAAATACCAACAAAATACAACTCAATGCACCAGATCCATCAAACTTGACTAAAGCAATAACTCTGTTTCTCTTGCTATACGTGCTGCAAGATCCACTGAACATTTGTAACATTTTCTGTTTTCATGTTAGATTTCCGTCATCTGCCACCTTATTTTGTTTTTGTCCTGAGTACTTTGATGGGTAATTTGGAGCTTCTATGCATTGTGGTGCATTTGTATAATTAAGGAGGCCCACAGCTGAGATAATACCGTGAGCCACGGAATTTCAAAATGTATTAGCATCTCCATGGCGACAGAATATGAACTGTATCATTAGACCATGTCAGGTATTTTATCAGTTCCATGAAGCAAGCTCTCACAATGAAACTGAAAGTATATTGAGAAAAATTTAAATGCATATTATTTCTTTCAAATATAAGTAGCATGACATCTGCCTTACACAGTATAAGCAAGATACAATTATAAACACAATAGGACATCAAATGATTGTGACTTTATCAATTCACTAACCGCAGGGACACCTATATATCATTTCTCTTACTCAAAAAAATTTACTGATTGGCTACAAAGCAAAAAATAAAAAATAATTTGGTTTTCCAATGTTTGTAAGATATTCCACAAATGGGTACATATAAAACATAAATCATGGGAAACTATTGATTTTAATTCAAAATGGTTTAAAACTAAAATGTGGTCCACCAAGTAACTCCAAAACCAAAAACAAAAACAATTGATTGTCTTTCTAGTTTTCCTGCTCCTTCGCTTGAACTCAAGCTGGAGAATTGTTGAACAAGAACCATTCTAATATCTCACACAAGCTACATGTCAAAACATGCTTAAAATGTCATCAACACTATAACTTTGAAAGATAATATTTCTGAGGTAAACAGTTTCTCTGTGGGGAGCCACATACATAAATCATAATGGGTTTCAATCGCTCATAAACGCACCGTGTAACACAACTGAAAGAATACTGTGAAAAAGGGCAAGTGTTGTTTTAGGGCTCTGATCTGTCACCATTATTTTCATCTTATTATTCTTTTTCTCAACAAGTGAGTTGTTGGAAGTAGTCATCGAGTCTAGCCTAATCATCTCCCAAATAGATTTAATGGTCTTGTGCAGGCAATGTATCAAAAGATTTTTAAAAAATTTTAAAAGCAGCAATGATGAAACTCCATGAAGAAATAATTTCTCACGTAAAGACTGTCACAGAGGGAAACCACTGCTTATGTGAAGCTTCCTGTGAATTTTATGGCATAGAAATACTGAATATGTTTGTTGGCCAGTTTGTTGATGGGGAAGAATGATGGCACTTTCAGATGTGGGATTAGGAACATTGCTACTGATCTATTTGTCTTTTGCTACCTTCTTTGCAAGGTGGCTGCAGTGCTAACAATCCATTTCAAATGAGTTAATGTCCACTAGATTCGAAGGGCATAGTATAGTTAAGAAAGCCCACAAATGCCTCTACTTTCCGAGGAAATTTGGCATGTCTGCTACAACTCTCACCAACTTTTACAGATGCACAATAGAAAGTACCTTTTCTGGATGTATCACAGCTTGATGTGACTTCTACTCTGACAAAACTGCAAGAAACTTCAAAGGATTGTGAACGTAGCCCAGTTCATCATGCAAACCAGCCTCCCATCCATTGGTTCTGTCCACACTTTCTACACTCAGAAAAGCAGACAGCATAATCAAGGACATCATGCACTCCAGACACTTTCTTCCATCAAGAAAGAATACAAAAATCTGAGGTCACATACCAAGTGAGTCAAGACAGCTTCTTCCCTGCTGATATCTGACTTTTAAATGGACTTACCTTACATTAAGTTGATCTTTTTATATATCCTAGCTATGACTGTAACATTACATTCTGCACCTTCTCCTTTCCTTCTCCCCTATATACTCTATAAACGGTATGTTTTGGTCTATATAGCACAGAAACAAGACTTTTCACTGCATCCCAATACATGTGACAATAATAAATCAATTCGAATCAGATCAAATTTACATCTATAAAACAACCTGTGTGACTTTACTCGATTTAAATTGAGAGAAAATTAGGAATGTTTCTTTCAACTCTAACCTGCTCAATTTGACCAGTATTCACTTTTCCAAAGCGAATTCAGTACAGCGAGGTGCAGACCCTGGGAAAAGGTGAGTAATATTACAATAATAACAGCTTTATTTGCTTTATTGCTTTAATTGTGAATTATTGTTCGCATGAGCTAGAATTTAAAAACTGAGAGGTCAAGGAAGAGAGAAATGTCTCAAACTTGCTGCCATGTAGAGTTAAGTAAAAATAACTGAGTATCTTACTGCAGGAATACCTATGAAAATTAGAATTAATTAACTGAAGTCGATATGGATTTTTGAACAGGCTATCATCGAACTTTGTGTGCCATATTAAATGGATGACACTATCAGAGTCAATGCAGATAATATTTGATTAATTATCCCCCAATAGATCGATAGTCAATATATAAACTAATGGAATCAGAGAAATAGTGAAAGTTAAGCACTAATTTGTTAAGCAATTGTTAAAGAGGAAGCTGCAGTCAGACATTACTCAGGTAAGGGATTAATGACTGATGGATTCCTGTATGTGTCAGTCACTAACATCATTTTAATAAATGGTTAGGAAGGAGAGCTTAAAGATTTTCCATCCCTCTCATCCATTGATAATTAGGGGAAATCCTGCCCACTGCTAAGTTAGTTCAGGAGACAAAATGTGTGAGAGGTGAAGATGTGCAATACAATTAGATATTGTTGAAAGGGTTTTGGTGAAATTTAACTCCCAAAGTAAGCAGATGGCACTTAATGCAGATAAATTGAGGTAATTCATAGGAGTGAAAATGGGATGATTTTACTTTGACAATTTTGGAGCAAAAAAAAGCATTTCAGATCACTTATGTAGTTGCCTTTAAATGTGTCTCTATTAGGTAGCAATTAAAGAAAGTAAATGTAATGTGAATGTAAGCATGGATCTGGTAGCGATTCTGAATAATGTATTAACACAACATGTTGTCATAATGCCATCAAACAGCATATTATACCTGAGAAAAAGAACAGGGCACAGCTGAAAGACATTTTGAAGAATTCTTCACTTAGCTGAAAGTGGGCAGAAGAGAAGTTAAATTCAAGTTGTTATTTTCTGGATCCATCTGAAAATGGAATAGAATCATAGAATCCTTACAGTGCAGAAAGAGGCCATTCAGCCCATCAAACACAATCCCAACCAGGATCTATCCCCGTAACCCCATATATTTACCCTGCTAATCCCTCTGACACCGTGGGACAGTTTACCATGGCTAATCAACCTGATTGCACATCTTTGGAGTGTGGGAGGAAACCGAAGCACCCGGAGGAAACTCATGCAGACACAGGGAAGTGTGCACACAGGCAGTGACCCAAAGCCAGAATCCAACTTGAGTCCCTGGTGCTGTGAGACAGCAGTGCTGACCACTATGCCACCAGACCACTCGCAGTTTTCCACCTGAGTTCAGAGAAAGTTCACAAGGCTGATTCCTGGGATGAAAAGATTGTCGTTTATGAGGAGAGATGGAGCAAATTAGGCCTATATTGATTGGAATTTAGAAGAATGAGAGGTAATCTTATAGAACATATAGGCCTGAATTTTGCACCTATTGGGCACGTGTACTTAGCAGAGCCTGAAGCAAATGTGAACTCCACTTCCATCTGTGTTCAGCCCTGGAACGCGATTTCATGTTGGCTCGCCAATTAGTGGGCGGTCAATGTAAAACACATGCTGAGAAAGGCTGACTTGGGGGGGTTGGGGATGGGGGAGGAGAGGGCAGTGGGAGGGGGAGATGCGAAAAGAGGGCGAGCACCAAACAAAGGGAAAGTGTGGGCTGTTAACAGGCTCCCTCAAAGCTGCTGTCTCAGGGAGCTGCAGAGCTCTCGGAATTAAATGTGGTGAAAAAATGCAGCAGACTGTGTTAATGTAGCACATTGAACAGAACTCAGAAAACTTCAGCCCCCAGGCATCTTTTTTACCTTTTGCTTCAGCCCTGACATTTCATCCTGCACCGGATCAAGGTTGTAGCTAAAACGTGAAGGTTGCCTGGTCAGTTAGCCCACCTGCCAACTGTAAAAGTGGATGAGCCACGTGAAACCACTTTCAACTGACTCCTTAATGGGCCATTTGCCCTCTTAATTGTCAGTGGACAAGTTCCTGACTCCTGCGCACACCAGCCAACAGAAATATCAGGAAAGTGTGCAATGACATCAGGAAGCACATCCAACATCTTTCCACATGTACTTCCAGCTGGGGTGAACACTTACCCAAGCAGTATAAAATTCTGGTCGTAAGATTCTAAAGGACTTGGAAAAGTGGATACCTTGTGCGAGAATCTAAAAATCAGGGACACAGTTTTAAAATAATTTGTCCTCCTTGATTAACATGGAGATGAAGAGGAATTTCTTCTCTGAGATGGTCATTAATCTTTGAAATTCTCTATCCAGAGAGGAGTGGGCAATGGGTCATTGAATATATCCAAAGCTGATATTTATGACCTTACAGGAGTTAAAGGCAATGGGGGCAGGCAGGAAACTAGAGTTAAGGTTATAATCAGATCACTCATGATCAGATTGAATGACGGAGCAGGTTTCAGATGCCAAATAGTCTACTCTTGCTAATATTTCCGATTTTTTAATGTCCATAATTAGGAGCCTCTTGCACTTATATTACTAGTGATCATATTAAATAGCTATAACCTGAAACCATTTCCACAGCCCACAGGATGGAACACCCACCTTTCAACATCCTGCTCACTTGGAGCCATCACACCAAAGCCAAAGTCCATCAAGACAGAGTAGGCCCATTAGATTTTCAGGTTCATTATCTGCATAGACCTTGGAAGATCCAGCCCATGAAGAAGAGGGGTAATGTATTTGGCTGAGGGACAACATGTCAACAGACCCATCTGGCACATCTTCACTAATGAATCGAGAAGTATTATTTGGAAGTTTTGGTTCATCGACTTTCTCTCACTAACCTCTCTTTGTTCCAAACGAGCCATCACATTCAAATCTTGAACCTCAATCCAAGCATGTTATTTGCTCCCCATTGTAAAAGAATAGGCCCTCCACCAAATATTCCAGTCATTTATTACAACTACAAAAACAATACTTGGTTCTTTCTGATGGTGAGATCAAAAGACTGTCCTCATCACCAAAGCAATGACCAGTGCAAATAATTGCAGGATAGACCACTGGCTCATCTGTTCCTTGATATCCATCAAACTCCACCAGAAGCAGCAGAAGAATCAGCTTAGAAAGAAGATCAAAGTTGAGCAACTTCAAGAACCGAGCATGCAAGCAAATTTCTAACAATGTCTTCACTGACATCTCCAAAGCGTCCACGCTAAAGAAATGGAGGAGAACTGGAAGAAGACAGACATCATCTCAAGCTTGAAGAAACCATTGGTGATAAGGAAAACCACGCCCCCCCCCCCCAAGACTGGTTTGACAAGAATGATCACATCATCCAAGACCTCATTAACAAGAAGAGGAAAAGTTCTCCTCATTTGGCAAAGTGAGACTACTAGCAAAGCAAAAAGAGAACTCTGCAAACAGCACAGGCAGAGGAACAATGGAGAACTAAGGAAATCAAGAATCAATAATGGACTCAGAAAGCTAAGGAGCTGCAACTTCTCACCGACAAGCTCGACACCTGGGCCTTCTCCAGTACCACCAAGGCAATATATGGACCCAACACCCAGGGTCTCAAAATGATGCAGAGTAAACACAGACCCTATTGTGGGACAAAGAAAACATCAGCATTTGATGGAGAAATCACATCAAAGAATTCGTAAACTGTGATACAATCATAGAAGAGGATATGTTTGAAAAAATACCCCAACTCCCCACCAAAGAGAAGTCAGAACCTTGTGTGAAGGTGCTAAATTGGGTGCATGCTGCAGTGCTATACAACTGCAGACTTTTCAAGTTCACGGGCTTCCAACGTGTACTTTTTGCAATCTTGTGGAGTCCTTGGACCATGTCCATGTTCTATGCTGTAGGTTGCATATCCTT
Source organism: Sphyrna mokarran (assembly GCA_024679065.1). Classification (NCBI taxonomy): domain Eukaryota; kingdom Metazoa; phylum Chordata; class Chondrichthyes; order Carcharhiniformes; family Carcharhinidae; genus Sphyrna; species Sphyrna mokarran. The sequence goes on from JAGIQG010000015.1 coordinate 46,572,978, forward strand.
TTCAGTTTTCTCAAAAACCTTTTATTGGTGTATTGTTTGCACTTCAGTCCCACACTCCTGATTTACAGGGTTGGGGGGAGTGATGGTGAGTCAGGAGGAGGAGGACCTCCTTGTGAACCTACTCCTGGGCCTGGTGAGGTGAACCATCAATGTGTCTAGGCAATGGGCAATCGACAATGTCATCCACCCTGACTATCTGCCCCTCTACCACTGCTATGTTTGTGGTCAGGTGTCCCTAGAAAGCGAGCATGCAATATCCTGGGGCACAATTGATGCCTTCCATCCCACTGGGCACCACAGAGACTGGGGTGTATTATTGACCCAATAATCACAATTTAATTTGATGTTTTAGGTTTCTTTTCTGCTTTGATTTTTGTTCTGGTAGTTCCCCGTCCTTTTGGGGAACTGCCCTTTTTGAGTTGTCCCTAAGTTAACCTAACTTTGTTTATTTGGTTGGTATGCAAAAAGTATTAAACTGGGGGAGGGTAAATTATGACAGAACTAGACAGGAGTTAGGGAGAGTTAATTGGGAGCAGATGAAATCAGGCAAGTCCACATTTGACATGTGAGAGTTCAGGATCGGCATGTTCCACTAAGGAGGAAGGACAAGGATGGTAATGTAAGTGACCTTGAATAAGAAAAGAGATTGTGAATTTAATTAAAAGGAAAAAAGAAGCATACGTAATGTTTAAGATTCAGACAGGGTCCATGAGGAATATAAAGAAAGCAGGAAAGAACTCTAGCAGGAAATTAGGAGAGCAAGGAGAGGCCATGATTGGAAAAGATTTAAAAGACAACAATGAATAACTAAGACAGCAATAAAGAAAGGAAAGGTAGAGTATGAAGCTAAATTAGCTCTAAATATAAAAAATGATAGTAAAAGCTTTTACAAATATATAAAGAAAGACTGGCTAGAGCAAATGTTGGACCCTTGGAGGACAAGAAGGGGGATTTAGCGATGGGTGACGAGGAAATGGCTGAGGCTTTAAATAAGTTTTTTGTGTCGGTCTTCACGGAGGAGAACACAAATAACTTGCGAAATTTAAAGAAAGAAGGATGCTAGGAGATGAGGTCCTTAACGCAATTACTGTCACTAGAGAGATAGTGCTTGATTGACTAACGGGATTGAAGATAGACAAGTCCCCAGGACCAGATGGAATGGATCCCAGGGTCTGAAAGAAATGGCAGAGATGATAGTGGATGCCTTCGTAATTATTTATCAAAATTCATTGGACTCTGGGGAAGTGCTGTAAGATTGGAAAACGACTAATGTTACGCTGCTGTTTGAAAAAGCTGGCAGACAAAAGGCAGGGAATTATCGGCTGGTTAGTTTAACATCGGTAGTTAGAAAAATGCTAGAAACCTTCATCAAAGAAGAAATAGCGAGACATCTAGAAAAGAACAGTTTGATCAAGCAGATGCAGCACGGATTCGTGAAGGGGAAGTTGTGTTTAATAAATTTATTGCATTTCTATGAGGATGTGGCTAGTTTGGCAGATAGAGGGGAGCCAGTGGATGTGGTGTTTTTAGATTTCCAAAAGGCATTTGATAAGGTGTCTCACAAAAAATTGCTGCAAAATGGAGTTGGGGGTAAGGTGTTAGTGTGGATAGAGCATTGGTTGTCTAATAGAACAGAGAGTTGGAATCATTGGGTGCTATTCTGGTTGGCAGTTGGTGACTAGTGGTGTGCCACAGGGGATCGGTGCTGGGGCCTCAACTGTTTACCATTTACATAGACAATCTGGAGGAGGGGGCTGAGTGTAGGGTAACGAAATTTGCTGATGACACAAAGATAAGTGGAAAAGCAAATTGCGTGGAGGAAAGTCTGCAGAGAGATCTGGAATGGCTCAGTGAGTGGGCAAGGACCTGGCAGATGGAGTCTCATGTTAGCAAATGTGAGGTTATCCACTTTGGTAGAAATAATAATAGGAGGGATTACTATTTAAAGGGCAAAAAGCTGCAGCATACTACAGTACAGAGGGACCTGGGGGTCCTTGTGCACAAATCACAAAAACCCAGTCTGTAGGTGCAGCAGGTGATCAAGAAGGCAAATGGAATGTTGGCCTTTATAGTGAATGGGATAGAATATAAAAACAAGGAGGTCTTGCTGCAACTGTACAAGGCACTAATGAGGCCGCAACTGGAGTACTGTGTGCAGTTTTGGTCACCACATTTGCGAAAGGATATATTGGCCTTGGAGGGAGTGCGGGCAAGGTTCACTAGGCTGATACGGGAGATGAGGGGGTTAACCTATGAGGAGAGATTCAATAGATTGGGTCTGTACTCGTTAGAGTTTAGAAGGCTGAGGGGGGGATCTTATAGAGACATATAAGAAAATAAAGCGGCTAGATAGGGTAGAGGTAGAGAGATTCTTCCCACTTACAAAGGAAAACAGAACTAGAGAGCACAGCCTCAAAATAGGGGGAGGGGGCAGTTTAGATCAGAGTTGAGGAGGAACTACTTCACTCAAAGGGTGGTGAGTCTCTGGAAGTCTCTGCCCATTGAGGTGGTGGAGACTTCCTCGCTGAATCAGGTAGATAGGTTTCTGATAGGTAAGGGAATTAAGGATTATGAGGAGAAAGCAGGAACTGATCCGCTTCAGAACAACCATGACCTTATTGAACGGTGGGGTAGGCTCGAAGGGCTAGATGGCCTACTCCTGCTCCTATTTCTTATGTTTATGAAATCACCTTGGCAAGTAGGGTTAAAGAGAATCCCAAGAAATTTTATATATGCATTAAAAACAAGAGGATAACTGGGAGAGATTAGGACCGCTCAAGGATAAAAGAGGAACTTATGCTTGGAGGCAGAGGAAGTGGGCAAGATCCTAAATGAGTACTTCGTGTTGGTATTCACAAAGCAGGAGGACATGGAGGATACTGCGATTAGTGTGGTGCATGCGATTACGCTAGGTCATTTTTAGATCAAGAAAGGAGTATTGTTGGGTCCCTTGAAGAGCATTAAGGTCAATAAATCCCTAAGGCCCAATGGGATAGGACCCAGGTTATTGAAACAGGCAAGAGAGGAGATTGCTAGGGCTCTGACAAAGATCTTTGTATCCATGCTAACTACTGGAGAGGTCTTGGAGGACTAACAAGCAACAAATGTTGTTCCTCTGTTCAAGAAAGAAAAAAAGGATAATCCAGGAATCTATAGACTCACATTGTGGTTGGGAAACTATTCTTAGGGATAGAGTTTACACACATTTTAAAAGCATGGTCTAATTAGGTAAAATCAGCATGGCTTTGTGTGAGACAGATTATGTCATATTAACTTGATTGATTTTTTTCAAGAAGATGACAAAGATGATCGATGAGGGTACAGCAGTGAATCATAGAATCTGTGGCACGGAGACAGGGTATGGATGTTATTTAAATGGATTTTAATAAGGTTTTCAACAAGGTCCTTCATGGTAGGCTCATCCAGAAGATCAAGATGTATGGGATCCACGGTGACTTAGCCATTTGGATTCAGAATGGGCTTGCCCATAGAAGTCAGAGAGTAGTAGTGGCAGGGTGTTTCTCTGGCTGGAGATGCATGACCAGTGGTGGTCTGCAGGATCTATGCTGGGACCTCTTCTGTTTGTGATATATATAAATGATTTGAATGAAAATGTAGATGAATGAATTAGTAAGTTTGCAAATGATCTTAAGATAGAGTTGTGGTTGGTGCAGAATGTTGTCAAAGGACACAGCGGGACATAGATCAGTTGCAGATATGGGTGGGGAAATGGCAGATGGAGTTTAATCCAAGCAAGTGTGAGGTGCTGCACATTGGGAGATCAAATGTTGGGGGTAAGTATACAATTAATGGCAGGATTCTGAACAACATTGATTTATAGAGGATCTTAGGGTTCAAATCCATAGCTCCCTGAAAGTAGTCACATTTGTAGATAGGATGGGAAAGAAGAAGTATGGTATGCTTGCCTTTATTGGTCAGGGTATTGAGTACAAGAGTCAGGGGATCATGTGGCAACTTTATAAAACTTTAGTTAAGTCGCACTTAGATTATTGTGTTCAATTCTGGTCACCACATTAAAGGAAGGACATGGAGGTTTTGGAGAGGATTCAGAAGAGGTTTAACAGCATGTCGCCTCGATTAGAGGGTAGAGCTATAAGGAGAAGCTGGACAAACTAGAGTTATTTTCTCTGGAGCAGCAGAGGCTGAGAGGAGACCAGATAGAAGTCTATAAAATTATAAGTCTATAAAATTTTGAGGTTGACAGTCAGAATCTTTTTCCCAGAGTTGAAATGTCTAATAGTCGGGAGGGAATGCACTTACTGTGTAAAGGGAAAAGTTTAAAGGAGGTGCAAGGAACAAACTTTTTACACAGAGAGTGGTAGATGTCTGGAACTCATTGCCAGGAGTAATGGTGCAGGCAAATATGAAAGGACATTTAAGGCGCATTTAGATAAACACATGAGTATGCAAGGGATAGAGGGATTATGGGCCAACGGCAGGCAGAAGGGATTAGTTTAATTTGATGTCATGTTCAACACAACATTGTGGGTCGAAAGGCCTGTTCCTGTGCTGTACTGTTCTATGTTCTAAGATGATATTGGCCTCCTACTAACTGGGAATGAAGTAGAAGTCATCATTAAACAGATAAGGCATGAAAAAGTTAGAAGAGTGGATAGGTTTCCAGCTGAGATTTTCAAACTTGGAGGAAAAAGAGTACCCATCATCTCCATCAGTTATTCCTGAAAATCTGGGACTGAAAAGAAATTCCTGCCAGTTTCAGGGATGTCATCATTGCCACCAGCTTGAAGAAAGGAGACAAAGTGGACTGAGCATACTACCGAAGAATCTCCTTATTCTCCTTCACCTGAATCCTTGCGAGTCACCTTCGCTCAGTCTCTGAAGAAATCCTGCCGTGGAACAGCAGATATGATTTTCACTGCTCGACAACTTTGAGAGAAATGCCAGGAGTAACGTCCTAGTCACTGTAGTCACACATAGTCACTCCACGTAACCTTCATCGAGCTAACTAAGGCTTTTGACTCAGGCAATCAGGAAGTGCTATGGAAGAGCCTGTCAAAAGCTAGCTATCTTCTATCACTGCAGCGAGATGGGAAAATCACATTGGTGTGAACGACCATAAGATTCCAGTTAATGTTGCACTTGCACTTGGGTACAAGGTCAGAGCCAAAATGGGATACCAAAAGAAGCATTTCTTATTGGGTAACATTGATTTAACAGAAGGCGTAGTATTGGACATGATGAAGATTCAACTGGATTCTTTAAGCAAAGGTATAGAAAGGTAGAGTGAGGAAAATAAATCAAGATTGTAACTGGAATACAACAGTACAATTTCTTATTGACCAGATTAAAGATCACAGTTTCTTACTGATCACATTGAAGAAATAACTTTAACGGAAATAAAAATAATAAAAGAAATAATGCTTTAAATAGAAAGGGGGAGAGAGCCAAAGTACATTGTCAGAAATGACCGTGCTTTCTGGTTGAATGGTGCTGAGCTCTGTGAGAGCCTCTCTCAACACTCTGGTTTATGTTCTGGCTTTCTGAAAAGGGAAATAAAATCTTGAATTATGATCCCCAGGTGCGGCTTTCTTTATTTGCAGACTGAGTCTATAGCAGTGAAGGTGATTTCCACCACCCAGGTGTGTGATCATTCAGTCTGGTGGAGAAACAATCCTCTTAATTTATTGTAGAAAATGATTAATGTTGACAACTGTGTGCAGACTTCCAGAACAATTGCATAATGTATAGATATTAATATTGTGTCCTGTACTTATTTAGACCATAATGCTAGTCATAAGATGGCAGATGTTACTCTGATCCTGAAACTAACCCATTGCGCTCTATCTGTACCATGTTGTCAATGGAAAATTAGAAAGTCCCCCTGCTGCTTTCTGACTAATCCTGAAGAGATGAGGACAGAGTGGCAGTGGGAATGAGATTTGGAGGACGTGTGGTGATGTGATGGAAACTGAGGACCTCAAACACAACCTCAAGTTACTGCAAAACTCCTACAGACAATACTGGACACTTTATATCATGTACTTAGTCTTTCATGGACAGATCAGCCTCAGAATCCTCCTCTCACAAGAGAAGGAGAAGTAGGGGCAATCATAAGAGCACAAGAAATAGAAGCAGGAGTAAGTCATGTTGCCCCTTCAGCCTGTTCAATCATTCAATAGACTCAAGGTTGATCTTTGATATCAACTCCATTTTCCTGCCCACTTCCCATATCTACAAGAGGGCAAAACATTTGTCCATCTCAGGCCTGAATGTACTCAGTAATGAAGCATTCATAACCCTCTCGGGTAGAGAATTCTGAAGATTCACAACCCTTTGAGTGATTTCTCCTCATTTCAGTTTGAAATGATCAGCCTAGATGGTATTCCAGATTCCTCAGCCACAGGGAACAACCTGTCAACATCTGTGGGGTGATTCTCCAATGCTGTTGTGCTGATTTTTTTAGTGCAGCAGGATGGGAGATATCAGCGGGGCTGAATTAGAGCAATTTACACTGGGTGTCAATCCAGTGTATCGACAATGTCATCCACCCTGACTATCTGCCCCTCTACCACTGCTATGTTCGTGGTCAGGTGTCCCTAGAAAGCGAGCATGCAATATCCTGGGGCACAATTGATGCCTTCCATCCCACTGGGCACCACAGAGACTGGGGTGTATTATTGACCCAATAATCACAATTTAATTTGATGTTTTAGGTTTCTTTTCTGCTTTGATTTTTGTTCTGGTAGTTCCCCGTCCTTTTGGGGAACTGCCCTTTTTGAGTTGTCCCTAAGTTAACCTAACTTTGTTTATTTGGTTGGTATGCAAAAAGTATTAAACTGGGGGAGGGTAAATTATGACAGAACTAGACAGGAGTTAGGGAGAGTTAATTGGGAGCAGATGAAATCAGGCAAGTCCACATTTGACATGTGAGAGTTCAGGATCGGCATGTTCCACTAAGGAGGAAGGACAAGGATGGTAATGTAAGTGACCTTGAATAAGAAAAGAGATTGTGAATTTAATTAAAAGGAAAAAAGAAGCATACGTAATGTTTAAGATTCAGACAGGGTCCATGAGGAATATAAAGAAAGCAGGAAAGAACTCTGGCCCTGAGCGCATCTCCCAGTGCCGGATTTCTGGCATCATCAGCTCCGTGCCAAAAATATGCGTGGACTTGCATAAAATATTTAAATTCTAAATTAAGTATCTTTAACATATCATCAGTGGGCCTGGGACTGAAGTGGCCTCTCTGCCACTTCTACCAGGGGTGTTTCACTCCAGCAGGATTTATTATAGCTCTCCACTAATGGCAAACTGGCGGTCTGACCCCGCTGGAATGAAAGGGGGGCAGTCGGGGAACCCCAGATGGTCAACTGCCGGGAAAGGGGGCACCTTTTTGGCATTGGCACTTGGCAGTGCCACTCTGTACCCCTGGCACTGCCCAAGGGAGCAACATGCCAATGCCCAGGGGGTACCTCGGCACTGCCCATCAAGCATTGGGCAGTGCTAAAGGGATGGAGCCTAATGGGGCAATCTGTGGGGATGGGTGAATCTTGCTGCCACTCTTCAAATAGGAATGATGGGGAAGGCAGGGAGGCCAGAGATCGGAACAGGCCATCACAGTGAGGGATGGGATGAATCAGTATTTGGGACTGCCATGGATGGATGGGGTAGGGGAGGATCGAGATGGGTCGGTGGGCTCAAAGCTGGCCTGTACACAATAACCTTTTATGTGGCACTTCAGCCTTTTAGAAATCTAGATATACTACAGCTAGCAGTTCCCTTTTATCTACCCTTTACATTACATCCTCAAAAATGAATAAATCTGCCAAACATGATTTTCTATTCTTAAAATTATGTTTACTCTGTCTAATCATTCTCTGAGTTTTTAAGTGCATTGTTAAGACTGTCTTAATAATAGATTTCAGCGTTTTCCGAAGAGAAAAGAATAACCGATCTGCATGTGGAGTTAGACCAGTAGGAGAAGTGTGTGCCCTCATAGGAATTATTACTCTCCAAATAAATTAGAGATTCCATCAAGCATATTTGCTCTTCTCTTGGGAGCAGTGTATTCTGAAGTTACATTTCTCACAGCAGTGGCTCTTAAATTTCTTAAACTCTTTTTCATGGTAATTAATTGAACCATAGGACCATAGAATCTCTATAGTTCAGAAGGAGGCTATTCAAGTCTGCATCAACTCCCTGAAAGAGCACCTCTCCAGACCCACCCCTCATGCCCTTTCTTTGTAACCGCGCACACTTAGCATGGCCAATCCATCTAACCTGCACATCTTTGGGCATATCTACCAGCCATAATATAACATAATATACATATGGAAGTGCTGTACTTGAAGAGTGTTTTAAGACTGTTTCAAGATAACAAGTCTTTACTTACAGATATCAGAGATATGGATGCGCTTGCTTCTCTCTGCAGCATTTATCTTCCCTTCACAGGATCTTAGAAACAGCAGGAGCTCAGCAAGACCAGGAATCTGGAGAGGGCAGAGCCAAGAGAAAGCTGGACTCTGGAGACAGCAGGATTCCAGTGAGACTGGGTTCAAGAACTCTGAGAAAGAATGATCCCAAAGAGACTGACAGATCTTGGAGAGGACAGGAGTATGGAAAGAGCAGATGCTTGAGGGAAACAGGGTGCATCCCAGACGATCACAGCCAATGGCATTCAGTATTTAATCTAAAACCAATTCTTTTCCTGCATTGAACAGCATCCACAAATTGCAATCATAAATTTCAATTACATGTGCAATTAAGTCAATACCAAAAAGTTACAACCTCTTCCAATTGTTCACAGCGACAGTCAACATAATTGAACTAGTAACCCAAAAGAATTTCATTTCCTCAGGCGATTTATATGTTACAGATGGTTTAAAGATTAAAATGAAAACTTTTTAAAGTTTGAGTTTTGCTTTTTAAGTCTCTCTCTTAATCCCATGTACCAACTTCTATTGGCATGTTGGCTCCCTGTGCAATGATTTAAATGTTATTTGTATTTCCTGCTTTTTACTTCCAGGTTAGCCATCTGTGAGAATTCTGCAGACTAGTTGTTTGAAGAACCAGTCTGCTGCTTGCCGTATTGGCAGATTGAATCAATACCCCCTAGAAGGCAAGAAGTTCAAACTGACAGCTGGAAAGAAAGTATTCTGCTCTTTTGAACAGTGGGGATTGTCCATTTAAGGATCGACTGCAAAGTAAGAGTCACACGACCTAGGGAACCAATCTGGGGGTAGGGATCACCCTGGTAAGTGCAGGTTTCTGTACTCAGTCATCTCAAAGGCTGATTGCGGCCATGACGTTGCAATCCTCTGTATAGGTTTAACCTGTAAATAAATGAGTTATCTTTTCCTTAAAATGGTGTATGAGCATCTTTACAAGAATCTATTAAAATTTTGTGGATAGCTTTGCTCAGAGTAAATGATAAGTGCCATTCTTGGTCATTCACTGCAACCAAGAATTTGGACCATCATTTTGGTATAAGTGTTTGAGAAATTCCTGGCTGTAATATGTCAGTGGATTAGCAGTAACACGTCTGAAATTAATTATCTGTTACGTTCTCCTATTCTCCCCTTGGGGATTAAGGCTTGTGGTGGCAACAGGGAGAGGGAGAATTTCCCACCACAGCAGCCATCAGGAAATTTACACGATCCCAGCCTGATTAATTATGGAATTGGATTTTCCCAAAGTTTTATGCAGCAGGGCAGTCTGGATGATATGCACCCTGACATCACGTTCAGGCACCATCTTTAAATAGTGCCTGGATTGCGTCCTACACAACATTGAGGGAGGAAATGATCTGAAGAGAACAGGGAGCTCAGAATTCCAATTTCATCAAGGCCTCCCTTGACCAAGTGGAGCCCTGGGGAGGATGCCTGCTGTCTAAAGATGGGAGGAGGCGGCCAAGTAGGGTGATGAACCAAACGTGGGGGCGAGTCTCCAGAGTAATTATTGCTCAAGGCCTCCAGCTGTGCAATGCCACAAGAGGCTGAATGATCTCATTCACTCCACCAGGATAAGTGAACTTTCAACTGCTGACATTCACCTCACACAATGGTGTAGGAAACATGGCCTCAGTGGCAATGTGATAAAGTGGTGTCTCATAGCTCCATTGCAGTCCATCTAGCCTGCAGATGAAGAGGCAGCTCTGGGTCCATCACCCTTTCACACAGGAGAGCTCATATATTGTCTGGGAAGAGTGAGGTGAGGGGAGAGGGTGTCAGGTATTGAAGACACCAGCAGGCATGACTAAATGAAATGCCTTTCTGAACCTTATCCTAGGAGAGTTCCTGGTCAGTACCCTTCAGAGTGTCTCATCACTCTGAAGGGTGCTGACCTAGGACCCTTCTGGGCAATCTACATCGCATCTATCTCTTAGAAGAAGTGTCAGCGAAAGACGTTCTGATTTCACAAGTGTTTGTTCAGACGCACAGATAGAGGGAGGGTGGACAGTGAGACAGGCCATTATGGTGTGGAGAGGTGGGGGAGATTGTTGGCCTGCTGGGAGGGTCGAGGCTGCGAAGAGGAGATTGGGACATCCGGGGGGCTGAAGGGTCAAGGTGGGCCAGTGGAAGAGGGTCGGAGCTGAGGGGCCGGAGCTGAGGAGCCTAGAGGGGTTGGCCAGCGATTGAACTGGCCAGCAATTGGATGATCGGCAGTGGGGGACTATGGCATACATGCCGATCTTGACACTGACAGATTGATGCATGCACAGTGGCCACTCAGCACTATGCTGCCAGCTCTCCAGCGGGAATATGCCCCCCCACGGACATTTATTGAGGTTCACGTTGGTGCACTCTGCAGTGCGCACAGTGTTGGAGATTCATTTTGAAAAAAAACAGCAGAAATTACTCCAATTTTTACAAGATTTTAGCATTTTTTTCTGGGAGAATTTTTTTGGGAAAATCCCAGCAATCTTGTATGGTTTGTTTGCATTGTCCTTAAACCTGTGCATGCCTACCTCTCAACCCCAATTTTCCAAGGGAAATTCTGCGTACCATTAATCAGGTTAATGTTGAATGCTCCTATCTTCCAAGAAGCCCACTCCCATTGCAATAGATATGACCCCTCATCCTGCTGACCCCCCCAGCAGGAGCTTCACATCATGTTCCACATTCCCTTCAATAACGCTCAACACCCCTTCATTAAGCATCATTAAATCCTCCCAACCTTCTGACTCCCACTGCCTCCTTTAACCCTTACTGTCCTATCCTATCACTGGTGCCATCATTTTATCCCCCAAGACTCCTGCATTGATTTAATTAACCCCTCTTTCTGAATCCTTGTCCCCTCATTTTCCCCATTCCCATCCAAACCTCACACTCATACCCACCAACATCTCATCCCCCCATACCCATCCACACCTCAGCCGCCCACGCCCATTCACATCTCACTCCCCCATACCCTCCACTTACTCACATCTCCCCATGCTCCTCCCATATCACATCAATCATTCTATGCCTCTTGCATCATTTCTCTCTTTCCCTGACCACCACCACTCTCCCCCTCCCCGAGCTGTCTCTCCACGGCTGCTTCGTCTTTTTATTCCTCTACGCCTCCTTGAATCATCCTCCATGTGCAGACGCTCATCACTAATAATATCTCCTGCAGCTGTTCACCTGCTGTGTCAACAATTACCTCCTGGAAGATTCAAACCCTGGATGATGTTTCTGCACCAAGAACAACAACCTCCTGGATACTCTGCCTACCTATTTCTGCACAACACATTCCAAGATCCTGCTTCTGGAAGCCTCAAAATTCTCTTCAGATCTCCATGAGTTGCCAAAGGCCTTCTTCAGACAAATGCCAACATGTTTGTGCCACGTTGTGTCAGACATCATCTAGACTGGTGTGATTCCCCATCGGTGGCATGGACGAGTAGTTGGAGCGGATCATTCTGATCAGCCTTTCATCTACATTCTATTAGCAGGATGCAAGTCAGTTGCATCTTGGCCTCTAGTGAGAATCTAGACCCACCATGTAGGATGGGAGTATATGACCCTGCACCTTAACACTCCCTCCATCCCACCCACACTGCCTCATACCCCTCCACACCTCAGCAACACCCCACCCCTCACCCATCACCCATTCCCTCGTCAATGCCTTTTTCATTTGATGCTGGCAGGAAACCAATTTTTCAGCACTTCTGCATTATCCCCGGTTTCCATTAACCCTGCCGCGGGAAAAAGAGCCAAAAAATCCCACATTACAATGCAGGAAATGCAAGCATTCAGTTACATGATCATTACCTGATTAATTAAGATATTCCATCCAGTAATTTGATTGGTTAAGTTTTATGTAAAAGAAAATAAACTTATTCGGGAAAAAAATAGATTTTAGAATGTTTGTTAAAGAATAAAGGTATATTTATCAATCTTAGAACAATGACTTCTACAGCCTCAGCATGTCATGTGCTATATTTCACCCTCTGAAGAACATTACACCATGCCAGGATGGCCATTGTCAATTTAATTATTAGTTCTAGTTGTGGTTCGGTAAATTTAATTGGCCTTCAATTACATATTGCAATGGATAATAGTTGGTTCAACAAGCAGAAGAATGGCTTCTTTATACTACCAATGTTAATGTCACTGTGAACAATCCATTTTCATAACCAGATTCTGTCAAGGCTACGATGTTCCTTACATTTACTGTTACCACAGTTTCTAGAATCATTAAGCTTTACGCACGTGATAAAAATGAAGATTCATATTTTCTAATATGCCTATTAATTGTATCAATTCACAATCTTAATCAAGATTATAATAATCTGTTCCATGACTAGCTTCTACTTAATTCAGAACCACCATATATAGTGAATATACAATACAACATATAGGAGGCAAAATGATGTGAATGATACATGTCAGTATTAGAATGACTTAACCTTGCTACATATTAGAGTGCATGGAGGATAAAAATTACTGATTTAAAGCCCAAAATATGACTATTCAAGACCCATTTAAAATTCCGATATAGGCTAGATGTTTATTCCCAAGGTAAGTAGCACAAGTCAGGAAATCTCCCAGTTCCCGACATCTGCCTCAGGGGAAAGTATCCCAGCTTTCCAGCCTGGGTGGTGTGGGTTGGAACTAGGCCCACTACTGACCAATGCAGATCAAAGGCAGCTACAGGAGCTGTCATGTACAGAGGCAAGCTGTTTTAAGTGCCTGCCTTGATCCTTTGGGACATTATCCCAGTTGTTTCCTGTAGGCCCTGTAGCCCTCACCCATCACATCTTACAATGCATCTTATGCTACAGTCTGAAGGGCCCTTTTTTGTGTTCTTTCCTTTCTGGTCTACAACTTTATAGCTTGAAAGTTCTACAAAACTTATCTGCCCATTACCGGATGGCACAGTAGCACAGCGGTTAGCACTGTTGCCTCACAGTACTAGGGTCCCAGGTTCAACGCTGGCCTTGGGTGACTGGAGTTTGCACATTCTCCCCATGTCTGCATGGGTTTCCTCTAGATTCTCCAGTTTCCTCCCACACTCCAATGATATGTGCATCAGGTTGATTGACCATGCTAAATTGTTTCAGTGTCAGGGAGATTATCGGAGTAAATGCATGCAGTTATGAGGATAGGGCCAGAATGGGAAGCTGTTGGTGCAGGCTGGATGGGCCAAATGGCCTGCCTCTACACTTGTAGGGATTTTATGATTTATGAGTTTTCATGTCTACTCTAAAAAAAAATTTCAATTTTTGTTATACTGAAAATGGAATCTGTTTGAACTTAGCACTCAGTTCAGGTTTCCTTCATGTGTGGGTCATATCACAGCCCCCCTTTCTCCTACTGGCAAAAATGGGAACTGTCAGAAATGGGATTAAGACTTGCAAATCTTGTCACCATTTTCAAAGTTTGGCAGAGCTTCTGTGAAAATCCAGTTTATTTTGCATGCAAGTCATAACATTCCTACTATATTTAATGTGTTCGGCTTTGTTTAGCTGAAAACAAAACCAAACTGTATAGACTGCTGAAAGAATAGATTTTAGATGAAGAATTCCTTTGAGCATGGTGCTGGCAATTTAGCCAGAGCAATGGGGAGCCTTTCATACATGCCTGTTCCTCTGAAGAAGCCTACCATTCCTCCCCAGCAGGGTGGCAGTCATCACATTCATTATTTCTATTATCTCAGCGGATGGGGATATGAATAGCATCCCTTTGCGATCTCAATAGAAATCAGGGCTGGGGAAAAAAGAATGCTTTTCAAATATCTGTCAGTCATCCTCTTCCTGACCAGAATAAAAATATTAATTAAACATGGAGGGAAATATTGTGAGAGAGAAATGTACAAGTATGCACGTTCAGCTTCTGGACTTGGGGCCTTTCCCACTTTTCCTTTCTCTGCTGAATTTCCATGCATAGAAACTTTTAATATTCTGGTCCCACTTGGTTGAACATTGTCCCTAAGCTCCTGATCTCTGATATCTCCCTTCCTTCTAAAGCCTCTTTAAAATCTATTTCTTGAATATTGCTTTTGTTATTATCCTCTAGCCTTCTTTGACCAGCACCATGACATGCACAACTGCAAATTTTGCTGCTGTGTTTGAATTGATTTTGAATCGTTGAATCCCTACAGTGCAGAAGGAGGCCATTCGGCCCATCAAGCCTGCACCGACAACAATTCCACCCAGGCCCTATTCCCATAACCCTGCAGATTTACCCTAGTAATCCCTGACACAATGGGGCAATTTAGCATGGTCAATCAACCTAACCTGCACATTTTTGGAGTATGGGAGGAAACCAGAGCATCCGGAGGAAATCCATACAGACACAGGGAAAACATGCAAACTCCACACAGACAGTGACCCGAGGCCAGAATTGAACCCAGGCCCCTGGCACTGTGAGACTGTGCCACCATGCCACCCGAACTTGATTTTGAAAATCAATTCCATGCACTTTTATTTATTTAAACATTAAGCTTTCAAAATGTATTCAATATGTTTTTTTGACAAGTTAAATGATCTTGAAAGATTTTATTAGCACATCCCGCGTTAACGTGCTCTAAGTGGTTTTCAAGTGATTACAATTGATTTTCTTGTCAGAATTCTGGAGTCAATTTTCCTCTCAACATCTGAGTGATAAGGTCATTTAGACCACCAACAAAGGAGTTTCTTTATGTGACGGGGTAAATATCTTGTTTGTTACAGTGTATGAGGAATCTCTTCTATCAACAAGTGTGCAACAAATATACAGAAGCAATATCGGGCAGCTACTGAGTGAGTAAAAAGTGAAACATTCCTGCATTCCCTCTCATGGAGACATTATTAATTGTTTCTGTCTGAGAGACAGATCAAAAGTTGCTATAATGCTTCCTCCTTTGGAAAATTATATATTTTAGCAGTTAGACTCATCCACACACTCTTACATAGACAAACTGGTTTTATTTGAACAATAGCATAGAAATTACCCTAACAAAGAACCAATATAAAATGCCTTTGCCAATTCTGTACTCAATATATTCTGTACTGCCAATCTGAGCAGAGTATCATAGAATCCTTACAATACAGAAGGAGGCCTTTCAGCCCATTAAGCCTGCAGCCACAACAATCCCACCCTATCCCCATAACCCTACATATTTATCCTACTAACTCCTCAAAAGCCAGGATTCATTTAGTATGGCCAATCAACCTAACCCGCACATCTTTGGATTGTGGAAGGAAACCGGAGCAGCTGAAGAAAACACATGCAGACACGGGGAGAACGTGCAAACTCCACACAACCACTGTCCCAAGCCAGGAATCAAACCCGGGTCCCTGACGCTGTGAGATAGCAGTGCTAACTACTTTTCCACCATGCCACCCAAGCATGCAATGATTTAAGTAACTGGTTATTAGTTGCTAAATAGGATTTCTTGTCCTTTTTGTAAAAAATAGGAAATTTCACAGATTGCACATTGTCAATAGCAGACGCATCAGCAAAAACAACAGCAGGCAATTGAACTTTAAGATTAAGTGTAAAACAGCAAGCCTGACTTATATGGTCTATACAAGAGGTCAGAATCAAGGCAACATCCTTCCTTCCTCTCTCCAGAGATGTCATTTTTATCCCTGGGTTTTATGTGCTACAGAATACGCGCCCTCATAGCAGGCAAGTCAGAGTCTCTTATATATTCAAACATTGGAATGCAATCACATCACTTCAGTCTCAGGGTAACTTTAATGTCAGACCGCCAGATGTGAGCAAAGTGATGGCTATGATGGAGTAAACCCAGTAAGAAGTCTCACAACACCAGGTTAAAGCCCAACAAATTTATTTGGTAGTACAAGCCACTAGTTTTCGGAACGCTGCCTCTTCATCGGGTGAATGAGATTCTGTTCACAAACAGGGCATGTAAAGACACAAACTCAATTTACAAAATAATGGTTGGAATGAAAGTCTTTACAGGTAATCAAGTCTTGAAGATACAGATGATGTGAATGGAGAGAGGGTTAAGCACAAGTTAAAGAGATGTGTATTGTCTTCAGCCAGGAGAGTTAGTGAGATTTTGCTAGCCCAGGCAAGTCATGGGGGTTACAGATAGTGTGACATGAATCCAAGATCCCGGTTGAGGCTGTCCTTATGTGTTGGAACTTGGCTATCAGTCTCTGCTCAGTGACTCTGCATTATTGTGTGCCGAGAAAGCCGCCTTAGAGAATGCTTATCCAAAGATCAGAGGCTGAATGTCCATGACTGTGGAACATTGTCACGTGACCCCAGTCCAACGCCAGCATCTCCACATTATGATGGGGAAAGCAGACACAGACTGAATACTGGCCAGAAGAGTGTAACTATGTGCCTTTTGATTTTTGTTTTTAGTTTCCTTGCTGCCCAGAAGGTACGGGAACATTTTCCTGATGGAACCTTCCTAGGGATGGGCAATATTACAGAGTTGGAAGTTGGTGTGGGGAGACTATTGGGTTGAAAACTGAGCTTAAGTTTGATGCTGAGGGAGCAAGTAATCTGGATCAGGCTGAGACATCAAGACAACAAGACGGGCACAGTATCGGAGGTGAGGACACGAGTTTGTGACGATGACCAAAAATTATGGCTTTGGCCTTTTCAATGTTTGTGCAAAGAAGCTGCAGTCCGTCCAAGATTGGCTGTTGAACCAACATCCTAATAGTACAGATAACAGAGAGGTGGGTAATATTAACTGATATGGATGGTGACACATGTCTCTGCAGGTGATGATGCAAAAGCATTTAGATGAGAAAGTAAATGGGGCCAGCAAGAGATTCAGGCGGATTTGGAATGTGCAGAGATATTTTTGCTTAATCTTTGCTTGAGATATTTTTCTTAATTTTGTACCTAAAATGCATTGCATCTATCCAAGTCCAGAGGTAAGTACATTTTTTGTTGAGGGTCATGTTTGATATGATCTGATTTATTATTGTCACATCTATTAGCATACAGTGAAAAGTATTGATTCTTACACTCTATACAGACAAAACATACTGTTCATAGAGGAGGAAATGAAAAAGTGCAAAATGTAATGTTACAGTCATAGCTGGGATGTAGAGAAAGATCAATTTAATGTAAGATAAATCCATTCAAACGTCTAACAGTAGCTAGGAAGAAACAGTTTTTGAGTCGGTTGGTACGTGACCTCAGACTTTTGTATCCATTTCCGAAGGATGAGGGTGGAAGAGAGAATTTTCGGGGTGCGTGGGTCCTTAATTATGTTGGCTGCTTTGCCAAGGCAGTGGAAAGTATAGACTGAGTCAATGAATGGGAGATTGGTTTGTGTGATGGGTTGGGTTACATTCATGATTGTTTGTAGTTCCCTGCAGTCTTGGATAGAGCAGGAGCTGTGCCAAGCTGTGATACAACCAGAAAGAATGCTTTCTATGGTGCATCTGTAAAATTTGGTGAGAGTCGCAGTTGACATGCCAAATTTCCTTAGTCTTCTGATAAAGTAGAGGTCATTAACATGAAGAGATTCCCTTGAGCATGTCTTTGCTCTGACTGGGTCTTGCAGTAAAAAGTTAAGTCACTGTTGCAGGTCTAACTATAATTCAGGAAAAGCACCTTCTTAACTGTGACCTTCAACCTTTGCCTCTGGACTCTCTACTCTGATTTTTTTACACGAGGCTGATTGTCTGCTTTCTTTTATGGTGTTCCTCAAAATGAGCATCTATCAGACAGGAGAAGAGATAGGAAACTGGAAACAAACTCACCTTAGTTTCAGGGAATTATTTGGTTGTGCATTAAAGTTTGGGCTCAACCATAGTGATATCTAAGTGAATTTCATGCCTCCCACACCAGTGGGTTTGAGGGGGAGTTTGAATTGAAGGAATGCAATCTCTTCTGGGTTCCTGCCTGCATCTCAGTGATTTTGCAGCAGGCAAGGCCCATTAAAGAGCCTTTTCTATCCATCCTCAAATTTTAGGCTGGCAGGAAGCAAACCTGATAAAGTTTAGATCTCAGGTGAGAAGTGCTGGGGGGTTTGGATGCACAATTCCACCTGTAACCTCCTTTTGTCTGCAGGCATCCCTCACACCCTCAATTTCTGCTGACAGGGGACCTTTCTCTTCCCTTCCAGCCTTTCCCGTGAGATCCCAATCAACCACATGCTTTCCCTATTCTCCCAGGCCAGGTATCCTTTGCACTTACCTTGTCTTGCAGTTCCAGGATTAAGCTCAGACATCTTCCAGAGGTTCCCCTTTGGCCCACTGCAGCTCATATGGCCGCAGGGGGCTGGAGATTGGCTGGCAAATCAGTTTAGCTGGCAGCTCCTTAAGGTGGGCCTTCCTCCTGAGAGGCAGAAGTCCCTCTAACTGATGCTCATTAGAGTTTGAAATTGCTGCAAAGCACACAGAGTCAGTGGGGATATGTTTCTCGCTGAGTCTTTGAATGGCAGGATCCGACATCCCACCATCCAAAAAATTCAGACCCCGGAATTCTCTGGGCAATGAAATAAAGGGACTGAGATCTACTCTTGAATGAGTGTTTTCTAGGCTCTATGCTTGGATATACACTCTATATAGTTCTGATTATTTTTAAAATATTGCAAGAAGCTGAACCAAATGATAAAACTTTGGTCATGTTGATCAAGTTCTGCAATTTTTACAAAGGGGACTTCTTGGTTTGCTCCAAAATTTGCAGCACCATGCAACATCTGCGGGCATATCTGGCCATCACAATCTCATGGTGTATTTTGGTATTTGCAGCATTGTGTTAACGCTTCCTGTTATATGTTTGCTGATGTTTTACTCTACAGGTGAATATATCTCAGAAGAATTGGTGTGACTGGAGCTACTTTGTTATCAGCAGTTGTAAGTTTAAGTTTA
Organism: Sphyrna mokarran; assembly: GCA_024679065.1. Taxonomy (NCBI): domain Eukaryota; kingdom Metazoa; phylum Chordata; class Chondrichthyes; order Carcharhiniformes; family Carcharhinidae; genus Sphyrna; species Sphyrna mokarran. The sequence goes on from JAGIQG010000015.1 coordinate 46,592,239, forward strand.
TTTATTAATGTCGCAAATAGACATATTAACACTGCAATGAAACTACTGTGAAAATCCCCAAGTTGCAACATTCTGACGCCTGTTTAGATACAATGACAGAGAATTTAGCATAGCCAATGCACCTAGCCAGCACATCTTTTGAACTGTGGGAGGAAACCAGAACACCCGGAGGAAACCCACGCAGATATGAAGAGACGATGCAGACTCCACACAGACAGTGACAGTGACCAAACTGCAAATCAGCCTCGGGTCCCTGGCATTGTGAGGCATCAGTTCTAGCCACTGTGCCACAATGCGCCCTATTGTAGTTCTCTACTCAAACTTTCAAGATGCAGTTGCGATGGCCCAAAGTTTGCAGTCAGCATTTGTCACTCATAAACTGTCTACACAATTTTTAGAGACTTTCGAGCAGACACTTGCAATATCTAGGCATCTGATCCAACGTGGCACCCTCTGCAGGGCTTCTGCAGCATGTGAAAACGTGGTGCATACCAGTTTAGTAATACAACTAATTGAAGAATCCTCAGTGTGCCACACAGAGTTTAAATCAAGAATTATTAACCAGTAAGTATAAATTAGATTTAAATTATATATAAGCATGAAAGTGAAGAGTTGGAGCCAACAATGAGTTTTGGGAGAGAGAGATAAAAGAGGCAGACAATAATTTCCAAATTAATTAAATTCTGAAGGAATGAGATTTCGTTTTTGAAACATTTTTTCAGTATCAATCATTTGACAATAAATAAGGTTTAGCATTCCTTTAAAAAATTACTTGTATCTAAATATACCGACTTCTTTTTTTGGCCATGTTTAGTGAGTAACCTTCCCGAACTCATAATGATTTCAGTCCTCAATCTACTGGTGAAGTTTTGATACAGCATGACTTGTGGAAAAGCAGGATATCTCAGACTGTAACTTCCAGAATTTTGTACCTGTTTGCATGTTCAGGGAAAGCAATGTCCAATTTACTCGATAGTAATGGTGAGTGCTGTTAATCTCACTGATATTTTCAATGCAACATCCACTGGGTGCAACATCATGCACCCAGTATAACAGGAGTAACATAGAAACATAGGAGCATAGGAAATAGTGCAGGAGTAGGCAGTTCAGCCCTTTGAGCCTATACCACCATTCAATATTATCATGACTGACCATGCACTTTCACTATCTCACTCCTACATTGTCTTCATACCTCTTGATCCTTCTAGCAAAAAGGGCCACGCCCAGCTCCTTCAGTACTTGTGAAGTAGGTAAAGCTTATGAAATTAATTATTTAAGAAGTATTTAAAGAACACAAGTAGATATTCTGAGGTGTTGCTTGTGGTAAACAATAAGATAAATTTTAAATTCCATGATTATGTTCATAATTGTAAGTTGATGGCCATTATTCTGAGGCTGAATATGTTATAGATATGTGATTCAGTCCAACCTAGAGGCTGTACCAAGATGCTACTGGGATTTCTGCAGTCTCAAGAATCACACCTATCTGAGTAAGGCATCTAAACCAGAAGGAGTGCATCTCAGCCAGTCAGGAGGTGACAATATCTCACTCCCACCTTCCATCCAGTCACTCAATCTGGCCAGCTGACAAGTGAGAGACTGCAAGAGGTTATTTCATTGATCTTAACAACAGAGTTTCCAACATCTCAGCCATGCCAAGTTCTTCACTAAGAGGAGGAAAAATTTCTTAGTTGATATTGTGCTTTACATTTTTTCTTAAAATAATTACACCAACCGACATTTGTGTGACAACGCTTAAATTCATTAAAATGAACTTTTGCAGCTCAAAGTTGCTTTAAACTGGGATGCTTTAAAGGCTTTGTCGGTCAGCAGTACTAAGTGAACATGAGAACCATTTTAAAGCACAAAATTCATCAACTGAGCCCTGAGCTATGATTGGACTTTGTTGCATTAGACTTCATCCAATACTGGGTGGATTTGGAAACAAACACCTTTACCCTTCTCTAGTATTGCTTTCTTCTAATTGCACAGAAACTCTGGAATGTCAACTACTTCCTAAATCTTGGCAGCCACCATTGTTGAGGAGATTGGGTCCTTCTATCTTAAACCCTAGGCATGAGATTTCACCCTTAAGCACACTGTAGATATACTCTGGTATCTGCTTAACACTTCTTTATTCGTACTACTTATAAACAGGTTACAGACTAGGCCTATTGCTCTTAGACATAGTTGAAACCTCTCTCACTCTCAACACACAACTAACTGATGTCAATGCACATCATCATCTTTGCCATAAGCCAATACATTCCTTTTCTTATCTCTTATGTTACACCTCCTCTCCAAGTATGCCATTCTATTTTTTAACAATAACATGAAACTTTGGCTAACATTTTCCAGCTCTGCCTGCTGCCAGGATTTTCCAGTCCCATCAAAATTTAATGGACTTTTAGCTGATCAGCTGCACTCTGGGGATGGGTCCTGCCATGAAAGTGTTGGAAAATCCCAATCTAATTCTTTAACTATTTAAATTGCATTTCTGTTACTCCCTTTTTACAACTACAAATCCTACACAACTCCAGTCTCATTCTTCTCCAAGTCACAGTCCTGGGAGATTCAATTTCAGTATTCTCGACCCTTAGGGAAGATATCTTAGAGACATAAGTGCTTTCTTCTATATCTGGGAGAACATCATCATCTGCAAAATGGGACAACACTTTAACTGTATCAATATCAGGATTGCTGGACAGCAGGGCGTAAATTTCAGAATGTCTGAACTTTAAAGACAGCAAATGCATTTCAATGAAAGACTGATTCAAAAGAGAATTGACCATTGGATCCTCTGGGATTGGACAAGAAGATGAATTAGAAGAGAAGACATCACAACACTTTAAAGAACATTTTTACTTGAAGGGCTCTGGGAAAGGACTTCAAAGGAGGAACAATCTTCAACTCCAAGGAAGGATGTCACAACTGTATCCAAGGATGAAAAGACATTGAAGATCCAAGATTTCAATGAACTTAGACACTAAAAGGAAAAAAAGGACCATCTTCCTGTAAAAAGCGGGCGGGTGAGGTTGGGAAGGGGTTTGGGGGGAGCTACCTACTTATTGGCAGTGGTAAGAGATCCATACTTCTGTATACATGAGATTGCTTCACTGTCAATGCGAAGAATTGTTGTTAATATGAAGGCAAGACAGCGTCATCATCTGAATGGAGAAAAATTTCTTGTAGACAATAACCTCAGTAACTGGAGTTTTCCACAGGATTCAGCAGCTTCAGAAATGCTAAATATTTTATCGTAGCTTCTGTGTAAACCCCCAGCTCTGAAGGATAGTATTGGATCCAAAGAGGAGTCTGGAAAAAGTAACAAACTTGAGAATTAGTTCAGTATTCAGCAAAGAAATTGATTAAGAGGGGAAAATAGACTATGGCAATGCTGTGGGGAAAATTTAGAAAAGGGTGACCAAACTCAAACCACTCACAAAAGTCTCAGTTTTATTCCCAACATTCCATAGAGCTCTCTCAAAACTCTCCCATTGAAGTGAGTTCTTTCATTTGAATCTAACTGAAGAGGCATTGCCCTACTTGATATTATTTCATTTGCCAATATTAGAGTTACAGTTCAGCTATAGCATCCTTGCATGGAAATGCTTCCACCCAGTTAGTGAGTTGGTCAATAATAACTAGATAATAGCTTTTCCATCTCACTCTCGGTAATGGTCCTGTGAAATCGGTCTGGAAATTTTCCCATGATCCCTTCGGTCTTTACTGATTACTCAATTTTATTTTACAATGGCTTCCTTGTTCTACTTGGGCAAATTGAATACATCTTTGACAAAATTGAGCTATCATTTCTCCCATTCTCTTCCATCACCAAGAGTTTCCAATTAATTTGGCCATCTTGTCTCTGTTTGTATGTGCTAACCCTCTCAATAGGTTGAGAGAGCTAGGTCTCTTCTCCCTGGAGAGACAAAGGTTGAGAGGTGACCTGATAGAGGTTTACAAGATGTCGAGAGGAATAGATAGGGTGGATTCTCGGAGGCTATTTCCCAGGGCTGAAATGGTCTCTACGAAAGGACACAGGTTTAAAGTGCTGGGGGTCAAGTACAGAGGAGATGTTAGAGGTAAGTTTTTCACTCAGGGGGTGGTGAGTGAATGGAATCGGTTGCCATCAGTGGTGGTTGAGGCAAACTCGCTGGGGTCTTTTAAGAGACTTCTGGATGAGTACATGGGATTTAATGGGATTGGAGTGACAGATAGTTCTATGGCCTGGTAAGTATAGATATGATCGGCACAACTTGTGGGCCGAAGGGCCTGTTTGTGCTGTAGTGTTCTATGTTCTATGTTCTAACCCATGGTATAACTTTATTAAGCTTTGCTGTATTTTCTCTGGCGCTATTATTTTCCTCCCTCTCCTCCATACTCCATTGCATCCTTTTTGCCCTCCTAGTCTTTTCCATCCTTGTTTCTCTTCTTCTGAAGCCTATGTGTGTACTTGTCTCACATCAATGTCTGAACTCTCTCCTAGCTTGTATTGCTACCACCCCTACTGCTTGTGTCCTGTCCGCATTCTGCTCAGTTCTTATCTGGCTTGTCTAATTGATTGTTTCCTTTTTGGGCTTTGCTTGTAATCTTCTTCTGGGCCGTATTTTGACCACTGCTGCACCTGAAGAAATGTGGGCAGTTTGAATTAAATCTTTAATCAGAGTTTCATGCTATATATGTCTTTCACTTGATAATTAACCCTTGTCTTTTCATATAATGAATTACACCAAAAGCGTGTCTGTTGTCTGTGTAGATGTTAACACATTTTCCTGCACTCTATTCTAAAGCTTTGGTTAAGGCTAAGGCTGTCACTTCTACTACCTTTGCTGACTTGCTTCTTGGAATCTGCTCTCCTGCAATCACCCTTCCTTTATCATTTGCGCGGGATGTACCATCGGTGTATCCTGATCCCATCCGTGCATAGGCTGATCACCCCTTCACCTGTAAGTGCTTCTTCCAATAAGCCTTTGCTTCTCTCTTCATTGACATCTGTAACACATTCATATTCAGTTCCTAGCACTGTAAACTCCCTGCAGTATTTTCTCATATCTCTGCTGATTTCTACATGCTTAAGTAAGAGATTTGCTTCTCAATTTGAGTATCTGCTACCTGCGACCTCTTTCAATCTTCCTGCTTTTAAAAGCTGCACAGTTGTGTGTGAGCTGTGAAGAATTATTTTTCCCATTGAGGTAAGTGGTTCGCACCTACTTACAGCCCATGATGCACATGCTAGTGCTCTCACGTACTGATACATACCTCTAGCAACTGAATCTAACTGAGTGGAGTAATACCCCACTGGTCTTAATCTATCCCCACGTCATTATGTTTCTACTGCAGTTTGCATCCATCATTTTTCTGACAGAAAATATGAGTGGTTTTGTGAGATCTGGCAATCCTAATACTGAGACCTTAATCATTGCCAATTTTAAACCTTAAAAGGCCTGGTGCTCTTTCTCCCCCCATTCTCCTCTCTCTCTCTACTGGCTCTATCTTCTTTAGTGGAATCTTGCAAGAGATTTGTAAGCACTACATAATCTTTCAAAAACTTCCTACAATACTTATCCTACTCCCTTCACAGTAAGTGGTGAAGGCATGCTCAGCATTGCCTTTTTCAGATCTCCTGGGATTTCCTTTTCGCCTTGTGAGATGATGTGCCCCACATATGTCACCTGTTCTTGTCCCACTTCGGCTTTGCTAGGACTGAACTTAAGACCTGATTCTTGAATTGCCTGAACACTGTATGTAAAGCTAAACAATGTGTGACTAAATTGTTTGAAGCAATTAAGAGAGACGTAGACGCCCCAGTATCTATCAGCATGTTACATTTTTGTCTTCCCAACTCTGCTTCTACAAACATCAGGAGGATCCTTACCATCAATCTCCAGGGCTGCTAATTGTCATTTCAGACTCAATAACTTCTGCAATTCCACTCCGATCGAATTAAATACTGTTGGTTCTGCAGGCTGCGCTCCTGCAGAATTTCTAGACTGAGATCTAGAATTAGCTGTGTTTATCCTGCTGGGCCCCTGTCTTTTGCTAACGTTCCCGTTTGCCCAACAATGACCTACTTTATCAGAGTTACTGCACTGTTTTTTAATATTTTGATTGTTTCCTGATATTTTATTCTGGCAATCTTTCCACACACGTAACATCTTCTAATTTTAGCTGCTGCCTGATCCATCTGCACCAGAACTTTCTCTGGCTGTTTTTGTCGTAGGGCTTTGGTTTTCATATCCCAATTCATAACTCCTCAAAAAGTTCTGTTTTGGAAATTCTGATAGGCTAGGGGCTAGAACAGGGATTGCTCACCGGTTATGGACATCATTATCTCTTTGCAGTGGGCCTCATTGGATCGCTGACAATTCTCAGAGTGCTTTCAAACGATTCTTCGCTCTCTGGTTCCTTTGATAGCACACCTTTACATCAATAACCAGAACTTTCCAGCCATTCTCATCAGAAGAATCTTGCGGTCTCCCAATGGTGACATCCTGCCATGGGTTTCCCAATGAGAGTGAGTACACAGAATGTGAAATCCATTAACAGTGGCTGATTTAGAGAGTCCGCCACTGGCAAAAAGGTCTCCTGTGTTGAAAAACACACTACAAGGGAGATGGAAAATAGCATCCAGAGTCTCCATTAGTGCCTGAGATTGTGCCCTCCATCTTGGACTCTGAGCCTGGGGCTTAGTTCCTGAACAGACTGGAGACATATTCTGGTACCTGCTTAGCACTTGCTCATTAGTACCACATTTATACACATTACAAAGTAGGCATGTAGCTCTTAGGCATAATTCTGACTTCCCTCTTGAGAGTCTAACACATGACTGATGTGTGTTAGTAGTACCTCATCATCTACATAATATATTAGCATATTATATTTATTAACCCTTTACATCACAGATCCAACACCAGACCATCTGCACCCGTGCAGACTTCTACAAACTGTGACAGCAAGTGCTTGACAATGTAGAGTCTGCAAGTCAACAGAATTCCTAGGGCGGGATTTTCCTGCCAGGCTCACCCTAAAGCCACAGAAGTCCGCACAAGGTCAATATATCCCATATGCTATAACTTTGGTGGTGGGCAGGATGGGAAAATTCCTCTCTCCGACAATCCCCGGCCACTACTCCATCCCCCCCCTCACCTGACCAACGCCTATTGACTACACCACACCCCCACCCATCAGCACTCACCCTGATTCAAGGGTGACGTGTACTTGGGTTGGTGTGTTTCTGTCACGGGTCTTCATGTGACTGAGTCTTCAATCGCAATTTGAGCACATGTTTTTCATTCATCTGTGGGACGTGGGTGTGGCTGGCTGGCCAGCATTTATTACCCATCCCTAGTTGTCCGAGAGTAGTTGAGATTCAACTACATTACTGAGGCGCTGGAGTCACATGTAGGCCAGTCCAGGTATGGATGGCAGATTCCCTTCCCTAAAGGACATTAGTGAATCAGATGAGTTTTTCTGACAATTGACAATGGTTTCATGGTAATCAATAGATTCTTAATTCCAGATTTTTCTTTCACTGAATTTAAATTTCACCATCTGAAATGGTTGGATGTGAATTTAGGTCCCCAGAGTATCAGAATTAATAATCTAGGACAATACCACTGGCCATTGCCTCCCCAGTAGACAGGTAGAATGATGTAGTATGATCTGGATGCAGGATTTGCGACCTTCTCTTTCCCTGTTTGCTGTCATTCTGCCTCATCATTAAGGTGTTAGGACTCAAAATATTTTAGTCACTTGATGGGCTGCTGTCGTTATTTTTAACAATCGATAGCAAGCTCCTCCCAGTCATTAATATTAATGCTGGCACATTTCAAAATTAGCTTCAGAATGTTGACGAAGTGTTTTCTTTCTATTCTGCTGGAACAGTGGCCATTTGAGAGTTGAGAAAACAGGATCTGGCAGGGGGAGCCACTTCTGAGTCATCCAGACACAGTGTTCGGTCCAGCGAAGTTGATTCTGTAGGAGCTTTGCCTGAATGCTTGTACCAAGAAAGATGCTAACATTTATTGAAGTTTTCCCATTGAAACCTTAGGATGTGGCAGAAGCATTGCTGATGGAATTTCTCCAACATTCTTCTGTATTGCAATGTAAAGTCCCAGATCTCACTGCAGTACAAAAGTGTGGTGAAAGAAACTGCTCCGTACATTAGGGATGGGGGGAGGTGGAATTTTCACATTCAGTCCACCACGGGAATTGTAACATGCGGGATAAGTTGACCTTGGGCGGACTTAAATGGCCTTAGGACGAGCCTGGCAGGAAAATTCCGCCCTAGGAATTCTGTTGACTTGCAGATTCTACGTTGTCAGCACTTGCTGTCACAGTTTGTAGAAGTCCGCACGGGTGCAGCTGGTCTCATGTTGGATCTGTAGTGTAAAGGGTTAACAAATGCAATATGTTAATGTATTACATAGACGATGAGATACTACTAATGTGTTAGACTCTCAAGAGGAAAATCAGAATCATGCCCAAGAGCTACATGCCTACTTTGTAATGTGTTTAAATGTAGCACTAATGAACAAGCGCTAAGCAGGTACCAGAACATGTTTCCAGTTTGTTCAGGAACTAAACCTCAGGCTCAGAGTCCAAGATGGAGGCCACAATCTCAGGCATCAATGGAGACTCTGGGTGCCATTTTCCATCCATGGAGATATGTAAAATTCTCCAAAATATTTAAAATGAAAAGTGGGGAAATGTTGATGCCATCATAACCCATGATTTTCTAATTGGGATGTTCAAGCAAGAATGGCTCTATCTAGTCATTTTTGTTTTGCAACAATGAGTTTGAGATGAATGCTACATGACTGCCCTACACACATCTTGTTGCATGAATATATAATCATCTAAATGAGTGTCATGTGTAATCAAATGCCACATGCTATGTAGGTCTGGATAAATGTCTGGCAATTTATTCATTTCAGCTCTGCTTTACCAAACCTCAATGTGTTCTTGGCTGGTGCTTCATTCTGAAAGAAGTCATGGAGTTGTTTTTTTGTGCAGTGTGTATATCTGGTATGGTGAGCATCCCCCCTTTGGGAGAGGCTGTTATGGGTTTTAAACTAGCACTAATTGTGACATCTGTAGACAGCTCTCCAGTGTGGAGGGCAAGAAATCAGGCAGGAGAGCACCCCCCACTCCCCTCCCCTCCAAAAAGCAGACTGCAGTCCTTAAAGGGACAGTGTTGTTTTCAATGATCAACAAAGAGTGAGTTACTGCAGCAGCAGGCAATATGGTTCCCTGACTTTTGAATGCAGTCATGTAGTGGTTCATGAGGCAAATAAGGAGCAATGTTGTTCCAAGGTACCAAAATGTATGTCCAACTTTCTCAGTGGCTGATGCTCTTGTATCCACTTGCATCTTAAGAGGCCTCCCATTTACCCAGAGCATTACAGTAATAGGGTCTATTTTGCCTGTTTTGAGATTAAACAGAGACTGAGTACAAGAATCATTGGTGATAGCCTCTTCCACATTTTATACTTGTAACAACTTGTTTGATCAATTACTCAGCAACTTTGTCTTAACTCTTCATTGCTTTATCAAATGGTCTCTTTTCTGACAATAAAAACCCTCAGCCTCCTTAAACTGACATGATTCAGGAATGTTGTTCCCTCCTCACCAGTACAACTCCCCTTTACTAACTGATTGCTTGATCTGTACCTTCTTGTTTTGTTGGTGGCTGAAATTGTTTCCCATTTTGTGGCTGCTTTGGTGGTTTTGGTGCCATGGTTGGCTGCAGGTTACTGCCCTTAGTTGTGAATGGTGCCATTTTATGAGCTCTGCGGTTCTTGTTCACCTGTTCCATGGTCAAGGTTATCTCCACTGCGCGTTTAAAATTTCTGTCAAACTCTGCAAGCAATTTGCATTCGATAGAATCATTGTTCACACCACATACAAACCTATCCCATCACATGTCATTTGGAGTGGCTCCAAAATCAGAATATTCCAATAATTACTTCAGTTTAATTTCATAAAATATAATTGGCAAAAGAAACACTGGGAATATGAGGAAACTCCTTTTCATGGAGTGAGTGGTTAGTCTCTGGAATGCATTGCCTAAGTGTGAAGTGGAAGCATTACTTCAGTTTAGTAGTTTAAGTCACTATGGATTCACATAGAGCTCTTGCTCTCGAATTAAATCTAAATCTCTGAAGTATGATGGATTGTTAAGGTTGCAATTGAGCTTTCACTAAATCCACAAACTCACTAAGAGATTTGGAGTCAAGCGTGCTTGGGACTCATAAGACTGTGAATAAGGTTATAGGTCTGGGTTTCACAAATACTTGGAAAAATTGCTTTGCATTTCATCTACTACCTTATTTCATTTTCTTGGAAATAATACCAAAGCACTTAATATATTATGTCCAGTCCTCCATGGAGGAATCACTGATCTATTCATCCAAAGAGTGGTATTCTGGATACTCATAGGTGTCAAACCAGATGTAGTGTCAGCATAGTTTTTCCTTTTTGCCAGATATAAAGCTGCACTTTCACAGACTTCATTACTGAACACAAAACATATTTATTGATAAGATTTGTATTGTATCCTATCCTCATAAGGCATGCCACCTAATCCGGACAACATCCAGGTGCTTCCATTCGCTGTCATCAGTCTGAACAGTATGGTAACTCAGATCAGAATGGACAGACAGTGAGTTAAGTGTTAATAAGATTCAAGCCAGTTGAGAAAGCTAAAACCAAGACAATGGTTTTACAAATACAAAATATTGTATTGATAAGGTTCATAGGCTGTAGATTCTCCCAAAATGTCTTTGCCTAGGAGCCTTTCTCACAACTGGGTAATTCCACACAGAGTCCCAATTGGTCACTCTGGACAGGTGACCCTTACTCTGCTATATTGCCCCTAAAGGGGCAATCACCACACTCTCTGAAGGAACAAATTATCCAGTATTATTCCAACACATTTTCCTCATTATCTCGCACATTCTTCCTGTTGGGATTGTAATCGAATTCTCTCTCAATTGAATCTGTCAGCACCACACTCTCAGACACTGCATCCCAGGCTATAACCATTCATTTCAATAAGAAGATTTTCCTCATATTGCCATTGCTTTTTTTGCCAATTATCTTAAATCGGTGCCCTCTTGCCCTCAATCCCTTTACCAATGGAGGAAGTTTTTCTCTAATTTTCTCCGGATCTCTCATGATTTTGAATACCACAAGCAACTCTCCGTTCAATTTTCTTTTCTCATAGGACGACGTAAGTGCCTCACTCCTGGAAGCATGCTCATGAATCTTTTCTGCAATCTACTTATTACCTGCACATCTTTCCTAAAGTGTGGCATCCAGAATAGGATGCAATACTCTATTTGGGGCTGCACCAGTGTTCTACTCAAGTTTGACATATATTTCATAATTTTATACTCTACACCCCTGTTAAGAAAACCTAGAGCTATATGCTCTATTAACCATAAACCTATCCTGCTAATGACAATGATTTACTATATACATATTGCAGTTTCTCTGCTCCTGCACTCCTTTTAGAATTATACTTCTTATTTTATATTGTCTTTTAGCATTCTTCCCACTAAGAAGACCATTGAAGGGTCCTGGAGGTGGAGGTGCACAAGTCTCTGAAGGTGGCAGAACAGGTGGAGAAGGTTGTGAAGAAAGCTTACAGTATGCTAGCCTTTATAGGAAGAGGTTCAAGAGCTGGCCTTTAATGTTGCAGTTGTATAAAACGTTGGTTAGACCTCATTTGGAATACTGTAGTCATCTTACTACCGAAAGGACGTGGAGACCCTGGAGAGAGTGCAGAGAGGTTTGTCAGGATGCTGTCTGGTATGGAAGGTCTGAGTTACGAGGAAAGATTAGGTAAATTGGGTCTATTTTCTTTAGAAAGACGGAGACTGAGAGGAGACCTAATAGAGGTGTACAAGATTATGAAGGGTATAGATAGAGTAAACAGGGTTAAACTTTTTCCAGGATGGACTCAAATATCATGAGGGGTCATGGGCTTAGGGTGAGGGGGACAAGGTATAATTTGGATGTTAGAGGGAGGTTTTTCACTCAGACAGCTGTGGGGGTATGGAATGTGCTGCCAAGTAAGATGGAGGAGGCAGGCACGCTGGAGTTATTTAAGAGATATTTAGATCGGCACATGAGTGGAGTAGAGATGGAGGGATATAGTAGACTGATTTAAATAGGGATCATGAGGCTTGGGACCTTCCTGGGGATTGCATAATTTGTGCATGTTGTTGACGTATTTCTCTTTTATCCTACAGGTACTGCAGTCTGCCTTGTTGTCCAACAATGGGCATACATGCAATGGGTCGTGAGAGGACTGCTCTTGCATTTTTTTGTGAGTAGCCTATTGCTTCATGTTGTTAGCATACGCTTAAACTGGACCAGTTGATGGGCAACATGACAGCTCAGTGACTATCACTGTTGCTGTGCAGATACAGGGATTTGGGCTGGTATCTGTGGGATTTTGCTTTGTGGGTTTCTCCAGGTGCTCCGGTTTCCTCCCACACTCCAAAGATGTGCTCTTAGGCTGATTGGCAAAACAAATTGTCCCTAAATTGTCTCCCTAAATTGGCTCCAATGCAGATTTCCATAAACATAGACAAGGGTCATGGGTGAAAGTGGGAACGTTAAAATGGCGGCTCAGGCTCGTTGGGTCGAAGGGCCTGGTTCCCAAACTATTTTATTCTTTGTTCTTTGTAAAATTTTTCATTCTACATTTCTCTGTTAAATTTGATCTACCATTTGCTGCCCATTCCAAAATGTTTATTCCTGTCTTCATCATTTTGAAATTCTTCACTAACATCCTCATACTTCACAGTTCCAAATTCTGTATCACCTGCAAATTTTGAAACTGTGCTCTACACACCAAGGTCTAAGTCATCAATATATATCAGGAAGGGCAAGGATCCCAACACTGATCCCCCCGAGAATTCCAATACAAACATTCACTTTGTACCAAAAGCATCCATTAACCACTAATCTGTTTCATATCACTCAGACAATTTTACATCCATGTTGAGGCTATCCCTTTTATTCCGTAAGTTCCAACATTGCTCACAAATCTGTTGTATTACATTGTATCAAGTGCCTTTTGAAGTCATGCACATCACATCAACAGCATTACACTCATCAACCTTTTCCATTACCTCATCAAAGACTCCAACAAGTTAGGTAAGCATGATTTGTCCTTAACAACTTAATGTCAGTTTGCCTCTATGCATCTTTTTTGGTGCCTTATCAGCATGACTCCTCTTTTTACCATCTTTTTAGTATTTATATGCTTATAGAAGACTATCAGGTTCTCTTTTATGTTAGTACCTATCTCTTTACAAATTCTCTCTTCGCTTGTCTGAATTTTTTTCCCAATTCCCTTTTGAGTAAAGTTCAGTTATTCATCTAAAATCTGCCATTAGTTTGTCTTCATCCAGGGAACTCTGGATTTGTTTGCCCTGTCTTTCTCTCCATAGGAATGTACGTTGACTGCTCTAACTATGGCATGAATCTTCCAGTCCCACCATGATGGGACCCACCGGGGGAGGTGCAGTAGCCCAGTCAAAAGTCCATGGATTTTCAGCAGGAGCAAAGGAAGATCCTGGGGGTGGGCAGGGCAGAGAATTCCCACTCTGTATCTTCTTTAAAGGCATCCTATTGTTCAGTTGCAGTTTGTCTATCAACTTTTCACTCCAATCCAGCAGGCTCAAGGGGCCAAGAGGCCTACACCTGCGGTTAATTTGCATGCTTTTCAAACGTGGTACATTTAAGGCATTCACTTAGAATAAAGAATGTGTCCAATGTTCCCTATGATATTGAGATAATTATTAAAGTAGCAGCAAATGTAGTCATGCCACTACTGCTGGGTGAGGAGGAATGAGCTGGCTCCCTATTTTATTCAAATGCCTCCATTGGTCACAACGGAGGTTTGTTTAGAATTCTACACCTCACCCCACCCATCTCCTGCCTGCATACTAGACCAAATGTGTTTGCTTTTTCGTAAGGAGTCATTCAAATCAGGTTTTCTCAAGTCAAGAATAAATAAGTTTATTAGTTACTAAACCCCAAAGCAAAATAATAAAAAGGCACGATACACGTTTGCACAGATCGGAAAAAGAAAATTCAATTCAAATAAAAGTTAAAAGGAATATATGACTAAGTCCTTGTTATTCCTGATTGTGGCATTTAACAGCCATTAGTAGAACTCTGGAGCTGACTTTGGCAGTTCTGTTGGAGACACTTGTTGGTTGTCCCCAGATTGAGGGATGACGTATGTGTTTCTGAAGGACTGATTGTCATGTTATTCCTATTATTGGCTTCTATTGATAAAACACGTCTCTGTGGCCAATCCACCCAATCCGCACATCTTTGGAGTCTTGGATCTTGGGAGGAAACCAGGGCACCTGGAGGAAAACTACAAAGAAAAGGAAAGAACATGCAAACTCCACATAGTCACCCAAGACAGTAATTGAACCCAGGTCCCTGGCACTATGAGGTAGAACTGTACCATCATGCTGAGTGATAATGGACACAATTCATGGCTTAAGAATTTGAATGCTGTCTAAAGTTGAGTAGCATCCAACACACAAATTCAGCACCATATCAACCGTCAATGAATGGATTAGCTGAAAGTATTGTCCAGTTCTTGAAGCATTCACTGACTGTCTCCAAGGACCAAGATTTATTAAATCACTATCTAAACAGTTTGTTGATGACGTATCATGATACCACATGGATCACTGAATTCTCCAGCTTTGCTATTACTGAAAAGAAAGCTGAGAACTACTTTTGATCTGCTTTTACCACAGGAGATGTCTGAGATTAGAACATAATCAGATGAGAAAGTAATTCTCCCTAGCTATGACTCTAACAGTACATTTTAATGGTCGCGATGAGAGGGCACAGATTTAAGGTGCAGGGAAGCAAGTACAGAGGAGATGCTAGGGGAAAGTTTTTCACTCAGAGGGTGGTGAGTGAATGGAATCGGCTGCCATCGGTGGTGGTCAAGGCGAACTCGCTGGGGTCTTTTAAAAGACTTCTGGATGAGTATATGGGATCCAATGGGATTGGGGGTTATAGATAGGTCTATGGCTGGGTAGGTTTTTGATGTGTTCGGCACAACTTGTGGGCCGAAGGGCCTGTTTGTGCTGTAGTGTTCTATGTTCTATGTTCTATGCACTCTCTCATTTCTTTCTAAATAAATGGTATGTTTTGTCTGCATAGCGCATAAAAAACAATATCTTTCACTGCATGTTAATAAATGTGACGATAATAAATCAGAACAAATCAAGTCAATGACATTTGTTTTGACAAGGAGTGCAAGTTTTGGCATACATCTATAATGCTAGTGAAAAGTGGGTTCCTGCAACTGTACTCGCTCAAGCTGGCTCTTAATCCTACAATACAAACTGAAGGTGAAGTGGAGACAATATGTAGGCCAGCTGTTAGTTACATGCATCAGTGTACCAGGACCACGTATGCCGAACTACCTCTGGATGAGCTGCCATTCATACCATCAGATGCTGTGATTGTGAATCAATCAGCAGAAACAGAGATGCTTAAGAATCCCTTGTTGCTACCAATCTTCTTTCTGTAAAACAGACTGTTACACCTTCCAGGGTAGAGACATCATTTGAAGAATAACAGAATACCTCTAAGGTCATGAACAATCAAATCTCTGAAGTACTTAGATAACCAGAGTGGAATAGATGCCCTCCAGATCGTCTTTCCTATTAACTGTATTATTAATTTGTGATGATGCATTTGCCTGCGCATGTATATATGTTGCTATGTAAATGTACTGTGGTTATTTGCTGTTATGAGACCATAGAAGTAAAGGAGAAGAGATGTTATATATTTGGGACTGCTGTTGTGTTGTAGCACTGTCACTTTAAGTGTCACTTCAAGAATCTAGTTATGGGTTTAGTTTTTCATGTCTTTGGTTGCTTTGTGGCCTTTGCTTCAGTCTAAATCAAACCTTTGTAAAGTTCACAGCTATTCAATAAACCTGTGTTATTGTTTTCAAACAACCCCACATGCTATTACTTCACATTCTTTTATCTTATAAGTGCAGTATATTACAGTTGTGACTACAGTTGTCAATGTAGACAAAGAACAAAGAACAAAGAACAACACAGCACCGGAAACAGGCCCTTCGGCCCAATGAGCCCGCGCCGCAGTCCTAACGTCTTAATGACATATAGGGACCAATTTGTTACCCAATCAGCCTAAGAGCACATTTTTGGGATGTGGGAGGAAACCGGAGCACCCGGGGAAAACCCACGCAACCACGGGGAGAACACGCAAACTCCCGCAGACATAGGCCCAAATCCATGTGTCTGCACAGCAACAGCGATAGTCCCTGAGCTGTCATGGTGCCCATCAGATGGTCCAGTTTAAGCATACACTAACGACGTGAAGCACTAGGCCACTCCTGAAGCAACATCCAAGAGCAGCTCTCACACGACCTGCCGCATGCATGCCCTTGTTGGTCAACAAGGTGGACCGAACATCCTGTGGAAACAAATAGGATATTTAAACAGTCCTACTATATCCCTCTATCTGCAGACCGCTCATGTGGCTGTCCAAGAGACCCTTAAACAACCCTAGCGTGCCTGCTCCCACCACCTTACTCGGCAGTGCATTCCACACCCCCACTACCCTTTGTGTGAAAAAATGCCCTCTAATATTAGTCTTATACATAGCCCCCCTCACCCTAAGGCCGTGACCCCTCGTTCTATCCAAATCTAATGGTGGAAAAAGCTTACCACCATTTACTCTATCTATACCCCTCATAATCTTATATACCTCTAATAGATCCCCTCTCAGCCGACGTCTTTCAAGGGAAAACAACCCCAGTGCGTTCAATCTTTTTTTTTTGCTTGCATCACAGTTGTGTGGAGTTTGCACATTCTGCCTGTGTCTGACTGGGTTTCCTCCCAATTCTTCGGGTTTCCTGCCACAGTCCGTGCTGGTTAGGTGCATTGGCCGTGCTGGTTAGGTGCATTGTCAGAGCAATAAAAGGCTTCATACTTCCTTGAAATTGCTGCTGATTTGGGTGTTAAACAGATCTTAAGTGATGGCACAATGCCTAGGATAATGTGTACTCATAATGCGAGAGGGGATTAATGAATTATGAAAATTTCATTCAGTCCCTTTCTTCACATCTTTTTCAGTTATTAACTTAACTGGAAAGTTTCTTAAATTTAATTTCACAAACATTCAAATATACTGAGACAAGGATGGACTAGAAATCATGCCAGTATCCAGTAGCCTGCAAAATAGAAATGTTGATTCCAAGCCAGCAAATCAGCCATTCCATCAGCAACTGTCCAATACAATGAGCAAGTGTGTTGTCTGTGCCAATCACAAAGCACAGCAATCCACTTTTAAAAGATCTTAATGCTGGTGTTCACCCACGGCATGCCCAGCCTCTGCTCGATTTTCTGTAGCTACACCAAATCCATCCAGAGTCCTAATTTCACTCAATGAATGCTGAAATCTCACTTTCAGTGTGTGAAGATTTTGATGACAGAAAGCAGCTCACTTTAAGCCTGCCAACTCACATGTACTTGTTTTTCGCACATCCATAAACAGAGCAGATGGGACATTGACCATTCAATGGAAATAAAACTCACGAGGGATTTAAAACAAGCTGCTTATTCACTATTTAACACTATTGCAGAAAGTCCACACAGCTTCACTGGAACTTCTCTCCATTGCTGCATTCTCGGTGTTGTTGTGATGTTGTGAAACTTTTTCGTCACTGCTATCCATACGTCTGAGACAGTGGAGATTACAATACCCTCATCAACAATCTGTTGGTGATTGCAAAATTGAAAAACTGCTCTCTGAGTTCCAATACTGAACCACCAGTTGCTCCAGGGTCTTTTCTGTGCACTGCAGGCTTTATAGGCAATGCTCCATTCTCATTCAGAATGCTACATATTTCCATATTGAACAGTTGCTGCTGTGCTTGCACCTAAGCAGTTAAACAGCTCACTTACAGGCTTGAAATAAACAACATTGCATGTCTTTTGGAGTTGATCGATCTGCTGGCTGTTAAAATTTCCTTTTCAAAAATTGCACATTTGAAAATAGCGTCAGGTAATTTTTTTAATTGTAAAAAACACAGCAGGCTATTTTGAACCCACACTCTCTCTGTGCAGGTTCGCTGGTGTGGGCACAGAATGTGGAGAGAATGAGAAATATGGTTCTCTCCACCGAGATGGGGCAGCACAGTGGCAGAGTGGTTAGCGCTGCTGCCTTACAATGCCAGGGAGCTGGGTTCAATTCCAGCCTCAGGTCACTGTCTGTGTGGAGTTGGCACCTGGTTTTCTCCAGGTGCTCTGGTTTCTTCCCACAGTCTAAAGACGTGTGGGTTAGGTTGATTGACCATACTAAATTGACCCTAATGCCAGGGGATTAGCAGGGTAAATACGTGGAGTTATGAGAATAGGACCTGGATTGGATTGTGGTCGGTGCAGACTCAATTGGCCAAATGGCCTCCTTCTGCACTATAGGAATTCTATGAGATTCCCAGTTCCCGATTTTCGCCACCCCTTACCAATGATGTTACGAGGTACATGCCCACAAAGGGCACAAATCAGATTTTAATGGACGTTCATATAATTATCCAACCCACCCTTGACACATGATTCCCCTCCCCCCCCACAGAATTTTGAAACCTTGCCAACATAATGTCATGTTGACAAGGTTTACAACAGGCTGTCAAACTGAGGTTGAGTTGAGAGAAATTCTAAGATCACAAAGATAAATATTTCTTAGGGGAGAGGGGCATGTCTGGGAAGTGTCCTGCCCCTGCCCCCCCAGCACAGGTTGGCACTGCAAAACTGGCACAGTGGCAATATACGCTGGGAGAAATGCCAGACTGGGTCCTATTGGAATCCCCAAGGGGAGGCAGTTCATTTGTTTGTTGTGTGCAAGAGGTGGGGGGGGGGAGCATAAGTACAGAGGGTGGGAATGGGAATGCCAGTGACAATCTTGGGGAGTGAGAAAGGTGCCAACCATATTCGTGTGGGATGTTGGGGAGAAATGCTGGCAACTATCATTGGGGGAGTGGGGAGAGAAGAGATATTGGCAACAATCGGGGGGTGGAATGGGAAGAGAAATGCCGGTGATAATAGTTTGGGGGATGGAGAAAGATGCCACTGACGAACATGGTGGGGGTATGGGGGGAAGGGAAATGCCAGTGACAATTGGGGGTAGGGCGTTAGTGCTGGCAATGATTGTTGGAGGTAAGGGGGAGGCCTTGATTCTTGCGCAGTGATGGGGGTGGTTGTTATTTGTTTTGGCCAGTGGGCCCTTTGAAAATGTTGCACCAGTCTCTATTTAGCCAGTTTTGCTGCTCTAAGAATTCCCACTCTGCCAGAGCGATGGTGTAAACCATGGCCATTCATTTCATTCAACCAGAGAGGCCCAAAATAGATAGCAAACTGGTTGAGGGGGCTTGGCGAGCTTCACACTAGCTTCCTGACTGAAACTAGCACTCTGCAGCATTTTGGTAAGATTCTGCCCATAGGTTCGCCATCCTGGCAGCAATCTATCCCTTTGCCATCATTAAAACATCTGATTGCCAACTATGCATTGGCCAGGATTCTCCCAAAAAATTCGAAGTGCCAAATTCGTATGAAAACTGCAATAGTTTTCGCTGTAATTTTTCAGCAGAACTTTTAAAATGAATATCCCACACTCTATGCACTGCAGAGTGCACGAGCATGAATCACAACATGTATCTGTGGGTGGGGTCTGTTCCCATTGGAGCAACCGGCAGCATAGAGTTAAGCAGGCCACTGTGCATGTGCCAATTTAATATAGAAATACTGGCGTTGGACTGGGGTAAACACAATAAGAAGTGTCACAACACCAGGTTAAAGTCCAACCAGTTTATTTGATAGGGTTTACTATCAAATAAACTGATTAGACTTTAACTTGGCGTTGTGAGACTTCTTACTGTGTGTGCCAATCTGTCAGAGTGGAGATCAGTGTATGCGCAGTAGCCCTGCACTGCTGGCCTCCCGGTCACTGGCCAACTTAATGGGATGTGCTGCTCCGAAATCCTTACCCAGCTCATAAGGTCTAATGATCAAGAGTCAGTTTATTGAATGTGAATAAGAATTGCTACTTCGGGAGGAATTGATTCCTTTGGTAGGCTGTTGGTGATGTATGCGACCTCCTGAAACAGGAGCTAATGCTTCATGGACTTGGAGGCCATACTCTGCCAGTGTTTGTCAAAGTTTTTATTACTGTTAACTATCCTGCCTCATATCCTTTCCTTGGTTGTGACAGGAGATATTACCCACAGCTCCCAATATTCAGTGCAGAGCTGTATCAAGCAGGTCTCCAATGACTGATTTTATAGAATCATAGAAACCTTACCATGCAGAAGAAGGTCATTCAGCCCATCGAGTCTACATCAACAACAATCCTACCTCAGAACCCCACACATTTACTCCATTAACTCCACTAACCTATACATCCTGGGACACTATGGGCAATTTAGCATGGTCAATCAACTTAACCTGCATACCTTCAGACTGTGGGAGGAAACTGAAGCACCCAGAGGAAATCCCCGCAGACATGAGGAGAATGTACAAACTCCATTTGCAGAAACAGCCAATGTGTCATCTTCTCTGTGAGCACTAATACTCGAGACAATAAAGATAGGGATATCCAGCAGTGTTTGTGTTTGCGCATGGTCACAGCATCCCAGTTTCACAGGCAACTGCCAAATCTCCATTTGCTGTAAGATCCTGGCCTAAATGTTTTGGCAACATCTCTCTCTTTCCAGCTATATTCAAGTTCTGTACTACAAAGTGACAGTTTGTGTGGGATATCTGTATGTAAGTTTGGAACCAAATAGCATCTGTAAATAACCTCAAAGGGCCCTCTGAGCACTTAGTAAATATCATTAGTAATACATGTGGAAAATATCATTGATTTCACTTTTAGACATCTTCATCCTTTGACACACTCCATTATTACACTCATCTATCCAACTAGTCTGGATCAAAAATCACACCTTTAGATTCAAAATTCTAATATTTGAAAATGATTTAAAATATTCATAATATATATAATGCAATTGCTAAAATCAACTCAGCTAACAGTTTTCAAAGTGAAATCAATGATATTTTCCACATGTATAACTAATGATATTTACTAAGTAATCAGAGGGCCCTTTGAGGGTATTTACTGATGCTATTTGGTACCAAACTTATGTCCAGATATCCCAAGCAAACTGTCACCTCATAGTACAGAATTTGAATATAGCTAAAAAGAGAGATGTTGCCAAAACATTTAGGCCAGAATCTTACCAATGTCGCCGGTGGAATTTCCCCATCCCGTCACACTGAATGGAGATTTGGCTGGCTGCCAAATTCTCCGACTTCGTTGCAGCCGGAGAGTGGTATAAACAGCAAGTAAGATCGCGCCCTTAGTCTTCCACTCACTAGGACAAATGCCAATATACCAAATTTCAAATGGTCACAACAATATGTATCATAGGAGTAAAGCGTATTGATTGGTTGTCAAGTTGACTTTGATTGGTTAAGACATTACCATGAAGAAAGAAGAGATGATCTATAGGCTCCCCAAGTTCCTGGATAATTTACATAAAGCACAAGGCTTCAACATATTTAACGGGGTTCCTGTGAATAAGTATATGTTATCCCCAGCAAGCAACAGCTCAACTGATGATCTAATTTGGTTATTAGTGTAGTTGTTATTACACCTTGGGTTGCTCATTAAGTACTGCCCACTGACAAAATCACATGTAAGCACAGGCTGGTTAGGGAAAGTTTGCTTATTATAAATATCTGAAGGAACATGCCATTTGGTTTGATCAGCCAATTACTATGACAAATGGAATGCACATCCGGCATTGCACTAGCACTGAAATTTACACATAACATTGCTCAGTTGCGTGAAGGCAAAAAGTCATTTTGGACCGGTGGTAGTAGCATCCTGTTAGAGGAAAATATCATAGAAACATAGAAGATAAGAGAGGAGAAGAGCATTTTGCCCTTTGTGGCTGCTCTGCCATTCATTACAATCATGGCTGATCATCTAACTCAATAGCCTAATCCTGCTTTTTCCCCATAACTTTTGATCCCATTTGCCCCAAATGTTTTATCCAGCTGCCTCAATGTTTTGGCATCAACTACTTCCTGTGGTAATGAATTCTACAGGCTCACCACTCTTTGGGTGAAGAAACCTCTGTCCTAAATGGTTTACTCTGGCTATGATCCTTTGTTCTCGACTCCCCCACCATCAGGAATATCCACCCCGCATCTATCCTGTTTAATCTTTTAGAATTTTATAAGTTTCAATAAGATCCCTCCCCTCATTCACCTGGACTCCAGCAAAAACAATCTTAACCTCTCTCCTCATACATCAGTCCTGTCATTTCCGAATCAGCCTGGTAAATATCGCACAACATTTGGTCAATCTCAAGTTATGCTGCAAAGGCCAAGTATCTCAAAAATTTAAACAGGAGGCTAAGAAAGCGATTTTGCACTTCTGTTGTGCAGTGACCATGTGAGTTACATTTTTCACTAACAGGATGCTGCTGTCATTCCACAAGTATGTTCTGCCTGCCACACAGTTAGACAATGTCATGTGTGAACCTCAGCGCTGGTGCCATGCCAGCTACATGGACTGTATGTCTCAGCAATTTGTTGATCATATCAGAGAACATATTCCTTCAATTGTTAATGATACACCATACTTACCGCACTGAACCAGCCCATGCTTACAAAACCCAGAACAAAACAACCTGGCCTGAAGTTTGTACATATTAGGCGTGTGTACTTGTCAGTCCAGAAACCCAATGTGAAATGCCCAGTAAAGGTCAGGCATCAAGGAAAGGGAAGGTATGTGCTGGAATTCTACTAGGCTCCCCTCAAGATAGTCTACTACTGCAAAACTGTTTCAGAGAGCTGCAGATCTATACAAATTAATGAAAAAATACTGTAAACTGTATCTAGTCAGCACATTCAAGTATCAGACAGCAATCCCTAGGCATCTGTTTAAATTTTATTTCACCCAGACATTTCAACCTACCCTAGATCGAGTTTGAAACATAGAAACTAGAAGCAGAAATAGGCCATTCCACCTTTCAAACCTGCACTACCCATTCATCTTGATCATGGCAGGTCATCGAATTCAATATCCTGAATCCTCCCTTGATCCCTTTAGCTCCTCGAGTTATATCTAATTTCTTCTTGAAATCAGACAACGTTTTGGCCTCAACTTCGTTCAGTGGCAGTGAATGTAGGTGAAGAAATTCCTCCCCAGTTCAGTTCTAAAAACATTATCCTTTATCCTCAAACTATGACCCCTAGTCTAGGATTTCCCCACCATCAGGAACATTCTTTCTGAATATACCCTGTCTAACCCTGTTAGGGTAGATCTGTTAGAAATGGAAAGGTGAAGGCCTCTTGGCCAATTGGTCCGCCTGCCAGCCATAAAATTAGATGTGTCAGGTGAAAACACTTTTATAGACTCCTTTAATAGGTTTAATGCCCACTTAATTATCAGTGGGTGTGTTCCCAACCATGCTCGTACTTGTCAACTGAAGTATTGTGCAAGTGTGCACTGATGTCCAGATCCTTGTCTGCTTGCACAATTTCATGCTTCTCCGGGTGTAAAATTCTGGCTTTAGTTTTAAATGTGATTCCCCAATTGGGAAACACTTGCTGATGAATCTTGAGTGTGTTAATAGCTGCACCAATGCACAATTTAAGGTAATCAATCAAGTTCATTTATACTTGCTGAAGCAAATATACATTCGTTTTTAGGGAATACAAGAAATATGGTCAAACCTTATAACTCTTCTGAATCACCCAAGAACTTGTTGAGTGTAAAGTTCCTTGTTGCTTTCTCCATGGCAACACCTCAGCCAAACTGAGCCAACCAATGGCAACACCTCAGCTAATCAGAGTTGACTTAACAACCAATTAGCATCCTTTCTTTCTTTAGTACAAATTATTGTGATCTCTTGGAATTTGATGGTCGTGCATTTGTCCTGATGAGTGCAGGATGAAAAGCTTCAGCAACATGCATCTCTTTTCAGTAATACTCAATATCCTATATGATTAACTTGATTTTTTTGGTCACATTTTGGAGATTCTACATACCTTATATATATATAGTGGTTCAATGAGTTATGAGCCTTAACAAGCCCACCTACCCTCTCACCAAATAAGTAACAATTCAAGGGTACTTCAGGGCCTCTTTTCTTCTGGCTACAATGGTTTAGTAGGCAAGGTGATATCAGTGATGGATTATAAGCCCCGCAGGTTAGCCTGACAGGCATTGGTGGGTATTAAGACTGCCCCTTTTATGGCCAGAGAAAAATGCTGGTGAGGCGTGGCATTTCTTCGAGCCACAATTGATTACAAAGATTTATGCCCATTTATATCTATTTTAAATGTAGGCATTTCATGGTGAGATTAGCAGGATACTTAGACAGAATCTGATATCTGCAAATTGGTCACAACTTCATGCATAATTTCAGGTTCTGTTCCCACAGTAGAACTTCCCAGTCCAGGATTCCAGGCTTATTTTCCAAGGATAATCCAGTCAAATCAACAACTGAGTAAATATTTAAATAGTTCAAACTGAAGGAAGGAGGAATGATCCACAGTTGTGTCATTAATCTTCCTGCACAGGATTAATACTGTTAAAATTTTTAGAATGTCATGTGTGGGCAGAATCAAGGCATCACACATGTTTCACTGTTTTCTGAAATTCAAGGGAAAAGAGATTGCCTTTGTGAGATGACTAAGAAGAAAAATGTGGTTTTTATGGAAGGCTGGTTAAAATTTGTGGATGAGAGGTAACTATTTATGAGATTAAATGATATTTCAATGAACCCAGAAATTGGCACTGAAACAAAATTGAAACTGAGAGGCCTTTGAATGCTGTGAACAATTGATTTTCCAGCCTTGACACAATGGGCCCCATCATGTTAATGCAACCAGCTAACCAAAAGTTCATTGACTTTGGCAACACTGGTAAATCTGGCTGGTGAGTGAAACCAAATACTGCCCTATGTTTTGAGTTTTGCTGATACTATTCAACTCTGAAAGTGATCACTAGGCATCAAAATTGATCATTGGCATCAAAAGTGATCATTAAGTGTCAAAAGTAACCTTTTATTTGCTTTGACTTATTATTGTCTCATGTATTAATATACAATGAAAAGTATTGTTTCTTGCGTGCTATACAGACAAAACATACTGTTCATAGAGAAGGAAAGGAGAGAGTGTAGAATGCAGTGTTACAGTCATAGCTAGGGCGTAGAGAAAAATCAATCTAGTGAGAGACAATTCCATTCAAAAGTCTGATGGTAGCAGGGAAGAAGCTGGTCAAGTCAGTTGATATGTGCCCTCAGACTTTTGCATATTTTTGCTGACAGAAAAAGGTGGAAGAGAGAATGTCTGGGGTGCATCGGGTACTTGATTATGTTGGCTGTTTTTCTGAGGCAGTGGGAAGGGCAAATAGTGTCAATGGGTGGGAGGCTGGTTTGAGTGATGGACTGGGTTTCACTCACAAATCTTTGTAATTTCTTGTGGTTTTGGACACAGCAGGAGCCATACCAAACTGCAGTACAACCAGAAAAAATGTTTTCTATCGTGCATCTGTAAACATTAGTGAGAGTTGTAGTGGATATGCCAAATTTCCTTAGTATTCTGAGAAAGTAAAGGCATTGATGGGCTTCTTAACTATAGTGTCAGCATGGAGGGACCAGGACATGTGGTTGGTGATCTAAGTGCCTAAAATCCTGAAGGTCTCAAGTACTTCTACTTCATCCCCATTGATGTAGTTAGGGACATGACCTCCACTACGCTTCCTGTAGTCGATGACTATCTGCTTCATTTTGTTGACATTGGGGGAGAGATTATTGTCATCGTGCCAATTCATCAGATTCTCTAGCTCTTTCCTGTACTCCCTCTTGTCATTGTTTGAGATCTGACCCACTATGATGGTGTCATCAGCAATCTTGAAAATTGAGTTGGAGGGGAATTTGGCCATATCATCAAAGGTGAATAAGTATAGGAAGGGGCTGAGGACACAGTGTTGTGGAGCACTGACATTGAGAATGATCATGGAGAAGGTGTTGTTGCCTCTTCTTACTGATTGTGGTCAGTGAGTTCGGAAGTCTAGAATCCATTTGCAGTGGGAGGAGCTGAGCTCTAGGCCATGAAGTTTGGAGGAATGTCATAGGAATAATGGTGTTGAAGACTGAGCTATAGTCTATGAATAGGAGTCTGATACAGGTATCTTTGTTATCTAGGTGTTCCAAGGTTGAGTGTAGGGCCATGAAGACGGCATCTGCTCTGAACCTGTTAAGGCAGTGGATAAATTGCAGTGGATCCAGGCAATCTGGGAGGCAGGAACTGATTTATGCCATGACTAACCTTTCAAAGCACTTCATAATGATGGATGTCAGAGCCACTGGACGACAATCATTAAGGCACGCTTCTGGCTTTTCTTTGGTACCGGGATGATGGTCACCTTCCTGAAGCAGGTAGAGACTGACTCTGACATCAGCAATGGTGACCTCGGGTAGAGGTTCAGCCAAGGCTTCTTGGATAGAGGGCATACTTTCACTGATCTCTTCGCTGATGCTCAAAACAGGCATAGAATGCACTGAGCTCATTGGGGAGGAGTGCATCTGAGCAGGCAATTTTATCTGCCTTCATCCTTTAGCTTGTAATGTCTTTGGCTTCAGAAGCAATCATGAGACATTAAAAGTGATCATTAAGCCATAGAATCATCTATGCCTTACCTCCCTTTCTGTTCAACCTCTACTTATCCAGTCATCCCCATCTCATTCTGCACAATCCTCCTACCACAATTTCTCCACCTTTCCCAGGCATGAGAGAACTCACACCCTTCCTGGCCCCCAAGCCCACTCTCATCTCAGCATGATTTGCAGCTCCCTGGCCTCAATCTTGACCTCAGGTTCACTCTTGATCACTGGCCGTTGACCTGCTCTTAGCCTCAGACTGTCTGTAGGCCCCAGGCCATGGAGTTACGGTCTCCACTTCTGCACCCTCCCCCATTGTTGGACTGATTCCATAAATGGACAATACTGGTTGTTTAATCCCAAGTGTGCTGAGAATTACATTAACAAGCTATTTATGATTATCTGTCAGACTCACAATATGGCTCACTTACAGTTGCTTTTGTAAAAAATGTTTTATTCCATTCTTAAAGTCACAAAGCCAGTGCTCAAAGTGAACCAGGCAAACCCAAATCTATTCTTTGTTTTCTCCAAAAACCAAATTCAAAACCTAATTGAAACCAACTTTGGTCCCCATAAAAGCAAGAAACAAGATCTAAGCTGACAAGATAAGGCATTGCATCTCATCTTGGGCTTGATCTAAAGCTTAATCTTAGCCAAAAGGCAAAGACAGTTACTAGGCAAAGAGCAAAGAATAAAGAAAATTACAGCACAGGAACAAGCTCTTCAGCCCTCCAAGCCTGCATGACAATGCTGCCTATGTGAACTAAAATCCCCTACTCTTCCAGGGACTGTATCATTCCATTCCATCCCATTCATGAATTTGTCAAGACACCCCTTTAAAGTCACTATCTGCTTTCACTATCTCCCCCAGCAGTGAGTGCCAGGCACCCACCACTCTATGTTTAAAAACTTGCCTCACACATCTCCTTTAAACCTTGCTTGTCACTCCTTAAACCTATGCCCCCTTGTCATTGACTCTTCCATCCTGGGAAAAAGCTTCTATCTAACCATGCCCTTCTAATTTTGTAGAATTCTATCAGGTAGCCTCTTAACCTCCATCGTTACAGTGAGAACACATCAAGTTTCTCCAATCTCTCCTCATAGAAGGAACATCCTGGTAAATCTTTTCTGTACCCTCTCCAAAGTCTCCACATCCTTTTGGTAGTGTAGAATCAGAATTGAACACTATATTCCAAGTGTGGCCTAGCTGAGGATTTATAAGGCTGCAACATGACTTGCTAATTTTTAAACTCAATGCCCTGATCAATGAAGGCAAGCATGCCACATGCCTTCTTGACTACCTTCTCCACCTGCATTGCCACTTTCAGTGACCTGTACACCTATACACACAGATCCTTCTATCAATATTGTTATGGGCTCTGCCATTCACTTTTTCCCACCTATATTACACCTTCCAAAATGCATTATCTCACATTTGTCCAGATGAAACTCCATCTGCCATCTCTCTGCCCAAGTCTTCAACCGATTTATATGTTACTGTGTCCTCTGATGGTCCTCATCGCTATCCGCAAATCCCCGAAACATTGTTTATCTTAAAGTTTACTAAATTGTGGTCACTTCCCAAACCCTACTGAAACGTCAACCATTTGGCCAAGCTCATTCCCCAGTACCACGTCCAGCGGATATTCTGTCTATTCAAGAATCTGTCTTCTGCAAGCAAAAGGAACAAGCCCAGGCATTGTGCCTTTTTTGAATTAAACAAAATTCGGGGGAAAAGTAGTTCCCTGGTGCATTCTCTACGGCAATTCCTTGACCAGAATCAACTTTTCAACTTATCAGGAACATTTCCTCATGCAGTATAAATTGTTATTCCCTTTGAAATTTAACAATCTTACATCTGTCTTGATGGGTACAAAATAGAAGCTTTTCCCTTTTTCAGCAAGATTTCAGATTTTTACTAATGAGGCAGTATTAAACAGGAGGTACCTTGATGTTGCTATGTAATTTAATGTTGTCCAAACTTAAAGTTACAAGCAAAGGCTGAAAGAGGACAAAGTGCATTACAGTATTTGGGAGTAATGATAAGAAAAGAGTAATATTTCACAAATGATTTTGAAGAAGAAATAAGCTCCATATTTCCACAAAATAGAAGAAGAGATGAGCAGGGGATAAGCTGAAACCTCAGTGGTGAAGAACAACATTCTGAGGGGTTATACAATCATCAAAGATACTTTGAAATGTACAAAAGGGCAAATTGACAGGAATATAAAGATAAAGTAACTAAAAATACAAAAAAGAAGGGTCCATTGGCATTCCAGAAAAGAATATCAAGGGAAATGGTTAGGATTTTTAAAGTTATTTTTGGGGACAATGTACAATCAATGACTGGAAAGGTCTTTTTGAAAGATTTGTTAGGTTAAGCTAGAAACAAGGAAACACAATTGGTTGATTAGTCAAGCAGAGATTCTAACCTAGATTTGAAAATCTGCTATACCCAGATGGATTCTGGTGGACTTACCACTGAGTACACAGCTATGTGATAGGTGAAAAAAAAGACATTTGCTCATCTTTCTAGTCAACATTTTCCAGCATATGTTGCAATATCTCAAAAATGGCTTCTTTCCTGCTGCTATCAGATAATTGAATGGACCTATCTTGCATTAAGTTGATCTTTCTCTGTACTCTAGCTATGCCTATAACACTACATTCTGCACTCTTGCCTTTCTTTCTCTGTGAATGGTATGCTTTGTCTGTATTGTATGCAAGAAACAAAACTTTTCACTATATACTCATACATCTGACAATAATAAATCAAATCAAATATCTACATTCATAGCAGAATTCACCTCAGTAAACTTGCTGTCTTACTCCTGTTTCTATATCTTCTAGAAAACAGAAATTAGATCATTAATCTTCATATTTTAACATTGGCTTCATTTCTACAGAACTACAGAACATTTCAAGTGGCATCTTATTAGCTCAACCTTTACTATGTCCAGCAATCGTGTTTCTATTTATTTATTTTTTTCTTCCACTCTTCAGAACTCACGAATATATTGTATTGAACCAGTCATTTCATAACTCTTCAATTGCTATAAATCCTTCCATTTGAATTAGCCCTCTGACAGCTTGGTTGCTGAATTGGAATTATTACTGTAATATTCACCCATAAACATTTGAAAAAAATAGATAGTCAAAAGTTCACAATAGTCACAGTCAATGATACAGTGGCACAGTGATTAGCACCGCTGCCTCACAGTGCCAGGAGCTTGGGTTCAATTCTGGCCTTCGGTGACTGTGTGGAGTTTGTGTGTTCACCCCTTGTCTGCATAGCTTTCCTTCGGCTGCTCCAGTTTCCTTCCATCCTCCAAAGATATGCAGGTTAGGATGATTGATGTGTTTTATCAATGGAAACCAATAAGAGGAATAACATGACAGTCATTCCTTCAGAAACACGTTTGCTGAACACTCATCTGTCCAAGCAACAGGAGGAAGTATTATTTGAAAGTTCAGAATTGCCTATCTCTTCAAGCAATTTAGCTTTTTACTTTCCAATGTTTTGGATTGAGCCACTAGCATGAAATAAGCAAATTGAGTCTGAGGAATTGTGCATTCTGTTTCCCCATTCTGTTAGCACTATGTTTTTGTAAGATCTTAGTTTTCCTTTGCAAATTTCTAGCCTCTTCCACCTCCTATCTTCATTTATGATCCATAAATCCACTACCACTCCAATTCTGATTGGCTCCTGTTTTACTTTGAGCCAATCTATCATGTATGGCAGGAAAGATGGAAGAGAAAATGTGACAGGAGTGAAGTGACACTTACAGGAAATGTGTACTATGCTGAATGTTTTTAATATATTATTAATGATGTACAGCAGAATTTGCAGAATTTCTCAATGGCAGGAGGCATCCCGCCATTGGCTAATGGTGGGATCTTCTGGTCCCGCTACTGTCAATGGGATTTTGAATCCAATACTTCCCCACCTCCCTGCCCTCCACTACTCCATCACTAGCTTTACAGAATGTGATGAGGGTGCATCATCAACAGGACAAGAAGATCCCACCAGTGTGAAGATCTCGCCTCAAGCATGTTAAGAGAATAAGGATCCTCTTTTCATCTTCTCTGTCATTGAATCACTGTGTCACGTTCTGCTCTTTCTGTCTCTCCCTTTTAACTTCTGTTCTTCATCTTCCACTCATATTTTATTCATAACCTGAATAAATCTTTAAAAAGTGTTCTCTAGCTTTTCTTCAAATGATTTCATGTACACACAAACACAAACGCACACAAAGACACATACACAAACACAAAGCTACATACACAATCACACACACACAATGCACAAACATATGCATAATCACACACACAATACGAACGCACACAAAGACATATACATGCAAACACACATGCAACACAAACATACAAGCACAGACATACACACATGCAAACATAGCCTTGCAAATCAAAAAAACTTGAGATTGATTTAGCCTTAGAAAATCTAAAATCTTTCCTTTTTAAAAAAAATTATTTGAAGAGAAGTTCCTGCACAGAAATTGCTAGCGTAAAAAAATTAATCAATTTAACTGACTGAATAGTACTGATACATCTAGGGAAATCAGATATACAGAATATGCTCAGACTGCACAATCTGTATTCAGATAGCGAAGTAATAGTTTTGGCTCTTGCATTAAAAATAACAATAGCAACATTCGCCATTATTATGGAATAAATTGACCACAACATCTGGAGTTGGCACACAAGCAGTTAGCACTGAAATCTAGAGATTGCTGTGAGATTGGCATTGCTTCTCCATAAGCAATGCAATACCATTCCCGCTAAGAGATTAAACACTGAAAACAATACAAAAGTGTGAAGTTGTTGTACCAACCAACAAGTTAATAATGTAACATGTCAGAAAAGATTAGAGTTGGTGCATTCAGTTGGAACTGAACATTTCGTAGCATCATAATTGTTAACTACTGATAAGATACCTCTCTAACTGTGAAATGTAACCTTGCAAAGGTGGATTTTCATTCCTTCAGGTTTAATAACAGTTGGAGACAGTGGGCTAACTGCAAGCCCCATGGTGCAGTAGTAAACTGGTCCACTACAGGACCAGAAGCTTTGGGTTTGAGTCCAACACCAGGGCTTATTGTCACAGAAGGAGCATTCAACAGACTGATAATCCTTCCACCACTTCTTCCGTTGTTTCCTAAAGGATACGAAACTGTATGGGTGTGAAGGTACATTAACAACAGCAATGGGATAGATATTGTGGAGCCTCCTTGAGCAGTTAAAATAGAGGACTGGCTCACAGAATTGCATGGGGTCTTTCATTAGAACTACAAGGGCAGGAAAATTACTGTTGATTATGTAAGTGGCAGGAGGGTGAGCAAATGAGAACCTACACCGTTATTAAGAGAAACCTGATAAATGTTCCAAATCCATCACTTGCAAGCAATTTAAATGGAATTAGTACGGCCAGCCCATTTAAATAAAACTGACACAACTTCCAGTACCTTCAGTAAATTGCCCATTGAATGTTGGTGATTTAAATATGGCCTCCCTGACTGAGTGTGCGTGACAGTTGTTCTTGACACATTGCACAGTTGTTACATAATACGTGGGTACGTGGTAAAGTAGTCAACAATAACGAAGAAGTCAGTATTGTGAATAAGGACAGAAATCAGTTTGGGCCAAGACAGTAGGAACTTCATGTAGAATCAACGGTTAATTGTGTTGTCTTGGTATATGGTTTTGATATTCATCACACTTCTTGACAAGGTCCTCAATGTCATTGTTCATACTTGGTTAATAAACTATTTCTTCTTCAAACTCTCATTTTCTCATTTAGGAGGAAGGATTTGATCCTTCAAGCCTGTTCCGGTATTCAGTATGATCATGGCTAATCATAATTTGATTTATGTCTATGTCTGTGTAATGAAGTTGTTGAAGAATATCAGGTTGCAAAGTTTCCAATATGATAGAAAGATTGAAAATAGGAGGAAGGATTTAGTCCTTCAAGCTTATTCCGCTATTCAGTATGATCATGGCTAATCATCTATTGCAACACCCTACTCCTGTGCTCTCCCCATACCCTTTGACACCAGTAAGGCCCAGAGCTCTATCTATTTCCTTCTTAAATATGTTCAATAATTTGGCCTCCATAACCTTCTGGGCCAGAGAATTCCACAGGTTCACCAGTCTGAGTAAAGATATTTTTCCTCATCTCAGTCCTAAATGGCCTGCCTCATATCCTGAGAATGCGACCCCTCGTTCTTGAACCCTCAGCCAGAAAAACAACATCTCTATGTCCAGCTTGTCCAGCCCTGTCATAATTTTATATGTTTCAATGAAATTTCCTTTCATTCATTCAACTTCTAAACTCCTGTGAATATAGACCAAGACAACCCAATCTCTCCCCATATCACAATGCTCCCATCCTAGGAATCAGTCTGGTAATGACTTGCTTGCTTTTAGAAATGACTCCTAAAAGATGCAGAGCTCATCCCAATAAAGACAAAATAATCTCACGTGTTTGTAGACATACAAGTTGCATTAGACTAACTTTCCATGATGCTTTTCCACAGTTTCTCTTTCTTTTCAGAATCTTTTGTCATTTCTTCTTGTAGTCCTAGCATTTGCATTGCACAAAATATACCAAGTCAATTGCATTCTGCTCCAAGGGTAATGTATCAGCTCCCCTGAAACTGTCAATTTTGTTAAAACATTCAGTCTATTTCAATGTTAGGTCATGAACCGAGGCTATAGTAGTAGTTTCTGAAATTGATCTGCTATGTGATGTCTGATTGATTCCAAGGATTGTCACTAGTTTGATAGAACTGAAATCACTGGGTTTTCAGTCTCCATGATGTAGAAATTTGTGACAATCAGGAGGATTGATTGTACTTGCATCCCAAGATTATGGATGCTGTACATAGAATAAGAGAACTACTGTACATTGAAAAGTTAGCAGTGATAGGTTTTGCCATGGCTTTCCATGCTTGTGGATATCCGTTTTTTGAAATGGCAGAGATAGTATGTTGGCACTTGCCAATGTCAATCTTGGCATTCCCTTGTGCATGCAGATGGTCACACCTTCCACATGCCTTACTAGGTTTAGGTTCTGTTGAATGGATCAACAATTATGGTTATGCTAATGACCTCTAAGCTGCATTGATCCATGAGGATCATTTTGTGCTTATGTGCATCCTTGTGTAGCTCTCCAATGCTATACATTTTGGACTGGTCTAGTGATTCTTTCCAGAATGTTTCAATTGACTGGATGTGACTAGCAACTCAACAATTCTGTCTGCTGGATCTGCATTTGAAACATCACAGTAAATGTCCTTTCTCTGCATCTGGTATTAAAGTGGTCCATGAATTCTTTAGGCTGTTGTTGATATAACATGAAGTCTAATTGATGAATAGGAAGATTAGCCTGATTCTCAGCCAGTCTTCCAACATGATGCATAACTTTTGGGAGTCCTTTCACCTTTCTTCTGTTAATCCTGATATTTTCAGCCTGTGTAGGCCTTCAATCACAATTGTTTGGTGATTTTTTTTATGGCTTGATTGTTTAATTCAGATACATTTAAATCACAAAATCATTACAGTATTCAAAATGTTGAATTTGGATAGGAGGTCAACTACATCCCAATTCTAATTGTGGAGTTTTGTGGACATTCTGACAATATTTGAATTGAACCAGTGCTAACCAGTGTGCCAACTTTGCTCAGTATTGATCTGACTCGCACCCTGATCCCTTCTCTTTCCCAATTAAATTAATCCGGTGCTGGTCCACTGTGCTGTTTCACCCACAGCACTGACAAGCAATGTGCTGTAATCTCACCATGAGGGATCCATCAACTTACCAACGCTTTTTCTGAGCACTTTCTCTCTGTGTCTTGCAAACTTTCTGTGCAATCAGCATGCAACAGTTTCAACATCCTCCAATTCTGTCAACTCGTTGCAGTCTGACCAGAACGTCAAGGGTGATCTCATGACATGTAACATGAGCTAAGGTTATGCCTCACGTTGTAGCTGAATTTAATCTTGCTGCTGAGAACCATGATGTGTTATTATAATGATATGAAGACACCAATCATTCATGAAGGTCTGAGTAAACTTATTGTGGATTAATTTATTTAAGCTAAGCACATGAGAAGCTATACATGGATAGAAAAGCTATACATGGATAGAAAATAGACGTCACAAGCCAAGCTGTGAGCCATGTTTTCTGCTCACAGGCAAAAAGTGAAACAGAGACGGAATCACATGACACACTTCCCTTCTAGTTCAGGCATCACTTCCTTCCATTTCCAGACTCCGGACTTTTTCTGGGCCTGTCAGTGGACTCGGCACCAGTAGGAAAAATTCTAGTCCTGTGTTATCTTTTCTTTGTTCTTTCTGTTCCTTGTCTCTTTTGATCCCATTGTTTTTTTCCTCCAATTCTTTCCATACACAGGTTGACACTAAATGAGCGATTCTAATTTATACTGACTGGCACAGATCCCGAGTGCCTCTGTAATGATTTTTCAATCTCATCAGTTGAAGAGCCAAGCAATTTGTTTGCCCTGTTCGTACATGTTGCAGTGGGTGGTACACTGGGAAATGACCTCGGTGAACTGTAACCTACCACTCAAAACCCACAAAAATTCCATTACAAGTGAGCACCATTCACTTGCCACAAATTGCAAATTCTGAGCCTATACTAATGCTGAAACCTAGAGATATCACAGGAAAATGCAATGGACAACTGTGTAGAATTTAACTCTGAATCTGCAAGGAACATATATGTATGGCCTTTCAATGGAATACACCCCCATTTACAAGTTTTAATATCTTGAAGATTGAACACGAGAAGTGTTTCACTCCATGAATTCCATTCCTTACACAGACCATGTATAATTTACTTAATCATGGATTTTAACTCTCTTAATTCTCAAAGGGAAAGAATAACCTCAAATCAAACACCTGAAACGATAAAAAGTACTGTGAAATGTATCCTTCTCTGCCTGCTGCTCATGTTAATGCTGCATAAATCTAGAATATTAATTCATCATTACAATCGACATTATTCCATCCAGATGAGTTGCATTCACAGAGGACAGCTCTGTGTTTCCAACAGCTGAGGAAAAGCGTGATTTTTCTAACATTTAATCCTACTCTTAACAAGATATTTATCAAGGTTTTTTTTTCTCATATTCATTGATTAAAATACCATTAACCATTAATACCATTCATTTGGCTGAAAGAAACTTTGATGTTCATTATTCTGAGAATAAACTGTGTTAATTTCTTTACTCATCCTCTGGTTCAATGAATATAATTTGAATTCAACAGACTAATGATGCATCAAACCTCCCTTTCAAGCCTTTTTTGTGCAATCAAAAAACAGTTCCATTTTACAGTTATCTCTTTAGAGTATGGAACCTTAAATTATTACATAATCCTTTGCATTTTTCTCTGAACTTCTAAGCAAGGCACCAATGTCCTTTTGAAAACTTAACTGGATTCTACCAGCCCTGTATGGAGTTTGTGGGGGGGTGCATCAATAACATGGCCAGGGAAGGCTGGGGGAAGGTGGAAGGTCCCATTGTCTTCACACCACCATGGCATTTTACCACATCAAGGAAAACGGAGGCCAGCCTTCCCGCATGGTGGTCAGTTAATGATCTCTTCCCACCACCGATTTTAATCTGTCACTTGGGGAGACCAGCTGTTGGAACCTGGGTGCCTGCCTTTCCAACTTTTGCTACAGTGACTGTCCCCAGGGCAACCAGCCCTTGCCAACTCCAACACCTTTGCTTAGTAAGCTTTGGTGCCCCCCACTAAACCCCACTGACCTG
The DNA here is from genome assembly GCA_024679065.1 of Sphyrna mokarran. NCBI lineage: Eukaryota > Metazoa > Chordata > Chondrichthyes > Carcharhiniformes > Carcharhinidae > Sphyrna > Sphyrna mokarran. Next base: position 46,628,824 of record JAGIQG010000015.1, read on the forward strand.
GTTGGGAGAGCAACCTACACACTCTGTCAACTAGGCATAACCCTAGCAATGGCCACAGTTGCTGAGACTGCTAAGTTGCCAACCCTACAACAGTTCTACAAGCAGTTCAGACAGGGCTGCCCCTGGCTTGTAGACCTAATGTCAGGGCCCTGACTGCATCAAGAAAATTGTGGGCAGTGTGAAAACATGCACGCAATACCCTAAATGCTGCCCTAGGTTTATCGGTATCTCTAAGTGACGTTTTATATTGTCTCTCAACAAAGCTGCTAACAAGCCTGCAGTTACATAGTTTATCTTCTCCATCCTTTTTAAATAACATTAGCACTCCACCACCCACCCCACTCCCCACTCCCTCCATCAGCACCATGCCTGGAAACAGAGAATTAAAAAATGATGATCAGAGCCTCCTTTCATTCCTGAGATATATTTCATCTGGAGCCAGTTGTAATCCATTTTCAAAGATGCTGTCCACTTTACCCCCTTACCGTGCTTCTCCCATTCAATATTCAACATTCCTCCTTAACTACATCTCTTGTGAAAACAGGCACACAGTAGTCATCAATATCCCATGACTTCCACCTCCAAGCTAAGTTATTAATCGCAAATTAACCCAGCCTTTCCTTAGTTAGCCTCTTGCTCCATAATGGAACCATAGAATCCCAACCCAACTATTCAGCCTGTCGAGTCTGCACCAACAACAAACCTACCCGGGCCCTATTCCCGTAACTCCACATGTTTATTTTGTTGATGCCCCTGACACTAAAGAGGCAAGTTAGCATGGCCAATCAACCTAACCTGCACATCTTTTATAAAACTTCTTTGGGGTTTCCTTGATTATAGTTGTCAATATTTTTTCATGCCGTCTCTCTATTTTTCTAACTTGCTTTTTAATTTCACCGTTGCACTCACTGAGTCTTAAAATGAAATTGCTGTTAATTTTCATTCTGCTTGGCTGCTTAAGATATGACCCATTTCTCATATCTGCCCACATCTCAGGCCACAGTTAATGCCCGCGAGAGTCTTGAATACCAACCTACGTTTTTACATGTCTCCCTTGGGCTTTCTGTGACTGGGAAGTTACAACTTTGAAAGCTACTGTCAGTAAGTAGAATGCTTAACTGAGACTCGGATGGTGAAGAGGTTAAAGTCTGACAGTTGAAATGCTCTTCTGGAATACAGGCTCTGGCTGTATCTTAATGAAAGATACTGAACAGAGAAACCTTGAAGAAGTAATTAAGAGGCCCATTACTTGTATTTGCAGAATTGAACCAAACTAGATTCTATTATTTTACAAAGAGAATATCAAAAAGATGCTGTGAGTACATCATATTCTGTGACCTTTTGGACTAAAAATCAAGCTCAAGAAATCAAAATTCCATCCAAATGTAAGTTATTATGAAATTTCCAAGCTTTGCTCTTTAATGATAAGATACATCATATTTTTTAATAAAGTGCTGACATATGAAAATTGCTGATTTTGGACTCTTGGGTCAAAGGGAGTAATCTTCCTAAAACAATTCTAAGAGCCAAACTTTGACTCATTGCAGGAGTGATCCTTGCCGGTGATCATCTCCACCAGCAAGCTTTTAAGGCAAGGGACTCACTGATAATGTTAAAATTCAAATTTAAGTATTATAATCTCCAACTTCACAGTGTGGGCAGTATCGCGGATAGCGAGAAACCGGGCGCAAAGCTGGTTTCTCGGTTCTCTTGCAATCTTCCCAGTTTGCCATGCTGGTCGACTGGCAGAATGAGTTGGTAAGATTGCCCCCAAATTCCTGGAATTCCGTCCCTTACAGTACTCTGGATTGATGAACACATGTCAAGTGGGCTGCAACAGTGCAAGAAGGCAGCTCATCACTGCCTTATCCAGGGCAATTAGGGGTGGCAATTAAAAGGTGGCCTAACAAATGATGACTAAATCCCATAAACAAATCCAAAGTTGAGTTAGTCAATTGGAGTAGCAAACAGAGCAACACACAACTGTAAACCTGAGGTACACCACCCACCCTTCTCCAACCTCTTCACAATCTGTGCATTTCTTCTTTACCCTCATGCTTTGTTCCGGCCATTCAGTTATTTTCACCAAAATAATTCCCTTTCTCTTTCAATCTTGTTGATATGTAGCTTTTACTGATGCACCAACAAAAATGTTGCAACTTGAGAGTGGGCAGCATAAAATGACCCTATTGTCATGAAAGTCCCAGGTGATAATTTCCTACCAGAGAGAATCCAAGTATTTAGGATTCAATGCATCCAATGGCTTTGCCATCACTGAGTCCCCTACATTAACTTCCTGGGAGTTACCGTTAACAAGAAACTGAACTGGACTGGCCATATAAATGCTGTGGCTACAGGAGCATGATGTGGAGACGCTGGAATTGGACTGTGGTAAACACTGTAAGAAGTCTCACAATACCAGGTTAAAGTCTAACAGGTTTATTTAATAGTAAACGTCATTAGCTTTCAGGGTTTGTCCCTTTATCGGGTAAGTGGGAGTTCTGATCACAAACAGAGCATATAAAGGCAACACAGTTTACAGAATACTAATTAGAATGTGAGTCTTTACCTGTAAGGGTGTAAAAACTCACTTTCTAATCAGTATTCTGTAAACTGTGTCAGCAAAAATGGAAACAAGGCCTCATTTGAGGTCAGTGGTTGCATATTCAAAAAAGAACTGACCTTATGTCAGTTTCATAAACACTGCATTCCCAGCCTTGGTCACAGGATGAAACAAAGACAAGTTACCATGACAAATACCAAAAAGTAAGATATGGTGGCATATAACGCTAATGAAGGAGTTGGTTTTCTATTGGATAAGAAAGGGCAAAAAACTATGTTATGATTGGTGCACTATGCTTGCAAATGAAAGATTAGAAAGTTGTTTGTTTCCCATTTGCTGTAATTAACTATAATTGTTAATTATCTGCACAAATCAACAGAAGATCATAATGAACAACTGTATCATATCTGTTCTTGCTAGAAGTAATAAAATGCTTAGGAGATTGAGTACTCACCGTGCAATGTCTCAACAAGATCAATGCAGCTGTATGTTTGTCTGATATGCGTCATTCATTAAATATAGACCAATACATCCATTCTTTGATTCATACATTGCTGTAAGTGCATTTAAGTACTTACAGCAAATGACAATGTATACTTAACAGTGTGAGATAAAGTATCATATGGGAGCCCATCAGTGATCAAAAAGTCTTTTCCCATTTGAATATTCCTATGTGGTGCCTTTCCCACAGGCTTGTGTCGCCTCAGAGCAGGTGGACGCAGTCGGCTCACTTCTCTGCGAAACATTGAGGAATGTCATAACCAACATTTTCATGCTGATACCCACAGCCATAGTCATTGGAGCAAGTACCACTCTGACCGACGGGCCAGGGAATTCGTGGAAGATGGATGTATAGAACTGCTCACAGCAGACTCATGCTCCTCTGTAAAATCCTTAGTCCTGGATTAGATTTCCTTCTCCTTAGCTTCTGAAAGTGGCTGGACTTCTAAAGGTACTTGTTCTTTAGCAGCTAGTGTTACTTTGACTCTCCAACCCTTGACACAAAGGGCAGAATTTTCCAGTCCCGCCCGCCATTGGCGGAACACTGACCATGCAAAGATCCATTGACCTCAGACAGGATTTTCGGCCTTGGGGTGAGCGCAGCCGGAAAGTCCTATTCAAGTCCAATGATGTGCAGGTTAGGTTGATTGGCCATGCTAAAATTGCCCCTGAGAGTCCCGAGATGTGTAGGTTAGAGGGATTGGCAGATAAATATGTAGGGATATGGGCTAGGGCCTGGGTGAGATTGTAATTGGTGCAGACCCGGTGGGCCAAATGGCCTGTCTCTGCACTGTAAGGTTTTTATGATTCTATAAGTCCTCAGGAACATGCTGCGCATAGTTTTGGTATACCCTGAGCCAGAAGGGCAGATGAGAAAGGAATGAATGGATTTCCAGATAAGGAATTAGGAGTGGAGTGGCAATGTGATTCCGATTGGTGAGTCAATCCCCTTAATTTTTTTGTCATGGTATATTTAGTCAAATAATCTGCCAATGCAGTAGTTTGCCAAGAAGAAATCTATATTTAGACTTAATAGATGAAAATCCTGTGTCGCCCACTCATTTCCGCATCTGAATTCCCATACGCAGTCATAGGACACAAGTGAAATATCCTTGTGAGCAGAGAATTATTGTAGAACTTTAAATCAGTACTTTCATTTCAGCCTCGGAGACAAAAGTTGTTTTTATTAATTATTTGTATGAGGTTATTTGCAAAGAGTGGAAAATGAATTTTAACAAATGGCTAGTTGACTTGAAAATTGTAGTAAGCTTTTATTCTCAACAATTTTTTTGGCAGAAATTTGCTCATGCAAAAAATGTTCATACTTGTTCCCCACAGTTTTCCAATCAATCAATTTCAAATATTTATTAAAAGAAGCAGACCTAAGGCACTGCTCTGTGTGTTTATTATATACTTTCTGATGGTTGATGAGTTCAAGTTAATAACAGTACTGGGAGACAAGTTATGAAAAAACGCTTGGTAGGGATTCACTGCAGAACTCATTCATCTTATCTTCCATTAAAATTCTCAGGCACTGGCGTTCAATTGAAGCATGAAAATATTATGCTTTAGCCCATGAGGGTGCATTACCCCTGACAATGAGTAAGACACTACAATGGTCAAACTTTCACTGTGTCCTTCACTTTGGCAAGTTATTACAAGCTGAAGTAATAATTTATCAGAGCAGCTAGCCTGGGTACTGTGAGCGTATGAAGTCAGGATGGTGAGTGGTGAATGTTCTGCAATGGTAGACTAAAAAGCTTTCCAAAAATAGATCATACTTGACAGAATTGATTTTAATGCCTCCATCCTTGCTGATGTTTCAATATCCAACCACCGCTCAATATATTATCTCATTAAAACCCCTCAGCGAAACTCTTGCTTGTTAAAATGTTGCTGTGTTAACTCATGTTTATCCAGTCTGGATAAATCAGATTAATAATGACAAAACACGCAGTGTAAATTAAATTAAAGAAAACCAGCAGCAATTTAGTCATATTGTTTTGCATGAGAAGCAAATGATTTGGAGCCCTGAGAGCTATCTCTAATCTCTTGCTGTATTGATTCACGTGTAATTAACTGAGTTATCACCCCTAAGACTTCCCTGAAATGCTTGTTACAGTCAAACTTTCTCCTTGTTTACAACTCTCCACTGAAGAGCATGTACCAGCTTCTGTTTTTGCACGATCTTCTGGGATGTTACAGTGCTGATACTTGCATGAAATTATGAAGAATAATAGTGACAGAAATATAATTCACACATTACACCTTTTGAATGGACCTACCTCGCATTAAGTTGATCTTCCTCTACACCCTAGCTATGATTGTAACACTACATTCTGCACTTTCTCCTTTCTTTCTCTATGCTTTGTCTGCAAAACATGCAAGAAACAAGACTTTTCAATGTATTCAATCGTAGAATTCATACAGTGCAGAAGGGGGCTATTCGGCCGATCGACTCTTCACTGACAACAATCCCACCTCGGCCCCATCCCCACATATTTATCTCACTAAACCCTTTATCCTTACGCATCCTGGGACACTAAGAGACAATTTAGCATGGTCAATGCATCTAACCAGCTCATGTTTGAATGTGGGATGAAACTGAAGCATCTGAAGGAAACCCATGCAGATACCGGGAGATCATGCAAAGTCCACACAGTCACCCAAGCCGTGAATTGAACACAGGTCCCTGGAGCTGTGAGGCAGCAGTGTCAACCATTGTGCTACCGTGCTGCCTCACATATAACACATGTGATAATAATAAATCTAAATCAAATCAAATCAAAGAAAATCTATTTAAGGTTTAAAACAAATCTGCAAGTTTAATACTTCCACATGAGGTCTATGATTTTCACAGACTTGAATAATAAACGATCACAATAATCTTTATAGTTAATTTCTTTTAAAAATCAGCAATTCAATCATTTCAAGCAAAATGGTTACTATACGGATAATCTAACAGAAAATGGGGATAGATAATGAGAAAGCAAGTTTATAAAGCCATAAAATAATCCATAAAGAGTGGTAAAGCAGATCATTGGTTAGGCTGTCTCTTGATTATTATTCGAGCCTCGGGCTCCCTACTTTAAAATGGATGCCAATTTGCATGGAAAGGACTGCAAAAAAAGATTTGCAAACATAACGCCAGGGGTCAAAGTCTTTGCTCTAAGATGTGTGGGCTACTTTCAGTGGAACTCATGAAAAATAGAGAAAATGAAATAAAATAATAAAAGAATGCATCATGACATAACATCGCATTTTTCAATTATATCTGTAAACTAAGAGGCAATCTCATACGTTTGTTAGGATTGGGACACTTTCTAAGAACGCAATGGGGAAAAATTGTTCCTTTCACTGAGCAATGAGTTATAACTTACAGGTCATAAATTTAAGGTCATGGTCAAAAGAACGAAGAAGGAAGTTAGGAGATGTGAAGCATGTGTTGTCTAGGACACAAACTGTCTCCTCAGAGTCAGAGAGGACCAAATTTTTGTGAAGGAGATAGAAACCTAAATCAGGAAAGTTCCCAAGTTTACAAACTGACTTCTTTTAGGAGGGCCTGCCCACTATATTTTTATCTTGGGTTTACGGAGGTGAAATGGAATTGAGCCTGCTGCCTCCAGAGACTTGTCTGAGGTGACAGAGGAGGCGGACGAATAGGCAGTCTCATACTGGATGGATAAGACTGACCTTCACAACTCCTCTGCTCTCATATTTTGTACATCAGTTAACAAATGCAAGTATCCCATGTGCCTTCTTAACCACCTTATCTATTTATCCTGTAGCCTTCATGGTTCATTGTGCAAGGAACTCCAAGATCTCTCTGGTCATTTGTACTTCCTAGTAACAGACCGTTCAACGTATTTTCCCTTGCCTTGTTACTTCAACCAAAATGCATCACGTCACAATTTTCAGGGTTAAGTTCTATTTGTTACTGTTCTGCTCATCTGATCAGCCCATCTATATCATCTTGTAATCTAAGGCTTTCCTCCTCAATATGTACCACACCACCAATTTTCCTCATTCTGCTGCAGAGGGGTAAGGTGAGGACAGTGATGGGACCAGATAGATGATGATCAAACACACCAAAATGCTTGATGCATTGGAGAGCCTGTCAAGCAGGCTGCTGTCATTAATAATGAATGTAAAAGTGCTTAGCTGTCACTTGGCACAGAGATTGGAACCCATCCTAATCAGCATGGAAATGGTGGCCAACTCCAAAACAGACCCACGGTGCTGAAGTATCTAGCGAATGATGGCTCACTTTCCATTGCAACACAGATAGAAGCTACCCATTGGCAGCATGAGTGGAAAATATCTCAACAAGTACAAAGTGGCATTTTACATCAGCATGAAAGCTTGCTGCAACTGTCCCCTCCCCTCTCAGTGGCAGGATGCCCAAATTCAGGAACCTCATTTGAGTGTATCAGCAGCTCATTATCAAGCCTATATGCTGGAATAATACATCCTATCAATTAATCCCACTATGGCAGTGTAATTTCAGAACAGCACAAAGCATGACTGACTTCAAAAGGTGAGTAGGCCTCCAATTGGAGATCAGATGTGAGTGCAGTACATACACTGTGACTCCACATACTCAACAGGGGTGGGGGTGTACCAGGTTTGACTCAGGGATCACCCAGCTTGACTCTGGGGTACTGGGGCTTGACTGGAAAGGGGCCTAGTTGGATGAGACTGTGGGTTTGACTCCAGGACACCAGGGGATTGACTCTAGTGATGATGTTGATGGACATCCTGTGGAGGGCTGAGACCCAAGGCAGCCCCAGTCTGTTTTTGGGATGCTGCTCTGTGGCAGTATCACCCTCCTTGGCCTGTGGAGCTAGAATTGAAGCAGTTATAGGAAGAAAGGATTTAGATGGGCCACACACTCCTGCGGTTACCTGGGTGAATGGCACTGGGGTGTTTACCTGCTGATTCCCTACCCTATGGATGCCCAAGGCTTCTGGATTCCTCCTTGGGATAGAGAGGCAGCTGGAGTGAGGTTGGGAATCCCTGCTGTCCTCTGGCATTAGCACTGATAGATCTCAGCAAGTGTTTGAATCATGGAGTGCTTCTCCTTCAGCAGTGCAAGAATAAAGTTGCACTAAAATCTCCATGGCAACTGCCACCCTAGTTTTGTTGGCCTCATTGCGTTGAAGCGTTAGCATAATCATCTCAAACATAAGGTGGACAGGTTCCTCCACGCAGCCTTTGAATCCAAGGAGTGTACTGGATAGGAGGCTGGTTTGTGTAATGGACTGGGCTTCGTTCGTGACACTTTGTAAGACAGAGCAGGAGTCGTACAACCAGAAAGAATACTTTCTGTGGTGCATGTGTATCAGTTGGTGAAAGTCATAGTGGATATGACAAATTTCCTTAGCCTCCTCAGAAAGTAGAGGCTTAGTGGGCTTTCTTAACTAAAGCGTCGGCATGCAAGGACAAGGCCAATTTGTTGTTGATCTAGATACCTAGAAGCTGGATGCTCTTGACTACTATTTCTACTTTGTCCCCATTGCTGTAGGCAAGGAAAAACTCTCCTTTCTGAAGTCAATGACTATCTTATTCGTTTTGCTGACATTGAGGGAGAGATTATTATTGTCACACCAGCTCACCAAATCCTCTATGTCTTTCATGTACTCCGTCTCATCGTCGTTTGAGATCCGACCCACTACAGCGATGTCATCTGCAAATATGACAATCCAGATGAAGGGAACTTGGCCACAATCATAAGTCTATAAGGAGTATCGTAAGAGACTGAAGGCAGAGCCATCAGAGGCAGCAATGTTAAAGTTAGAGGAGGTGTTGTTATCTATCCTTATTGATAGCAGTCTGAGGGTTAGGAAGTTCAGGATCCAGTCACAGATGGAGGGGCCAAGGCCCAGGCCACGCAGTTGGAAGATGAGTTTCGTTGGAATAATGGTGTTAAGGGCTGAGCTGTAGTCAATAAATAGGAGTCTGACTTGGGTGTCTTTGTTATCTCGCTGTTCCAGGGTTGAGTACGGTGTGCTTTGGGTATAGTGCACAAGAAACAATACTTTTCACCATATACTAATACATGTGGCAATAATAAATCAAATCAAATCAAACACATGAAAGTTATTTTGATTTTGGACAATCTTGGCTTGAACACATATACCTTCCCTGAAAGGAAAATGAGGGTAAATATTTATCACATTATACACTATCATCCAAAGTCAAAATGACTTCAAATGACTCACCTCCATTGAACTGTTGTTATCTAGACCAGATGGTCTAGATGGCATCTGCTGTGGATTTGTTACGGTGGTAGGTGAACATTAGTAGATCCAGATAGTCCGGGAGGCTGGAATTGATTTGTGCCATGACTAACCTTTCAAAGCACTTCATAATGATGGATGCCAGAGCCACCAGACGATAGTCATTAAGGTACACTGCCTGGCTTTTCTTTGGCATTGGAATGATGGTCATCTTCTTGGAGCAGAAAGGAATTTCAGATTTTTGGAAAGAGAGGTTAAAGATTCTGTGATTATCACACAGGATTCGAATGCTCATGAAGCTTATGGTGATGGAGTCAGAGTGACTGAGGAATTTCTCAGTACCAATCGTACTCTTTTTTATTCAATTTTTTACGGGATATGGGCGCTTCTGGCTAGACGGCATTTGTTACCCAACCTTAATTGTTCTTGAGAAGGTGGTGGTGAGCCCCTTCCTGAACCACTGCAATATCTGACATGTAGGTACATCCACAGTGCTGTTAGGGAGAGGGTTCCAGGATTTTAATCCAGCAACAGTGAAGGAAAAGCAATATATTTTTAATTCAGGAAACCTTCAACTGGTATTCACAGGTATCTGCACCTCTTGTCCTTCTAGATGGTAGTGGCTGTGGGTTCGATTTGATTTGATTTGATTTATTATTGCCACATGTATTAGTATACGGTGAAAAGTATTGTTTCTTGTGCACTATACCCAAAGCACACCGTATATAAGAAGGAAAGGAGAATCACACCATAGCTATGACTGTAACACTGCAGAATGTTGTTAGCTGTTATAGGATGTTGAAAACAATCAAATTAATATGAGGTAGGTCCATTCAAAAGTCTAATGGCAGCAGGGAAGAAGCTGTTCTTGAGTCAGTTGTTACGTGACCTTAGACTTTTTTGTCTTTTCCCCAACAGAAGGAGGTGGAAGAGAGTATGTCTAGTGTGCATGAGGTTGTTGATTAGGCTGGCTGCTTTTCCGAGACAGCAGGAAGTGTTGATAGAGTGAATGGATGGGAGATTGGTTGTATGATGGACTGGGCTTCGTTCATGGCTCTTTGTAGTTCCTTGTAGACTTGGACAGAGCAGGAGCCTTACCAAGCTGTGATACAACCAGCAAGAATGTTTTGAATGGTGTATCTGTAAAAGTTGGTGAGAGTCTTACCAAACATGCCAAAATTCTTTAGCCTTCTGAGAAAGTAGAGGATTGGAAGATGCTGCCTTAGGAACCTTGGTGAGTTTCTGAAGTGCATCTTGTAGATGGTACACAAGGCTGCCAATGTCCTGCAGTGGTGGATGGGGATTGACTGTTTGTGGAAGGGGTAGCAATCAAGTGAGCTGCTGTGTTCTGGAAGGTGTTATTCTTCGTGAGTGTTGCTGGAGTATTCCATTTCATCCCTGACTTGTGGACAGGCTTTGGGGAGACAAGAAGTGAGATACTCACCTCAAGATTCATCGACTTTGATCTGTTCTTGGAGCCACAGTACTTATATGGTTAGTCCAGTTCATTTTCTGATCAATGGAACCTCCAGGATGTTGATAGATGAAAATTTGAGACTTGAGTTATTTTCAATTCTGGAGTATCATCTCTATGTTATTGACCAGTTGGCTGACTGAAACAAGGTAAAAGCTAGTTGGCAGGAAGATATATTCAGACAGCTGTTGTTTGCCACAAAGGAAATCTCGCTGGCATGCAACAAAGAATCTGTTCCTTGAAATTTGGCTAGTTCTGTGCAGATAAACATATGAAGAGATGTAAAATGGGTTTTTTGCACAATCGCACAAAATCAAAACCCACTCTGTTGAATGTGTTCTCCTAGATTAAAAAGTCACATCATTTCTCCATTAAAATGTCCATGAAGGATTTTCAGAGCACCTTTGTGAAATGGATTTTCCAATTCACCTTCTAGTTACTTCGCAAAAAGATTTGCAAACTGCACAGCTGGATTGATAAATCATTTGTCACGCATTCATAGCATATAATACATAGCAAGCTAACCATTCAGGGAACATCACAGGAAATTACAGGCACAACATGATAGGTCAGCTTTTTTGTAGTTTCCATTAATGATATATTGTGTTGCATGAAATTGCCTGTAGAAAAATCTACTTTTCGGCTATTTTGATTGCTGACTGTTAAATTATATGAGTGATGGACATTTAATCCCTGTTTAGAAAGTGAAATAACATGATCCTTAGAAGGTTATAAGTGAGTTCTGAAAGTTTTTTTCACAACTGAGTTAAGCCTGGTTGTACCACTGTGAAATCAGAGATTGCTGTAGAAGAGAAAAGGCCATTTGATCTCTCCATCCAGACTGGCTCTTAGAAAGAGTCATTGGCAGTGAAATGTGGCTGGTTCTGGTTCTATGGGAACACCCGCAGTAAAACAATGGCAGCTGCAAGACTTCTGCCCATCTCTAATGTGTTCAGTGCACAGGTCAGAATATACAGGGTGGGGAGATTTTGATATGAAGCAGTGTCGACTGATGATTGGTCACACAATATGTCTCTTTGTATGTCACAGACTCAGTACACATGCTCTCTTAATCATTCTCAGGCAGGAGGAACCTCTGTCTTTGCATTTTTTAAAAGGGTCAACCATCCAAATTCCACTTGAGGTATTGTTAAATACTCTCCATACACAGTTAGTCGGAGATGAGTTTACTGTTGCTGAAGGAGTTCTACAAACATAAGTGAGTGATGCTGGACTTTATCAAGGAGGCCAAGAGGAGTTGGAAGGCAAAAGATACTATAACAAACTGTGTTTAGACTGCCCCTTTAATAAAATGTCCTGCAATGCTTAGGACATCGGAGAACCAGGACAGTGTAACTGGTGGGTATGTAAAAGATGGACTGAGGATCTCCCACACTACTTCCTGCCCTTCTCCACTCAACCCGTTCCCCCCTATCCTCCCACCCACCATCTCTGGGTAAGGATTGCAGGGTAAATTGTCAGTGATATGAAAATCAGGAAAGAAAACGCGTGGCTACAGGAGTAAGGTAGGAAAGAGGGTTCCATTTTGTGCGGCACTGACATTAGTATTGGGACTGGAAGGAACAATACCGTTAGGATAGGCTTAAATACGCTTAAATAATTCTTTGGTGCCAATGAACCATAATTTTCAAGTTCTAAGTTCAATCTGTTTATTCATACAACTTCAAGTCCATCTTCAGTTATGACAGGTACCATTGTGTGCAAATGTTATCCATGCCCTGGCTACTGGTAGAAATGAAACTATGTGCCGATTATTGATCAAAATGAGTCCTTCTCTTCAAATCCAAAGGTTAATCTCTCAAACTTCATTGGAAAACCCATTAGGATTTTGTAAATCCCTGTGAAGATTGGAGTGAAATTAACAGTGTACAGACAGTAGAGCTGAATGTTTTAGCATGTTGCAATCTTTCCTCTTCAACATCAGAGAATTCCCACAGTGCTGAAGAGGCCATTTGGTCCAATCTCTAATCTGCACTGACTTTATGAAAGAACATCTTACCCAAGCCCTGTCCCCACCTATCTTGTGACCCCATACATTTACCATGGCTCATCCAGGTAATCTACACTTCTTGGGTACCAAGGGCCGATTTAGCATGTCCAATCCACCTAACTTGCAGATCTTTAGAGTGTGGGAGGACACCAGAGCGCCCGGAGGAAACCCACGCAAGAACTTGCAGAAGGTGCAAACTAGCCTAGAACCGTAATTGAACCTGGGTTCCTGGAGCCATGAGGCAGCAATCCCAGCTACTGCCATCTTTTTCTAAGAAAAGTTCCTAAATAATGTGACTAGAGTTTTTTGACAATAAGAGAGAGAAGAAAGTTGGGTGGAGCTGATCACATGACTTGCAGCTTTTTCTTCCCAGGTGTTAAGTGGCTGTGTTGTAGTACTGGTGTAATTATCTCTTGACAGAAAAGAGAATGACCCAAAGCAGTAAAAAAGCATTTTAAAAGTGTCAAAACAATCAATGTTTCATTGCATGGGAATAGCAGGGAATTGCCACTGGTATACTTGCTTGAATATGGGCATGAGTACATCAGGAACCAACTGAGGAAAGGGGAAAACTAACTTCCCTATTGAGTGCAAAAACATGCAAATTTTGTTTCTCTTAAAAAGCTCTAGTTTCTAAACTTTGCTCCGGAATATTACGGTTTCACTTTGTTTATCCTTCTATGCAACTTTAACAGCAAGATTGAGTTCACAAGAAGAGCTGTGGCTCACATTTAATACTAAAATATTGAATGCTCTATTGCAATGTTTAAATTCACAATTTCTCAATCTGATCATTAACTGCTTCTAAAACAAACTTAATGTAGTTAATGACCAGTTTTAAATTGTGGGGGGGGGGAGTATATTGATGATTGTGGTGAGGGCATATGTAATATGCCCAAACAGCGGGCATTGAGAATTAAACACACTAGTTGCCTTTTGTAAGTCAGGCCAGGTATACATGGTAGGTTCCTTTCATGAAAAATGTTGGTGAACTAGTTGGATTTCTATAGCGAAGTGAGAATAATTGGTGACTGTTTCAGAGAGCACAAGAAGGATGTACCAAATGGCCACCTCTTAAACTGTAATAATTTGATCCACCACAGTTTGGTAATTTTCAGCTGTCTGCCCAAATTGGAGATATGTTATATTAAATTTCACAGTTGCCATGGTAGGATTTAAATCTGTAACCTCTGGGTTGCTGCCCAGTGCCACAACTATTCCACTACTTCTCCCTTTAGGTCAAGGAATACTTGATTTGAGTATGAGCTATGGGGACTGGATGATTGAAGGGATCTGATGAGGCATCACTGCTCCTAGTTGTAGCTCTACAAGATTCACTAAAAGTGACAGATTTTTGATTGAAAACATAATTCCAGCAAAGTATACAAGTTACCATAGACATAACAACAATCATGCAACTGTTTACCATTTGAAGGAAATGTTGCCACTCTAGCTCCAGCAATCTAATTTACAATCATTTTCAGAGATTCTTACTCTAGTTACCAGCTTTCTTCCCTCTACCGAAAGCACTCTCTTCTTGTTAGGGTAAGATTCTGTGGGTGAGTGTCAGCACGAGCATCTGCAAGTGCCACGATTGATGAGTGAGCTTTGGTGATGGAAACAATTTTTCCATATGATGGGTCTCCAAGTTGTGCATGAATTTCCAAGACAATTACTGACTTGTGTGTGGTTAAGTGCAGGAATCTCGCAGATTATCGCCTCTTGCCCAATAGTACAATACAGCTGCCATAATAGCACAGACTGACTGAAGGCTGAATGGTTCCCCAATGGGATTTAAAAAAAAAATCAAATGTTCAAACTCTCAAAGAAAAATACAATTCTGGAAGTATAATTCTGTGAAGAAAAAGGACAGACTGAAATTCTCATCAACGAGGTGATGCATTTCGGGAGAAAGAACGTAGAGGGGAGGTAGATGATAAAGGGTAGACCTATTAAGAGTATAGAAACGCAGAGGGACCTGGGGGTGCAGGTGCACAAGTCTCTGAAGGTGGCAGAGCAGGTGGAGAAGGTAGTGAAGAAAGCATATAGTATGTTAGCCTTTATAGGAAGGAGTATAGAGTACAAGAGCTGGCCTTTAATATTGCAGTTGTACAAAACGTTAGTTAGACCTCATTTGGAATACTGCGTCCAGTTCTGGTCGCCCTACTACCGAAAGGACGTGGAGACTCTGGAGAGAGTGCAGAGGAGGTTTACCAGGATGCTGCCTGGAATGGAAGGTCTGAGTTACGAGAAGAGATTAGGCAAATTGGGGTTGTTTTCCTTAGAAAGACGTAGACTTAGAGGAGATCTAATAAAGGTGTACAAGATTATGAGGGGTATAGATAGAGTAAACTGGGTTAAGCTTTTTCCTAGGATGGACTCAAATAGCACGAGGGGTCACGGGCTTAGGGTGAGGGGGGTAAGGTATAATTTGGATGCTAGAGGGAGTTTTTTCACACAGAGGGTGGTGGGGGTATGGAATGCGCTGCCAAGTAAAGTGGTGGAGGCAGGTACTCTGGAGTTATTTAAGAAATACTTAGATGGGCACATGAACAGAATGGGAATGGAGGGGTATAGAAAACTGATTTAAAATAGGGATCATGAGCCTTGGGAGTCCCTGGGAAGTGTGTAAATAGATGATGATATTGATGTACTTGTTTTTATCCTACAGGTGCTTTGGTCCACCTTGTTATCTAACAAGGGGCATACACGTGATGGGTTGTGAGAGGGCTGCTCTTGGATTTTTCGAGAGTATCCTAGTGCTTCACGTCGTTAGTGTACGCTTGACCTGGACCATTTGATGGGCAACACGACAGCTCAGTGACTATCGCTGTGCTGTGCAGATACATGGATTTGGACCTGTGTCTGTGGGAGTTTGCGCATTCTCCCCATGCTTGTGTGGGTTTTCTCTGGGTGCTCCGGTTTCCTCCTACATCCCAAAGATGTACTTTTAGGCTAATTGGCAAAATAAATTCTTCCTAAATTGTCTCAAATTTGGTTTTTAATCCATAAATCTATAAACATAGACAGGGATCATGGGTAGAGGTGGGAACATTGGGGTAGCGGTGTGGGCTCGTTGGGCCAAAGGGCCTGTTTCCCATACCATTTTGTTCTTTGTTCTTTGTTCAATCAGAATTGAATGGACTAAGACAAAATCAGTGCAGAGTGCAGTGAAGCTCATGAAATAGGCAGACCATGGGGAAAGTAGGATACCTTCCATAGTAGGTAGAATCATATAATCCCTACAGTGCCGAAGAAGGTCGTTCAGTCTAATGAGTCTGTACTGACTAAATGAAAGAGCATCTTACTCATGACCTCACCGCCCCACATACCCTATTCCTGTAGCCCCATGCATTTACCATGGCAAATCCACCTAATGTGTACATCTTTGGACACTAAACAGACAGTAACCCAACAGCTGGAATCAAACCCAGATGCCTTGCCCTGTGAGGCAGCAGTGGTAACTCCTGAGTCACAGTGCCACCCTTCAGCAACAATGGCAGAGATAAGCATGAAAACTGGGAGATAAGCTGAGACCCTTGCAGGATGAATGCTGTTAACGGTGCTTAGTGTTTGAAAAAAATATTCCCTGCAGATGATGATAACTTGTGGTCTGTGCTGCTCACAGCCCTGCTATTCTTAATGGATAAAAACACCCCAATGCGTTTGTCCATCTCCTGGATTGTTTTGACTGGGATTCTCCAATCTCTTTCACTCTGTCTTTGCTGTGAGTAAGAACAGCAAACTTGGCACTCAGCCAAAATTTCCATTCACTTGCAGAGGGATCGGAGAATCCCAGCTGCGGACAAAGTCTGAGAATTCCAGCCAGCAGCAATCTACTGGTGTGAGAGCCAGACAAAATTTAGGTAAATGAGGCCATCAGAACCGAGCTTTCTGAACACAGATCTTGCTGTAAAGATTACAGAAAGTTAATGAGTAGTGTAAAAAAAACTGATATTTATAAAATGTCTTTTATGACCACAGGACATCATAAAGCACTAAAAAGCCAGTAAAGTGCCTTTGAAGTCTGGCCACTGTTAAAGGGTAGGAAACACAATAGCAATTTATGCATAATAGGCTCCTACAAACAGCAATGTGATAAAAAACAGATCATGTTTTAATGATACTACATAAGAGATCCTTCTTCTCAAGAATGAGAGAAGTGACCTAGTTTATCTCACACTATCTTAAAGTGCTTAACACTTTGTTCGACTGATTTATGTTCGAGCATGAGTTCTTCCTTGCCAGTTATTCTGCACAGGATGTCGAGTTTCTGGAATCAGACTTAATGACCAATTTCAGTACTATTTCACTGATGGACAACTTTGCCCACTGATGGTACACATGGATCCACTGTCGATGATATTCTATCCATAAAGTTTAATAGACAGAAAATCATGGGCAACTTACGCTGTAATTACTGACTTAAAACTTGTCAAGGATCTCTGTTGACAGCACAAACTGGGTCATTACCCTCTAAATGCCAGAAGGATGTCGGCAGTTGCAACAGATGATAATACTATCTTAAAACTCACTGATGCCTGGTTTTGTTGGGAAGATTCATGGAGCCATTAGATTCAGATAAATTATCAGACTGCACCTGATAAACCTAAGGATCTGATCCACAGTGCAGAGTACAAGGAGTTATAATCATTTACAATGCATGGCAAATACTCATGTATTCCAACTTACCTGAAGAATACACCACCTAATTGTGATTTTAAACCCATTTCTTACTTCTGCCTCTTCCTGTTCATTCTGCTCAGTACAACAAACTTTGACATCTCTTCTGAGACATTGGAAAGTATCTCCTGAATGATCAAGATTACTGAAACCAAAGGTATTTTTAAGGGATTTATATTTGCATTGTTAAATATTAGAAATAAGGTACAGTTTTAAGTGGGGTTTAACTTAGTGTTTTTATATAAAGAAGGGCAAACCTAAAATTAGATTCATGCTGGACAAAGGTGTTTGCATGTGTGAGTTTGCTCAGTTCCAACTGTAAAACTACTGTGCTTAGAGAGAGTTACAGCATGAAAAGTAAATAAATTGGCAGAAACATAAAGTTATTGCTTAGCAACCATTGTCACCTTTAAGGTAGGAAGCTGTTTTGAGTTTAGTTTTAGTTGAATTTATTTGCAATTGCAGATGAAAAACCAGTCAGTGAACATCTCCAGGCTCTATCAGAAGAAAAGTAGGCAAAACAAGGGGGAGGGGAGCTACAAAAAGGAGATTTCCCAAAGAAACAGATAAAGTCCAATCAACCAGGGAATTAAGATGTCTTAGGAAGACTAAGGTTAAGAGAACAGAGTACAAGAAGCTGTGTTGTTCAGGAAAATTCAAGAGAAAAGCAGATAAAGTGCTTTGAATTGATCTTTCTTAGCAAGGTGGAAGATTCAGCTGCCCCATTTTAAGCTGGCTGCAGATTAAAAACAGTAAGTTTTTACCCAATCTGGTCTATGTGTGTCTCAAAACCACAGCGATGTGGTTGACTCTTAGCTACTCCTCTAAAATAATCTATTAAGTCACTCAGTTGTGCCAACCCATTACAGAAGTGTGAGAAAGAAATAAAACAGCATGGAACACCAAACATCAACTTAGGTACCCAGTAGAGACTGTAAGATCATCTTCACTATTATCTGAGTGACTTCTGCCAAAACTTGGAGAGCTGAGCCACAGACAAGTCATTCAACAGCCTGATATAATCATACTCACCACATCATTCCATTTAGACAATGGAGCGATTCTCCCTGCTTGCTGCATTGCTTGAATAGTGCAGCAGGCTGGGAGACATCAGCGGGAGGCCTGTAATTGGCATCTGGCTGATCAAAGTCTCCCCAGCCAATTTTTTGACATAATCAGCCTCGCAATCAGGAGGCCAACTATGTGGGCTGGGGTCAGGGAGGTGCGCAGTGTGCACGCGCTGATTGCGCCACTAACAGCCCTGTTTTGCACAGAGTGACGGAGATTCAGCAGACTAAGTATGCCCAAAAAATGGGACAAAAAATGTCCCTTTTCCTGCCCTTTGGGCACTTTTTTTTTGTTGAGAGAATCATTCCCAATGTCTCAGGCATCTCCAACACCCTTTTTTGGTATGTCCTGTACCAACAGCAGGACAGACTCAGCAGAGACGGCAACACAGTGGTATACATATGGGAGGGAGTTGCCTTAGGATTCCTCAACATTAACACCAGACCCCATGAAGTCTTACGAAATAAGGTCAAACGTGAGCAAGGAAAAGTCCTGCTGATTATCACCTACACCTGGATACCTGGGCAATTTTCCACATTGCTGGTTAGATGATTCTCCAGTAAACAATAAGTTGTACCCATTTGACATTGATAATGCCAATGCAATCATGGCAGAGAGTAAACACAGTAAGAAGTCTCACAACACCAGGTTAAAGTCCAATAAGTTTATTTGGCAGCATAAGCTTTCAGAGCACTGCTCCTTCATCAGGTGAGTCAGTGCTCCGAAAGCTTGTGCTGCTAAATAAACCTGTTGGACTTTAACCTGGTGTTGTGATACTTCTTACTGTGCTTACCCCAATCCAACACCGGCCACTCCACATCAGACAGTAAACAGACAACAGCTTTGTCTGGAGAAGTTGAATATGGTGATGGTATTGCAAAAATAAAATTCAAACTGTGATCCTTCTTATCTCCCTCTGTGTTCCTTTCAAATCTACATTTTGACTCTATCTTGCACCACGACTTCTGGTTTATCACTTAAGTTTCTCAATGTGAAAAAGCTGCTCAGTGTAGCATTGCAGCTTTTGTGATACAGGCAGACATAATGGTATCAGTTGCAATGGTAAATTGGTTTCTATTCACACATTGTGGCTGTGGCCAGATGAATTCCAAATCTGCTATTGCATGTAGGTCAGCCTTGACTTGAGCTTTTACAAGTTTCATCCATGAATAGAACTCACTGCTGTATAATTAAAATTAGAGTTTACATTCATTTCATGCAGAGAAATAAAGTATTGAAATCAAAAGCTTTTGGCGTTTTTACCTCTGGCTCATCAATTATGAATGGTCTACAAAATCCTCTCAGAAACCGTAATCAGTGTTCTAGACCTGAGAAATTAATTTAGTAAAAAAAACTAGTAATCAACCCAAGCAACACAAGCAAAATGTATTCAAGTGCCGAGCTTTGAAGTTATTTAATAATAAGGGTTTTTTGGATTCATACACAGCAATAATATCTTAAGATTTATCAAACTTGGTTTACTAAGAAGAATTTCTGGTCTTTTGAGATGATAGGAATGAAAGCTTTGCAGGAGCAATTTACATTCTGTACATGATCAAAGCCAAAGAAGTATTAAAAATGGAAAGCATTCAGAAATGCTTTCCGGACATTGCACAGTGAAAGCAAACTTTAATGAAGCTTTTTGATTATTAAACTACTAAAATGTACTACAGGTATCCTCGACTTTATGATGTTCAATTTGCAATGAATAGCACTCAGCATTTATAGTTTGATACCTGGTTTTGACTGTACAACAAAAACAGAAAATGCCAGAAGAATTCAGCAGGTCTGACAGCAAGAATACAGCCAATATTTCGAGTCAGCATGACTCTTGGAAATGGTTGGAAATTATCATTATCTGGCACTTGTATGGTGCAAGTGTTACTTGTCACTTATCATCCTTATGCCCCTTGGTCATCCCAGCTCAAAATATTGGCTCCATTCTCTATTTACAGATGCTGTCAGACCTGCTGAGATTTCCAAGCATTTTCTGTTTTTGATCCAGCATCCACAGTATTTTACCTTCAGCCATACAACGCCAGTTTCAACCCTATGACACCACATCATTGAACAATTATCATGTTTCTTTTTTTATTCACTTGTGGGATAAAGGGAGTCACTGGCTGGGCCAGTATTTATTGCCCATCGCAATAAATGTGGTTGAAAGTCAACCACATTGCTGTGGCTCTGGAGTCGCATGTAACCATGTGACTTCCTTCCATAAAGGACATTCATGAACCAGATGGGTTTTTCCTGACAGTCAACAATGGTTTCATGGTCATCAGTTGATTCTTAATTCCAGATATGTTTCATTGAATTCAAATTCTATTGCCTGCTGTGATGGGATTCGAAACCAGATCCCCAGAACATGAGCTGACTTTCTAGATAAATAGTCTAACGATAATACCACTAGACCACTGCCTCCTCTGTTCCACATTTCACAACATCAGGGAGGGCAAATCTCATTCACCAATCTAACAAAGCTATAAAACCTGAATATTCCCCCCAAACATCTTTTATGCATTAACTGACTGCTCAGGAATACATGGCGCCCGATTTTATGATTGCGTTGTACCCATTTTCTGGTGAAAAAACTTGGTAAAGTCTGGCGTGAGGCCATTAGCACGATCCGCACCTGCATCCCCGCAGATTCCCACTTTACAAAGACTGAAAATGGCTGCGATCGGAACTGCGCCCAAATGTATTTGCATGCATTTAAATTGACTTAATGAACTGAACATCGAATCTTACTTGCATTTCCCCCTTTACCATTGCGTTCACCCATCCAGACGCAGCACAAAACACGCATGCTTGGCAAAGGTCTGTTTTCCGGCACTCCTGCTTCTGAAGAGATAAGTTCAGAACTTGCAGCATTTCTCAGATCGGTGGTGGGGGGATGGGAGGGAGGCAGGTCAGATCACTCCCTGTTTGGGGGAGGGAGGAGGAAGCAGCTCTTTTAACTGTTTATCGTACCACCAATAAGAAGGAATGTTAATTTGCTATTTCAAAATCAGTGAATACTCACTGCTCCCTTTCAGTCTCCTTAATTTCAAACAGTATTCACTCTGACAATCACTCAGTAAAGTGTGTTCCCATTTGTACCTCTGGTGGGGGGGGGCTGGGTGGGTGGTGGCGGGGAGGACAGAGGCTCAATCATTCTCTGTTTGGGGCACAGAAGGGGTGTTGGAGGGAGGCCAGATTGGTGGGGGGAAAGGGGGGGAAGAGGACCTAATCATTCTCTGGTGGGAGAGAGGAAGAGGCCAGATTGGTCTGGTGGTGGAAGGGGATGAGAGGATGGGAAGGAGGAGGAGGCCAAATGGATCTCTGGTAGAGGAGGCTGGGAGGGCAGGGGGAGTCCACTGCCACTCTGCAGGTAATTGGTGGTGGGGAGGGGGCGGGGGCAGGGGGTCATGGTCAGTCGGTAATGAGGAGGTGGGTAGACAAGGGGGCAGTTATGTGGTGCGGCCTGGGAGCAAAAAGTGGGAGCGATATCTGTGGGGGCCATTGCTCCCATTTTTCACTCCCAAGGCCGCTTTATCCACTTTTTTGCGACCCAGGAGCGATGTGACAAGAGAGCGCTTTTCCATTTTTTTTCACTGTGCAAGCACAGTTGAAGGCTCCAATTGAAGCAGCAGTTTTTCAGGTGCATTAAGCAATTCAGATTTGTGGCTCTTTTTCGGGCTAAGTGTGTATGGGGGCGCCTGAGAACAGTTTCCAAATCGGATCTGAATTACGTCCAGATTCAGCACTTAGTATCAGAATAGTAAAATTGCCTCCATGATGTGAAATTGATGCAAGATTTAAAATACGTAATTTAATGAGGGGGGGGTTTCTGGCAATTCTTGCCATAGATATGATTTCTTTGTAATATAAGAAATTTGTATTTACTGACAAAGAAGTAACTTGCAAGGACAACGCTGGGCAGTGTGTCTGAACAAATGGGAACACACTTCACTGAGTGATTGGCAGGGTGAATTCTATTTGAAATTAAGGAGAGTACAAGGGAGCAGTGAGTATTGACTGATTTTGAAATAGCAAGTTAACATTTCTTTTTACTGCCAGTACGATAAACAATTAAAAGAACACTGAGTTGTGAATCTTGACCATTTCATATATCTGGATGGGTTCAGATTGGATCTGGAATTACAGTATAAGACCAAATCTATCCACACCATTTGTCAGGCTAAATAGCCTATTGTTTCACCATAATGATGATTGACCTGGTGCTGTTCTTCCACCTTCTCCCCCTACTGCTGCACAGTCTTCCTTTCCAAATGACAACCCAAGTCCTTCTTGAATGATTCAATTGAACCTGCCTCCACCACACTCCTGGTAACACATGCCAAATTCTAACCATTTGTTGTGTGAAAAAAGTTTTCCTCATCACCATTATTTCTTTTGTCAATTAATGTCAATCAGAGCCCTCTGGTTCTTGCCACTTCCACCAATGGAGATGTATTTTCCTATTTGTTCTCTCTAGATCCTTCATGAATTTGAATACCTCTACCAGTGTTTTCACAAGGAAAACAGTTGGAACTTCTTCATCTATCTCCCTAACAAAAGTTCCTCATCCCTGGAACCATTCTCATGAATATTTCCTGCACTCTCTCTAATGCCTTCACATCATTCCTAAAATGGCACCCAGAAACAAATATAATACATCAGGTAAAGCTGAACCAGTGTTTGACATAACAAGTTTAACATAACTTCCATGCTTTTATACCTATGCCCCTCTTTTAATGAAATCAACGGTGCTATCTGCTTTATTAAGCTCATGCGTAACTTATTCTGCTATCTTCAAAGATATATACACATGATTTCACTTTTCCAATACTTTCTAGATTCAGGTTAGATTCCTAATTAGTGAAAACTTATTCTGCCACCTTCAAAGATATATGCACAGGGTTTTACTTTTCCAATACTTCCTAGATTCAGGTTAGGTTCGATTAGCAAAAATAACAAATATAACTCTGATATTCAAGAAGTAGGAAGACTGAAAGCAGATTGTGGAGAGAATGTAAGAAAGGTACAAAGGGAGATAGATACTTTAACTGAATGGGCAAAAATCTAGGAAATGGAGTAGAATGTGGACAAATTTTGTCAGGAAGAACAAAAAATAAGCATAATACCTAAATTCTAAATTGTGAGGGATTACAGAGCCCCGAGAGACAGAGGGACGTGAGTGTCCTAATGCATGAACTGCCAAAGTTTGGTACGCAGATACAGAAAGTAACTAAGAAAGCTAGTAGAATGTTATTGTTGATTGCAAGGAGAATTGAATATGTGTGGTGACTGTAATTACAAGGGAGGCAGTGATACAGTGGTATTGACACTGGACCAGTAATCCAGAGACTAAGAATAATGTTTTTGGGTCCTATGTTTGAATCCTACCATGGCAGATGGTAAAATTTGACTTCAATAAAAATATGGAATTAAAAGTTTAATGCAGACTTTGAAACAATTTACCATCTGGTCCACAAATGTCCTTTAGATAAAGGAATCTCTCACCTTTACCTGGTCAGACCTGCATGTGACTCCAGACCCACAGTAATGTGGTTGACTCTTAAATTCCTTCTGAAATGGCCTAGTCAGCCAATCAGTTCAAGGGCAATTAGGGATGGACAATACATGCTGGCCAGCCAGCAATGCCCACACCTCTTGAATGAATACAAATAGCAAAATAGGGAGGTAATGTTTCAGTTAAACAGGGAATTAATGAGATCACATCTGATATTCTATGTATAGAATTGGCCTCTTTATTTAAGGAATTATGTAAATGCTTTAGAAATAGTTCAAAGAAGATTGAGTAGACTAATATTTGAATGAACAGTTGTCTTATGAGAAAAGGTTGACAAGCTAGACTTGTTTCAATTGGAGGTTAAAAAAGTAAGAGACAGCTTTATTTAAATATATAAATTCCTGAGGGATCTTGATAGGGCGGACATATGTTTCCCCTCATGGGAGATCAAGGGATGACAGTTTAAAAATAAGAAATCATCCATTTAAAACAGCGGAGAAGAGAAATATTTGCTCTCAGAAGATTGTGAGACTTTGAAACTTTCTTCCTCAATGAGTTGTGGAATCATAGTCTTTGGATATTTTTAGAGTAGAGATAAATAAATTCCTGATAAGCAAGAGGGTAAAAGGTTACTTGTAGGCAGGAATGCTGATTTTTTTGACGAGAGCAGCAATGATCATATTGAATGAACAATCCTGAAGGGCTGAGTGGCCTCTTTCCGCTTCTAATTCATATGTTTGTAAGTTCATTTGTTTGGTTGGTTGTTACAAATGGTTTGTAAAAAAATATTTTCCCTACATTTTAATTGGAAAATTAAAATGTATTTACCTGGTAATAAGGGATCAATCAAACTAGGTTTTCTTCAGTAAACTTATCAGCACTAAACTCAAGAAAAAATAAAGATACAATAATACACTCACACATGAGGAGAGGTTAGAGTCCAAATAGAAGTTAAAAGAATATATGATTAAGTCCTTTGCTGTCCTTGAGATGCAGATTGTTGAACATTGTAGCCATTTAAGTTAGCAGGTTTCCTTTACAATCCTAGAATTGATTGAAGATCAGGTAACTGAACCTTGCTGTCGTCAATCTCAGATTCAGAAAGAGAGAGAAATTCTTTACACTCTCTTCAGCTGTGTTTCCAGACTACTTTGATTATTTTCTCTCTCTGTTTCTGGCTTGGCAAAACCAAATCTTAAACTGTTTATATGTGGATTTCAGGAATGAATTTGGTTAACATGTCTTGCAGTCTTTGTTGTTGAACAACTAATCACATTTTTGATCTTTCAGAAACATTTGACACATCTCAAGATAATAACAGCTATGAGGAGCTGGGGTTATTTCATCCTTCACAAGAGGTTTGGAATATTTGTTGGGTATTTGGCTAGTTAGCAATTTCCATTGCCTTGGCAGAATTATGGTCAATTAAAATTCACCATTTTGCATCCTTAATGTCATCATTCAAGAGTCTCTTTCTGAAGTGGACCTTGGCACTGCAGCTGTAAAATTCCACAAGTAACATATCAGCAGTGCAATCCCTTGAGTAACTTTTCAGTAATTTACAATTTCAGATATCATACAAAGAACAAAGAACAAAGAGCAACACAGCACAGGAAACAGGCCCTTCGGCCCAACGAGCCTGCGCCGCCGTCCTAACGTCTTAATGACATATCCATGACATATCATATATCATGATGTCCATTTTGGCTAGTGTTTATTCTTGTAATCTTTTCTTAAAAACAACTCTCATTTGTTTAATTTTTTTTTCATGAGCTGATAGGGTTAGAGGTAGATCTTATTCAGCCACAATTTTCTGTCATCATGACACCTCCTTCCCATGGAGAAATGAGATGAGATTCACTCTCATTTCATTAAAAGCTAAACCAAAAATGTTCACAACATTTTGATGTTGCGAATGGTACAGTCATCTACTGGGGCAACATGGTGGCATAAGTGGATCAAATCATAAATTGAAAGATATTTCTGCATCTCAACAAAAGTGCAGTGTAGGGCACAGTGTAAATTAGTAATTCTACAACCAGTCAATTCAACCTAATTTGCATGAATATTTGTCAAACCATGGCACTCTTCCTCACTTTAACATTATCAACACACTGGGAAATGAATATGAATACAAACTTGGGTCCAATGCACTCAAGTAAATGCAATAGATAACTTACCTACGCTTAACTTATCTGTAAGTTGAGCTATGTTGCTGATATTCTAAATTTGGTCTTTCTTGTACCACTGGCTCAGGTACACAAATAGTCACGAGAAAGTACAGATCTTGAGTACAGAGAAGAAAAGAGATTGAAGCTATTCATTTTGCATGCATCAGGACAGATACAAGAATGCCAAATTTCAAAGGAAGCAACAATTTATACTGCATGTAAAAAAGACACTTGGCAAGTCAACTCTGTTCAACAGTTGAAGCTTCATCTTGGAGAATGCATCAAGAAACTTACAAGAGAACGGCATAATCTCATCAATTTATTTGTATTATAATTTCTTCTACATCTGCACTTTGGGGAACTATATTTATTCCACTAATCTCTCCCTTTTTACATACCTACAGAAGCTTTTACAATCTATTTTCATATTTCTAATTAATCTTTTATTCTTTTTTTATGTATAAATTTCTTTTCCATCCAATTTTAAAATCTTCACAAACTTTAAGCTTAGTAATTTTAACTTCTCTTCATGTTGAAACACATTCTTCATGGGTTTTTATTCCTTCAGTAAATATGTTTGTTAAGGATTATGAAATCAATTCTAAAAGTATTTATCACTGTTTACCTATCATTGTGTGGTTTAATCTCCTAACTTCCCTTAGCCATTTGCCCTTCATAATTATGTAAGCTACTTTGTTCACATTTAAAAGATTAACGACACCGGTTTCAAATTCAGTAGAAAATTCTATCATATATAGATGATTCTTCACTAAGACTGCTTTATTACAGGTTTATTAATTGGAAAGGTCGAGATGCATATTACTAAATCTAAAATAGCTTGTTCCCTTGTTAGTTCTTTGACATATTGATCTAGAACAGTATCTAGAACGTTTCCCATGAACTCATCCTCCATGGCAAGACATTGGGAAAACACAGTAAGAAGTCTGACAACACCAGTTTTAAATCCAATCGATTTATTTGATGTAAACTCGTAAGCTTTTGGCTTTATGGCCTTCGTCAGGTGAATGAGGTGTTCTGGTCTCCTATAGCACACATATTAACACAGACAGTTTATAGATTACTGATTAGAATGCGAATCTTTACACCTAACCTGCTATGCATTCTAATCAGTAATCTGTAAACTGTCTGTGCTGATATGTGTGCTATTGGAGACCAGAACACCTCATTTGCATGAAGAAGGCCATAAAGCTGAAAGCTTACGAGTTTACTATCAAATAAATCGGTTGGATTTAAAACTGGTGTTGTCAGGCTTCTTACTGTGTTTACTCCAGTCCAACGCCGGCAACTCTACATCAAGACATTGGGAAACTCAGAGGAGCAAAGGGCTGTTGGAGTAATTCTTCACAGATTTCTGAAATTGGCAGAGCAAGCGAATAGAATAGTTAAGAAGGCATATGGGACACTTATTTTTATCATTCGAGGTAGAAAATATAAGAACAAGGAGGTAATGTTGGAGCTACACAAAACATTGGTTAGGCCACAGCTGGAGTACAAAGAACAAAAGAACAAAGAATAAAACAGCACGGGAAACAGGCCCTTCGGCCCAACGGGCCCGCGTGCGCCACCCCGATGTTCCCATCTCTACCCGTGATCCCTGTGATCCACCTATGGATTAAAAACCAAATTTGAGACAATTTAGGGAGAATTTGTTTTGCCAATTAGCCTAAGAGCACATCTTTGGGATGTGGGAGGAAACCGGAGCGCCCGGAGAAAACCCACACAAGCAGGGGGAGAATGTGCAAACTCCCACAGACACAGGCCCAAATCCATGTATCAGCACAGCACAGCGATACTCACTGAGCTGTTGTGTTGCCCATCAGAAGGTCCAGGTCAAGCATACACGAACAACGTGTAACAGTAGGATACTCTCGAAAAAGATCCAAGAGCAGTCCTCTCACGACCCATCGTGTGTATGCCCCTCGTTAGACAACAAGGTGGACCAAAGCACCTGTAGGATAAAAACAAGTACATCAATATCATCATCTATTTACACACTTCCCAGGACTCCCAAGGCTCATGATCCCTATTTTAAATCAGTTTTCTATACCCCTCCATTCCCATTCTGTTCATGTGCCCATCTAAGTATTTCTTAAATAACTCCAGAGTACCTGCCTCCACCACTTTACTTGGCAGCGCATTCCATACCCCCACCACCCTCTGTGTGAAAAAACTCCCTCTAGCATCCAAATTATACCTTACCCCCCTCACCCTAAGCCCGTGACCCCTCGTGCTATTTGAGTCCATCCTAGGAAAAAGCTTAACCCTGTTTACTCTATCTATACCCCTCATAATCTTGTACACCTCTAACAGATCTCCTCTAAGTCTACGTCTTTCTAAGGAAAACAGTCCCAATTTGCCTAATCTCTCCTCGTAACTCAGACCTTCCATACCAGGCAGCATCCTGGTAAACCTCCTCTGCACTCTCTCCAGAGTCTCCACGTCCTTCGGTAGTAAGGCGACCAGAACTGGACGCAGTATTCCAAATGAGGTCTAACCAGCGTTTTATACAACTGCAACATTAAAGGCCAGCTCTTGTACTCTATACCCCTTCCTATAAAGGCTAGCATACTATATGCTTTCTTCACAACCTTCTCCACTTGCTCTGCCACCTTCAGAGACTTGTTCACCTGCACCCCCAGGTCCCTCTGCGTTTCTATACTTTTAATAGGTCTACCCTTTATCATATACCTCCCCCCTACATTCTTTCTCCCAAAATGCATCACCTCACATTTATCAGGATTGAATTCCATCTGCCATCTGTCTGCCCAAGCTACCAGCCTATCTATGTCCTGCTGCATCGCCTGACAATGCTCCTCACTATCCGCAAGTCCAGCCATCTTTGTATCGTCTGAAAACTTGCAGATCACTCCACTTACTCCCTCTTCCAAGTCATTTATATATATTACAAATAGAAAAGGTCCCAGTACTGAGCCCTGCAGCACACCACTAGTGACCAACCTCCAGCTAGAAAAACACCCTTCCACTATTACTCTCTGTCTCCTATTACTAAGCCAGTTACTCATACATCTAGCTACCTGTCCTTGTATCCCATTTGCCTTGATCTTCTCTCCCATGAGGGATTTTGTCAAACGCCTTACTAAAATCCAAATAGACAACATCAACGGTTCGCCCTTCGTCCAATGATTTCGTCACCTCCTCAAAAAATTCTACCAGATTTGGAAGTCACGACCTCCCCTTAACAAATCCATGCCGCGTATCCCTAATCAGATCGCAACGCTCTAAGTGCCTATACATCCTATCTCTAAGAATCCCCTCCAACAGCTTCCCTACCACTGACGTCAAACTCACCGGCCTATAATTTCCAGGGTTATCCCTACTATCCTTTTTAAACAACGGTACAACATTAGTTATTCTCCAGTCCTCTGGGACCTCACCTGTGTCCAAGGAAGAGACAAGGAAGAGTACTTATGCAGTTCTGGTCACCTCCCTATAGAAAGGATGTGATAGCACTAGAAGTATAGAAAAAGTATACCAGGATATTCTATGGAGCATTTGAGCTATAAGGAGAGGCAAAATAGGTTTGGATTGTTTTCTTTAGAGCAGAAAACGCTGAAGGGGATATGACTGAGATGTATAAGATTATGAGAGGTACGGACAGCATGAATAGGAAGCAGCTGTTCCCCTTGGTTGAAGAGTCATAGTTTTAGGGTAAGGAGCAGGAGATTCAGAGGCAATTTGAGAAAAAAACTTTTTCACTCAGAGGGTGGTGGGAATCCGGAAATGCATTGCTTGAGAAGATATGGAGGCTAGAAACCTTATAACCTTTAACAAATATTTGGATGAGCACTTGAAATTTCTTAACATTGAAGGTTATGGGACAACTACAGGAAATGGGATTAGTGTGACTTTAATAGTAGTTATTATCAGTACAGATTTGATGGGCTGGTGGATCTTTTCTATATAGTACACCTCTGTTAATCCAGACTGTCGGTGCAAATTGGATTTCTCCAATCTACATGAACTTTGAAGTCCGAATGATTATTACATTACCCTTGCTACATGCATCTCTCATTTCCCGATTCTCATTTGTCCTCCGCGACAATTACTGTTAAAGGGCTTATAAACCATCTGCATTTTCTGCCCCTTGTTGTTCCAGCTCGCCAGCCATATTCAGGGAAGAGAATGATGTGACCAGATGTTTTCTGAGAAACACTCTCTCTTGCTCATGATCCCACTTTGGCAGCCAAACTCACAAGCAGAACATTGCTGCAACAAAACCCATTCATCAACTAAAGTGATGATAACAGAATACAATAATCTGAGAGATTGGAGTTGTATGGCATTGCATATAAGAAGTAATTCTGAAGCATTATAGGAGGACTGTGCTACGGAATATAATCCCACAGACTTTTTTCACCTATACAAGTGGGACATATATATATATATATATACATATATTTCTATATATACTAATTCTCTTTCAACCCTATTTTGTACAAAATGTAAACTATTTTTATCTTTCAATATAAAATGCCACTTAGTGAAATCACTGAGTCTATAGACCTCATTCTATGGTTAGTGCCAATAGCCACACAAGAAGAAAACAAGATAGAGTTAACAGTCAGAAAGAGAAAGCAGACTTTTACTGCAGTATTTGCAATTTTTAACTCAAACCTTCCCCAAAACATGGTCTTGTTCTCAGTTTATTTACTTTGTTGGGGTTTGATATTTGGTGTAGCATTGGTACTAGGTCAGAAAGTGTTGATAAAATATCATGGACTTGAATGATCCAGTCCATGATACTGGAGTATCATGGACTGAGAATTCCGGACATCAACTTTGGCTGCAATTCTCCCAAAAAGGTCTAAGTGTCAGATTGGGAGAAAAACTGGTGCAAATCTTGCCAGTATTTTCAGTACAACTTGGCATTCAAGTCTCCTATATTTTGTACATTACAGAGGTCACAGTGGTGAATATAATATAAGCTTGGGGGAAGGAGGCAGCGAGGCTTCTTCATGCCAGAAGCTAACAGTTCCGGGCTTCTGCCCACAAGCAGTGGTCCCTATCTGTCAGCCTGCAGATTGCTGGCCAGCTCAATCACTGGCCAGCCCAGGACTCCCGCAGTCCTGCCCCTTCCAACACCTCCATGGCCTGATCACGACTCCCATGAGCATTCCTGAGCCAACTCAGAATCCCCCTATCCTAATACGCCCTGATCTCCAGCCCCTTACACCCCAGCAGTGATGATGCTCCCCACCCCTACTCCACAGAATCACACCGCCATACTTGCCCTACACACTCCCAGGCTGACTCTCTCAGCCTGACCATCTCTCCCAGACTGCCCCAATCACTAGCCTTCCTCCAGCCCCAACTATTTCCAATGCAAAATCACAGCAAAATCTCTCCCACTCCCATGGATTGGCCCATCCCCATTTAGCCCTGTCACTTGTGTCCCGCTCCCTTGGCATTGCCCCCAGCACAACATCTTCATCACCCGACACCCCCTACCCGATTGCCCCCCTTCACTGCAACGGGGTCATCTCTCCAGTTACCCAAAAGTGGGGAGTTAGTCTGAACGCCACTGGTTGAATATTGCACTGGAGGGGATGGGAGATACTCCCAGGCCCACTAAATACATTTAAACTGAATTTAAAATTGAATTTGTATATTAGCCCCATCTCCCAGCCAATTTCCAGCACCACACTAACATCATCAGAAATGTGGGCCTAGGAGGTGCAATCACAGCATAAACCCTTGCAATTCTCCCAGCCTGCCATACTAAAAAATTAGCGTGGCAGGATGGGAAAATCGCCCCTTTTGTTTTTCTCTCTCCATGCTGCTAACTGACCTACTAATGATCTTGACTTGTAATCCAATGCCCTTTAGATATATCTGAGTATCTAACTAGGCTTAATGATTGCTGAATCATGTTGATATTTTTAGAATATAATCAGTACATCCTGGCCCTTTTCCATTTAAGCCTTTAGCACTGCCAACCGTTCCACATTATTCCTGTTGTCCTTTCCAAGGGAGAAACTTCATTTCACCACTGGTCTCGGGTCACCTGTCTTCAGGTTAACAATCACTAAGACAAAATATAAACCTTTCATGTTATCTCCAGAATTCACTGGTGTTACCTATTTTATGTCATTCACAAATATAATGAGCACAAAGGATTCTATAACAGATCTCTATGGAGCACAATATAATACTTATTCTCAGTACAATTGCCATTAAATCATATTTCGTTGCTAAACTAATTCTCAAATCATTTAAATAGTTTGCCATCTATAAAGGTTGATTTTTTTCATATACTTGAACATTTTACTTTGTTAATGGTGTTACATACATTCAAGTTATTGTTGCTATAGTGTTAATGAGAAACTTTGTTGAACCTCATTTGAAAATCTAAGTTAGGTTTAGACTATTCCCTAATATTAGCTTAATTCACGCCACAAAGAAATCTAGTAGACATCGAAAGCATGGCCAATCCCTTCTAGAACTTTGCAGTCTGCTTCCTATATAATTGTGCTCTTTAAATATTCATTTATTAATCCTTTAAAATATCCTCACGCATTTTTCTTAGTATGATAATAAGTATAATAGACTGTCATCACTACGTTCTTGTTTTTCTCTTTTCATTATCACATTTCTTGTTCTCCAGTCTTCACATATTGCACCACCACTTATGGACATTTGAAAAGTATCAACCAAATTAGCACTCATTTCCTTCCTTAATTCATTAGGATTCTAAGGTGAATTTGCATCATGGTAATTGTATTTCAACTGAAATAACATTAATGACAGTAATCATAAAACAAAATAAAAAATGGTGTCCTTTCAGAACCTCATCAATACGCAGCTAATAACAAAGTAGGTAAATCATGTGTACATTCTGTCATAAGATAGGAGAATTAAAAGTTGAGCCAGTGATTGCACCACAATGAAATTTGGCCAAATCTATCTGAGATTTACAAACCAAAGGGAAGACATCCTTCCTGGGGAAGGAAGAGAATGTTGGCTTGACATGTGCTACTTACGTAAACCTCCTCCCAGTCAGGGTGACACGGTGGCATAGTGATTAGCACTGCTGCCTCACAATACCAGGGGTCAGGCCTTGCTTCCCACTTGGGTCACTATCTGGGCAGAGTCTGCACGTTCTTCCAGTGTCTGTGTGGGTTTCCTCCGGGTGCTCTGGTTTCCTCCCACAGTCTGAAAGATGTGCTGGTTAGGTGCAGTGGCCATGCTAAATTCTCCCTCAGTGTACCCCAACCAGCGCAGGAGTGTGGTGACTCCAGAATTTTCACAGTAACTTTAGTGCAGTGTTAAGCCCATTTGTGACACTAAAAAATAAACTCTAAAATCTTTACAGAGGACAATTGGCAGAACCTAGGAATATATTTCTCTGTACATTCTTAGGCGATGGAACAAAAAACAAAGAACAAAGAAAATTACAGCACAGGGAACAGGCTCTTCAGCCTTCCAAACCTGCACCAACCATGCTGTCAACATAAATAAAGCTCCTTACTCTTCCAGGGACCATATCCCTCTATTCCCATCCTATTCATGTCCTTGTCAAGATACCCCTTTAAAGTCACTAACGTATCTGGTTCCCCTACCTCCACTGGCAACGAGTTCCAGGCAACTACTGCTTTCTGTGTAAAAAGTTTGCCTTGTACATCTTCCTTAAACCTCGCACCTTAAACATGTGCCTCCTAGTAATTGACTCTTCTAACTTTCTAAAAATCTTCTGGCAATCCACTCTGTCCATGCCTCTTATAATCTTGTACACTTCTATCAGATCGCCCCCTCAGCCACTGTCGTTCCAGTGAAAACAAACCAAGTTTCTCCAACCTCTCCTCATAGCTAATACCTTCCATATCAGGCAACAGCCTGGTAAATCTTTTCTGCACTCTCTCCACATCCTTCTGGTACTGCGGCGACTAGACTTGAACACTATATACCAAGTGCAGCCTAACTAAGGTCCTATAAAGCTGCAACATGACTTGCCAATTTTTAAACTCATTGCTCTGGCCGATGAAGGAAAGCATGCCCTACACCTTCTTGACTACCTTCTCCATCTGCATCGCCACTTTCAGTGACTTATGTACCTATACACATAGATCCCTTTGCATATCAATACTGTTAAGGGTTCTGCCATTTACTATATATTTCCAATCTGTATTAGACTCTCCAAAATGCATGACTTCACATTTGTCTGGATAAACTCCATCTGTCATTTCTCCACCCAAATTTCCAACTGGTCTATATCTGATGGAGTCAAAATTAACACAGCAAGGAAACTCAGTGGTAAAATTAATTTGAGTTTGGGACTGATTATGAACATTTAATAACACTGAAACTAGAAACATTAAGTAGAGGAACAAGATAGTTTCTTGGGAAAATTTTCTGGGATGATCACAAGGCAATTAATAACTTCAAAATTATCCATGAAGGGAAAGGGACAAGGCTGTTTCGCAAATTGCTTATGTTAGAAACACTACAGAATGTATTTTCTGGACACCAGCTCTAAGGCAATGCTGTAAGCTTATCGCTTGTACAAAATAATGGAGGGTTGACCCTAGTGGATCTAGGTATTCGTAGTATACCTGTCACATTAAAAGCAAGCTCTTGACCTGAGTTGAACCTGGAACTGGGAACTTTCCAAAGGAGCAAATATGAGGAGTCCAATGAACCACAGAATCCCTACAGTGCAAAAGAAAGCAGTTCCACCTATCAAGATAACAATCCCATCCTGGCCCTATCCCCATAGCACCATATAGAACATAGAACACTACAGCACAAACAGGCCCTTCAGCCCACAAGTTGCATCGATCACACCTATACCTACCAAGCCATAGACCTATCTATAACCCCCAATCCCATTAGATCCCATATACTTATCCAGAAGTCTTTTAAAAGACCCTAGTGAGTTTGCCTCTACCACCACTGACGGCAGCCAATTCCATTCACTCACCATCCTCTGAGCGAAAAACTTACCCCTAACATCTCCTCTGTACTTGCTTCCCTGCACCTTAAATCTGTGTCCTCTCATAGCGACCATTTCGGCCTGGGGAAATAGCCTCCGAGAATCCACCCTATCTATTCCTCTCAACATTTTATAAACCTCTATCAGGTTGCCTCTCAACCTACGTCTCTCCAGGGAGAAGAGTCCCAGCTCCCTCAACTATCTTCATAGGGCATGCCTCCCAATCCAGGCAACATCCTTGTAAATCTTCTCTGCACCCTTTCAATAGCTTCCACATCCTTCCTACAGCGAGGCGACCAGAACTGCTCACAGTACTCCAAGTGGGGTCTAACAAGGGTCTTATAAAGTTGCAGCATTACCTCCCGACTCCTAAACTCAATCCCACGATATCTGTGTTGAAGTCCATCTGCCACTTCTCCGCTCAGTCTTGCATTCGTATTTACCCCTAGTCCCCCTGACACTAAGGGTCAATTTAGCATGGCCAATCAACCTAACTCGTATATCTTTGGACTGTGGGAAAAAACTGGAGAACATGGAGGAAACCCATGCAGTCATGAGTGGAGTGTGCAAACTCCACTCAGACAGTGACCCGAGGCCAGAATTGAACCTGGATCCCTGGCACTGTGAGGCAGCAGTGCTGACCACTGTGCCAATGTGCCTCCTCCAGCTTAGTACTCTCAATGTTCACTCTGTCTAACCACTGTAATGTGGAAATCAATAAAGCAAATAAAATGCTGGTTTTGCTAGTAGAAAACAATAATGGAAGGGTCAGATAAAGCCTTGCTCAAACTTGGAGACCTTAGATCAGATATAGTAACTTATAACACAATACCTTTGGGATGAAAAAGTTCACCTGAGTTGTTATTTTTAGTCCTAATTTATTAAAATAAAAGTTATGCCCTATAGTATTTTTACTTTTTACCATGATGAGCAAGATGCCAGAATCATTTGCTTGTAATTCTCTTCTCACTCATTTTTCAGTCAGATCCAACTTCAAAAAAAGAAAAAGGCCAAACATTCTTAACATTTCTGTAGTCGAGAACTAGGATTTTTGGACCCATCACAAGCATAACAGAAAACCTGGTGAACAAACCACCTGTTTTTGGTGGTTTTTGGTGGGAATTTCAATATTCCGGCCACTGAGTCTCCTGTCAACACAAGAAATCCACAAAGGTGATTGCTGATACCTGTCCATGCATGCACAGTTCAGCTACGACTCTCACCAACTTTGACACATGCACGTTAGAAAGCATTCTTTCTGGTTGTATCACAGCTTGGTATGGCTCCTGCTTTGTCCAAGACCAGAAGAAACTACAAAGGATCATGAACAAAGCCCAATCCATCACACAAACCAGCCTCCATCCGTTGACACAGTCTACACTTCCCACTGCCTCGCCAAAGCAGCTAGCATAATGAAGAACTCACATATCCCAGGCATTCTCTCTTATATCTTTTTCCATTGGAGAAAGATACAAAAGTCTAAGGTCACATACCAACTGACTCAAGAACAGCTTCTTCCCTGCTGCTATTAGACTTCTGAATGGACCTACCTCACATTAAGCTGATCTTTCTCTGCATCCTAACTATGTCTATAACCCTACATTCTGCACTCTCTCCTTTCCTTCCCTATGTACGTATGCCTTTTCTGTATAGTGTGCAAGAAGCAGCACTTTTCACTGTATATTAATACAAGTGACAATAATAAATCAAATCAAATCAAAACTCCATATGCAGAAAACCAATGACAGATTTTGCCCTTTCAAAACTGAGTTATGTCAAAGGCCATTTTCAAATTTTAAAATACAGTTTTGAATTGACATGATCAATGAAACAAGTGGAGAAATGTAGTCATACAAATAAGTAATTAGGGTACAAATGGGTCCCATAGCGACTAGCTATAGTATAGACTAATGCTAGTCAAACCTGTAAAACATCCCACAACGCTGCAAACCTTAGATAGCAGATTTTCTATTCACCTGTTGTCAGCTCTCCAGTTATCTGATGTAATTTTCCAACAATAAAACAAGCAAAAGAGAAAAGGGTAAAATATAGAAAGAAAAAAACTATAAACAGAAAATGCTGGACAGAATGAACACGTCTTGCAACATTTTTGTTGAAGCTCAGGTTAATGGTTTTGAGCACTAAACATTAAACTCAGACTGAAAACTAAATCTTAAATTCTGCAACAAATGATATCCTGGCTGTTACGTACTCCTCCATTTTCAATGATATAATGATATAAGTAAATAGCAGAACCGCAGATTGGTATGATCTGGTAAGTGGTACATGCCATGCTAACCAAATTCTAAAGCTATCACAACAGTTTTCAATTTATAAGAATGTATATACGCTGAAGTCAGGAGTCAGAAATTCTAATGACACTTTGAGATTTTAGATAGTAAATTAA
Organism: Sphyrna mokarran; assembly: GCA_024679065.1. Lineage (NCBI taxonomy): Eukaryota > Metazoa > Chordata > Chondrichthyes > Carcharhiniformes > Carcharhinidae > Sphyrna > Sphyrna mokarran. The sequence continues at coordinate 46,666,430 of JAGIQG010000015.1, forward strand.
AACATGTATTAACAAAAGTAAAAAAAACTTAAACATACGAGATTACATTTACACAGTTAGAAATAGTCTCACAAATGTTTCCACAAATTATTTTTACTTGGCTAGATTCACAAACACCATTCTGGGAACAATCCTTATGGATAATTAATCTATAAAATTACAGTAATTTTGCCATAAGGCACAACTCATTGTTGCCATAGGTGAAGTATTTCACAGGGCTTCTCTCTTACTTTAACTCAACTGTGGAAATTTTCAAGAAAACCTGCTTTCCTGGAATGAACATACACTTCTCTGGGGTGACTGAAGATTGCCGCATTTTGCTTCTTATGCAGTCCTGCTCCAGCATAGCTCTCTCTTCAGGATCATATTTATCACTTCCCCTCTCCAACCCCAGCATAGTTTCTAATCTCCTGTTAATTAGATTTTTTTCCTCTTTCATCTTGAAAACCATCAGCCTTAGCATCTCTCTGAACTTAACTGTCTTCAAAATATAGCAGTTCTTCATTTCTCTCCCCCACACTTGAGTCAGATAAAACTTGATAACCTTTCCCAACTTAATTTGTGAGCTTTCCTTCAGTTTAAAAGCCTTTTAGTTCCATTGAAAGTTGATAGCTAACCATTTGCAAGCTGCCTTTTCCCCTCATACAAACCTTTACCCACATACTGTTTACTAGTAGCACATCTTAATTTGTTCATCTCAACTTCTATTGCTTGCATTTGCACCAAACTCCTTTGATAGTCTCAATTCCATAGACACTCAGTCAACCAGTTTAATTAGATTTGTCACATACACAGACACACCACACGGCATTTCCGCAGAATATCCTCAAAAATATGAGAATAATAATACCTTCATCGCAGCATGCAAGGTGTTGGCATCAAACACAATCTTCTTCAAATTAAAGTGCTAATACAATATCAATTATAATGGTTTCTCCTTCATCCTGTCATGATATCATAATGAACAGATGATTTGCAATTCGCACCCCATATACACTGAAACAATATCACTTCTTTTGATTTGTTCAGTCTATCTTTGCAGATTCATTCCATTAATTTATGTGCCTATTCGGGTGCAGTTAAATACTTTGCTGGCAGTTCATAGATTTATCCTGGACAACATGTGATCTCTTCACAATCAATATATTGGGTAATTTTATCTCCTTCTCAGGATGGATTAGCAAGTAGGGGAATATAAAATTGGGCACCATGCCAAGACCATTGATGCCTGAGCCTATCCATACACATCCCCCCTTCACAATTTTAATTACGGTGAGGGAGACATCAGAAAACTCACCCGCTCGTGGACCAACTGAGGCAATTAAGTGGCCAATTACTGGCCAATTAAAGGCCTCATCCTATTGCCTCTTTCCCTGCATGGGCTGGTGGCAGGCAAGACGCAGAGTACATTCGCCATAGGCTCCCTGAGGTAATCGGAGTCCTGTCAGAGGTCTAACTTTGCTTTTCTCTTTCTCCCCTGTTCTTTTCACGCTGGCCTTCCATCTCCCTCACTCCCCTCACTGGGGCTGCCAATCAATTACTTTGACATTTTGCTCCATGGATGATTGTCATTGTCGATCAGCTGCAGGCCCAGCAATGACCGTTGCTTTTGATGGCGCTACTAGGACCAGAAAGATATTGGCCATTTGGTGGAAACCCCAACCTAGCATAAAATCCTGGCCATGAGAGTAATGATTTAGGAAAGACATACTTCCTGTTATTAATCCAAACAGAATGCAATCTACCAGCAATGACTAGTTACCTAAAAGGCATGAATTGTTCATACTCTAATTGCATTGAAAGCCATTACTGATCCTATCTCCTAATTTCAGTCAGGAATCCTGGAATTTGGCTTTATGTTATTACCTAACGCATCATCTTTTATTGTTTCACCTTCAGTTTGGGGTCCAGATGGGGACTGTTTAGGATTTGCCTGTTACTCTAAGGATGCTACTATAGACTATTATTCATGAAGTTTTTCTTATTTCTTTACACATCTACGTACATCTCAGTACTCTACATTAACTGTACCTCTGCCATCACCAGACCTCAGTCTCTTAGCCATGTGATATTACATCATAGCTACATCAATAGTTATATCAGTATCATGTGATTCTGATGTTAAGCCTTTACATTGCCCCACAAGTTTTTATCCCAAATATAGACCCCTCCTAATTTTGTCACAAAGCCTCAGACTTCAAAGGGTCAATATCTGTGTTGCCTTTCCCAATCTCCCTGTCCTGGTTCTGATTTCAATTAGAGATTAAGGATGAGCTACACTGTGCTGCCATTGAATTGGAATATCTTCCACCTTGGTAGCTGCAGAGAGAGTTTCGACTCACTTCTGGTTCCTTGTCTCTATCTGGATTGCAAGAGCATGTCCAAGACTCTGTTGCTTTTCTTCCCAATATCAAGGCTGATTGGTTCCTTCTGATATTTTTGGATTTTTTGATCTTATCATGTCTTCTTTCTACTGATTTTGTATCCACAATCTCTCCCTGGGTTGTAATACTCTTGTGCCCTTGTCTGAAGATAAAATTACGAGTTTGACTGACTCTTTGTTACTCCTCACATTCCCTAATTTTCTGATCATTTGCTTGATGTTACCTTGTAGTGTTTGTTATGGAGCTGGAAGTTGTGTTTGCAGCTATCTTCCCATCAATAGTGGTGAAGATTTACATTAAGACTGGCTATTTTTACTTTGTTTTCATCAATCCTTCTCCATTTAGATTGAGGATATCTAGTCACATACATGAAACCATATTCCTGTGCTGGTTGTAAAATAGTTTGTTAGCAAATTGAGGTCTGCTGTCTGAAATCAGAACATCTGGGATGCCATGTTTCCTGAAGGTTCTTATTGATGATATAACAATTGTCTCCATCATGGTGTGATGCAGTCTACTCACATCAAACTAACCAGAGAAGTAATCAACGACCGCAATGAAAACTTTGCCATAACTAACTATAATCAATTTTCCTCTTGAATTTGCTGACACTATCTATGACTCCAGTAGTTCATTCTATTTACTCACCAGCTATCTGCAAAAAAAATTAGAAATTTCATCCAGACTAGCTAGATATAATCCCAAACAAAGGCAGCACAGTGGCACAATGGTTAGCCCTGTTGCCTCATAGCTCCAGGGACCTGGGTTTGATTCTCAGTTTGGGTCACTACCTGTTTGCATGTCTGTGCGAGTTTTTTCCAGGTGCTTTGGTTTCCTCCAAGAGTTCAAAAATGTGCAAATTAGGTTGATTAGCCTTGCTAGATTGCCCCTTAGTATCCTTGGATGTATAGGTTAGAGTGATTAGTGGGTAAATGTGTGTAAATGTGGGGATTGGACCTGGGGTATGATTGTTGTTGGTGCAGATTCAATGGGCCGAAAGGCCTTCTTCTGCACAGTAGGCATTCTGATTCTATAAAATAGACAGCCAGAATAGAGCCCTGGACCAGAAAACCAAGCTTCATATCATCTGCTTTCCAGAGGTTCAAATCCACTCGCAAATATTCACTAAATTTAATTTTATTAATGATTTCTGATGGAATTCTGAATAACATCTTCCTTAGTGGTATGTCAGAAGATTGTCAAAGTTGATTATACCTTTATTTCCCCCTTACTCCTTCCTCTCTGGAATATCAAAATCCTGCACATGATTATAAAATTGTTATTCTCTTCACTGTTTGAGGAAGCCAGGTTTCATCTGCCTATTTTGAGCTAGCAACTAACAGTCATTAGCGATCTTTATTTTATTGCCTCATGTTAATTGCTTTTGCTATTTCCATTCCACTGATATATCCACCCTTTCAACATTTAATTTGTTGTTCTACATCAACTATGCCCTCTAGCCAAAAGAAATCTTTCAAAAGCATTCCATGTCTCAGATATAAGTCAGTATATAGAGGTACCAACTAGAGAGGATGTGATATTGGATCTCCTATTGGGAAATGAGTTAGGGCAGGTGATGGATGTGAGTGTGAGGGAACACTTTGGATTCAGTGATCATAATGCCATTAGTTTCGACCTGATCATGGATCTGGTTCTCAGGTTGAAGTTCTGAACTGGAAAAAGGCCAAATTTGATGAAATGAGAAGTGTGGATTGGCACAGGTAAGGATGTAATTGGAAGTGGGAGGCCTTTAAAGGAGAAATTTTGAGAGTGCAGAGTTTGTATGTTCCTGTCAGGATTAAAGGCAAAGTAAATAAAAATAAGCAGCTTTGGTTCTCGAGGGAGATTGTAGCACTGATTAAGAGAAAGAGAAAGTTGTATGAAATGTACAGGCAGCTAGGAATAGATCAGATGCTCAAGGAGTATAAAAAGTGCAAGAAGCTACTTAAGAGGGAAAATCAGGAGGGTTAAAAGAAGACATGAGGTTGCTTTGGCAGGCAGAGTGAAGGAAAATCCAAAGAACTTCTATAGGTATGTTAGGAGCCAAAGGATAGTGAGGGATAAAATTGGTCCTCTTGAAGACCAGAGTGGTAGACTGTGTATGGAACCAAAAGAGATGGGGGAGATACCAAACGGGTTTTTTGCATCCATATTTACTGAGGAAAAGGGCATAGAGTGTATGGAAATAGGGCAAACAGGTAGGGAGGTCATGGAACCTTTACAGATTAAAGAGGAGGAGGTGTTGGCTTTCTTGAGGCAAATCAGAGTGGATAAATCCCCAGGACCAGACGAGGTATTCCCATGGACCTTGAGGGAAGCTAGTGTTGAACTTGCAAGGGCCCTGGCAGACATATTTAAAATGTCAGTATTCAGGGGGAGGTGCCAGGTGATTGGAGGGTGGCTCATGTTGTCCCATTGTTTAAAAAAGGTTCCAAAAGAAATCCGGGAAATTACAGGCCAGTAAGCTTGACATCGGTGGTGGGCAAGTTATTGGAAGGTGTGAAAAGGGATAGGATTACAAATATTTGGATAGACAGGGACTTATTAGGGAGAGTCAACATGGCTTTATGCGAGGTAGGTCATGTTTGACCAATCTATTAGAGTTTTCCCTGGAGCGTAGAAGAATAAGGGGAGATTTGATAGAGGTGTATAAGATTTTGATGGGTATAGATACAGTCAATGCAAGCAGACTATTTCCACTGAGGCTAGAGGAGAAAAAAAGCCTGAGGGCATGGGTTAAGGGTGAAAGAAAAAAAGTTTAAAGGGAATATTAGGGGGGGATTCTTCACACAGAGAATGGTGGGAGTGTGAAATGAGCTGCCAGATAAAGTGATAAATGCAGGGTCACTTTTAACATTTGGATGGGTTCTTGGATAGGAGGGGTGTGGAGGTACAAGTACAAAAATATTGCACCAAATCATTCAATTCAAATATAAAGACAGAAACTAAACTATGCCGTCTACTTTATCTTGATTTGGTAGCAAAAGAATGGTGTCCATTTGCTGCTTCTTGTTTCACTGATGTGTGAAACAATAAGCAGCAAAAGTGCTTCAGGAAAATGGTAAAGTACCTTTTTATTTCAGGTAGCAGGCATTACCTTCAGAGGTGAAAGTTTCCTGGCCATTGCTTTATGAAAGCAGCCAGAAGGCCCAACAGCTGGCAGCCACCACTTCCAACAGCTGGGCTCTATCAAGTAACAGTTTTCACCAAGGAAACACCTGATCTATTTAAACAACATGAACCTGTAAATGCAGACAGTTTGCAGGTTGTGTCAGACAGAACACATTTTGTGTGAGCTTCACCTGACTAGCGACAGACTGAAGCAGAAAATTATCCCCTTAATATTAATAGTCCATCGGCATATTCAACAGTGCTCAACCTCATAATATTTAACAATGCCAGCCATAAACACAGTGAACTGGAACACCAGTATGGTGGCAGGCTGCAGTGGATGTGGGAATCCCAATCAGAAACCGATCACTCGAGCAAGTACTCCAATAAGGCGTCTTGAGGTTAATTCTCCCATTGCGATGATTTTTTGGCAGTTTGGGCTAAGAGAATTGCATGTGGGCCAATTCATGGGATTCGCTTGTATGTTCCCGATGCACATGCATCTCCGAATACCGGATATCCAGTGTGGTCGGGATCCCACGGGACCAGCACATAAGTCATTTCAATCTTATTTTAATGTTATTTAAATGGTATTATCAGGCCCAGGACTGAATTCTCCAAGCCCACTAGCATCTCCCACCCCATCAGTGCAGTTTCACTCCAGCAGAGTTTACAGTAACTCTCCACTTTCAGGGAACTAGCAGGAAACCCTGCTGGAGTGAAGGGTAGTAATCAAAGCCCTCCCCCAGGCATTTGGGCAGAGCGGCGTACTGTCCCCGCGGCACGGGCACCCTGGTAATACCATCCTGGGTAAAGTGACCATTCCCAAGGGGCACCTTGCACTGCCCACTGGACATGGGCCAGTGCCAAAGGGACAGTACCAAGGGGGCAGAGCCTGCTGGGACAGGGCTCAGGAGATGGGGCTTGCTGGGGTTGGAGCCAAGAGGGTAATCAGGGAGGTCCCCCTGCTGCTCAGCATTGGGATCAATGGGGGCAGGAGGGAGGCTGGGGGGGCGGGGTGTTCTGCCGGAGGGTGGGGGAAATCTGCCAGATGGATCCTCACTGTCGGGGGGAGGGGCATGGAGATCGGGTCACTAGGGATTGGGGGCATCTGGGCCGGCCCACAAATACTCGAGGGGCTCACGATCAGACCATGGGTACAGCTGGGCGTAGATAACCCTGTGCGGATCTCAGGCTGGCCAGTGATCGAGCTGGCCAGCTAAGTACAGGCTGACAGTTTGGGACCACTTTGCATACACAGAGTTCTGGAACTGTCAGCCTCTGATGTGAATAGGCCCCGCCTCCCCGAGCTTTTAATTATATTCCTTATTGTGACTTCTGTTTTGCATAGAACGTGGGAGATTCATGTCTGAAGTTACATTGAGAAAAAAAAATCATGATTTATACCAGTTTTTCTGTGAATTCAGCACTTTGAATCTTTTTTTTTGGCAGTATCACTACCTTTGTTTCCCCAGTGGTGTCAATGAAAACTGTATGGGAAGTCTTTATGTGGAGATGCTGACATTGGACTGGGATAAACACAGTAAGAAGTCTCACAACACCACGTTAAAGTCCACTAGGTTTATTTGGTAGCAAATGCCACTAGCTTTCAGAACTCTGCACCTTCATCAGGTAGAGAAGGGAGGGTGTTCTGACCATAAACAGACCATAGAAAGGGACATACTCAGTTTACAGAATACTGATTAGAATGCAAGTCTTTACAGCTAATCAAGTCTTAAAGATGTAGACAATGTGAGCGGAGATGGCATTAAACATTGGTTATGGTGGATAATGGAGAGGTGAGAGTAATATGTATATTTCTGGTAGGTCAAATGGAATGACGGAATATAATATTAAGGGTAAGACTCTTAGCAGCGTAGAAGATCAGAAGGATCTTGGGGTCCAGGTTCATAGAAGGATCAAATCAACTTTGCAGGTAGAGGATGTGGTTAAGAAGGCGTATGGTGTACTGGCCTTTATCAATTGAGGAATTGAGTTTAGGAGTCAGGAGATAATGCTGCAGTTGTATAAGATCCTGGTCAGACCCCACTTGGAGTCAAATCTGGTTGCCTCATTACAGGAAGGATGTGGAAGCCATAGAAAGGATGCAGAAGAGATTTACAAGGATGTTGCCTGGATTGGATGGCATGCTTTATGAGGATAGGTTGAGAGAGCTCAGTCTTTCCTCCTTGGAGAGACGAAGGATGAGAGGTGACCTGATAGAGGTGTATAAGATGTCGAGGGATATTGATCGAGTGGATTCTCAGAGTGTTTGCCCCAGGGCTGATATGGCTGCCACAAGAGGACACAGGTTTAGGGTACTGGGGAATAGGTACAGGGGAGATGTCAGGAGTAAGTTTTTCACTAAGAGGGTGGAATCAGCTGCCAGCGGTGATGGTGGAGGCGGATTCAATCGGGTCTTTTAGGAGACTTTTGGATAAGTGCATGGGACTTTAGTAACATAGAGGGCTATAGGTAAGCCTAGTAGGTAGAGATATGTTCAGCGCAATCTATGGGCTGAAGGGCCTGTTGTGCTGTAGTTTCTTTATGCTCCATATTCTATGTATCTCTTTACACCCAACCTTACACCAACAAATAATCCCTCCAAGCCACTCCCACCCCACTCCCAATTCCTGGGTTGAGTTTAAGTTAAAGCTTATTTATTAATGTTACAAGGAGGTTTACATTAACACTGCAATAAAGTTGCTGTGAAAATCCTCTAGTCGCCACACTCCGGCACCTGTTCAGGTACACTGAGGGAGAATTTAGAGTGCAGGAGGAAAGCAGAGCACCCTAAGGAAATCCACGCAAATACAGGAGGAATTTGCAGACTCTGCAAAGACAGTGACTCAAGCTGGGAATCGAACCCGGATCTCTGACACTGTGAGGTAGCAGTGCTAACTGTTGTGCCACTGTGTCACCCATTTATTGCTGGGAATGGATCCTGATTGCAGCCTTCTACTGCGGCTTTCTGACCTAGCAGCAGACAACCCTCTGAATCTATTTAATAGCAAAATGGGTAACAGTATAAAATATTCTAATGAGGCTCAGTGATCAAATTCAGCTGGACCTCCTCCTTCCCTGTATTTGTTGTTTTCCCAGCTGCAGATATTCATCTCCAGTCTCTCCCAGAAAGAAACCAGGACTAATGACTCCTTACAGAAATAATTCAAGCAAAGATTTGTCATATAGCATAAATGTTAATATCAAGACAGAGAAAATTAACGTTTCAAGAAAATATACATGCAAAATATATAACATTGACACTTTCAAAACTGATGATGCTTCTGTGAACTCCAATGTGACCACATTCTCTTATGTACTGTTTATGTTAGTTCACTCATGCCTCATCACGTGTACATCCCTCTTCTAAGCGACTATCTGAGATGTAGACTGGGGAAGATTCTCCATTCCTTACAGTGCTAATGAGCAGTGCTGGGCCGGGGATAGTGCTAAGGGTCAGTGCTGGTGAAGGGTTCCCTTTTTATTTTTTGGTATTGGGGTCACCCTTGCCGACTCCTGCAGTCTTTTAAATCTAAGTTGTTGGCAGGGTGGGCTCAATCAAAGTGATGACGTGGGACCTGCTCCTTCACTTAGCTTCAGTTCTAAACCAAAAACAAAACAGCCAATGATGCTGTCATTGGAGTGGGATTCTTCAACACCATTTTTCCTGCCAATTGCTACTCTGCCAATAAATGAGAAAATTGCACCCACTGTATCAGTATCTGAGCTGGTGGCTTCTAGCGAATGAGACAGTGACAATGCTTCTTCGCCATTAGCCTGTCCTTCCCCCATCAGCTTGTACTCCAGTGACACTGGCTAGGAGAACAGTGTTACTGGTGTGGTGCGAAGGTAGTAAGGGAAATGCAAGTGGTGCATCAATAAACCAGCTGAGGAGGTTGTGGGATGATGTGGAAGTGAGTTGTGAAGAAGATTATGCATGAACATATTGTCATCTTCAATACTTCCAGCCAAGTTCAGCTATGGCCACTCCAATGATGACAATTACATCTGCTTCATGGATCTAAAGGGATGCAACTATGCCTGTCCTGCACTGGTTCACTGTTTCTGCCTATTGCTGGCAAAAGAGAGGGAAGCGTGAAGGTGAGCGTGAAGCAATGTGTTTGACTGACATGTCTTTCATGGTTGAATAGCTGGCAGTGTGTTCAAGCTGCAAGAGGTGGGGTGAGACTTGCTGCTGTATGTGAGGCTGAGGTGAAGCTATGAGTGTGAGGTGTCAGTCATGGTTGAAGAAGTGATGAATTAAGCTAATACAAAAACAGAAAATGCTGGAAAATCTCAGCAGGTCTGACAGCATCTGTGGAGAGAGAATAGAGATAATATTTTGAGTCAAAGACGTCATGGACAAAAAGACAAAAAGAAGCAAGTGATTCATTTCTAAAGTAAAATGGGGAGGGAGGGATGATTCTCCCTGCCTCCTGAGGCCTGGCTTCCCACTGGATGATGTAGAGATGCTGACGTTGGACTGGGGTAAACTCAGTAAGAGGTCTGACAACACCAATTTTAAATCCAACCGATTTATTTTATAGTAAACTTGCAAGCTTTCTGCCTTTGTAGCCTTCCTCAAGCGAATGAGGAAGGCTACAAAGGCCAAAAGCTTGCAAATTTACTATCAAATAAATCGGTTGGATTTAAAATTAGTGTTGTCAGGCCTCTTACTGAGTTTCCCACTGGATGCCATGGCCTCCATAATTCCCCAGACAAAGATTTGTAGCATCATCAGCTCTGCACCAGAAATCGCATGAAGCTGATTTCAATATTTAAATCACCATTTCAATATCATTAACGGGCACGGGGCTGAAGTCACTGGGCCCACTAACATCTCCTCCCATTAGGAGTGTTTCAGTCCCGTGCGGTTTACAACAGCTCCCCACTAATGGGGAACTGACAGCTCGACCCTGCTGGAGTGAAGAAAGGGCATGGAGGCTCCCCCAGGAGAGTAGGGATAAGGAGGGATTGCCCCCTTGGCAGTACCATCTGGCCTGCTGGCACTAACAAAGAGGCAAACTGGCAGTGCTCAAGGAGAAATTGGCAATGCCCAAGGGGCATCTTGGCACTGTTTATTGGACATCGAGCAGTTCCAAAGGTGTGGGGTCAGAGATGTGTAGAGCAGGGCCAGTTTTTTTGGGGGGGGGGAAATCAGTGAAGATGAGGTTGATGGAGACTTCTAATCTGCATAGGGGTTGATGGCAGAGGGAGGGAAGGGGGCGATCGGGGCTGGCCATCCAGATGGGGGCGGTTGGGGGTGGGTTGTGGAGGGTAGGGACTGTGGGGGAAGAGGGTTGGGTCAGTTGGGTAGATCAAGACAAGGGGGAGACATTAGTGCTGGTCCAGAGAGGCCCGGAAGGCCACCGATGGGGGTTACAGTGCTAACTGGTGTTCGGGAGGTCAGCAGTGCGGGGCTACAGTGCGTGCACCAATCTCCGCTCTGACAAATCAGCGCATGCACACTGGCCCACTCAGCACTCAGCTGCTGGCTTCTCCAGTGGGAATAGGTCCCATTCACTGATTTTCAGCATGAATCACGCCACAGCACTCTGCGATGCTCAGAGTGTGGGAGATTCAATTTGAAAATCCGGCAAAATAAACAGCAAAGTTATTCCAGTTTGTATGTGAATTTGGCACTCAGAGTATTTTTGAGAGAATTGCCCCCAAGGTTCCTTAGGCAGCATCTTCCAAACCCACGTGTACTGCCCTTAAAAGGACAAGGGCAGGAGACACCCTTGGGAATGGGAACACTACCACCTAGAGCTTTTCCTTGAAGTCATTCACCAACCTGACTTGGAAATGAATGAAAGAAATTCATTGACCAGGTTGACTCGCGTGTGGTTATTGAAGTTTTTTTTGGTACTGTTACGTTGCTGGCATTGATTGCAGCAACTACCTGCCTCTGTATGTTCACAAATTTGTCCGGAGGGCTTACATGTCTTTGAACAGAGGGCCTCTCTCATCCTGCCCATTTTCCCTCCAATGTCTCAGAGAAGATTGGAGCGTTCTCTCTGCTTGTTGCACCCTGTTCATTTTTTTCTGAAGATCAGTTCTCAGTCACTTGCTGTACTTGCTACAGCCAGAATATACCTCCTCTTTTATTGATACAGCTGGTGTTAAGTGGTGTGCTGGCATTACAGGACTCGGATCCCCACTGAAGCATGAACATTTAATGCTAGGTTGCACAAAGCAATTATTTAAATGAGCATGCAGCATGAGGTTTGTGTGTTGCCTGCATTAAGGATCGGTGATGGGTTGCCATCCTTGCTGTTATTTGTAGCGGCTTCAAATTTTAACTCATTTCATTTTCCATCACACCAACTGTTATACAGTTATATAAAATGTTAGTTAGGCCACATTTGGAATACTGTGTCCAATTCTGATCGCCACATTACCAGAAGAACGTAGAGGCTTTGGAGGGACAGAATAGATTTACCAGGATGTTGCCTGGTATGGAGGCTGTTAGCTATAAGACTTAAGTGGGATTGTTCTCCCTGGAAAGATGCAGGGTGAGGGGGTGACCTGATTACAGTTTATAAAATTATGACTTAATAAAGTGAACAACTGGAAGCTTTTTGCCCAGGGCAGAAATGACATTTACAAGGAAACACAAGTTCAAGGTAAGGGGAGAGAGGTTCAGTCAAGATTTTTTTTACACAGAGGGTGGTGGGGGCCTAGAAAGCACTGCCAAGTGAGGCAGTTAGCAACATTTAGCAAAATGTTAGCAACATTTAAGACTTATTTGGATGAACGGGCAGGGAATAGAGGGAAACAGATGGTTGGTTTTGATAGGACAACATGATTGGAGCAGACTTGGAGTGCCGAAGGGCCTGTTCCTGTGCTGCATTGTTCTTTGTTCTTTAATACTTATGTAATACACAGTGCTGCTTTCTTTCTGTTCATGGAATTTGGATTTACATTTCTGAATTGTATTTCTTATCGTAGCCCGATTTCTGTAAGCGAGATTTTGCATTCATGTTTGATATTTAAATTGACTGCAAATTGCATAATAATCTCCGTGAGGGAAACAGATTGAGACAGCTCGAGGCTAAGCTTACAAAAATATATATATATGCAAAATATGTTACAAAATACATACTCATTAAAAATACAGATGCAAAGACAGAAGAAGCTCAAGTGGTATTGGGGTCAAAGAACACAGAAAATTCACTTCATGGGGCAGAATGTTCTACTGAATAACAGAAACCCCAAAGGTTTTATTAATGAATCAAACATCCCTGAATCTAAATATCATTGAAAATGCAGCAATCATATTAATGCCTGATTCGAGGTGAAGCAGATTTAAAGAATTCAAACGGCAACTCAGAATAACCTCAGATAGTTAAATAAGGATGTATTCCTCAATGGCACTACTGTCTCACAGTGCCAGGGACCTGGGTTCAATTCCAGCGTCGGGTCACTGTCTGTGTGGAGTTTGCATATTCTCTCCGTGTCTGCGAGGGTTTCCTCCGGGTGGTCTGATTTCCTCCCACAATCCAAAGATATGCAGATTAAGTTGATTGGCCATGCTAAATTGACCCTTAAAGTTGGGGGTTAGATATGTGGGATAGGGCATGGATAGGATTGCTGTCGATGCAATCACAACGGGCCAAATGGTCTCTTTCTGTTTTGTAGGGACGCTACGATTCGATGAAAAAAGGGCGTGTGATATTAAACACTGGAAGGAATACATTTCTTTTTATCCCAGCACCAGACTTGAGCATTAGTGCTGTGAGAGGTACATTAACTCTGAATCACTAGGCCAACCTTTTAATCGATATTCAAATGGCCTGGATATTTGTCCCAGTAGCTGACTATTTTTTACATTTTCAGATTTGCAATAACTAAGAACATTCAGTAAACAATAAAATCCTTTTTATTTCCTACCTTGGCTGAGTGTTGCTCTTTCAACATTTACACGTTTCATGTTCCTTTAGAAGTGCCCATTATTTGATATTTAGCTACTTTAATGTCCAATTGTTCATTCACTAAACTGTTCCAAATTTGTGAATATGATCTATCTCCTTTCTTAAGTACCACCTGGCCACAGCACTCAGTATTTTGAACAAATATACATGACCAATCAACCTTCGAAAATGTGCTTGCAAATGTTATCACTGCAATGATCTCTGGTGATCTGATTCACTATCCATCTGCCATTATTAACCTCAGTTGATTATCATATGATGAAAAGTTACTCTCAGATAAGATTTACTGTGATCTCTCCACGTGAGTCCTAAATACCTAAATGCAAAAAGCATTTTTTTATATGCCAAACCTGTGCTGCACTTTGTGAGCATTGGAGCTCCACAACCCTCTTGCTGAGAGTTTAACAAGTGGCATCAGAAAATGTTTCATAGCAAAGTCACTATCATGTAGAAATAATATTACAATGAAAATATTATGGAAAACACACAAATCCACTGCAAAACTTAACTTAAAGTTCGGTTAAGGTCTGTTTGCAAGTGCATAAGCAGTCCATGACCTTGAACTAGCTTGTCTGACACTCACCTGAAATTGGACTTTGGCCTCTTTGATGTTGGATAGGCTGCCAGTGCCTCCACACAGATTTTCCAAACAATTGGCAAAGCCAACAGGGCTAGGAAAAGTGGTGTTGATCCAGCAATGGCAGCTTTTGCTGCTGCAAAATGGGCACTGAACCATCACAGTACCCTCCACCAGCCACAATTCTATACCACATGGCTTGCGGGGCATCCTTTGCCAGCCCCGCCATCACCTCAGCACCGCAATCAAAGGGGCGCCACATTTCAAGGTTACCCCAGCGCACGGCAGCCCACACTTCAAGTGTCAATGGGAAGTGATGACTGCTCCCAAGTTTCCAGAAGTCTCCCTGAACACACCCAATGCTATGAGGGAAAATTCTAACCACAGTTTTCCTTTTTAAACTGATGAATTCCAGGCCACCCTCCTGGGAGGGGTAAGTAGTGAAAGCACAGGGAGGAACCATTCAAAAGTACTGTGTAATTGGGAGACCTCCTCCTGATTCCACCTGAAGTTTTATGAAAATCATTATATTAAAAACATTGTTTCTTTCAGTCACAACCTCTGTTGCAGTAGTAGTCCTTAGAACCCGGTTGTCAAAAAAAAACCTAAAGCTCTCCCAATCTCTTGCACTTTGGCAGGAATAATAAATGTGTAGAGTATAGAGCTAATGGTAGGATTCTTAATAGTGTTGATGAACAGAGGGATCTTGGTGTATGTGTGCATAGATCCCTGAAAGTTGGCAATCAAGTCGATAAGGTTGTTAAGAAGGCATACGAAGTCTTAGCTTTTATTGGTAGGGGGATTGAATTTCGGAGCCGCAACGTCATGTTGCAACTGTACAAAACTCTAGTGCGGCCGCACTTGAGTATTGTGTGCAGTTCTGGTCCCCACATTATAAGAAAGATGTGGAGGCATTGGAGAGGGTACAGAGGAGGTTTACCAGGATGTTGCCTGGTATGGAGGGCAGGTTTTATGAAGAGAGGCTGAGGGGATTTGAGGTTGTTTTCGTTAGAAAGAAGGCGGCTAAGAGGAGACCTTATTGAAACATATAAGATGATTAGAGGTTTAGATAGGGTGGACAGTGATAGCCTTTTCCTAGGATGGAGAAAGCTAGCACGAGGGGACATAGCTTTAAATTAAGGGGTGGTGGTTTTAGGACAGATGTCAGAGGTAGGTTCTTTTACCCAGAGGGTGGTTAGGGTATGGAATGCCTTGCCTGCGTCAGTTGTAGATGCGCCAAGTTTGGTGGCGTTTAAGAGGTTAGTTGATAAGTTTATGGAAGAGAAGGGAATGGTTTAGTTTGGAGGGTCATTGCTTTTTATAATGGTCAGCGCAACATCGAAGGCCGAAGGGCCTGTTCTGTGCTGTAGTGTTCTATGTTCTATGTTCAATCCTCACAGGTGGTGTTATTGTAGTCCTTTTTGTTCCTTTGACCCCATTGTTCTCACAAATGCTAGCAAGTTTTGTTGTTATTTTCCTTTGGTTCTTGTCTTGATTCAATAGCACAACTCCTACATCTGAGTCAGAAGCTCACGGGCTCAAGTCTGATTGTTATGATCTCTGAAGAGACTGATAACATTAAAAACTGAAATCCAAACTGCCATTTGATAGGTGAAAGAATGACACAACAAGGCTTCACATTTTAAGACATTTACTGTAACAAAAAAATAAAATCACGTTTTACTAAACACTGAACAACCTGTATTTTTCTCTAATTTTTAGTAACCATATCACGCAAGCCTGTTATTGGACAGACTTCTATACAGGTCACATGACTCCCTAAATAAAAGGCACAGTTTCCAGACATAACGATCTTGTAAACTTCAGTCTAGATCTTCCAGTCTCCAGATCCTTGGAAGCAGGAAGTGCAACCCTAGGTGCATGTCAGAATGCCATAGAAATCCCAACACACTGAGGTCTGTGGGAGTTGCCTGGGAAATTTGAAGTTCCAATAGACAATTTCCTTGCTCCTCTAGAGTTCGAGTGGAGGCTTCAGACAATTCTGTGGCACTAACCTGAATAGTTATCCAGAGAATGTTAGACAAAAAAAAACAAGTCTAACTCCTCAGAAACTACAAAACTGTCCACCCAGTCATTCACACTTACTCATCCCTTGACCTCCAATTATCACACTGACCCATTCCAACAACCCCTCCAAACCATGCTAAACTCCAATGTGACTTCCTCTCTGACCAGTTTGGTTGAACACCAATTTGACTAGTCCCTGACCTGAGTACTCTTAGAGACCTGATACAGTTAACACAATGATCTACTCATTCAAGCACCTTGTCACCTCACCCACCTGAGCCATCTTCTCACCTGACCCACCTGGCACCTACTCAAGTGCTGCTCTAGCCACTAACTACCCTTCCACTTACCACCCTAACCACCCTACCCATTTACCACTCTAACCACCTATCACCTCACCCATCTTCCCTCCTACCCACCAATCATCTCACCCATCATACCTACACATCCATTTACTCACTTGCCTCATTTACTTATCCACTCCAGCACGTTCCCCATCCATTGGGTCGCCCATTGATCCATTCAATAATATCTAACCATTCTCTAACATTCACATTGGATGTTTAAACTTACACAACAGCGAATGCCATCAAAAGGGCTTGTGTCTTGTCTCCCCTAAGTGCTCCAACCATGCAATGGAACTTGCACTCCATATTTCTGGAGACGTTGAGCACAGAAGACACAGCAAGGAATGCGAAGAAATGTTGGGGCATGGAAATGGTCAAATGGATTGCCAATCTGACCATGGTTGCTTCTCCAAGAAAGATAGGCAATTTTGATGAGCTTTCAAAAATGCAATTCAAAACATAAATTATAACATTCTATGTATTTTAATAAATAACTTACAACATACAATACAAGTGATAGTCTTCCCCATGCTGACATATTTTTCCATTAGACAATCTTTCTTGATAGCATCACAAAGCTTAACCAGGATCAATCAAATGAATAGAATAGGTAGGAGCTCAAGGCCATCTTTCATAGATGTTTCAAGTACTTTTTCTCATATAAATGAAAATTTGTTTTGCTACTTGTAGCTTCACTTCCATTATGCATCACAGTCAATCTCTATTCTTCCATTGAATAAATCTCAGAGTGTTTCCATGTCCTCACTTAAAAGATTTCCCAATTGATTCAGTCTGGGAAATGCTGTCAAGACTGTTATTTGCAAAACAATCCCTGGAATTTTCAAAATCCATTAGATGTCAGCTGTAAATCAAGATGAATTCTTTTATCACAATTCCTTATATCATCCGATTTCAGTATGTCTCTTTGTCTTCTGTAGAACCAGACATTATATTGTAAATAGAACATTGACTTTTTGGTATTTAAAACATTAGGTCCAATTTCCGATTGCAGGATTCCGGTCTCCTGCAAGTTCCTTATTGTCCACGTTGGTACACAATGTCTGAACTGGACTTGTCTTTGAATTGTCATCCTCCTGTTTAAATGCAGGGATACTTTTATGTTGAAGTTCATTCCCAAAATTTAAATGTTCAGTACTATCCAGCAGATCAAGTTTATCATTGCCTCCTCTTGTGTTAGCAATTCATTCTGCCACTTTAAAAACTTTGCTGAAGTTATGCTGATGCACCGATGAAAGATTTTACCCCCCACCCCTCGCAACTCTACACAAATTTAATCCAATTCCTTCCGAGAAAGAACCACAGGTTCTTCATTTTTAAGTTTTAATTTGTGTCCTCAGGCTCAAACCCACTCTCATTGTTCCACAGTAACAATCTTAGGTACAGCAAAGTCATTTCATTTTAACATACTTTCTCTCTTCTGTTTGTCCATTAGAATGGAATGCAGCAGCTGCATTCTGTTTTGATACCGATCATTTAACATCAGACAGAGTCAATTTGTTTCCAGCTGTCTTTAACTCATAGTTGTCAGTTTGAGGTCTAATGGCCCAACTTTTGCAGAGTTATGGAGACTCCGTAAACCTTTAAAAATGGCCGATGGATCAAATTCCGGGTTCCCACCTTCTACATAATCATCCCAAATTTTGTTTCAAATCTGCCATTCCCATCTGCTCCATTGCAAGTATTGGCATTTCTTCACTCCCCATAATTTTTGTGGAGTCAGGTGGATTTCTCAAGGATTCATAGCTCACAACCTCTCAGAGGAATTGTACACTTTTGTTTGGATTCTGGAGCCTTTTGGAAAATAACTTCAGGAGATCTTACTTATGCCTTCATGCCAGTTTATGCAACCACTCACCCTCCTAATGGCCCCTCATACCCTCCATGCCAACAATGTTACATAAATCCTCATTATATATGCTTTGCTAAGAGCCCAGATGTCCATCACTTCGTTGAAAAAGAAAGGAAAAACAAATCTTTTTTCTGTGAATTATTTTGTCACTTCCTCAACCTGCATTTAGACAAAATAAAGGGTGGTGAGACGAAAAATGCTTATGCTTCCGTTTCTGATACTTCTAAGGTCTGGTTGATTGACACTTTTATAGGGTTGTTGCAGCAGCATTTTTTTAAGAAATTTGTGGATTTCTTTTGCGTAAGCGTTTCCACATGTGGATTGGCCAACTCGGGTGCAGATAAAAAGAGAGCCTTCTGAAAGATCCAATAGAGAGGTAGGTCATCAATGTAAAGTCCTTGTGCCTTGAAAGAAGCATCATTGCTATGTCAGGTGAATGTCTCCATCCATTGACTCCTCTGCACCTCCTGCTGCACAAATAGCTCGCTACCTTATAGTCAGAGCCGCAGTGTATATTGACCAAGGGCTAATGGTAGGATTCTTAATAGTGTTGATGAACAGAGGGATCTTGGTGTATATGTGCATAGATCCCTGAAAGTAGGCAATCAAGTCGATAAGTTTGTTAAGAAGGCATATGGAGTCTTAGCTTTTATTGGTAGGGGGATTGGATTTCGGAGCCGCAACGTCATGTTGCAACTGTACAAAACTCTAGTGCGGCCGCACTTGGAGTATTGTGTGCAGTTCTGGTCCCACATTATAAGAAAGATGTGGAGGCATTGGAGAGGGTACAGAGGAGGTTTACCAGGATGTTGCCTGGTATGGAGGGCAGGTCTTATGAAGAGAGGCGGAGGGATTTGAGGTTGTTTTCGTTAGAAAGGAGGCGGCTAAGAGGGGACCTAATCGAAACATATAAGATGATTAGAGGTTTAGATAGGGTGGACAGTGCTAGCCTTTTTCCTAGGATGGAAAAAGCTAGCACGAGGGGACACAGCTTTAAATTAAGGGGTGATAGTTATAGGACGGATATCAGAGGTAGGTTCTTTACCCAAAGGGTGGTTCGGAAGTGGAATGCCCTGCCTGCAGCAGTTGTAGATGCGCCAAGTTTTGTGGCGTTTAAGAGGTTAGTTGATAAGTATATGGAAGAGAAGGGAATGGTTTAGTTTGGAGGGGCATTGCTTTTTATATTGGTCGGCGCAACATTGAAGGCCAAAGGGCCTGTTCTGTGCTGTAATGTTCTATGTTCTATGTTCTATTTGTACGGAGCCACTTTCTCACTGAAACTTGCCAGTAACCATTGATGATATCGTGGAAAAGTACAGAAAAGGAAGTGAGAGCTTTGTCATCTAAATGGCTCACAAACTTCTGCATGACATTTTTATTGATAGAATGTCACACAGGGGAGACACGGGGAAAGGAGTGGCCCAGCTGTCCCACACTTTTCTGATCATGGTCTTCAAAATTTTGGTGGAAGAGGTTCCGAAAAGGACTTCAATTTTCTACTCCAGTGGCCAATGCAATGCCCCTGCAACAACCAAGAATCTTCAAATTGTGCCTGTGGTGAGCACAGCCAGAGAACATCAACGCTTATGGTTTTAATGCAGAAAATGTTTCATTCACCTGCTGCGTTCCAGTAAGTTGAGTAGCTTGGCTTATCCGCACAGAGCCCCAAGAAAAGGGTCATTTCTACAAGCTTCAGTGTGGCTGCAACCCTGGCACCAATCTCTGCTTCAGCATTGATGTGTAAACAGCCTATGTCACTGCTCGCACAACACATGTGAATGAGCATTCTGATACACAGACAGTGAAGAGGAATGTCCCTGCAGGTATTAGATAGCAGGGTAATATAATTCAATATTGACATTGCAGAGCAAAAGGGTGAGAAATTAGTCCCGAGTGGGGCTGGACCAGGCTTTCTGAGACAGGTCCATCCTATGGAACTGATTGCCATGGAAATTGCCAAGGTATCTGAACAGCAGTCTGTTAGTGACGGTGAATCACCGTTAACAGGTGATAAAGGCGGTGTTGAAATCACCTTGGAATATGGCAGCAAAGACGGAGGCTATGATGTCAATTTATGGGCTTTATGGGACATTGGAGTGAGAGGGAATGCAGACCACCTGAGAACCAAGGCCTATGCATAGACTCCAAGACAGAAGGAAAATTCACTACATAGAACCATATAATCATAGAACACCCAACAGTGCAAGCTATCCGAGCCTGCACCCTCAACAGTGCCATCCAGGCTTATCCCCATAAATCCACATAGTTACCTAGCTAGTTCCCCTGATACTAATGGCCAATTTCACATGGCCAATCCAACTAACCTGCACATCTTTGGGATGTGGGCAGAAACCAGGGCACCCAGAAGGAACCCACTGTACCATCCACAATATGCGGCTGTGCCATCCACTATGCCACCATGCCACCGTGCCATGCATGGTAGCAACTCAGGAGACATCAATGTAAGAAAAGCAAATGGCGTTATCAAAGGAACAATAGAATGAAGAAACACTTTGACAGCATCTCGCAACAGATCGAAAGAAGGAGGAGGCATATTGGACAGAGGCAATAATGACCATTCTTGGTGAGTATTCCCTGTCCCTAAGTTGCCCATTTGGCTGCCTCCAAGGGCCTGCAGAGAGGTCAGCAATGGGAGTTACAGAAACACCATTTTCTCCAATATCGAGAAGATTCAGGCCTTCATAAAAAAGAACAAAATCTTCCAATGTGTTCCTTTCTTCATACTGTAGGCCTAGTAGCAGACAATGTTCTCTGAAAGTGGGGGTTCAGGAATCCACTGTAGACTTTGAGGCCATTCTTCAAGCCTTTCACATCCTTCCTTCCAGCGTGCCACAGAACCCTGTTATTGAGCAAACCATTCAGTGTGCAACTCCAGTCAAACTCAAAGAGCCAAATAGAGCTATAGGCCAATTCAATCACAAGGCCTCACATGACTCTGTTGATAGGAAAACCCTTAATCTGTAGCTCCACCCACAAGAAATCCTGCCAGACCAGACAAAAGGATATGAAAACAAAAACTAACAAATACCGGGATTGCCCAGCAAGGGGCAGAACTTGGCATTTCAAGCATTGTTGCAATTAAGTATCTTAATTAAAGTAGAAGGCAAGAAAGATTTATGAAGCACATTCCATTCAAGAAATGGAAAGTCAAGAGAAAGACAAAATTAAATAAATCCTCTTTCAAGAGCTGACCACATAAATAGATGGTGGTGTCATTAGGGTGTTTGCAGACTTTCACTTTTGTATTGTGCAGTGCAGGGATTTAATGTGCCTGACTAAGTGCAGTTTATAATTTTGTGGAGAAATGGTGGAAATTTAAAAAAAGCATGACCACAAATGACAAAATCATATCACAAAGAACATCTGTTTCAATAACACCGGTTATGTGTAAGTTTGAATCTTGGGCCTGATTTTACCATCAAGTTACACCCATTGTCAGGCATGAAAACTTGGCAAAATTGGGCGCGAGGCGAGTAACACAATCCATACCAGCTTCTGTGCCAGTTCCCCTTTACCAAGTTCAAAAATGGCCACAATCAGGACCGTAACGGGAAAAACGGATGAACTTAGGGCCTTAATGTTTGCGAAGAACTTGGATGTGGTTGCAGTGACAGACACGTGATTAAAGGAAGGGGAGCAGTGGCAACTGAACATTCCTGGGTATAAGTGTTTCAGGCGTGACAGAGGAGGGTCCAGAAGAGGTGGGGGAGTGGCGTTGTTAGTTAGGGAGAGCATCACGGCGGTGCAGAGGGAGGACAATACAGAGGAGTTAGGAGTGGAGTCGCTGTGGGTGGAGTTGAGGAATAGAAAGGGGGCAATTACAATGCTAGGGGTGTATTATAGGTCACCCAACAGCCCACGGGCAGTTGAGGAAGGCATATGTAAAGACATTTTGGATAGGTGCAGAAAGAACAGAGTCGTTATAGTGGGAGATTTTAATCTCCCGAGGGTGGATTGGAAGGTACCGAGAGCTGGGGGTTTTGGATGGGCAGGAATTTGTAAAATGTGTACTGAAAGGATCGTTGGAACAGTATGTGGCTAGCCCAACTAGAGAAGGGACTATATTGGATTTAGTTCTGAGTAATGAGCCAGGGCAGGTGGTTGATATTGTAGTAGGGGAACATATGGCTAACAGTGACCACAATTCTGTCTACTTTAGGATTCAGATGGAAAAGAATGCTTGTTGCCCTAGGGGCAGGGTGCTGAATTGGGGAAGGCTAACTACGGTCGGATTAGGCAGGAACTTAGGGATACTGATTGGGAACGGTTATTTGAGGGTAAGTCCACGCTAGGCATGTGGGACTCTTTCAAGGGAATACTGAAAATGTTGCAAGATAAGTATGAGCCGGCCAACAGGAAAGATGGGAAAGGTAGGATTAGAGAGCTGTAGATTAATAGGGATATAGAGGACTTGGTTAGGAAGAAAAGAGAAGCGTATGATAGGTCAAAGCAGCTGGGAACCGAGACAGCATTGAAGGAATATAGAGAGAGTAGGAGGGAGCTCAAACAGGGAGTTAGAAGGGCAAAAGGGGGCATGAAATGATTTTGGCAGATAGGATTAAGGAAAACCCAAAGGCTTTTTACTCCTATGTTAGGAATAAAAGGATGGTTAGAGGAAAAATCGGACCTCTTAGGGACGGAGGAGGGGAACTGTGCTTAGAGCCCAAGGGAATGGCGGAGATCCTGAATGAATACTTTGCGTCGGTATTCACGAAGGAGAGGGGATTGTTGACAGCTCCTGTCTCTGAGGGAGCTGTGGACCAGTTGAGGGAAATATCCATATCGAGGGAGGAAGTGTTAGAGCTTCTAGGTAGCATTAAAACTGATAAATCTCCGGGGCCTGATGGCATTTATCCCAGGCTGCTTAGGGAGGTGCGAGGTGAAATTGCTGGGCCTCTGACGCAAATCTTTATCTCTTCCTTGGACACAGGTGAGGTCCCAGAGGACTGGAGAATACCTAATGTTGTACCGTTGTTTAAAAAGGGTAGTAGGGAAAACCCTGGAAATTATAGGCCGGTGAGTTTGACGTCAGTGGTGGGGAAGCTGTTGGAGGGGATTCTTAGAGATCGGATGTATAGGCACTTAGAGCGTTGCGATCTGATTAGGGATACGCAGCATGGATTTGTTAAGGGGAGGTCGTGCCTTACAAATCTGGTATAATTTTTTGAGGAGGTGACGAAATCAGTGGATGAAGGGCGAGCCGTTGATGTTGTCTATTTGGATTTTAGTAAGGCGTTTGACAAAGTCCCTCATGGGAGGTTAGTCGAGAAGGTCAAGGCTAATGGGATACAAGGACAGGTAGCTAGCTGGATAAGTAACTGGCTTAGTAATAGGAGACAGAGAGTAATAGTGGAGGGTGTTTTTCTAGCTGGAGGTCAGTCACTAGTGGTGTGCCGCAGGGCTCGGTACTGGGACCTCTTCTATTTGTAATATATATGAATGACTTGGAAGAGGGAGTAAGTGGAGTGATCAGCAAGTTTGCAGACGATACAAAGATGGCTGGACTTGCGGATAGTGAGGAGCATTGTCAGGCGATGCAGCAGGACATAGATAGGCTGGTAGCTTGGGCAGACAAATGGCAGATGGAATTCAATCCTGATAAATGTGAGGTGATGCATTTTGGGAGAAAGAATGTAAGGGGGAGGTATATGATAAAGGGTAGACCTATTAAGAGTATAGAAACGCAGAGGGACCTGGGGGTACAGGTGAACAAGTCTCTGAAGGTGGCAGAGCAAGTGGAAAAGGTTGTGAAGAAAGCATATAGTATGTTAGCCTTTATAGGAAGGGGTATAGAGTACAAGAGCTGGCCTTTAATGTTGCAGTTGTATAAAACGCTAGTTAGACCTCATTTGGAATACTGCGTCCAGTTCTGGTCGCCTTACTACCGGAAGGACGTGGAGACTCTGGAGAGGGTGCAGAGGAGGTTTACCAGGATGCTGCCTGGTATGGAAGGTCTGAGTTACGAGGAGAGATTAGGCAAATTGGGATTGTTTTCCTTAGAAAGACGTAGACTTAGAGGAGATCTGATAGAGGTGTACAAGATTTTTATGGTGGATAGATAGAGTAAACTGGGTTAAGCTTTTTCCTAGGATGGACTTAAATAGCACGAGGGGTCACGGGCTTAGGGTGAGGGGGGTAAGGTATAATTTGGATGCTAGAGGGAGTTTTTTCACACAGAGGGTGGTGGGGGTATGGAATTCGCTACCAAGTAAAGTGGTGGAGGCAGGTACTCTGGAGTTATTTAAGAAATAACCTGGAAAGTGAACTGGGAGATTGCACTGTAGGTTTGAGGCATACGGAAAAGATTGAGTATGTGGATGTTAGGAAAGAGGATGTGTTAGACCTGTTAAATTCTATCAAGATAGACAAGTCGCCGGGACCGGATGGGATGTACCCTAGGTTATTGTGGGAGGTGAGAGAAGTGGTTGCAGAGCCCCTGGCGATGATCTTTGCGTCGTCCATGGAAACGGGAGAGGTTCCGGAGGATTGGAGGATTGCGGATGTGGTTCCTATCTTTAAGAAAGGGAACAGGGATAGTCCAGGAAATTACCGACCGGTGAGTTTGACTTCAGTGGTTGGTAAGCTGATGGAGAGGCTTCTGAGGGATAAGATATATGAACATTTGGAGAAGTTTGGACTGATTAGAAACAGTCAGCATGGTTTTGTCAAGGGCAGGTCATGCCTTATGAGCCTAGTTGAGTTCTTCGAAAATGTAACTGAACACATTGACGAAGGAAGGGCGGTGGACATAGTGTACATGGACTTTAATAAGCCATTTGATGAGGTCCCACATGCAAGGCTTCTGGAAGAGGTGAGAGGGCATGGGATCCAAGGATCTCATGTATGCAGAACTGGCTTGCTGGCAGAAGGCAGAGAGTGGTTATGGATGGGTCTTGTTCTGCATGGAGGTCGGTAACCAATGGAGTGCCCCAGGGATCTGTTCTGGGTCCCCTGCTGTTTGTCATTTTCATAAATGACCTGGATGAGGAAGTGGAGGGATGGGTTAGCAAGTTCGCCGATGATACAAGGATCGGTGGTGCTGTGGATGGTCTGGAGGGATGCCAAAAGTTGCAGTGAGACATAGACAGGATGCAAGACTGGGCGGAGAAGTGGCAGATGGACTTCAACGCAGATAAATGTGTAATGGTCCATTTTGGCAGGAATAATGGGATGAAGAAGTACAATATAAGGGGTAGGAGTCTTAGCTGTGTTGTAGAGCAGAAGGATCTCAGGGTCCAGGTCCATAGGACTCTTAAATCGGCCTCGCAGATGGAAGAAGTGGTCAAGAAGGCATACGGTGTACTGGCCTTCATTAATCGAGGAATAGAGTTTAGGAGTCAGGAGGTAATGATGCAGCTCTATAAGACTCTTGTCAGACCCCAGTTGGAGTATTGTGCGCAGTTCTGGTCGCCTCATTATAGGAAGGATGTAGAGGCTATTGAGAGAGTTCAGAGGAGATTTACAAGGATGCTGCCTGGATTGGGAGGCAGGCCTTATGAAGATAGATTGAGGGAGCTGGGACTCTTCTCACTGGAGAGATGTAGGTTGAGAGGCGACCTGATAGAGGTTTATAAAATGTTGAGAGGAATAGATAGGGTGGACTCTCAGAGACTATTTCCCCGAGCTGAAATGGTCACTACGAGAGGACACAGATTTAAGGTGCAGGGAAGCAAATACAAAGGAGATGTCAGGGGTAGGTTTTTCACTCAGAGGGTGGTGAGTGAATGGAACCGACTGCCGTCGGAGGTTGTTGAGGCAAACTCACTGGGGTCTTTTAAGAGACTTCTGGATGAGTATATGGAAAAGAATAGGATAGGGGGTTATAGATAGGTCTGTGGATTGGTAGATGTGATCGGCGCAACTCGTGGGCCGAAGGGCCTGTTTGTGCTGTAGTGTTCTATGTTCTATGTTCTAAATACTTAGATGGGCACATGAACAGAATGGGAATGGAGGGGTATAGAAAACTGATTTAAAATAGGGATCATGAGCCTTGGGAGTCCCTGGGAAGTGTGTAAATAGATGATGATATTGATGTACTTGTTTTTATCCTACAGGTGCTTTGGTCCACCTTGTTGTCTAACGAGGGGCATACACGCGATGGGTCGTGAGAGGGCTGCTCTTGGATCTTTTTCGAGAGTATCCTAGTGCTTCACGTCGTTAGTGTACGCTTGACCTGGACCATCTGATGGGCAACACGACAGCTCAGTGACTATCGCTGTGCTGTGCAGATACATGGATTTGGGCCTGTGTCTGTGGGAGTTTGCGCATTCTCCCCGTGCTTGCGTGGGTTTTCTCCGGGTGCTCCGGTTTCCTCCCACATCCCAAAGATGTGCTCTTAGGCTAATTGGCAAAACAAATTCTCCCTAAATTGTCTCAAATTTGGTTTTTAATCCATAGATTTATAAACATGGACAGGGATCGCGGGTAGAGGTGGGAACATCGGGGTGGCAGCGTGGGCTCGTTGGGCCGAAGGGCCTGTTTCCCGTGCTGTTTTGTTCTTTGTTCTTTGTTCTTCCCCGCTGCCATCAGATTTTTGAATGGACCTACCTTTTATTTAGTTAATCTTTCCTTACATCCTGGTCATGACTGTAACATTATATTTTACACTCTCTCCTTTTCTTCCCTATGTATAGTATGCTTTATTTGTATAGCACACATGAAAAAATCCTTTTCGCTGTATACAAGTACACGTGACAATAATAAATCAAATCAAATCATAAATCTAGCAACCTTACAAAAAGCAGATGATGTCCAGCATCTGAACAACTTATTACCTTTCATGCTGTTTGAGTGCGTTTGCAGGGAAACAAATTGCTGTTCATTTTTTCCCACATCATTATAGCGATTATATTTCAAAAGTATTTTATCAAAGGCTGTGAAGATTTTTCAGAAATCCTGGGTCTATGAAATGTGCCAGAAAAATAAAAATCTTTTCCTTTTTTTATTGTTGATACACGATTATAACCTGGACAGGCATACAGGGCATAATTTAAATGTTTATGATACTTGGGAACCAGTGAAGAAGATAGTAACAGACTTCAGGAAGATGTAAGCAAACCGGTAAAATGGTCAGAGGTGTGGCAGGTGAAATTTAATGCAGAGGAATGTGAAGTGATGCTTTTTCGAATGAAAAGTTAGCAGATTAGTATGAACTAAGTGATACCATGTTTAAAGGAGGCAGAGGTGCAGAAAGACCTAAGGGAATCACAGATACAAATCATCAGAGGTGGTCGAACAAATTGATCCAACTGTTAAAAATGCAGATGGGATCCTTTGCTTTAGAGAGGGAGTTGTTTGAGTACAACTATTGAGAAGGCAGCACCTAAATGCCATGTCCTGCAGGTGTTTTAGCCAGCCTGCATATCTTAAAAGCAATCTCCCCCTGTAAAGATGAACTGCATTCATTATTGAGAAGCTCCCACTGAATGTCTATGAAGCACAAGGCTCCAAGGCGTGATACATCAAATGGAGCAGGAGCATAGAGACAGGGCTCCCAGATTTCCAGATGCTGTGCTGGAGGGTTTTATACAAGAGATGCAATTCGACAGAACAGGGGTCAGCAGAACCTCAAGGCACAACTTCGAAGAGTGACAAAGGATCTCAATCCTGGAGTCTGACTCCCTGAAGCTGGCTACAGTGACCTTACACAGGTGACCAAGGTCAATCAATGAATCTACAAAGGATATTTCTCCCCCACCACACCACCAGTTTCAGTTTGGGTTAAGATTAGAGTTAATACTGCTCAATGTATCACAGCCCCATCAGTTACTCAGCAGCAATTCGTGCTCATAATTAATATTCAGATCCTCAGCATCGCCCTCACACTCTTCCCAATGTTACCAGGCTCATACCTCCAGATATTCAGCAATAGCAGACACATCATTCAACTGAATTGCAATGTATTCACTGACATTCTTTTCTTGTAATACAAGCTGATATATAACAGGTGGGATCAGTGCAAGAATTCTAACCCGTATGGTTGTAGGCTGCACAGCAGTCCAGAACTTACTGTGCAGGGGTCAAATGGCCATGCACCAGAGGTTGTCCCTTAAGATGAGCACACATGTGACTTCACAGCAACCTTTAAGGGACCACACAACATAATGATCAGGCCACACATTGCAAAGGGATGTTACAGGAAACATTACCAGGCATACCTAAGTTCCCCAAGCCCCCTGGAGAAATGGCCAGCTGTGACCAATATGGCATCAGTGGAAATGTTGGATGGAATGGGATATACTTGTCCCTTTTCAGATCCCACCTAATTCTTATCCAGCTATCTTGCATGAAGGGCAAGTGATTGATGGTTTGACTATGAGTCTTTTACTTTCCACCCCACTGCAGATTAGGTTGATTAGCTATGTTAGATTGCCCTTGGTCTCAGGGGATTAGCATGGTATATACATGGGGTTATGGGGATATGGCCTGGGTGGGATTGTGGTCAATGCACACCTGATAGGTTGAGTGGCTTTTTTCTACATTGTAGGAATTCGATGATTCTCCAACTCAGATCCCCAAAAACTGCCAGTTGGCCAATCTCATGAGGAAAGGAGAGAGCTGCGCCATATCTCTGACAAAGAAGCACTGTCACTACCTCAGGTCATCACATACCAGCTCAGGTACAACTTCAGAAGGTAATACAAAGTCAGAATTGGCATTTGCCTGGGGGCGAGAATGCCAGTAAAATTCTGGCATTAGTCTCTGACAGGTCCTTGTAGCCATGATGTGGAGATGCTGGCGTTGGACTGGGGTAAACACGGTAAGAAGCGTCACATCCAGGTTAAAGTCCAACAGGTTTATTTGGTAGCAAAAGCCACTAGCTTTCAGAGCGCTGCTCCTTCATCAGGTAAGTGGGAGTTCTGTTCATAAACATGGCATATAAAGACCAAATAAATCTATTGGACTTTAACCTGATGTTGTGAGGCTTCTTATTGGGTTTTTGTAGCCACAGCATTTACATGGCTAGTCCAGTTCATTTTTTGGTCAATGATAACTCCAGGATGTTGAGAGTGAAGGATTCAGTGACGGTGAAGTGAAAATCAAGAGGTGATGGTGAGATTCTCTCTTGTTTGAAATGATTAGTGCCTGGACCTTGTGTAGTACGAATGTTACTTACCATTTGTCATCCCAAGCCTGAATATTGTCCCTTTTCTTGTGTTCTCATGAATAATTACACAGAATGACAAAAATGGAGAAAATGTGCTATTTCTCCTTTGTTAACCTTCACCACTTTGGTCATAGTACTTATTTAAGCAAAGCAAATTTCAAAAAGAAGCTTTTTTTACTATCATCTCTACTCACTAGAGTAGGAAAAAAACAGTGACCTAAAGTACAGAGGGAATTAGCAACATTTGTGAATGTCACAAAGGAAGGAGACCAGAAATTGCACTGGATATCCTGTTAGTTCGACAATGCGCAACACAAAATACAACAACACAAAATTCATTTCAGGTAAACCGCGATAGAATTCAGTGCATGACTAGAAAAAAAATATTCAGTCTAATCAGAAAGTACAGCTTAGTTTTGGTAGATTGATGCACTAAATAATTGGAACTCTTAACTTAAAGCAATATTATAACCATCAACACAGCTTGTAATTAATACTGAGAACATTTCTCCAATACATAGGCTGCAGCACCAATTAATTCTAAGCACCAGATTGAAACTTAACATTTCTCATTTGCCTCATATGCACTAACTGGCTTGAAGACATCATTAGTGGCTTCTTGTCACTAAATGGTGAGGAAAGGGTGTACACTGCTGGCAAAAACAAATAGAAATCCAGCACTTCAATGTATTTTAAATTTGTTTTTTCTTCCTGTGGATGGAGAATGGTCATTTAAACCCCATTTCTGTTTAATCACTCGCAAAAATCAATTTTTATGACATCTAATTTAAAAACCCCTCCTGTGTTGATATTTTCAGCATTCCCCGTACAGTATTCCTGTGAATTTTGATCAGGTTCACTATATCTTCCATGCCGATTAGCCACCTCTGGTTAGAAAGAGGAAGCTGATATTCTAACTAATCAGGTGTAGAATGGAATTTCGCAGCCACTCCTGCTTGCGGGATTCTCCACTTCTTGTTGAAGTGAATTAATGTTAATACAGAGGGATAAATGAGTTTCATATCTGTTTCCAAAATAAAGGGAGCAGTAATTTGCAAACATATGTTTGAAGACAGAGGGCAGAATTTCCCATTTTGGAGATCATGGCAGAGATCTTACCGGCCGTTTACACCACACTCCCGCTATACCGAGGTCAGAGAATTTGGCTGCCAGCCCAATCTCCATTCACTGCGACAGGAAAATCTAACTGCTACGAACGGTGGTAAAATTCCGGCACAAGTGTGGCAGCGGGCTCGGAATATTGGCATGATTTCTGTTGGGCTTCAGGGCAGGTTTCCACACTTAATCTTCCATTTTTAAGCTCACTCGCTGTGCATCAAAGAGGAACTCGTCGAATCTCATGGTGGGCCCAACACTGATTCGTCTACTCAGCTATTTTCTCATGAGCTCAAAGTTCTTGGCACCGTATTTAAATGGCATCTGAACACACCGTCACTCACTGCAGTCCGAGTGTGCTGTGAAGAGTCAGACCATGGCAAATAAAAGGAGCAATCCATCCGCTTCACGCTTCAGTGAGGATTTTCTTCCAGGCCATCCCTGAAAAGCAGGAAATTCTCTTTTTTTGTGACAGGAGCAGGAGGCCTGACCATAACAACATGGGAGGAGATCGCCAGGGAAGTCGGCATCTGTTCTAAGCAAGAAAGGGCTGCCCTGCAGAGAATGAATGATCAGATGTGCTTGGTCAGGGCAGGTGAACCTTCTCCTCACTCCAAACTCACTCCCTCAGAAGGGCATCAGCTGCCTAAGGTTTAGAGCCCACAGACGACCGGCAGTTGGACATGAGCATTGATTGTGTGCCACCATCATCTTGCTAAGAATCGGCACAAAGAGCATCCTCTTCCTTCACCAGGGAGCTCAGCACACACAGTGGGCCTGCAAACTTCTGAACTCCTCTTTCACTCATTGTGCCACAATCAATCCATCTTTCTGGATACAGTTTTGTAGAGGAAGCCTCTGAGTTGGCTGGTGAAGACAGAAGGCAAGGTCAGCCTTCCTCAATAAGCCAGTACTGACACATCCGGTATACATGAGCTACATATGGACACTGAGAGTGAAATTTTCCCATCCCACCCACAATGGAAATCATTGATAGAAAATTCAGCAGATCATGCAAAGGTCAGTTGACCTCAGGTGGGAATTTCTGGCCTTGGGGAGAGTAGGAGCCTGCCTAGTCAATCACTAACTCACTCTTCTCTCTATTCCAGTTACCAGAAAGCAAATATAAGAGAAGAGATCAAATCAGACTCTCAACCCCTGCCCCCAGTCCATCTCAGATAAGGATTCTGAGAATTGTTTCTAGAAGGACCGTCTCCAAGTTCGCTACACTCCTCACCAGCAGAGAAACACACATGAGCATTGACACCTCCCTAAGATGGCTGGATGAGGGATGCAGTTAGAGGTGTGAAGGATGTCCGAGGGGTTCCAGAGGCAGACTGCGGGTGGTTCACTTACCTTGGCTGAGCAAGAAAGATCGATCATCTGCTGCCCCGTCTTCTTCCGCACTAGACTCACACAGACCAGGGCTGCCACTGCATCCCAGGCTGGGCTGGTAAGCTGTCTCCTGGAGTAGGGTAGAGAGTGTCGCACCTCTGCTCCAGTCTATCCAGCAGCCTGGTGCGGGCTCCCTTGGAAAAGTGCAGTGTGAGCTCCTTGGCTGCCAATGCCTGCAGCCCTCGTGGAACAAGTGCCAGGGAATTGTTGAAATGGAGCTCCCTGGTGCTTGGAACAATTGAGTCATTAGGAGAGGGAAAATCAGAGGAAACATATCAAAGATGAAGCATGATACTTGTGGATATAAAAATGATGACGAATGAGGCATTGGATTCGGTTCGAAATCATGGCAGTGCCATTGGCGGTAACCACTAATTCACTGCCATTTCTTGGGTAAGATTTTGTGGCTTGAGTAAAGGTATGATACAGCTTCAATGGGCATCTGACTTACGAAAACAGTACTTAGCGGACCCTTACTCTCTGTATCATTAACCCACCAATAAAGTTAAAGAACAAAATTCCAAACTGAGTTCCTGACTTTTGAGTTTTGTAAACACTCCAAATTTTGTGTCCCCTCCCACCATGACTACCTGTGCTGGCTGGAGTGGAAAATTCCAACAAGAGACCCGAGACTTACTCAAAACTGGACATTGGGCCTTAACTCCACAATACTGGGAAGCTGTGGGCTTCAATCAGTCATCACGAGAAAGATTGTCCAACAGCATTTAGAGAGGTGAATGGAAGATGGATGAGTGATTATTATACAGTCATATCTAATATATCCATAGAAGGAAAGACTTGTATTGGTATCTCACATTCATGACCACCCCGGCTTCCCGAAGCAATTAACAGCCAGTGAAGTTCTTTTTTGAAATGTAGTTACTGTTGTAACCTAGGAAACGGGGCAGCCAATATGAGCACAGCATCTGCCGCAAGCAGCAGTTTGATCATAACCATGTCATCTGATTTTTGTCTAATTGAATGAGAGATGGGATGTCGGGGTAACAGACCTTCCCTTCTTTGAAATAGAGCCATGGGTCTTCACATGCGCCCCAGCAGACTGGGCAGACCTCAGTTTAACACCTTCTCAAAGTGACAGTCCTCTCAGTACTGCACTGGGGTTTCAGTTTTGATTTGAGTACACAAGTTCTGCAGTGGGACTTGAACCTAGAATGCTATCAATTGAATGGCAGTTAACACTTTGGACGCGATTCTCCCACTCTGCCACACTAATTTTCTAGCACAGCGGGGTGGGAGAATCATGTGGTCGGGCAGGTGCACAATTCATGCATGCGTTCCCGCATTGAGCGCATTTTCCAGTGCCAGATTTCAGATCCATGCTGGAAACGAGTGGGAAGACAGGTAAGAAATTTAAATCTTTATTTGAATGTAATTTAAATGTGATTAGCAGACCCAGAACTGAATTCTCTGGGCCTGCTAGTCTCTCCCACCACACCAAAGTGTTTCACTCCAGCCCACCTTGACGCTAGGCATGGGGAAGTTCCCTGTTTAGGGGGGGTCTAGGAGCGACTAATGGGGGTCCATTGGGATCAATCAGAGTGGAAAGAAGGCCACCGATCAGGGCAACTACGTGGAGATTGGTCGGGAGGAGTCAGCTGGGGGCATGTGCTGGGGGGTCAGGTGGAGATCAAATGGGGGGGTGGTGCTGGAGATCAGGACACTCCAGGATGGGATGGAGATCGGGGTTGGAGCCCCCAGGAATGGCCAGGGGGCCCACGAACGGGCCATGGAGGTGTTGAGGAAAACAGCATTGTGAGGGTTCCTGGCTGGCGAGCAATCAATCTGGCCAGCAAAGAGGGAGGCTGATAGTTCGCGACCACTGCATATCTGCAGAGGCACACTGGTTTCAGCCTCCTGGGCAGGGATAAACTCTGCCCCCTGAAATCTAATGATATTCATACTGGTAGCCTCTGCAGTGCATAGAGTGTGGGAGATTCTAGCCTGAACTACCACTGAACAAAACAGCATGAATTAATCCAGTTTTCCCGTGAATTCAAAACTTAGAATTTTTTTGGGAGAATTCCAACCTCGATGTACACTCTGTGTAGGACAGTGGCACAGCGATTAGCACTGTTGCCTCTCAGCGCTAGAGACCTGGGTTCAATCCCAGCTTTGGGCGACTATCTGTGTGGAGTTTCCACATTCTCCCCATCTCTGGGTGGGTTTCCTCTGGATGCTCTGGTTTGCCCCAAAGTCTAAAGACGTGTAGGTTAGGTAATTTGGTCATGCTAAATTGTCCCTTAGTGTCCTAAGGTGTGTGTGTTAGGCAGCTTAGCTATAGTAAATGCATGGGATTCTGAGGAAAGGGTGATGGGGGATATGTACGACTGGTGGACTTGGAGTAAGATGCTCTTTTGGAGAATCGGTGCAGAGTAGATGAGCCAAATGGCCTCCTTCAGGACTGTAGGGATTCTACTTTTGGGATTCTAGGAATACAAACTCAAGTGTTCACAGAACAATCTTCATTGTCCAAATTGATAATCTTGGCTCGGTAATGTTATGATACCATAGTGGGGCAAGTCAGTGAGGTAAGCTGCAAAAGTACCTCTGCTGACATGGGGTTTGAACTTCATCAAAACTAATCACCATGTTTTAACAGACTGAGCTAACCTGATCTACAAAAATACAGTCAGCCTCACCAGTGTGTTTGTTTTTTATTTTCAATGCTGGTTTTCACAGTAAGTAGCTGGAAAAAGAGAGTTATAATCGTGGCAGACAGGTATTACCTATTAGGGGGATGTAGTTGAGGATATGAACATGCCAGCAGTCAATAGGAGAAGAATGGACTATGTCAGATAATGTTATTCTCTGGTCTGATCAAAACCAGCTGTTGTTTCCAGATTGAATGAAATTCCTTCTTATCCTTCCATTAGAATTAACCACTTTCTTAAAAGAATTCATTTAATTTGATTGAATGCAGTGTAAAAACTAACAGAGCCAGATAGACAGATTAAAAGATAGTAACTAAAAATATTAATGTATTACATTACATACAAAAATAAATAAATATTCATGCACTCGGAGTGACTCTACACATGCCACGTTTATTATATGAGAATACAGCACAATAATACAGTGGTCGGCTCTACTGCCTCACAGTGTCAATTCCTGACTTGGATCATTGTCTGTATGGAGTTTGTACATTCTCCCCATGTCAGTGTGGGATGCTCTGCTTTCCACCTTCTCCCCCACCCCCCAACTCCACTGACTCCAAAGATTTGGGTGTTAGGTTGACTGGCCATGCTAAACTGACGCTGATGTCAGGGTTATTAGCGAGATGAATGCATGAGATTTTGGGAATAGGGCTTGGGATTGTGGTCAGTACAGACTTGGTGGGCAGAATGGCCTCCTTCTGCACTGGAGGATTCTGTGTGACATTTCAGGAGTTTGGGAGGACTTTGCGGTCAGTAGAGGGACACAGGGTGAAAAGGATCTGGATGAAAAGGACCAAAATTTTTCTCGCCTCCTGAGCCTGATCCCCAGAGGTCACAAATCCACCAGTTCAGGTTGAAGAACTGAATTGTATAAATCTGGTATTTTGTGGTCTGGCCCAATAGACAATGACCGTGGGAGCTGTCAGATTGTTGCAAAGACCCAACTGGTTCGCTAATGTCTTTCATGGAGAGGAAAATATCATCTTGATAAGTGACTTTAGCATTATACCATAAGAGGAATTTTAACTTCCTCCAAGCAGAAGCGAATTGAAAATTCACAATGGATATTGCACACTTGTCCTTTCTTGTGACCTCACTAACATTATTGTTTATTTGTGGAGTCAACCCTAATTCGTGTGTTGATGTAAACTGGATACTATTAGGATCCTGTGCAATTTTCTCTGCCATCTGAGCCCACAAGCACTCAACTGAACCTTGCCTCACCTGAAGCTCTGTCAGATAGATTTAAAACTTGGATTTCACAAGGAAAGCTTGTCAGCTGCCATCCTACGCTCCCTGGTTTCAGCCTAACAAACACCTCTGAACTTCCACGCAGCCCTGAGCGAGAGGCTAACTGGAATGCTGGCCAGCCATCCTCCAGCTCAATCCAATCTTTACAGGACCAAACATACAGCAAGCTGCCTCTGGATCAGGTCCTGCATCAAGTCCTGCTGTTAAAATGAGCCATCACAACCCCAGAAAGACAGCCCAGACATTCAACTGGCTTTCTGGCTTGGAGTTAAAATTCTCCGTATGTGCTTGACACCTTGATTCTTTCTGAAGTAGCCTCACAATCAATATGAAGACACAAACTGCCTTCTCAGTCAAGGCAATTTAAAATAAAGAATTTAGAATTCCCAACAGTGCAGAAGGAGGCCATTCTGCCCATCAAGCCTACACTGACAATCTGGCATTGTATTCCATCCAAGTCCTATTCTCACAACGACACATATTTACCCCTAACCTACACATCCTTGGACACTAAGGGACAATTTGCATCGGAAGAAATCTGTGCAGACATAAGGGGAATATTCAAACTCTAAACAGACAGTCACCCAAGGCTGGAATTGAACTCTTTGCCCAATCATATGTTTTTCCCCTTGTAACTCCTTCCTTTACTTCCTCCCTTTCCCCTTTAAGTTCTCGAAACATATTCCCTTTCTTACCATCCATCACTCCCTAATTCTACCTGTTTCACCTTGAATTACTCACTCAGCCCCTCTATCATCTCCTCCTTCTTGATCCTTTTAAACATCAGATCCTTAACCCCCCATTTACAATACCCCAGCTTAGAGAAGCAGGAAATTGGCGCCTCTGCCATTATCTCCTGGATCAAAGGTCCTTAGAGGACACCCTGACAGGTATTTATTCCCTGCAAGCCAGGAACATCAGTCTTGTCCAAGAAGAGGTTTTGGGAGCTGTAACTGATGCCACACCCTTTCCACCAGCCACCTGGATCTCTAGAGCAAAGAAGTGACAAATGTCTTAGCACAGACACTGAGAAGGCCTACCATGTGTCCCTCCAAATTCTAATGGAATAGCAGAAGTCCTATTTCCCAGGGCTGGCAATAGGAAGTTCTCTATCCTCACCTGAACAATTTTGATGAATGAGAAGCTATATACATAGCATGGGACACATCAGTCTCCAACCATCCTCAGCAGGATTCACTGTTGATACAATCATGTCCATGGACACTCATACAGTGATCCTGGACCTGAAACCACAAGCCTGCACTCTTAATTAGACAAGTATACATAATACTGGAGAGACTTCTGTGACCGCTGAGCTCCACAATGGCTGGAGTGTATCATCACACCAGGAATAAAGTTAAATTTCATTTGTTTCAGTTAGTGCCCTTTCAGGGCTGTCTCCCTGTCCTTTTTATTTAATGTATTAATTATTGGTTTTATTAAAAAAGCAATATTGAGAAGATTGCTTTTTTTTTAATGAGCCCGCATTGCATACAAATGTATTAAAAAGAGGCTTCTCTGTATAAAAAAGATGTTCCTGATGCTTTCTGTCAATCTGTCACCAGTTTAACTCCGTAATTCCCAGAGATTTGAACTGCACCGAAAAACAATAAGTTATTCGGAGACAATGTGAAAAGTCTTAATCTGAATAGAGTGAGGGTATAGTGAGGAAGCAGTGCATGTAGGAGGGATCATTTGGAATTAATAAAGATTGAGAATAGAGACTTTAAAGAAACATTGAGCTCTGCTAGAGGGTGAATAACAAAAAAAAAAGACAATTTGTGACAGTGTGAGAGATGCTATGATGAGGGTTTATCAGATGATAAGTGTTTTCTTGTGTTCTGCCTGGATATTTTAAAAAAGCCCACTTATAATGGCTGTGAACAATAAAGTTGGATTTCAGGAAAGGTAAGAGGTCTTGAAGGAAAAATGCATATTTGGCAATGAACGGGGTGATTCCCACAAGCAATGTTAGAAAAGGAAATAATGAGAGTAATTCATATGATACAGTATAAGCTAATGGGCAAAATTATCAATACCTGATCAAGGACTAGGATAGAACTGAGGAAATGATAACTATTGGTTAGATTTGAGAGATATGAAGAGGCTGGGTTGTAAACTTTCAACTTTAGCATTTTCAGCTCAGAGTCTGATGTGCTAAGAGTGGTAAGGGTTATTTTTCTCCCCAAAAATAATTAAGGTATGGAGAAGATCAGGAGGTAGTGCTTCAATGAATTGTGATAAAAATGGAGGCTGTGTACACCAGGGACATGTCAATAAAAGATTCTGATGAGTATGGTTTGGAATTGTTGGCTGAGGTAGATGCACAAGTTCATTGGTTTGACAACGTGAGAAAATGGGATAAGGATAATGTCCTAAGAAGATCTTGAGTTAACCACAGCAGCTTAAATTGTTAAATAATACAGTTAAATTAATTGAATGTCCCAAGGTGCTCCACAGGCAAGAGCATAATCAAGCAGCTGAGGGTATCTGCAGTCAGTGAAGGAACCAACAAGAGAGAAAAACATACTTGAGTTCATCCTTACCAATCTGCACGCTCAGATACATCTCTCCATGACATTAACAGTAAGTATGACCACCACACTGTCCTTCTGGAGATGAAGCCTCCACTTCACATTGTTGCATGGCACTATCATTATGCTAAATAGGATAGGCTTTGAACAGATCTAGCGACTCAAGACTGGGCATCCAGTCGCTTTGGGCCATCTTCAGCAGCGGAACGTACTCCAGAACAACTTGCAATCTCATGGCTCGATATATCCCATCACTCAACCATTATGATTAATCCAGAGGATCAACCATGGTTCAATGGACAGAGCAGTAGGGCACGCCAGGAGCAACACCAGGCATACTTAAAATTGAGGTGTCAATCTGGTGAAGTTATCAAACAAGACAATTTGCATGCCAAACAGCCAGTGATAACCAGAACAAAGTGATCCCATAGCCAACAGATCAGATCCAAGCTCTGGAGTCCTGTCACATCCAGTCATGAATGGTGGTGAATTGTAAAACAACTTACTGGAGGAGGAGACTACACAAACATCCCCATCGCCAATGATCGAGGAGTCCGGTGCATCAGTGCAAAAAAAATGAAGCTCAAGTATTTGCAGCAATCTTCAGCCAGAAGTGCCAAGAGGTTGATCCATCTCGGCTTCCTCCAGTGGCGCCCCAGCCTCTCAGATGCCAGTCTCCAGCTAATTCGATTCACTCGCATGATATCAAGAAATGCTTGGAGTCAGTTGATATAGACAATAGGCCCTGATAACATTCCAGCAATAGTACTGTAGATTTGTACTCCAGAACTTGCCACTCCCCAAGCCAACCTCTTCCAGTACAATTACAACACTGGTATCTGCTAATGTGGAAAATTGCCCAGCTATGTCCTAAACACAAAAAGCAGGACAAATCCAACCTAGTCAATTACCACCCAATCAATCTACTCTCAATCATCAGCAAAGTAATGGAAGGAGTCATCAACAGTGCTATCAAGCAGTACCTGCTCAGCAATAACCTGCTCAGTGATGCCCATTTTGAGTTTCACTAGGGTCACTCAGCTCCTAACCTCATTACAGCCTTAGTTTAAACATGGACAAAAGAGTTGAATTCCAGAGGTGAGATGACAGTGACAGCCCTTGACATCAAGGCTGCACTTGACCAAGTGTGGCATCAAGGAGCCCGAGCAAAACTGAAATCAATGGGTTCTGAGGAGCAAATTATTCACTGGTTGGAGTCATACCTGATAGGTAGGAAGATGGTTGTGGAGGGCCAGTCATCTCAACACCAGGACCTCTCTACAGAGTTGCTCAGGATAGTGTCCTGGGCCTAACAATCTTCAGCTGCTTCATCAATGAACTTCCTTCCATCATAAGGGATGTTTATCGATGATTGCACAATGTTCAGCACTATTCACAACTTCTCAGATACTGAAGAAGTCCATGTTCAAATGCAACAAGATCTGGACAATATCCAGGCTTGGCTGACATGTGACAAATAACATTTGTGCCACACAAATACCAGGCAATGACTGTCACCAATAAGAGATGCCACTTGACATTAAATGGAATTGCCATCATTGAATTCCTCCCTCATTTCCCTCCACTCCCCATCAACATCCTTGGGGTACCATTGACCAGAAACTCAACTGGACTTGCCACATAAACACAATGGCTACCAAAGCCTTGGTTCAGATACTAGGAATACAATGGGAAGTAACTCATTTCCTGACTCCCCAAAGCTGGTCCACCATTTACAAGGCATAAGTCAGGAAAATGATGAAATACTCCTCACTTGCCTGGATGGATACAACTCCAACAATTCTCAAGAATCTTGATACCATTCAGGACAAAACAGCCCACTTTTTTGGCATCATATCCACAAACATCCACACCCTCCATTACTGATGCTCAATAGCAGCAGTATATACTATCTACAAGATGCATTTCTGCAATTAACCAAAAATCTTTACTCAGCATCTTCCAAACCCAAAACCACTTCCACCTAGAAGGACAAAGGCAGCAGACACACAGGAACACCACCATCTGCAAGTTCCCATCCAAGACATTCACCATCCTGACTTGGAAATATATTGTTATTTCTTCATTATTGCTGGGTGAAAATCCTGAAATTCCCTCTGTAACAGAATTGCAGGTCAACCCAAAGCATGTCGACTGCAGTGATTTAAGAATGATGTAGAGATGCCGGCGTTGGACTGGGGTAAACTCAGTAAAGTTTTGCAACACCAATTTTAAATCCAACCAATTTATTTGATAGTAAATCCGCGAGCTTTCGACACTATGTTGTGCCTTCGTCAGGCAAATGCAGTGTTCTGATCTGCAGAGGCACTCATATCCACGCAGACAGTTACAGATTGCTGATTAGAATGCGAATCCTTACATCTAACCTGCTGTTCAAGTGTTAAAGTGGCTAACAATGTGTGTGAAGGAAATCCTGAGCATTGGTTAGAGAATTGAGTATTTTCTCCAGACAGCACAGTAAGTGAGGTTTTTTGCTAATCCAGGCAAGTTATGGGGATTACAGATAGTGTGACATGAAGCCAAGATCCCTGTTAAGACCGTCCTCATGTGTGCGGACTTGGCTATCAGTCTCTGCTCAGCAACTCTGCGCTGTCGTGTGGTCATAGAACATAGAACATTGCAGCACAGAACAGGCCCTTCGGCCTTCGATGTTGCGCCGACCAATATAAAAAGCAATGCCCCTCCAAACTAAACCATTCCCTTCTCTTCCATATACTTATCAACTAACCTCTTAAACGCCACCAAACTTGGCGCATCTACAACTGCTGCAGGCAGGGCATTCCACTCCTGAACCAGCCTTTGGGTAAAGAAAAAGAAGACCATTTGGGTCGAAGGACAAATGCCCATGACTGCTGAAGTGTTCGCCCACAGGAAGGGAACTGTTTTGCCTGGTGATTGTTGAGCGACGTTCATTCATCCGCTGTCGTAGTGTCTGCGTGGTCTCCCCAATGTACCATGCTTCGGGACATCCTTTCTTGCAACGTATTAGGTAGACAACGTTGGCCGAGTTGCAAGAGTATGTACCGTGTACCTGGTGAATGGTATCCTCCCGTTTGATTATGTCGTCCATGCCTATGATCTGGCATGTCTTGCAGAGGTTGCTGTGGCAGGGTTGTGTGGTATTGTGGTCACCATTCTCCTGAAAGTTGGGTAGTTTGCTGCGAACAATGATCTGTTTAAGGTTGTGCGGTTTTCTGAAAGCAAGAAGTGGGGGGGTGGGGATGGCCCTAGCGAGATGTTCATCGTCATCGATGACATGTTGAAGACTCCGGAGAAGATGTCGTAGCTTCTCCGCTCCGGGGAAGTACTGGACAACCCTGCCACAGCAACCTCTGCAAGACATGCCAGATCATAGACATGGATGACATAATCAAACGTGAGGATACCATTCACCAGGTACACGGTACATACTCTTGCAACTCGGCCAACGTTGTCTACCTAATACGTTGCAAGAAAGGATGTCCCGAAGCATGGTACATTGGGGAGACCATGCAGACACTACGACAGCGGATGAATGAGCATCGCTCAACAATCACCAGGCAAAACAGTTCCCTTCCTGTGGGCGAACACTTCAGCAGTCATGGGCATTCGGCCTCCGACCTGCGGGTAAATGTTCTTCAAGGGGGCTTTCGTGACACACGACAGCGCAGAGTCGCTGAGCAGAGACTGATAGCCAAGTTCCGCACACATGAGGACGGTCTTAACAGGGATCTTGGCTTCATGACACACTATCTGTAACCCCCGTAACTTGCCTGGGTTAGCAAAAAACCTCACTTACTGTGCTATCTGGAGAAAATACACAATTCTCTAACCAATGCTCAGGATTTCCTTCACACACATTGTTAGCCACTTTAACACTTGAACAGCAGGTTAGATGTAAGGATTCGCATTCTAATCAGCAATCTGTAACTGTCTGTGTGGATATGAGTGCCTCTGCAGATCAGAACACTGCATTTGCCTGACGAAGGCACAACATAGTGTCGAAAGCTCGCGGATTTACTATCAAATAAATTGGTTGGATTTAAAATTGGTGTTGCAAAACTTTACTGTGATTTAAGAAAGCAGCTCACTATCATCTTCTCAAAGGCAACTAGGAATAGGCAATAAATGCTAGCCAGCCAGTAACACCCAGTCACAGGAATGATTTAAAAAAGGGAAATTGACCATGGATTTGAAAGATGCAGCACATTCAAGAGTTTTAGAGAGGAAATGGAGGATGGGCAATAGTTTCCAAGGACAGTATGGTAAAGAATTTTGTTTTGGGAGGAGGGGATGAAGGTGGAAGATTTAAAGGAGATTGGGATATTGCCTGAACGGAGCCAATCATTAATACTAGCTAACCTGGGATTGGGAACCAAGAAGGGAAGTTGAGTAATGAAAGAAAGTCAATTTATTAGACATCAATAACAGATGAGATAGACCAATTTGGGAGGAAATTATATGACCACATACAGAGCTTTGATTTGATGTCATATGTAAGTAACCTATTTATAAATGCTGAGCAAATATAGCCCCCATTTCCATCTGCTTTGCTAAAAATAAAACACCAATACAGTTTATTAATCAGCTTTCTGGCCATTATCTTTCCAAAAGTGAGATAGTGACAATCAATCATCATTGAATCACTCAGGCTTTTTGCAGATCAGTAAGGAACCATCAGAAAAAAGAATCATTGGTGGCAAATCCTACACATATTTCGGAATGTAAAAGAAAATACATGACAGCTAACTCTTTCCGAGGTGTTTCAGGCAACTTTGGAATGGTATTAATAGTAAGACACACATTCAACCAGATGTCAGCTGACAGTGTAACTGATAAAATGTCCCCATAGCTTCGGTTTGTTGGCTCAGCACACTCAAACAGACAGCACAAATTTTCACAGCAGCATCAGTGGTTATTGCCCTTCCAATTTTCACAGCATCAGTGGTTATTGCCCTTCCAGTTTTCACAGTATCAGTGGTTAGTGCCCTTCCAGTTTTCACAGTATCAGTGGTTATTGCCCTTCCAGTTTTCACAGTATCAGTGGTTAGTGCCCTTCCAGTTTTCACAGTATCAGTGGTTATTGCCCTTCCAATTTTCACAGTATCAGTGGTTAATGCCCTTCCTATTTTCACAGCATCAGTGGTTATTGCCCTTCCAATTTTCCAGCATCAGTGGTTATTGCCCTTCCAATTTTCACAGCATCAGTGGTTATTGCCCTTCCTGTTTTCACAGCATCAGTGGTTATTGCCCTTCCTATTTTCACAGCATCAGTGGTTATTGCCCTTCCAATTTTCACAGCATCAGTGGTTATTGCCCTTCCTATTTTCACAGCATCAGTGGTTAGTGCCCTTCCTATTTTCACAGCATCAGTGGTTAGTGCCCTTCCTATTTTCACAGCATCAGTGGTTATTGCCCTTCCTATTTTCACAGCATCAGTGGTTATTGCCCTTCCTATTTTCACAGCATCAGTAGTTAGTGCCCTTCCAATTTCTTGAATAGCAACACATGTGGCGAAATATTCCACACTGCCTGGATTTTCTAGTCCCGCTGCAGTGAACGGAGATTAGGCCGAATGCCAATTCTCTGTCCTCCCTCACAGCAAATGCAGGGGATTGAAAAGACTGAATGTCTGCAAAGGGTGTTAATATAAAAGGGAAAGAGGGAGTGAAATTGACCATAGCAACAGAGCAAATTAAGCTCATAATGAATCAGCAGTATTCCAGTATTTAGTTTCCATTGATTTGGAACATTTGGCTAACATTTTTCATTTCAAACTAAGTAAAACTAAACGCCAGTAGAAAGAAGATCAGACAGTGAGAAATCATCTGACGATTTATTATGAAAATCTTTCACTCTGCTGATAAACACCATTTACATCGCTAAGAATCAGGAAAAAAAGACTGCAACAAATCACATTGATCACTTTTCAGAATTGTTTCAACACTCTCGTTATATGTCATCGCCCTCTGGTGGCCCAAAGTCTGTTCCCATGT
This sequence comes from Sphyrna mokarran, assembly GCA_024679065.1. Taxonomy (NCBI): domain Eukaryota; kingdom Metazoa; phylum Chordata; class Chondrichthyes; order Carcharhiniformes; family Carcharhinidae; genus Sphyrna; species Sphyrna mokarran. Next base: position 46,710,779 of record JAGIQG010000015.1, read on the forward strand.
GGACATGACTATTTTATCTGGCTCATTGTACTGCTTGAGATCCTGGTTACATTAAAGCTTAACATTTTCATCTAAGCACTGCTGTCATTGTTGATCTAGTTTAGGTGCATACCTGAAAGTAAACACCACATACTGGTGTAACGTGAATTCCCTTTATCACCAGCGGGTTAGGTTGATTGGCCATGATAAATTGCCCCTTAGCCTCAGGGGGATTAGTAGGGCAAATGCATGGGGTTAGGGGGATGGGATCTGGGTGGGATTGTTAGCAGTGCTTTCTTCTGTGCTGTAGATTCTATGATTCTATGAAGTAACAAAGAAGAAAATAAATGGAGAAGTGAAATGTTTAGAGCAGAAAGAAGATTCACTGGAACATTGATTTGAAATATCATGAGCTATTTATAGGAGCAAGCAAATTCCTGCCCCGCTAATACTTGTGTTCATTTCGTAATAAATATTTGCTGGAATCTCATTAAGAATACACAAGAATATGCAGTAGAAATATACATCCATACATTTGAGTCAGACTATAACTGTAAGTAACTAACAGAAATGATAACTTCTTTTTTTATTTAGGATCAAAGTGCCACATCAATGGTTACTACACAAAATAAGAGTTCATGACATAGGGGGTAACGTATTAGCATGGATAGAGGATCGTTTAGCTAAATGGAAACAGAGATCAGGCATAAATTGATAACGTTCAGGTTGGCAATGTATGGAGCATCATAGGAATCAGTGTTAAGCCTCAACTATTTACAATCTATGTTAATAATTTTAATGGCAAAATCAAATGTAAAGTTGCCAATTTGCTGATGACATAAATAAATGAAGAAAAGTACATTGTCAAGAGGACATAGGGAGTTTGCAAAGAGATAGAGATAGGTTCAGTGAGTAAAAAATATTTGGCTGATGGAGTATAAGGTAGAGAAATATAAACATGTCCACTTTGGCAGGAAGAATAAAAGAGTAATATATTACTTAAATGGGGAAAGATTGCATAACTCTCAGATATACGGAAGGAATTGGAAGTCCTGTTACATGAATCACAAGGATTTAGTAAGCAGATACAGCAAGTGATTAAAAAGGTAAATGTTGTTGTTTATTGCGAGGGGAATGAAATATAAAAGTAGGGATTTTTTGCTACATTTGGTATTGGTGAGACTACATCCAGAGCACCAATGTGTGAGTTGACCTAAGTAGATCAAATAAGATGGGAGATCATTTAGGGGACAGTGGACATTGCATCATAAGGTTTAGGTTGGCCATGGAAAAGGACAAGGAACGATCCAAAACAAGGATAATTAATTGAGGGAAGCCAACTTCAGTGGGTTGAGAATGCACCTGAGGTGAGTGAGTTGGAATCAAATATTGGTGGAAAAGGCTGAACAATGAGCCACCATCAAAGAGATAGTATTGCAGGCAATCTCAGGTATATTGCCTTGAAGGAGCAAGGTAGGACAAATAGATCCAGAACGCTGTAGCTAACAAGAGAGAGATAGAGGTGAAGCTGAAAAGGAAGAAGTGCATATGACAGATGTCAGGTGGAAAATAGATTAAAGATTAAAGATTAAAGAGCAACACAGCACAGGAAACAGGCCCTTCGGCCCAACGAGCCCGCGCCGCCGTCATAACTATATAGTAGCAAATCCATTATCCTATTATATTATTCCTATATAATAATATATATATTATTCCTAATATGGAAACTTCTCACTATAGGGACAATTTGTTTCCCAATCAGCCTAAGAGCGAATTTTTGGGTTGTGGGAGGAAACCGGAGTGCCCGGAGAAAACCCACGCATCCATGGGGAGAACGCGCAAACTCCCGCAGACACCGGCCCAATTCCAAGTGTCTGCACAGCCACATCGATAGTCTCTGAGCTGTCATGGTGCCCTTCAGATGGTCCACATAAAGCACTCATTTACTACATGAGGTACCAGGCAACCCATGAATCAACATCCAAGAGCTGTACCCGCACCACCTGCCGAATGCATGCTCAAATTATGGACCGAATTACCTGTGGAAAAAGCCATAATTAAACAGTCCTAATATATCCCTCTATCTGCATACTGCTCATGTGGCTGTCCAAGAGACCCTTAAACAGCCCCAGCGTGCCTGCTCCCACCACCTTACTCGGCCGTGCATTCCACACCCCCACTACCCTTTGTGTGAAAAACTGCCCTCTAATATTCGTCCTATACATAGCCCCCCTCACCCTATGGCCATGACCCCTCGCCCTATCCATTTCTAAAGGCGGAAAAAGTTTACCTCCATTTACTCTATCTATACCCCTTATAATCTTATACACCTCTATGAGATCCCCTCTAAGCCGACGTCTTTCAAGGGAAAACACCCCCAGTCTATCTAATCGTTCCTCATAAGACAGTCCTTCCATACCAGGCAGCATCCTGGTAAACCTCCTCTGCACTCTCTCCAAGGACTCCACATTCTTCCGATAGTACGGCGACCAGAACTGGGCGCAGTATTCCAAGTGAGGCCTAACCAAAGTTCTATACAACTGCAACATCAAACTCCTACTCTTGTATTCGATACCCTTTTCTATGAAAGCTAACATACTATACGCCTTCTTTATCACCTTCTCCACCTGTGAGGACACCTTCAGAGACTTGTGAACCTGCACTCCCAAGTCTCTCTGCGTCTCTATGCTCCGTATAGTTTTACCTTTTATCCTATAACTCTTTTCTACATTTTTCCGGCCAAAATGCATCACCTCGCATTTATCCAGATTAAATTCCATTTGCCATCTATCTGCCCAGTCTACCAACCTGTCTATGTCCTGTTGTATTGCCTGACACTGCTATTCTGTACCCGCCAATCCAAGCATCTTGGTGTCATCAGCAAATTTGCTGATCTCACCACCTACCCCTACTTCCAAGTCGTTTATGTAGACCACAAATAGAAGAGGACCTAGTACTGAGCCTTGTGGCACTCCACTAGTGACAGGCTTCCAGCCGGAAAAAGAGCCTTCCCCTACTACCCTCTGTCTCCTCCTCCCGAGCCAGTTCTCGACCCATCTACATACCCGACCCTGTATCCCATGCGCCTTCACCTTCTCTATCAGTCTACCATGAGGAACCTTGTCAAACGCCTTACTGAAATCCATGTATACGACATCAACAGCCTGTCCTTCATCAACTGTTTTTGTCACTTCTTCAAAAAATTCCACCAGATTCGTAAGACAAGACTTCCCCTTGACGAAGCCATGCTGCGTATCCCTGATCAGATTGCAGCGCTCCAGATGCTCATACATCCTGTCCCTAAGGATCCTCTCCATTAGCTTACCTATAACTGAAGTCAAGCTCACCGGCCTATAGTTCCCTGGGTGATGCCTCTGACCTTTTTTAAACAATGGTACTACGTTTGCTATCCTCCAATCCTCTGGGACCTCACCTGTGTCCAAGGAAGAGACAAAGATTTGCGTCAGAGGCCCAGCCAAGTCTTCCCTCAATTCCCTTAGCAGCCTGGAGTAAATGCCATCAGGCCCCGGAGCTTTATATGTCTTTAAGCTGCCTAACAGCTCCAACACCTCTTTCCTTGTAATCCTTATTTCCCTCAACCGATCCTCAACTTTGTCAACATCAGGCACAGACATCTGTCCAGTCTCCTGCGTGAATACCGACGCAAAGTATTCCTTCAGGATCTCCCCCATTTCCTCAGGATCTAAGCATAGATCCCCTCCTCTGTCCCTAAGAGGTCCAATCTTGCCTCTAACCATCCTTTTGCTCCTTACATAGGTGTAAAATGCCTTTGGATTTTCCTTAATCCTACCTGCCAGAGCCACCTCGTGGCCCCTTTTTGCCCTTCTAACACCCCTTTTAAGATCCCGTCTACACTCTCTATAAGCTTCCAGCGCTGTCTCAGTCCCCAGTTGCCTAGATCTAATGTAAGCCTCTCGCTTCTTCCTGATCAAGTCCTCTATATCCCTGGTAAGCCACGGTTCTCTAATCCTACCTTTCCCATCCTTCCTCCTTGCCGGCACGTATCTTTCCTGCAGAGAGTTTAGGTTTCCCTTGAAAGACTCCCACATGTACCTCGTCGACCTGCCCTCAAAAAGCTTATCCCAATCCGTATCTTTAAGATCTTGCCTAATCTGGCCGTATCTAGCCCTCCCCCAGTTTAATACCCTCCCTTTTGGGCCAGTCTCATCCTTTTCCATTAATATCCTAAAGCAGACAGAGTTGTGATCACTATTTGACACCTGCTCTCCTACCTCGACGTCAACCACCTGGCCTGGCTCATTTCCCAGAACCAAATCCAGTATAGCCCCATCTCTAGTCGGGCCATCCACATACTGCTCCAAGGCCCCTTCCAAAACACACTGTACAAATTCCTCCCCATCCACTCCTACAGCCCTGGGCACACTCCAATCTACTCCAGGAAAATTGAAATCTCCCACTACTACTACCCTATTTTTCCTACACTTATCTAAAATGTCCATGCATATCCCTTCTTCCACGGCCCGCGGGCTGTTGGGCGGTCTGTAGTAAACACCCAACAGAGTAACCACTCCCTTCCTATTCCTCAACTCCACCCATAGAGACTCAATTTCTAAATCATCCATACCTCCCTCCCTCTGCAGTGCTATGATGTTGTCCTTAACTAATAAAGCCACTCCCCCGCCTCTCCTCACACCAACTCTGTCACGCCTAAAACACTTATACCCTGGAATATTCAATTGCCAGTCTTGCCCCTCCTTCAACCACTTCTCGGTCACCGCCACCACTTCTAAACTCCTCGTGAACATTATTGCCTTCAGTTCATCTGTTTTGCCAGTCACACTCCTCGCATTAAAACACATGCACTGAATACCCTCAGCTCTCGGATATTCCTTTCTACCTTCTGGTGTTACCCTATCATCCCTCTCTCTCCCACTCCCAGTTCCCTCTCTCTCCCCACCCTCCCTCCCTATTAGTTTAAACACTTCTGAAACACTCCAGCTAACCTCCCCGCTAAAATATGTGTTCCCCTCCCAGTCAACTGCTCCCTATCCCTCTTGAATAGGTGACCCTCCCTCCTGAAGACCTCCCAATGATCGATGATATAATGGAGAATCAGGCTGGAAGTAGAAGGACTGGAAGAGAGAAGAAAAGCAAAGAGGGAGCATGAAAAGAGACTGGCATCAAACAGAAAAGAGAACCCCAAGGTCTTTTATAAGCAGGTAAATAATAAAAGGATGGTAAAATAAAGACTAGGACTGATTTGGGATATGAAAAGGAGACTTGCATGTGAAGATAAAGGAAATAGTGAAAATATTAAATGAGTGCTTTGCATCTGTCTATGCAAAGGAGGAGGATGCTACCCAGGCTGATTCAGGTTCCAGGCATAAATTGGTAACATTCAGATTGGCAATGTATGGAGCATCACAGGGATCAATGTTAAAGCTTCAACTGTTTACAATCCATGTTAATAACTTTGATGGCAGAATAAAATGTAAATTTGCTCAATTTGTTGATGACAGAGGGGGCAATTGATATATACAAGGAATTTGTAACTGAGAAGGAAGGGATATTAGAAAGGCTATATTTAGTTAAAATTGATAAGGCACAAGGACCAGATGAGATGCACCCAAGGATATTGAGAGAGCTGCCACTACAGATTTCAGAGGCACTGGTGCTAATCATCCAGTCTTCTTTAGACACAGGAGTGGAGTTGGAGGACAGGAGAGCTGCAAGTGTTACGTCCTGACTTAGAAATATATCGCCATTGTTTCACTGCCGCTGCATCAAAATTCTGGCGCCTCCTCCCTAACAGCACCGTGGATGTACCTATACCATAGGGATTGCAGCAGTACAAGATAGCAACTCAACATTGCCTTTCCAAACTATCTTTATCCAAAATTTCAATGCATAGAAATAAGAATGAACTCTCCATTTGTTGTTCATTCCTTTAGTGTCTGTCTTAATGGATGTTGTTGCCTGTCCTAGTATTCCTGTGCAATTCTACAGCAGCAGCTATAGGCTACACAATTTTTCACCAGGGGAATAGCTCTGGCTTAGAAAGCCCAATTTCAGACCACTGTGCATTAGTGGAATTAGTTTGGGCTTTGCAGATTGACAAGCAAACTGCGAGGGAACACGTGAAGTGGCAGTGGTGGAAATATGAATGGCGTCATCTTGAGGGAGGACAGCAGTTTAACAGTCAGTGGAATCTCTCCCTTGCCGTGGCATAGCACCTAGCAATTTTCATCATCTGAGTCTGCCTGGCACAAGGGATTGATCCTGTGAGCCCACTGAACTTCCATTACAACATTGAAATGAGGGGAGGAATTGGCCTGTGCTGCATTGCAGCTGAGTCACCGGCGTTACATCATGGTTGGGCCTACAATGTAAGGCCCACAACCCCCATGCTAGGTAAGATGGGATGTTTCAGCCTGTTTCCCTGTGCATCTTGTCACTGCTCTCACTAATGGCAGATACAGCAGCTCATTTGCAGGAAGCAGATACGGCAGCTCCATCGCAGGAAGCAGTTATGGCAGCTCCATCGCAGGAAGCAGATACGGCAGCTCCATCGCAGGAAGCAGATACGGCAGCTCTATCGCAGGAAGCAGATACGGCAGCTTCATCGCAGGAAGCAGATACTGCAGCTCCATCGCAGGAAGCAGATACAGCAGTTCCATCGCAGGAAGCAGATACGGCACTATCGCAGGAAGCAGATACGGCAGCTCCATCGCAGGAAGCAGATACGGCAGCTCCATCGCAGGAAGCAGTTACAGAGCTCCATCGCAGGAAGCAGATACGGCAGCTCCATCGCAGGAAGCCGATACGGCAGCTCCATCGCAGGAAGCCAATACGGCAGCTCCATTGCAGGAAGCAGATATAGCAGCTCCATCGCAGGAAGCAGATACAGCAGCTCCATCGCAGGAAGCAGATACAGCAGCTCCATCGCAGGAAGCAGATACAGCAGCTCCATCGCAGGAAGCTTCATGATGTGAAACGCCCTTTCCCCTGTATGACTAAGGCGATGAAGGTAGAGGCTTGTCAGGTGTCCGTTCTGCTCTAGTCCTTTCTATTGATTATTTGTCATAGTTGAATAGCTGGGAATGTGTGGAGGCAACAAGAAATAGTCTGAGACTGGTATTATTGGAAGGTGCATGAGGTGGATGCATTGAATCAATTTCAAGCCTGATTCCTGACTACAAGGGATTATGAATGGTTAAGTCATGTGGTGTGGTGCATTGAGTAGCATGAATGGTTGGTTATGGATAGGTGTCATGTGAAGATGTATTCACTGACTTCAACCACCAATGTCTAGTCATTGAGCTTCTTCTGCCATTGCTGCCAGATTCTTAGGGAAAGTGGCCTTGCATTGACTTCCCTAGCAAATAATTCCCATTCCCTTTGCAGGGTGATCCTTCATTGCCTCCTTACACTGCCCCTTCCACCCCTCAAAACATGGCCTCTCTCTTCTTGTCCCTCTTCATGATGAAGGCCTCCAACATTGTATTAATGGGCACCTTGATGTCCAACTTGTTTTTTTTGAACTGGAGACAATTACAATTCTGACAGCAGCAGTATCTTTTCTGACCTTTAAGAGGGGCAGGCTTTCTCTTGGAGCTGGAGGCTAACTGGAACATGTGCTCACCATGCATGCTATTAGGCTCCTTATTGAGCACGCAGTCAACCAGAAACAGTGATTATGCTTGGCTGCATACTGCAATTAGGCAAATGAGGAGGCAACATGAAGGTTTCTCATTGCCTGCTTCAAAGAGACAGGTGTGGGCTGATAGCAAACCACAAACTCCACACCTGAAATTGGGTGCAGACACAGATCTGGGTGCAGTTCCAGATCTACTGAAATTAGGAATCTGTACTTTATGCTGTAAAAATGATATGTCAATAAATTTAGGTATTTTTTCATGGGAACATTAATTTTCCAGGGCAGGTTAGGTTGATTGGCCATGCTAAATTGCCCCTTTGTTTTAAGATGTATAGGTTAACAGGGAAATGTGTGGGGTTGCAGAAATAGGGTCTACACGGGATGCTCCTCAGACAGTCGGTGCAAACTCGATAGGTTAAATGGCCTGCTTCTGCACTGTAGTCTTTCTGTGGTTTCTAGAAGTATGTTCTAAGCTCTTTAACTATCCCCTCCTTTGAACAAAAAGTAATTAACCTGTCTATTTGATTCTTTTTTTCTTATTAAACATTGCACGTCCCACTTATTTACAGTTAACTAAAAAAATCCTTCTGTCAGCATTCTTTTAAAGCATTCAAATGTTTAGAAGTGGTGTGTGGGTTGGATACAGAATATATCACATCACATTAATCATTAAAGTATTACATTGCAGTAGAAACTATACTGATTAAAGTAACTATACCATCAAAAATAGCAAGCAGATCACTCACTTTATGTATGTGCCAAGGCGTCAGTTTCCACTGCAAAGTCCATTAATGTGCATTCTTTTTTCCCTCAACTGCAAAAACACAGGCAAAGGTACTTATATACTGTTGCTATGGTGATGTCACCTCCAGTTTTGCAGCCTTAATCATGTGTGAAACACTCATACTATAATTTGCTGCAATGAAGATCAAGGTCTTGAGTTCCTTTGTGGCCATAGCCCAGAATTTCCACCCTAAATTGTACCAGCAGGTGTGCCCATTTTGCCAAAGTCAAATTATGCCCAATTATCCTCCCAATCTCATTAGAATACACTCAAACTGAAAAGGCACAAATTGACATAAACCAGCTGAAATAATCTGAGCTCAAGGAAACATCAATCCCACACCAGTCTTGAAATTAAAAGTTTTAACTCATTTAATCATCATCTGTGCACAATATATTGAAGAATATGCCATCAGGGATTGCTCCTTAACGTAACTTGTACTTAAGCTCTAAACAATAGACCAAAATGATTACAGAGCAGATCTCAACATTTATTCTTGTTGTTAAAAAAAAATCACTACAAAGAACTGCAAATAAAACAGACTTTGTTCCCCCTTACACTTGGACATATGCTTGCAATGTTGAAGGCTTTCTTGAAAATCCAAAAATATGAGTAAATTATTTTGGAGGATGCAAATCTAAGAAAAATGAATTACTCTGGTTTGACATTCTGAAAGCAAAATTAACTTAGCCAAAACTAAAAGTTTTACTGTGTTCCATTTGGCCAGCATGAGAGCAAGTTATTCTGTGAAGTATAATGGTAACAAACAAGTGAATTAATCAAGAAACTTGACTAAATTTACCAGCATGCCTTGGGAGGTTGAGAACTGTGTTAATAAGAAATCTTTGCCTAAAAACTCACTGATAGAAAACATTCTCAGAACTGAAGGTATCATTATATTCTAAGCAATTATTAATCAAACCAGTTAATATCAGTCTGAAAGTGGACAATGGTACTATATCTATGTTTGAAGTTAGGGAATAAGCCTTGCAAAGTCCATAAAATGAAACATAAATTATCACATCTCGAAGCCTGATAAAAGGAGCTAGGGCTGAAACAAATTGAAAAGAAGGCCAATTCAGTTAACTAAAATGAAAAGGAAAAAGAGAACATTCCCACTGTAGTCAGACAATAACACAGAATTGTTTAACAGAGTGTTTCAAGTTTTAATTTACTTGAAGGCTGCAGAAACTAATACAAGCTGACATTGATTGATGATGTCTAGGCTTGTCTGCTTTTGAAATGCTCAGAAGTTAACTCCACAAACTGCTGTGTTGTTTTTTTTCTGTGCTCTTGCTGTTAGTTTAACTCTTTTTTTTAAATAAAAAAATCACTAAACAGCAACTTGTACAAAGTCAGTGATTTGACGGGCTCTTGATTGCTTAATTACAGCATCCGATTGGCCCTGAAAGTGTGAAGACGGCAAAGAAGAAAAGGAGAGTGTTTTTGTACTATGTGTATGCTAATAATCTGAAGCCATTCACAGCATCAAAGGTGATGGAGGTTTACTGCAAGAAGTTTAAGAATGTGCACAATGTCAGAGTGGATTCCAACTCCATGGTTTAAACAAACGTCTCAACATACTATGGGAGAGTGCAGGACAGTGAGACCTTGTCAATGTAAAGATTCTTTCCACTGTTGAAAAATATCTATCAAAATTGTTGTTAAAGGAATCTTGTTGTTGCTGTCTTTAAAAATGGAGTACTGGGATGACAGTAAAAATACATGTAGAAGCGGTCTCAAGTCACCAGTGACTTAAAGAGAAATGGTGGGTGGGATTTTATGGCCTCACTCATGCCGAAACAATAAAATCCCACCCAAGATCAACAGACATTTCCATTGTCTGCCTTTCACCCACCCCAATTCACACGGCAGGGGAGGAGGTAAAATTCTAGCTGGTGGGTCAATTAAGATCCATGGGGCCTTGCAATGAAGAAAATGAATCTTAGACAAGAAGATTCCCTTCAGAATAGTCTAGTTTGTGGTCTCCAAAATTAGGCTATCCAAAGAAGATTGCTGACTGAACATGTTTTTATTTAAAGACAACAGTAGAAATTGCAGTGTCGATGGGATTAGTTGCTAAAGAGGCTTCGCAGCTGATGTGGTTTGAAGGACATACATGGAAGAGATTATGCTGCTAAATTGATACATCATGGTCAATCAGTGGTATTTTTTCCAGCTCTATTGGAAGGTCATGTTTGAAGAAGATGAAACTTAATTGGAGTGCTGTCAACAGATTGTTCAATACCATAACAGACCTGGTATTGTATTGGTCTTCTGGATAAATACAAGAATGTATCCAAAAAGACACTCGACTCAATGAAGGGAGTTCAAGTGAAACTCAAGGTTAAGTCTAAAAGTCAACCAAATGTCTCAAAGCAAGAATGGTGTCATATGCAATTCATCCCAAGGTTGAAGAAGAATTAAGAATTAATACTGGTGTATTAGAACTAGTTACAATGAGTGACAGGGTTATCCCCGTCTCACCTGTCATGAAACCAAATGGCTGATTTTGTATTAGTGGTGATTTTAAAACAATCAATCCAGTGATAGTCTGATCGATATATCCACTTCCTTTATTGGGCGATTTATTTGCTAGGTTATCAGGTGGGCAGAAATTCTACAAGGTTGATTTTTCATAAGCTTACTTACAAATGAATCTAGCTGCTGAATCACAACTATTGCCTACTATCATTACTCATAAAGGTCTTTTTTATTATAAAATATTGCCTTTTGGAATAACATCTGCACCAGCCCTATTCTAAAAATGGATGAATCAGATTTTAAGTGATCTCTCTGGTGTACAATGTTACCTGGATAATATTCTAATTACAGGATCTAGAAAACAAGAGCAACATTGAAACATCTTGAAGCGCGTGGTCTGCATATCAAGAAAGAAAAGTTTGACTTTTTCCAAAACGTCATTCTGGTTTTTGGGTCATGCTATTGACAATAAATACCTACATAAAACCTCAAAACATGGACACTATTTTAGAAGCATCACGGGAATAATTTTCCCTGGCCACTGTGCTGGTCCAGTAGTCTAGTAGGCTAGAAGATTTTAGCAGGAGTCCAAAAACAGGAATTGCAATTGGCATCTGGCTGATAGCAAATTTCCCAGAACATTATTTATGATGTGATCAGTCTTGCACTGGGGAACAAGAGGAGGCTGATTTAAATATTCATACTATTATTTCTATCTAGTTAGTGAACTTGGAACTGTATCATCTGGGCTCACTTATATTTCCAGTCCCACCAGTGGAGGCCCAAATCATCAGGGATCACGTATGGTCTCCAGCAATCAGAGTTGCTGATTGCTATGTTTCACTTTATGGAGAAGGAACAGTAGTTTCATATACTATCGGGACAACATCACCTAAAACATTCTAAGTGCTCAAAGAGTATGAAAATGGGAGAGAATCACATCGCATTTTTGGTCTAGTTAAAAATCCAATCTTCATAGAATTATAGAATCCCTACAGTGCAGAAGGAAGCCATTCAGCCCAGCAAGCCTGCACCAACCACAATCTCACTAATCCCATCTTTTCCTACAACCCCAAGTATTTATCCTGAAAACCCCCCAGCACTAACTATCAATTTAGCATGGCCAATCAACTTAACCCACACATCTTCGGAAGAAACCAAAGTATCCAAAGACATAGGAGAATGTACAAATTCCACACAGGCAGTGACCCGAACCCAGAATTGAACTTGAGTCACTGTGAGTCAGCAGTGCTAATGACTGTGCTACTATGTCACCCGTGATACACTCTTACAACACTCAGAGCAAGAACAACAAAGAACAAACAACAACACAGCATGGGAAACAGGCCCTTTGGGCCAACAAGCCCACGTCGCCATTTTAACATTGTGAGTGCCCTCCTCTACCTATGATCTTTGTCTATGCCTATTGGGGAAGATTGAGAGAAGACTAATTTAGGGACGATTTGTTACACCAATCCGCCTAAGAGCATGATTTTGGGGTGTAGGAGGAAACCAGACCACCCGGAGAAAACTCACGCAATCACGGGGAGAATGTGCAAACTCCCATAGACACTGGCCCAAATCCATGTATCTGCACAGCAAACAAGTGATAGTCACTGAGCTGTCATGTTGCCCGTCAGATGGTCCAGTTTAAGCGTACATTAACGACGTGAAGCACTAAGCAACATGCAAGAGCAGCCCTTGCACGACCCACCACGTATATGCTCCTTGTTGGACAACAAGGCGGATCGAATCACCTGTGAAGTAAAAGAAAAGATATCAATAAATATGCACAACTTGGACATACATACACGGAATCCCAGAAGCTCAGAAGTAAAACAAGTGAGCCATGAAATATGTTGGAAGGTCCGTAGAAATCAATTGATTCCCAGGGACGTCCCAAGGCTCGTGATCTTTATTTAGAACAGTCTCTAGTATCCCTCCATTTCTAGTCCGCTCATGTGCCTATCTAAGTAAACTTTAAACAACTCTAACATGCCTGCCTCCACCACCCTACTTGGCAGTGCATTCCAGGCCCTCACCACTCTCTGTGAAAAACCTCCCTCTAACATCTGAATTAAACCTCGCCCCCTCACTCTAAGCCCATCGCCCCTCATAATTTTTGTATCCAATCTAGGAAAAAGCTTACCTCTGTTCACTCTATCTATATCCTTCATAATCTTATACACCTCTATTAGATCTCCCCTCATTCTCTGCCTTTCTAAGAGAACAGCCCCAATTTGCTCAATCTCTCCTCATAGCTCCATCCTTCCATACCAGGCAGCATCCTGGTAAACCTCCTCGGCACTCTCTCTAGAGTCTCCACGTCCTTCCGGTAGTAAGACTACCAGAACTGGACACATTATTCCAAATGCGGTCAAACAAATGTCCTATACAACTGCAACATTAGACGCCAGTTTTTATACTCTATACCCTCATAAAGGCAAGCATACTATAGGCCTTCTTTGCCACCTTCTCCACCTGTACTGCCACCTTCAAGGACTTGTGTACTTGCACCCCCAGGTCCTTCTGCATTTCTATACAGACCTACCATTTATCGTGTAACTCCCCCCTACGTTATTTCTTCCAAAATGCATCACCTCGCATTTATCTGGATTAAATTCCATCTGCCATTTCTCTGCCCAATATACCAGCTTATCTATATCCTGTTGTATTGCCTGATACTGCTCCTTACTATTAGCAAGTCCAGCCATCTTTGTGTCATCTGCAAACTTGCTGATCACACCACGTACTCCCTCTTCCAAGTCATTTATGTATATTACAAATAGCAAAGGTCCCAGTACTGAGCCCATGGCATACCACTAGTTACAGACCTCCAGAAAAAGACACTTCCACTACTACTCTCTGTCTCCTGTTACCAAACCAGTTCTTAATCCATCTAGACACCTGTCCTTGTATCCCATGAGCCTTAACCTTTCCCACCAACCCACCATGAGGGACTTTGTCAAACGCCTTACTGAAATTGACGTAGATGACATCCACGGCTCATCCTTCATTGACAGTTTTTGTCACCTCCTCAAAAAATTCTACCAGATTCATAAGGCAGGACCAAGCCTTAACAAAGCCATGCTGCCTATCACTAATCAAATTGCCATTCGCTAAATACGTATACATCCTATCTCTAAGAATCCTTTCCAACAACTTCCCTACCACTGATGTCAAACTCACCAGCTTATCATTAACCGGGTTATCACTACTACTTTTTAAACAATGGTACACTATCCTCCAGCCCTCTGGGACCTCACCTGTACAGAAAGAAGAAACAAAGATATGCCTCAAAAAAAGTATTGTTAACCCTTGTTTCCTGCCAGTAAAGAGGGGCAGGGCCTAAGCTCACCAAAAGCTGGCAGCTCAGAGCAGAGAGTGCAATTCTGCATGCGCAGATCTCTCTGTTCTGTATGACAGAGAGATTTGTCATTGCCTCCCCCTCCCTCCACTACACTCTGTGGCCTCCGGAACCAATCCCTGCACCTCGCACCCCTCACCCATGGTTCAGCTGATTCTGCCCCTGTCCACACAGGCCTACTGATCAGTCCCCTGTCCCCACCTGGCCAATCGTTCTTCTCCCATCCCCCTTCTTGGTTGATTACCAGTTTCGGAGGGTGCAGCATTCACCCCACCTTCCTCCCCTCTCTCTCCACTCCACCCCCTAAATTGGTGTCAGAACGCACGATGTCTCCTCCTGTCCACTTCCCCTTCAGGTCCTGCTCCTTCCCGGTAGGCCCCATTTCCTTAGGCCCTGCCCCCTTGGCACTGCCTGATGCCCAGTGGACATTGCCAGTGTACCAGACTGTCAGTGTCAAGGTGCCCGGTGGGCAGTTGCAGGGTGCCAAGCTGGCACTGCCCAAGGAACAATTCCTGCCCTGACTTTTCCCAAGCAGTCTCAATGGCCTCCAGGCCTTCTGTTGAGGCATCATGAGAGGTCCCCATTCACCAGCGAGGCCGCTGAGGCAAGTGAGCCTGTACAATTCCATCCCAGGCTCCCTAATAATATTTAAAGTAGAATTTAAATATTAAGATCAGCCTTGTGCTTTTTTCACAAGTGAGACTGAACTCACCAGATATCCAGTGCTTGTAAAATTGCGAAGGACAAGAAATTGGGTGAGAACCTGATTTTTTTGCCTCTTTCATAATCTTACTGACTCACCCTTTAAATATATTGGCAGGTCTGTAGGTAAGATCAGCCCCTATGCCACCAGAACGATCAATATCTCGGAATTTAACTATTCTCAGCTAGAAAAAGAAATATAATTTTTGGTGTATAAAAGTTTCATTGTTATTTATATGGTCATCATTTTACATTAGTGGCTAATTATCGACCCTTAGTTATATTTTTGAGCCACATATGGAATATTTTACCATTTTAACATTTAAGAAAAACTTGGACGGGTACATGGACAAGAGGGGTGTGGAAGGATATGATCCAGGTGCAGGTCAGTGGGACTAGGCTGAAAAATGGTTTGGCACCGTCAAGAAGGACCGAGAGGCCTGTTTCTGCGCTGTAGTGTTCTATGGTTCTAATACTGTCATTAACTACTAGTCGTTTGCAAAGACGGTCACTCATTTTATCTGTACACTCATGTGATATAAGTATCATTAATCAGAGTGCCATGCTAATGGTTATGCATTATCACATTTACGTCTACCTATTGAGCAGATATCACCAACTAGTTTTGCTAATATTCTTTACTTTTTGCTAGTAGTTCATTTGCTAGTGACAGTTTCTCATGTCCAGAGACATATCAGAAATTAGCCATTGGTGGGAAAGGGGATGGATATGGCATTGAAAGGAAAAATAACAGCATCCACATTGCATGGATGGGATTTTACAATCTTGCTCATCCCAAAACCGTAAAATCCTGCCCAGGTCAATGGATCTTTCCATGGTCTGCCCTTTACCCGCTCCAATTCTGATGGCGGGTGGGATGATAAAATTCCAGCCCATATGTGTCAATAAAGTTTGAATTGACCGTTCAAGGTGGGTTTCCATTATGGAGAATCCAAGTGATCATTCCTCGTAGTCTGCACGGAAGAGTTCTCCAACAGGTTGCACCCGAGTGAAATGCTCTTTCGGAGAGTCTATGCAGACTTGATGGGCCGAATGGCCTCCTTCTGCATTGTAAGGATTCTATGGATTCCACCCAGAGTCTTATTTTAGCCACAACTAATACTTACACAATCTGACCTTTTTAATTCAAAACTTTAATTCATACATAATTCAATTTCTTAATCATACAATACTCAAAAGTCTTTACCCCAGTTCTATTCCGGTTGTTGAATTTGAAATATTGGCTATTTCAAATATTTTAGCACACAATACAACTCTGGATTAATCAGGGGTACACTGAAATTAATAATCCTTGTTGCAAATATAGTTCCATATTACCTTATTTATTTTTAATTGTTTTTATATTTATATATAAATTATTTAAAGGCACTCCTTGGCACAGTTCTTCTTGGCTTTCTCACACCTCCTTCCTTACTGACACTCATCTTAATCTGCTCTATATTTCCTATTCTAAACATGTCCACTGCACTGTTCAATTCAGTTCCTTCTATTTCCTCCATTTAAATAGAGGAATTATAGATAGTGAGGCTTATATTATACTTATCGTACATACAACTGCATTAGAGAGATCAATCCAAATATCATCTTCAATAATTTCCAAGACTTTTGCTGGCCAATATCACTGAGGAATATCAACTAAAGAAAGTTGACACAGAATTTTAGCCAAATAAAGATATGAGTGATAAATTTACAATAGATTAGAGCCATAATAATGCTCCCTAGTTATTGAGAAGTAGAAGAAAGTTACATATTTCTGCTTCTAGCAGTTGGGCAGTACAATGGTACAGTTGTTAACACTGCTGCCTCACAGCACTGGGGAACCGAGTTTGAATTCTGGCTTGGGTGACTGATTTTGCAGAGTCTGCATGTTCTCCCCGTGTCTGCGTACCCTTTGGGTGCTCCAGTTTCCTTCCACAGTCCAAAAGATGTGCTGCTCAGGTGCATTGACCATACTGAATTCTCCCTCAGTGTACCCAAACAGATGCAGGGTGTGGTGGTTGGGGAATTTTCACAATAACTTCATTACAGTGTTAATGTAATGCCTACTTGTGACACTAATAAATAAATTTACATAATTGTTCCTGTTTTATTTGTGGAAACTCTGATTCATCCAAAGTTTCTATGGCAGATTGGGAGGAGAATAATTTTTCCCTGACTGCCAACAAATTTCCTCAACTGAATGAGATAATGAGCATATTCCAAGATAATGTGCGTATTTATGCAAAGGAATGTATGTTTAACTAATAGGGAGGTAGACAATATCCTGTAATTCTAGCATTTTGCATAAATTAGTTTACAAATGTGTTCATCTAAACTTAAGACTGAAACAATTAATGTTGTTGTGTGCGTTTTCTGATTTCCAGCTGTGTTTGCAGTCAGGTTTAAATTTATGCTAATTATTCCTTTATTGTTGTCAAAAAAAAGCCAATTCAAATGACAAATAATATAATTTTACTTAATTAGATATCACCATGGGTTTCATAAGCTAGTGAGTAAATAAATCTACAAATCTACAAATGAACTAAATTATTAAGATTTTTAAAAACAAGTTTCTGAATTACCTGGAACTACCTTCTGTCGCGGTGTTATGCACAATCTTTAATATTGCAAATAATATAATATTTATGCAAGCAATTATTATGTATATGAGTTATTACTCATTGCAAAGTGTGGCTCTGAAGTTCACAGCAAACTTGTATATGTGGTAATTATTTCCGTTTACGTGGTAATTATTTCTGTTTTAGAGAAAAATATGTTCCTGCAAAATGCAAACATTGCATGCAAACATAACACAAGGGAGCCTTAATTACACAAAGGGGTGATAGGTGTCTGGAATTAGCTGCCCAAGATGCTGGTAGCACCTAAATCTGTACCTTAGGTGATGCAAGCTACAGGGCTATGGGCTAGATGCAGAAAGGTGGGATTAGAAAGGACACTTGGGTATCTATGGCCAGCCTGGACAAGATGGGCCAAATGGCCTCTCTCTGTGCTGTAACATTTCTATGGTTGTTACATTGATCATTATTGTTTTACCTATTAGCCTCTCACTTTTATTTGTAACTCAGTTAAGCTCATGTTAGGCATATCGGTGACGAGTGGTGTGCCTCAGGGGTCTGTTTTGGGGCCCCTGCTGTTTGTAATTTTTATAAATGATCTGGATGAGGGTATTGAGGGATGGATCAGTAAATTTGCAGATGATACTAAAGTTGGTGGTGTGGTAGATAGTGAAGAGGGGTGTTTTAGTTTACAGAGTGACTTGGACAAGTTGCAGAGCTGGGCCGAGAGGTGGCAAATGGAGTTTAATGTGGAAAAGTGTGAGGTAATGCACTTTGGCAGGAACAATAAATGTGTAGAGTATAGGGCTAATGGTAGGGCTCTTAATAGTGTTGAGGAACAGAAGGATCTTGGTGTATGTGTCAATAGATCCTGAAAGTAGGCAGTCAAGTGGATAAAGTTGTTAAGAAGGCATATGGAGTCTTAGCTTTTATTGGTAGGGGGATTGAATTTAGGAGCCGCAGCATCATGTTGCAACTGTACAAAACTCTAGTGCGGCCGCACTTGGAGTATTGTGTGCAGTTCTGGTCCCCACATTATAAGAAAGATGTGGAGGCATTGGAGAGGGTACAGAGGAGGTTTACCAGGATGTTGCCTGGTATGGAGGGCAGGTCCTATGAAGAGAGGCTGAAGGATTTGAGGTTGTTTTCGTTAGAAAGGAGGCGGCTAAGAGGGGACCTTATCGAAACATATAAGATGATTAGAGGTTTAGATAGGGTGGACAGTGATAGCCTTTTTCCTAGGATGGAGAAAGCTAGCACGAGGGGACACAGCTTTAAATTAAGGGGTATGAGTTATAGGACGGATATCAGAGGTAGGTTCTTTACTCAAAGAGTGATTAGGGAGTGGAATGCCCTGCCTGCAGCTGTTGTAGATGCGCCAAGTTTGGTGGCGTTTAAGAGGTTAGTTGATAAGTATATGGATGAGAAGGGAATGGTTTAGTTAGGAGGGGCATTGCTTTTTATTTTGGTCGGCACAACATCGAAGGCCGAAGGGCCTGTTCTGTGCTGTATTGTTCTATATTTCAAGATTCTACAATGAATTTGGGTGGAACACACATATAGAAACACTAAATCAGAAAAATAATCCTCAAGAGGATTTTGCCGAGCAATGATTTTGGGCAGGATTTTCCAGCTCCTCACCTCCGGCGCATTTTCCATCACTGAAAATGGCCCCGCCATTAGCTGGCAACAAGATGTTCCAATCCTGCAGGTGTCAATGGGGGTTTTGCATGCCTCTGAGGAACACACTGCCATTGAGGGACACACTGTGGGGGAGCGGTCACCATCCGCAGGATCAGAAGATCCTACTGACAGGAGGAAAATTTCATCTTTTAAAATTGTGACAAAAGTAGCTAAATGGCACGCTCACAAATTAATTAAAATATTCTTTCTTTACCCAAGGATATTTAATCATCATTCATATTTAACAACTCACAATGAATAAAGTGAAATGCATTCCTGCTCAGTGATTCTACATAAACATTCTTAAACCCCACCAGAAAGTTTCACTGAGTTAAACTTTACCGGCCTAGCCATTGCAAAGACATTCTATTAAGAGCTACTTTGGATGAGATCTATTTTTATGCTGTCTAATTCTACATTGAACACTGGAAGCTAGGAGCAGTAAGGCTTGCCACATCTGTGTTTATGTTGTAATAAAGCAATAAATATTTGATTCAAAAGGTACAGGAAGGGCACATTTTTCTTCTTGGTCAAACGTAATTTATTCTTCTGAAAATATAGTGATTTTTTTTCTACACTGCTACTTGCAGAAATCCCAATGTTTATATGCTAGGGTTTTAACATGTTGATGTGTTTCCAGAATGGATTATGCTCAAAGCACACATCTGAATCCCTCAAAAGACTTCATATTCAAACAAATCATGTTGGTATTTTGTTAAATCAAAATATATTGGTTGCACTGCATGAGCCAGTAATTGTAAAATAGTTGTATTCTTTATGTTAATTCACCATTATATTGTCAACATTGGACAAAAAGAATATCAACAGTGTGAATAGCATTAACATTTTCACTTCATCCTAGTACATCGCTGAAAAAGTGAAATAAAAATTCCACAAATAGAATAATCTATAATTGCCCTATTGTTCTCCAATGCAAGAACACGTATCACTCACTGTCCAGAAAATAATCCGGATTTACAATTCATGCATTTAATTTTATTAGTAGGTGTGCTGAAAATGTTTCGATCCCTTCCCCAGCTTTGATCATACATGTGCCATAATCATTTGGCTTCATTCATAATTTAATTGATTTTCCTATTGTTTGAATTTAAGTAACTATTGCCGAGAATATTCTAACATGTCTGAAAATTAATTGGGGGCATTGAGGGGGGCAATTCTCCCAGCCCTCTCCATGTTGAAGTAGTGCACTGGGCTGGGAATATCAGAGTCCCTACAGGGCAGCCGGATTTCCACTTTCTCCCAGCCTAGGGTTTTCAGCGCAAGCGGATTCGCACTGAAAATCAGCATGTCGGCAATTAACCGTAATAGCATAAGACATAAGAGCAGAACTAAGCTACTCAGCCCATCGAGTCTGCTTCGCCATTCAATCGTGGTTCATATTTTTCTCATCCCCATTCTCCTGCCTTTTCTCCATAATCCCTGACCCTGTTATTAATCAATAACTGATCTACCTTTGTTTTAGAGACACTCAATGACCTGGCCTCCACAGCCTTCTGCGGCAAAGAGTTCCACAGATTCACCACTCTGACTGAAGAAATTCCTCCTCATCTTTGTTTTAAAGGATCATCCCTTTAGCTTGAGATTATGCCCTCTGGCTTGAGTTTTTCCTACTAGTGGAAACATCCTCTCCATGTCCCCTCTATCCAAGCCTCACAGTATCCTGTAAGTTTCAATAAGATTGCCCTTCATTCTTCTAAACTCCAATGAGCACAGACCAACAGTCCTCAACTGTCCCTTAGATGACAAGCTCTTCATTCCAGGGATCACTCTTGTGAACATCCTCTGGACCCTTTCCCAGGCCAGTACATCCTTCCTTAGATATGGGACTCAAAAGTATTTACAATACTCCAAATGGGATCTGACCAGAGCCTTTTACAGACTCAGAAATACATCCCTGCTCTTGACATGAATGCTATGCGTTACCATCGCTTACCATATCATTAGCAGGAATTCTCTTCCTGCCCTCCCTGCAAGTGTCTCTCCCCTCTCCAGCATAATATCACTGCTCTACAAAAGTCAAGATCTGGCATGGCAATACTGAAGAGGAGCAAGGAGGCAAGTGTTATAGAACATAGAACATAAAACATTACAGCGCAGAACAGGCCCTCAATGTTGCGCCGACCAATTAAGAAAAAGCAATGACCCTCTAACCTAAACCATTCCCTTTTCATCCATAAAGCTATCCACGCACCTCTTAAACACCCCCAAACTTGGTGCCCCACAGTGTGGGGAAGAATGGAGGCAGGAGCTGGAAACTCTCTGGATGAGGTGGGGAAGTTCACTGAGCACTAAAAGTGCTGTCCCCAGGCCCAAGGATGTTCCATTGTTCTGGCTTTCAGGTGGGATGGGGGAATTATTGAGTGTAGGTCAGGCTGTTGGTTCCAGGCCAAGGGATGTTCCAATGCTCTATTTGAGAGGGAGAATGAAGGATTTTACAGAGTGCTGGGGTTTTAGGGAGTGGAGGAAGGGCGTTATATGCTGCTTAAGGGCTTATCAGTTCACTCACCCTTTCCCCCAACCTCTATGACCCTACTCCCCACCCTTTCCCCTCCCCCATCCTCTTTCATCCCAACTCCCAACCACCTCTTCCTCAATCACTTATCACCCCACTCCCCACCCTCCCACATCCTCCCCACTTTCTCCCCTACTCTCTGTCACACTTCTCCCTGACTCCGTTCTGAGTCTCATTACAACAGGATAATGGGCCTGTGCTGGCACCGACAGTGAGTCTTTGGCCCAGGCTGGAGGGTGATGATGACTCACTGTAAGGCACATTGGGATCCTGCCCTGATGCCTCACAAGTTTGACTCCTACCTGTTCTCCAACTGGACAAAGCACCTGGGCTCATATAGGAGTAAGGGTTTTGACCTCAAGCGTGTGCGGAGCTGATGACGCTGGAAATCCAGCACTGGGAGATACGCTCAGGCCTGGGCACCCAGCATGGACCATGTTAGTTGGGCACTGCTTGAATCTCCTGGTCCACTGCACTAAAAAGTCAAAATGGGAGAATCGCCCTTGTGATTCATGCATGGTGCATGATGCCCTGAATGGCCTCCTTCAGTGCTGTATAATTCATATGATGATATGAATATAAAATAGAGTCAATAATTCGATTCCTTTTTAATAATGTCAGCAGTGAAGAGGAAGATGACCTGGGGATAAAGACAGATTAACAGTTTACTTTCTCTGATTAAAGGTCAAGACCAAAACATAGGTTTTTGGCTACCAGCTCTGGAATCAGTAGCAACAGAATTGATTCTAGCCAAGGATCATTCACAATGTGTGACTCCAAATTATACTCTCAGGACAAGAAGCAGCGTTTATGCGTGTTTTGTTTCCAACCAGTCAAATTGCAACGTGCGGCTAGGGAAGCATTATTCATTTGATGACTGAGCCCTTTTAAAATGCAGTCTGACACCACAATGAAACAATGCCTCATGTCCCATTAAACTCTGTCATGTGAAATGGTTTTCCATAAAGGGAGAGGTTCACACACTATTCTGTCTCTAGATTCAGGGTTAGATTTAAGAATTTGAGAGTCGCTGCAAAGCAGAAATCACTTAACTGTGATGCAAAAATGACAGCATAGTCACCATGCATTTCCAGCTTTGGCTAATTAAAGTGTCAGAATTTACCAGTCAAGCAATAATTTGTGCACTCTTTTTAGTTTCACATCCACAGCTCGCAATGCAACCCACTGTATATTAGAGAAACTATACATGGATGTGGTGACCATTTTGCAAGACAATGCTATTCAGTTAGTATGTGTGAATCTGAGCTGCCAGTCCATCAGTTTAATTCCACACTGTGCTCTCACACTGACCTCTCTGTCCTCGACCTCCCGCAGTGTTCCAATGTAAGCTTGAGGAACAGCATCACATCTTTCAATTATACACTTTACAGCTTTCCAGATTCAATATTCAGTTCAGCAACTTCAACAACTGTAATATTTGCCACCATTGTGCTTCCTTTTCCTTTGCCAGTTTTCATTTCATTCTTGCTTTAGCTGTTGGGTGTCAGCTGCTCATTCTCACCCTTCTAGACACATCTTTTGGTTCTTGTTCTATTATCACTTTCTTTGATCTTGCACGAATAAATCTTCTGTCATTTAATCTCTTCTCCCTCCCAGTCTTTGTTCTTTTTCCTCTCTCAACTCTTTGACTTCCTTAAAACCATGCATTTCATGGAATCCCTACAGTGCAGAAGGAGGCTTTTGTCCATTCGAGTCTGCACTGACTCTCTGAGAACATCCTATTCTATCCCCATTACACCACACACTTACACCAATAATTCCCATAAACCACACATCTTTGGACACAAAGAGCCCGATTTTACCAATGTGTTGCACCCATTTTTCGGTGCAAAAACTTGGTAAAGTCAGCCTGGAGGCGATTATCACGATCCACATCCGTGCAGTTGCCCACTTCAGCAAGGCCCGAAAATGGCCCCGATCTGAACCGCACCCAAAATGGGTGCAACAGCGATTTAATGGGATGCCCGCCTAACTTTACCAGCATTTTCCCCTTTACCATCACATTCACGAGCCCAGATTGAGCAGGAAAATGACATGCTCAGCAAAGGTCTGTTTTGGGCACTCCAGCTTCTGAACAGGTAAGTTCAGAGCTTCTCTGACTCAGATCCGAGGTGGGGGGCATGGAGGGAGGCGGGCCAGTTCGTTCTCTGGTGGGGAGGTGATGAAAAGAAGGAGGCCAGATCATCCTCTGGTGGAGAGGAGGTAGACAGGTCAGAGGCATTGCTAGTGAAGGTGGCGGGAGGAGGCCCAAATGCGGTTTGGTTGGGGGGGTGGGGGTTGGTAGGAAGAGGGAGGCCACATAGATCACTGGTGGGGGTGGGGGCAGGGAAGGCAGGGCAGGAGGGACCGCTGCCACTCTGCAGGAGATGAGTGGGGGGGCTAAGTAGGGCAGACGGTCATGATCGGTCTAGATGGGGAGGAGTGGGTGGGTAAGGGGGACAGTTATGTTGTGGGCTTGGGCAATATCTCTGGGGGCCGTCGCTCCTGCCATTTGCTCCCGGGCCACTTTATCTGCTTTTTTGCAACCCAGAAGCAATGTGACAGGGCATTTTTTTCAAATTTTTTCTCATTGCGTAAGAAGAGTTCAAAGCTTGGATCAGAACTGAAGCGTTTCGGGCACAATAAATCATGCCCATAGTGCAATTCAGGCCCATGAATTTTTTTTTAGGCTAAGTGGGGACGGGAGCGCCTGAGAGCAGTTTCCCCAGTCAGATCTGAATTGCGCCCAGATTCAGCACTTAGAATCAAAATGGTAAAATCAGGCCCTAAGACGCAATTTAGCATAGCCAATCCACATAGCCTACATATCTTTACACAATGGGAGGCAATCAGGACACTCGGAGGAAACCCACACAGACACAGAAAGAGCGTGCAAACTCCATCCAGTCACCCAAGGTAGGAATTGAAATGTAGGGTTTTTTTTGAGGCAGCAGCGCTAATAACTGTGCCACCGTGCCGCCCCACACTTCCATGTGCTGATGAAAGGACATCAACCTAAAATGTTAATTTTGTACCTCTCTCCACAGAGGCTGCTCATTTTGCCGAGTATTTCCAGCTTATTCCCATGCTTTATTTCAGATTTCCAACGTGTGTGATGTTTTGCTTTTATGGGACATAGGCATCACTGACCAGTCCAACATATGAAGCCTTTGAAGATAGTTTTTGTTTTATATAGAATATAGAACATTACAGCACAGAACAGGCCTTTCGGCCTTCGATGTTGTGCCGGCCAAAATAAAAAGCAATGCCCCTCCAAACTAAACCATTCCCTTCTCTTCCATATACTTATCAATTAACCTCTTAAACGCCACAAAACTTGGCGCATCTACAACAGCTGCAGGCAGGGCATTCCACTCCCTAATCACTCTTTGAGTAAAGAACCTACCTCTGATATCCGTCCTATAACTCATACCCCTTAATTTAAAGCTGTGTCCCCTCGTGCTAGCTTTCTCCATCCTAGGAAAAAGGCTATCACTGTCCACCCTATCTAAACCTCTAATCATCTTATATGCTTCAATAAGATCCCCTCTTAGCCGCCTCCTTTCTAACGAAAACAACCTCAAATCCTTCAACCTCTCTTCATAGGACCTGCCCTCCATACCAGGCAACATCCTGGTAAACCTCCTCTGTACCCTCTCCAATGCCTCCACATCTTTCTTATAATGTGGGGACCAGAACTGCACACAATACTCCAAGTGCGGCCGCACTAGAGTTTTGTACAGTTGCAACATGATGCTGCGGCTCCTAAATTCAATCCCCCTACCAATAAAAGCTAAGACTCCATATGCCTTCTTAACAACTTTATCCACTTGACTGCCTACTTTCAGGGATTTACTTTTGACAATAGTTAAAGTTACATTTAAAAAATTTTCCAAAATGACTTTAAGAGCGTCATATGAAAGGGAAAAGTTGTGTCTAATGGTTTTTACCTGTGGAACACTATTAGATTCTATAAATTATTCCCTGCATTGATTTTGTTGGTCAGGTGATGAAGAGGGAAACCTCAAAAGCTTGTGAGTTAACTATTAAATAAATCGGTTGGACTTAAACCTGGTGTTGTCAGACCTCTTACTGTGTTTACCCCAGTCCAACGCTGGCATCTCCACATCTTGATTTTGATGTACAATCTAATGCTTGTAAGGGCATATTTTAAAACAGCATATTTAAAGTCAGTAGCAAAGAGATTGGCGAAATGATTCAGCAGCGCATGTGCAGGGTCCACATGCGCTAACAATCTGCCCTCATCACTAATTTAGTTCTCTCAACCTGTATGTTGCAAATTAACAAACTAAAACAAGTCCGCAGCGAATTATCATCCTCATCATTCAGTACTTTTAAATTTACTAAAGCTTTAATATATCAACAGGGTGCGGCTGGTGGGTTGGTGTGGGAGAAACTCATAATATGCCATCAGTGAGAAAGGAGATCACATCCTTCCAGTCCAAAGGCCAAATCAGCTAATTAAATGGACAACCAAGGGCCCTTTCAAGCCAGTGTTGGTATTTTACCAGTGGTAAATGGCTGCTCTGCCATCTGGGCATAGTGCCCTGTCCTGGCTGCCTCACAGCAGGCTCAGGGCTTGGAAACCCTCCTATTTGGGCACTATTCAACCATGAATGTTGCAATATAATCAATCGCAACATGCTGTGGTTGTCAACTGACCAGGTGACCCAATATAATAGGAAGCAGGTGGGGATTTGGGGAGGCATTTGTGGCCCAATGTGCGGTCCAACTGGTTGTGTAATGAAAGATCTTTATTAGATCATTATTTTGGGGTTACTTTATGAAGTTGCTTTTTTTTGGTTCATTATTGCTTGCATCTGGTGGATTCTTAATGAAGGTTTAACGATAGAGAACAACCGACAGCTGAGGAACAATGTGCCTTCACCAACCCTCCCTTGTTTAGGCTGACTGGCCTCAGCAGCCTGAAACCCCATTTCATTAGCTGGGAGGCCCGTATGTCTTCAGGGTACAGTGTGGAGTTGCTGGCATTGGACGGGGGTAAACACAGTAAGAAGTCTCACAACACCAGGTTAAAGTCCAACAGGTTTATTTGGTAGCGAAAGCCACAAGCTTTCAGAACGCTGTTCCTTCATCAGATGAGTGGAGAGTTCTGATCAGAAACAGGGCATATTAAGGCACACAGTTTACAGAATACTCATTAGAATGTAAATCTTTATCAGTCTAATCAGTATTCTGTAAACTGTGTGTGCCTTAATATGCCCTGTTTCTGATCAGAACTCCCCACTCACCTGACAAAGAACAGCGTTCTGAAAGCTTGTGGCGTTTACTATCAAATAAACCTGTTGGACTTTAACCTGCTGTTGTGAGAATTCTTTCAGGGTACAGTGCCAGCAATGGTCATCACTGCCGGTAATACTGCTGGGATGGCTGAACTGCTGCCGCTAAGTAAATGGAAAGGCATAAGAAAAAAGAGGTGTATTTGTTCTATACAGACTGATGCCTGAATCAGGAAAAATAACAAGGCACATCTACCAACAGAACATGCATGTCATCTTATTAAGGGACAATTAGCCCTAAAAACCCCAACAAGTAGGGTCACATTAGATTTTCAGTTCAGTTCAGCATTCATTGTGACTTTTTCACTGCATGAATTATTATCTGCAGCTTAAACTTGAGGGCAGTTATAACAGCACAGTAAGAAACCTAGTCAAATCCTGAAGAGTGTCCTCAGTTGTTTCATGCCTCCTACCTGTAAAATAGTCAATTAGTCTTAACTGAGCCATCAATTTCACCCCAGTTTCCAATTATTGTATCTGCCTCCAAACACTACTTCCGATAAATTCCCTGACTTACTATTTAGTTGAAACTAGGTTAACCTTCTGCAATATTTACTGGTTCCATTTTTTGTCAGAAACAGCCAAATAATTTTATTGCCTCTTTTGTTTTTTTTTAATTATTTTCCCCTGTTTCTCAGTAATTCCAGAAGTAACCAATAATTTTGAGAGTGAACATGCTGGATAGGTTCTGCAGAATAATTCTCACCCAAAGTGTAGTGATTCCATTATTTTCAACTGCTGTTCTGAGAGAAGCTTCTTTCTCAGCTTTAGTTTGACTTTGTCCCTCTCCCTCTGCAAAATGAGTTTTGGGATGATTAGCACAGTGCTCTTTGTAAACAAAACATAATTCACCTTCAGAATCCTCCAGGAAACTGGTTACACTTTTAGATTTATTTTCCACTTGTTCATTCTCATTTCTTTCTTGCTGGCAAACACAATGAAACCAAATTAAAATCCATTTTGGATCACATGGAGATTTGTATGGATTGCGCCCTTCATCCAGAGAGAAATGTTTACCAGGATTTTCTGAGTTCAGCTCAATTGATTATCAAATGAAAGAGTAATTGATATAGATTCTTCCTAAACTGAGTACATGAGAGAAAGTAAAATTCAACTGTAGACTGGGGGGTTGGGTTTGATTTGATTTACATGTAGTGGAAAGTATTGTTTCTTGTGCACTATACAGACAAAGCATTCATAGAGTGCCCAGGGCAAGAAAAGGGCATAGAATGTAGTGCTCCAGTTTAAATGAGTTAGAATACAGTTTTAAAACAATAGTAAAAGGCAGAATTGGAGGGAATGTTGGGGGCAGCTCGCAAGAAGTCACCACACTCCAGTGCCACCTTGGAAAGAGTGGGGAAGGGGGCAACAGGTTGATGAGATGAGGAAGAAGACTGTTTAGCCACTTCACCTGGCTCTCAGTTACTTCACTGTAAGTCCTTCCAATCCCACTATTTAAGCATTATATAGTGCTCAGCGACAGGAAGGCTTGCACCTGTCAGGCAGGGCAGCAGAACACTGCACAAAACACAAGATAAGACTGTTTAGCCCTCCAGGAGAGAATTGAAACCAGGACATACAGAGAGTGTGTGTGTGTTTGCAGATCTGATTTAACACTATGGAGAGTTTACTGTGAGTCACATCACAATTGACCTCACACCATGAAATATTTCAAAAATTAAAGCACTTCTGCTTATGGTTAGATGGTGAGAAAATAAAGTAGTTCAGTTTGGCTCAATCTCCTGTCTGTAATAGTGTGTCAGCACAGAACATTACCAGGACAAGCAGGGAAAAAGGGCACTGAATGCTAACTCTCTCATTCCAAGGGCTGAAGACCAGTAGCAAGAAAAGTTCAAAAGATTTACCAGGGCTAACAATCTAACATTGAGTTTACTCTTATCTTCCTTACCCCAATCCCCAGTCATCACCAAACTTCATCCTCTTAAAACAACACTTGTAGAGTGATGTGATGTCAACATGGAATTTTGTGAGCTCTGGCGATACTCATCTTTTAATTCCTTTTTTTATCCTGGCGCACAAAGCATAATTCTTTGATCTTGATGTATATAATCTCTGCTATGTTCCTGAAAGATCCGTGCTAAATTTTGGTGCAGGAAAGCAAAGCTAAGTCGAGAAAGTTCTTGTTTGATTTAGGCAGTCAAAGATGGCCAGAACAGAGTCCAGTTTGGAGCAGCAGTTTTCCTGGTGGGTGAGTCCACGCTTCGATGGTGCCAGGTAGGCATTGGGATGATGGCTGCCATTATGAGCGAAGTCACATGACGGTCTTGGATCCCTGGCACAGATTGATGAACCGCAAGATATCCTAAAGAGCATGGATGAAATGAAAAGAGAATCCTGGCAGTTGAAAGGGCATTTTCCTCAGTTGGGGCTCACCTTCAGTCTTTGAAAATCCTGCTGCATGATGGGTCAAACATCCTGGTTGATTCGGGGAAAAAGAGTCAAAGAAGGAATATCCGTGTGCTGGTCTCCTGAGGGGAGTTGGGGTTGAATTCTTGGTCGAATTTGAAAACTGGCTGCCATGATTTCACAATCTTGATTTGAAGGCTCAGCATTTCAGGTTCGATGGAGAATATTGTATACGGTTTTTGAAGCCTGGGTTGGTTGAAGACTCCAACTGCTTTCTTATATTATCTTGTCCTCAGGGTTTGTTGAGAAGGGCTGGACATAACGGGCACACGCCATCTGCCAGGGTTTAGGTTTCTCTTTAACAGGGCGATGACATGGTGGAGATGCAAAGGGTTTGGTGAAACTCTGGATGGATCCTGGATGTTGCTTGATGATCCTGTCATGGCTTTGGTTTTTCAAGCTCCATGAATTTTTATATTATCCTGCAGTTCATAATTAATCCTGAACTTTGTGATTATACTCCTGATTTTGGGACTCTTTTATGCTGACAAGGGTGTATAAGGTATTAGAACAAAGATGTTTGTTGCCTGTAATCCTGTTATATTGCAAAAATCAGGATTGCCCATTTTCTCTTTTTGATGGTATTCGTCCACGAGCATGCTCCAATGGTGGAAAAAAGGAGGCCTTAGCTTAATCTGCATTACTATTTACACTTAATCTTGGTTCTGAGGTGTGGTACTGGGATAGCAGTGTGGGTAAGGGCATCTCCCATCCTGCTTCTGGTCCTGTGTCAAATTCTAATTCTTGGGTTTTAGTGATTGCAAAACAGAGATATTTCCTTATTTGGGAACTGTTTGTAGGTCTTCTTTCTATTGGGGAGTATGTTGAGTCAGTTCTATGACATGAAGCGTGTGTGATAATTACCTTTTTTTCTTATTACCTGTAATTCTTGAATTTACATTGAGGCAGTATAGTCACTTTATTTACAGATAAGGTAAGTAACTTCACAGCAAGGTGGTGGTGGATAGGTAATTTGGTATAGATGGTTGTATGGCCTTAGAAGTCCTCATGTATGAGAGAAAACCCATGCTGGAACAACTGATGTCACATTTTTCTTTGGTGCTTTTGTTACTTTGATATTAAGGAGTACTTGATTGTCCCCTACAAAGATACAGACAGATCATGTATCTGAGAAAATAATGGATTATTTTTCCGTCATTGACTCTGGTGTTGTAAGAGTTGGGAGAGGTATGTACTAATGCAAACTTGGACATGATCGGCTAAAAAAATCTTGGTGTCCCTTGGATATTTAGCCTTTCTAGGAGTTGGTCTTCTATATTTACTTGGCTGCACTGATAGTGACAGTGGGTACTTGATTACTTGGCTCATAGAATGTATGGCAAAGTTAGGGTTTCTTTGACAAGAGAAAATGGCTGGAATCTCATTGATGGCAAGACTTAAGTGATACCACATTGACTACTTAGCTGAAATGGCACTGATTTCATCACAACATCATCAACTATGCACAAAATATTTGAAATTGCTCTGTTTATTTTCAATAAAACCAATTGATTTGTCTCTCCAGGTGCTAAGTAGATCTTAAATCTATT
Organism: Sphyrna mokarran; assembly: GCA_024679065.1. Lineage (NCBI taxonomy): Eukaryota > Metazoa > Chordata > Chondrichthyes > Carcharhiniformes > Carcharhinidae > Sphyrna > Sphyrna mokarran. The sequence goes on from JAGIQG010000015.1 coordinate 46,741,824, forward strand.
TCCTGTCAGATCATTGAGCAATACCATCCACTTCAGCCCTTTAATCACAAACTTTCCTTTCTGCTACCTGCAAACACTGGACGAGTAAAAGAAGCATCCTCTAACACACAGAAAACTTGGTTACAGCAATATAAATTATTTCAGATTTCTTTATGTCAGCATTTGGAGCAAATTTTCATCTTCAGTAGAATGTAAGTCAGGCGGGTTACCTGCATCACAGATTATAACCCAGACACCGAGGAGAAAAACGCACCACAACAAATTCATCCTTCATAGAAAAAGATGAAAATCATTATCTGTCACACCTTGTATCTGTGATTATTTTTCCCTGTATCAAGATTATCTCTGGTTCTCATTCTTGATTTTATTACCCTATTGTAATGTACAACTGTTCAATCACACTCTCTCTCTCACTCTCTTCCAATGGTTTTTCTTGTCTTTCTGCTTATCAGACACTCCCTGTTCTGAAGTCGATCTGTAGTTTTAGTCTTTTCTCTCTGACAGGTTAGAGCTAAGAGGGAGCTGTGTGAGAAGAGGTGTGGACATTTTTTGAACGCCTCTGTGGTCATTGTTCCTTTCAGGGCAGCACAGCAGAGGAAGTGTCACTTGGCCTGGATGACCAATCGGGACTCAGAATGTAGGATTACCCCATGGTGAGAAAGACCTTCTGGAGAGACACATTTTGGGCAATCTACAGCCCATGTGGCAATTCTGATTAGTAAATACTTTTTATGTTCACTAGTGAAGTCTGTGAAAGTGCATCCTTTCAGCCACTAAATCAGAAGGTTGTGGGCCATTTGAGAACAAACTCAGGCCCAATACTCCAATGCTAAGAGGCTGCTGCCCTGTTAGACAAGGCACCTTTCAGGTGCATGGCAAACTGCAGATCCATCTACTCTCTCGGGCAAACTAAAGAATCCTTCAAAGAAGACTTGGGGAAGTCTCTCAGAGTTCTGACCAATGTTTGTCCTATGACCAGTTTCACAAGAATCAGTAATTTGGTCACTGTTGCTTGTGGGACTTTGCTGTATTCTGATTGGTTTTCCATGCTGCTTTAAGTTACAACATCAACTACACTTCAAAAATAATTCATTGACTGTAAGGGCTTTGGGACAATCAATGTGTACGGCGTTCTATAAATGCATGTCCATCTTTCTTTTACTTAAAGAAAATATCTTTGTCATAATATAGTGAGCCAAGCTGTACACAATAATCCATGTGGGGCCAGATCTCTGCTCTGTACAAACTCAGAGTCACTTCTGAGAATAGTGCTATGTTTCTCTGGTTATGCCTAACCTGTGGATGAAAACAATTAAAATAAATAAATCAATTTACAAGTGTTAATCCAGCTCTGATCTTACAAAGAATCTTGCATGAAGAATGTGTATTATAATACTCTAATATCTCGCAATCATTGTGTCAGAGTTGATTTGAATTCAGATACAGGGTGATCATAACCAGAAAGGCTGGAATTCTTAACAGTATGAAAACACAATGGTATTTAAAATATCAGAGGGTATGTATAATGAAATGCTTGGATTGCTGACTGCAATTTTTCATGAAGATTTCATCAATTGAAAGTGATGTGCATTGTGATGCTAATATATTCTAATCTTTTACTCTAGCAATAAGTTAAATTGAAAAAATGAATTTTAAAAACTGAGCAGATGAAAAATATCACAAACCCAGAAATTTTGTATTAGCATGTAAATAGTAAGCAGGTAGTCATGGGTGGGCCTATTACTGGCAAATTTATACTTTGAGGCACGAGACAAAGCTTGAATACTTAATGAATACTTTGTATCAGTGTTGACAAAGAAAGAAGAAGCTGACAAAATATTGATAGAAGTAAAGGTGGTATACGGATTGGGTGAGAATTGATATTAAGGATGTACGAAGGTAGCGATGACTAAACTGACCATAGCATCTGGTTCTGATGATTTGCTAAAGGAAGTGAGAGTGGAGAAGTTCAAGGGCTTCCCATAATCTTCCAATATTCCCAAGATATAAAGGATTGGAGAGTGATCCCTTGTTCAAAAAAGAGTGGAAATACATTTCTAATAACTACAAGGCAGTCACCTTAAAACATGGGTAAGATTTTAGCAACAAAATCACTGAAAAAAATCAATAGCCCCACGAAAAGGTTTGAATCAAATAAAGAGACCCAGCACGGCTCTGTACACAGCAGGTTGTGTTTGATTAATCAAACTTATTTTTTCTGATGAAGTCAGAAAACAGCAAGTGTGATGAAGGAAAAGGAATGGTTATTTTCTACATGGATTTTAAGAGTGCTTTTGAAAAAGCAACATATAAAAGACTGCTTAATAAAACCGAGACTCATGAAGAGAAGGGTTAGTGTCAGCTTGGATAAAAATTTGGTTGAAAGACTGCAAACAATGAGTTGTTATTAATCTTTGTAGACTGGTGGATTATAGATAATGATATGTCCCCTAGGGTCAGCGCTGGGATCACTGTTTTTTCACTTGTATAAATGGCTTGGATATTGGAATCCAAGGTAAGGTTTCAAAATTTGTCGATGATGCCAAACTTGGAAGTGTGGTTGGCAGTGAGAGAGTACCAATTGAAAATCAACAAGAAAGAGAAGGAGAATGGAGAGTGGAGGAGAAGCAAATTAAAACACTGGGGGAAGGTAGAGCAGCTTCAGAGGGAGAAACATCACGTAGAGAAGCAGAGAAGCCAATTAAAACAGCAGGGGAACACAGAGTGATTCAGAGAGAGGACCTATTAGGACAGAGGTGAAAAAGTTAGTTAAAACATTGGAGGGAAGTAGAGCAGGTTCAGAGGGAGAAACAATGCAGCGAGACATGGAGAAGTGAGCTGTAACAGCAGGACAACATAGAGTGATTCAGAGAAAGAAACAGCACAAAGAGAGGCAGACACGTGAGTTAAAACAGCAGGGAAGCAGAGAATTATTCAGAGAGAAACAGCACAAAGAGAGATAGAGTAGTGATTTAAAACAGCGGGGGGATTTGCTTTCAAATAAAAGGTAAATAGGAGAAACATTCTACAGATTAAAAAAACTAAAGACCAGTCAGAAATTTTAAAAACTAATTAAAAACTAATTAAATAAAATAGAGGTGCAGAGCCAAGTGATGTGTTGTAGCTGCAGGATATGGGAGCTGGTGAAATCCATTGTGATTCCTAGTGACCACATCTATAGCAAGTATTGGTTGCTCAAGGAACTCTGACCCAGAGCTGATGGGCTGAAGCCTGATTAGGGGAGAGTTACCTGGACACTGTGTTTTAGAAACAGTCATATCCATTGGATTAACTATCTCAAATTCGGCAGTGGTCAGGAACAGAAAGGTGTGACTGTGAGTGAGGCAGGTAGACAAATCCAAGAACTGGATTTCAGGATTCTCAGTCTTTCTCTCCAACAGGTTTGAGATTCTTGTTCCCTGTGTGGAGGAAAGCTGGAACAATAGGCAGGATAAGCAAACTGACCACGATGCCCTGGTACAGGGAGCTATTCAAGTGGGGGAAGAAAAGAGAAATCAAGGATACTATAGTTAGAGGCATTGACACTGTTCTCTGTAGCCACGATCATAAGTCCCGATGGCTGTATTGCTTACCTGGTACCGGGGTTCAGGATACCTCATCTTGGCTGCAGAGGAACTTGAATAGGAGGGTAAAGGTCCTCTTGTTGTAGTCTACATAAGTACAAACGATTTACCTAAAATGAGGAATGAGGTTCTGCCGTGTGAATATGAGCAACTATCAGCCTATTAAAAAGCAGAACCAAAAAAAAGTAATAATCTTCAGATTACTACCTGAGCCACGGGCTAATTGGCATGGCCAAAGATTGATGTGGGAGAACTGAGTTCAAGTTCATGAGGCATTGGCACCAGTACTGGTGATAAAGGGAGCTTTTTCATTGAGACATACTCCACTGGAATCGTACTGGGAACAGTGTCCTAAAAAATAGAATGAGTGGAGTTGTAGATAAGGCTTTAAATTAAGTAGTGAGTGGGATTGGGGGAGACGGAGCGAGCAGATAAGGTTACGTTGTGTAAAAAAATTATAAAATCAAAGTGTAAAAAGAATGTGCAAGGACAGGTTAACGATGAGGCTAATTGTTACTAGATAATGAAAAGGAAAGGACCGAGTGTGAGTGATGTGGGGAAACTCTATTGAGGTCTATAATTTAGGGAGGGCTGCTACTTGTCAAATTGAGGGTGGCCTGGAGAATCAAAAAAACCACAATGAGACCCTGACTGGATGCAGAATTACAGCAGACTGTAACAAGAGATGTGAACTCTCAGAAAGAGCCACCTCTGCAGAGAAAGGCTATTACCGAGTTCTTATAGTGTGACTTTCATACCCTGTCCCATTGAAACATATCTTCCCAGAACTCATGTACAATGCTCGGAGATCATTTATCATTACATATTCAATGATGTTACATAGCAGGATTTCAGTTTCGATAAATCTGGAGGACATTTTAATAGATCCCTGTTAGCCATTAACTTTCAGAGGCAAGATCCACTAGACATTAACGTACATGCATTGTCAATTTCCAGACACTCTTAGCCCTGTAACAATAAGCCCTGCCAGCACTCCGAATTTCAAGACAGTTCTGATTCTGTTCAAATGCCCTAATGCTTATTTCACTTCTCTCATTGCAAACCTGTTTGTATTTTAAATCACCTCAACCATTAGCCTTTGTTTTAACATCTCCAAATTAAATTTCGCTCTGCAGTGATCCCTGGGTTTTGGCACCAAGATATGTATTCCTATTAATTCTGCTATCTAACTGTGTCTGTGAATTACTTATCTAGTCAGGGAGCACGATAGTCATGCTCCCTGACTAGATAAATCGTGGATAATCTAGTCACAGGTGGCATGGTAGCACAGTTCCATGGTCCTGTGTTCGATTCCCGGCTCGGGTCACTGTCTGTGTGGAGTTTGCACATTCTCCTCATATCTACATGGCTTTCCTCCAGGTATGCCAATTTCCTCCCACAGTCCAACGATATGCAGGTTAGGTTGATTGGCCATGCTAAGAAATTGTCCCTTAGTGTCCAGGGATGTGTAGGTTAGAGGGATTAGTGGGTATAATATGTAGGGATATGGGGGTAGGGCCTGGGTGTGATTGTGTTCGATGGGCCGAATGACCTCTTTCTGTACTGTACGATTCTATGATTCTATGATATTCATGACAACAGTGTGAATATCATACTTCACCAAAGAAGAGGAAAAGTTAATAATAAGGTAAACTTCAAAGTTTTGGATCTGAACGTGTGTGGCATTCAGAATAAATTTAATGAGGTAATAGTGCAAATAGAACGTGGTTGCAGGGAAACCAAGTTTTGGGGTTGTACTCTGTGTTTTGGAAGGATAGTTAGGAAGGAAAAGAAGGTGATTTGGCTTTGTTAGTAAAGAAAAGGATCAGTAATAGTGAGAAATTATATTGGCACCAGAGATCAAGAAATAGAATTAGTCTGGGTAGAAATAAAGAATAGTAAGGGAAAGAAGTCCTTGGTGAGAGTAATATATAGGTCCCCAAACAGTAGTTTGGCAGTGAGCACAGTATAACCAGAAAATATGGGGTAGGGGGCTTGTTAAAAGTTACAGCAATAATCATAGGTGATTTAAATATGCTGGATTAATCAAATTGGCAAGAGCAGCATCGAGGGAGAGTCCATTGAATGTATTAGAGATTATTTCTGGAGAAATATGTTGTAGAACCAACCAGGGAGAGGGTATTTTATATTTGGTATTGTGTAATGAGGCAGGATTAATAAATGGTCTCATTGTTAAGGAACCTTGAGGGAAAAGTGACATGGTATGCTTGAATTTCAAATTCAGTTTGACGGCAAGAAACTGAAGTCCCACACTAGCATTCTGGAATTCAACAAAGGTAACTCAACATAAACATGACAACAGATTTGGCCTTGCGCAGAAAGACTAAAAGATAAGGCTAAAGGTTGATGAGCAATGGCAGATAGTTAATGAGATACTCAAATTCTTCCCAACTAAAATATATCCCAGAAAGGAAGACTGTCAAAGGAGGGGAAAAACATCCATGGCTAAACAAGAAAGTTAAAGATAACATTGAAACAACAACTAAGGTATAGCATATTGCAAAGATCGGTGGCAGGCTGGAAGAATAGGAAACTTTTAATGATCAATGAAGGGCTAGTAAAAATGTAATAAAAAAGAGCAAAGGTAAATTATGAAAGGAAACTAGCACAAAATATAAAAAAAGATAGGAAGTGCTTCTATAAGTGCGTAAAAGGAACAGAGTAGCTAAAGTGAATATTGGCTCCTCGGAGAATGAGATAAAGGGGTAATTCATGGGGAACACAGAAATGGCAGAGATATTAAATCAGTATTTTGCCTGAGTTTTCAGGATGGAGGACATTAGTAGCTTCCCCTTAGTAACAGGTAACGTAGAGGTTATAGAAAGGGGAGAACTTAAAACAATTATCACACTAGGCAAATGGTACAGAGCAAACTATTGGGATTTAAGACAGACAAATCCCCAGGGTCTGGTGGTTTACGTCTAGAGTCTTTAAAGAAGTAGCAGTATAAATAATGGATCCATCAGTTGTAATATTCCAAAATTCTCTTTGACGCTGGATAAGTTTCTAATGGATTGGAAAGGTGTTAATGTAAAACCCTTATTCAAGAAGGGAAGGAAGCCAAAAGTAGGAAAATATAGACTAGTTAATTTAACATCTGTTATTGGGAAATTGCTAGAATCCATTATTAAGGAAGCAATAACAGGACATTTGGAAAATCACAATGCAATCCATCAGAGTCAGCATGGTTTTATGAAGGGTAAATCATGTTTGATTAATTTGCCAGAGATCTTCAAGGATATAACAAGCAAATTGGGGCCCTGTAATACAGTATATCTGGACTTCCAGAAGGCATTTGACAAGGTGTCATGCAAAAGGTTAATATATAGGTAAGCTCACATGGGGTTAGAGGTGATTTATTAGTTTGGTTAGATGACTGGTAAACTGACAGAAAACAGATAGTTGGGATAAATGGGTCTTTTTCTGATTGGTGAGCTGTAACTGGTGGGGTGCCACAGGGTTCGGTCCTTGGGCCCCAACTATTTACAATCTATATTAATAACTTGAATACAGCAATATAAGGTACTTATATATATGACAAACTTGCAGATGGCATTAAAACAGCTAGAATAGTAAGTTGCAAAAAAGAAATAAGAAATCTACAAATAGATATGGAAAAATCAGGTGAGTGACAAAAATGTGGCAAATGGAGTTTAACACGAATAATAACACTTATTCTATTTTGGTCAGAAAGGCAGCTTATTATCTAAATGGAGAGAGACTTCAGAGTTCTTTGGTGCAGAGGGTGTCCTTGTGGATGAATCACAGAAAACTATTATGCAGGTACAGCAGGTGATAAGGAAGACAAATATAATTTATTGAGAATGGAATAGAGTATCAAAGCAGGAAAGTGTTGCTGTATCTATACAAGGCATTGGTGAGACCACATCTGGCGTATTGAGAATTGTTTTGGCTCCCTTACTTGAGGAGAGATATAGTTGCATTGGAGGTGGTTCAGAGGAGGTTCTCTAAATTGATTCCAGATTCAGGCATTTATCATTTGAAGAGAAATGAAGCAGTTTAGAGCCTATAAGCTCCAGAGTTCAGAAGAATGAGAAGACATCTAATTAAGGCATATAAGATGATTAAAGGGATTGACAGGGTAGAGATAAAGAGGATATTTCCTCTTGTGGGGAAATCTAAAACCAGGTGCCATGAGATTCCCGTGCACCATTTGGGTAGAATTTCCCAATCCTGAGAGATCTGGGATGGGAAAATCCTATTTATAGTCAATGGACTTTTGCTTGTCCATCATATTAACATTCCCACCCGTGATAATTCCTGTGATGGGGGAGGCTGGAAGATTTAGGCATTTATCTTGTTTTAGCTTATAACTCTAGGTTAATTTATCTTATTTTAAGAAGTTTTATATAAGTATTCATGGAATGAAATTATATAGAACATAGAATATAGAACATTACAGTGCAGTACAGACCCTTCAGCCGTCGATGTTACACCGACCAATGGAACCAATCTTATAACCATCTAACTTAAACTGTTGCAATGCTACCATTTGCCTATCCACTGACCATTTGAACACCCTTAAACTTGACGAGTCCACAACTGCTGCAAGCAGGGCATTCCATGCCCTTACTACCCTCTGAGTAAAGAACCCACCTCTAACATCCGTCCTATAACAACCACCCCTTAATTTAAAGCTATGTCTCCTCATGTTAGCCATCTCCATCGGAGGAAAAAGGCTCTCACTGTCCACCCTATTTAACCCTCTGATCATCTTGTGTGCCTCAGTTAGGTCAAAACTATACCATACTAAACTATCAAAACTATAAACCTGGCACAGGCTGATATGAGAACCAACACTCTGCTGACCAACAAGTGAAAAATAGCCCAAATGTTTTGAAAAGTCTCGTTGGAATATCATTTTGAACTTCCAATTATGAAATCTAATGTTGGCATTCAGTATAAAATATTATTAGAAAAGAGGAATCTAAATATCCAGTCACAGAAATGTATTTATGTCTGTATGACGTTAGTATTATCCACCAATCCAAGTGCAAATAGTTTTCAAGACTGGATTACAATTGTATATAAAAAGATCAAACTTAGAGGTGATACGGAAGCACAGTGATCAACTCTGCTTCTTCACAGCACCAAGAACCTGGGTTCAGTTCCGGCTTGGGGTAACTGTCTGTGTAGAATTTGTACGTTCTCTCTGTGTCTACATAGGTTTCCTCCGGATGCTCTGTGTTCCTCCCACAGTCAAAAAATGTGCAGGTTTGATGAATTGGCCATGGTAAATTGCCCCTTAGTGTCAAGGAGATTAGCAGGTCATTGCATGGATAGGCCCTGGATGGGAATGTTGTTGGTACAAACTCGACAAGCTGATTAGCCTCTTGCTGTACTGTACGAATTCTCTGAGTTGCTGTTACTTAATTAGAAACAATTAATATCTGCTGATGGACTAGAATTGAAAGTTTAACATCAACTTAGGTTATTTATGTTTTATAGGACAGTAGTATGTGATTAAAGTAGATGTTATGTAGAACAGATGCAATCATTAATCATTCAAAGCATGTAAAAGACAATCCATAGAAATGTGTTTAATATTCCCAGTAGGGCTATCACTGAGTTTCTTTTATAGTTAGATTTCACATTAGCAGCAGTGGTGCTGCTACCTAATTAGATATGATGCAGAGCTGTTTGTGATTGAGGCAACAAAGGTTTCACAGTTCAATAAAAAAAACAATTTACAACAGACGCCTTGCATAAAATCTGAGCCATTATATATTTTCCAAAAACTGCAATATTAATTCATGTAATAAAAAATATGACATGATAAATATTGAGCAATTGAGGTGAAGAAGAGCTCAAGTTTATTTCTGTATCTTTCGGAGTTAACTGATCTTATATAGGTGCTGCGGACAGGGGAGAGACAGGCAAACTGTACCCAATTCCTCTCAGCACCTGTCCAGAAGCAGAAGATGATATGAATTATTATTGAAGTATGTCGTGTGGATTTTCCCAAACCATTGGTTTGGGTGATTCAATTTACTAATAAGCTGCAGAAAACTTGAATAATGATTAACTCAGCAGGCTACTTTATTTCACTTTCAAAACCCGGGGAAGGGAAGTTCGCAACTTCCCACTCCACGACATGGGGGCACACACATACACACAACAAAAAGAATAGAAAATTTAATTTTACAATTGTAACAGTACAAGAATCACAGAAATAATTAAGTTCACCTGATTTCCAGAGTTCAATGCCAGAATGCATTGAGGAATTCTTTTTACGTAGGATTTTGAATTCAGCTGGCTGGAGACTGGAATTGTAGAATTCACTTTATAGTTGGTGCTGATACAGCAAAGTGAATTAGGTTCAGAGACCAGGTCATTTCTGCAGGCATTGGTAGGAAATCTTCCAGCAACAATGTGTATTGAGGACTAGGCAATTGTTCAGCCTAGAGGTCTGCTTCTTGCTTTCACTGGTTGGATGCTAAATAGAAGATAGCTAGTGAGGTTAAAGATATAGGGCGGATTATCCAGCTACATTCTTTGTTCTTTGTTCTTGTTCTTTGTACGTTCATCCCATGACCAGAATTCAACCCAATTCTAGCAAGATTGCCTGCTACAATTCCCATGACTTTAGGATGGGAAAATTCTGCCCATAATGTTAAAAGTTTCCAAAAGTCGGATCATGCAACATGTTGCATTAATGGTTAATTGTAACTCACACAATCAGTTTATGAAATTCTGATCAGAATTCCATTGTCCCTTCTTCAGAGAGAGGCAAATGGTTATGAGCAGTTACCAGTACAAGTAGTTCCAATTTCTCTCTGGTTGGGGAGCCAGTTCATCTGCACTTCCTCTGCCTTCAAATTATTTATGCAATGAGGTGAGAGATTCCATGGACTAAGTGAGGAATTGTTTTATACTTGAAACTCCCAGTGGTGCTTTCTGGAACAAAAGAACAACACTGTGGTCATGTGGCTTGTAGCAGCCATCGTTTTTGATTCAGCAAAAAATCTATTTTAAAAAAGCAACAGCAATATTGTTTTCAACAGAGTTGGATTTCTTTCATGTTCATAGAATCATAGAATCCCTACAGCGCAGACGGAGTCTTTCAACCCTCAAATCTGCACCGATTCCATCCAAGCGCTATCCCCATAACCACATGTATTGACCCTAATAATCTGCCTGACACTAAAGGGCAATTTAGCGCAGCCAATCAACCTAACCACACATCTTTGAATGGTGAGTGGAAATGGGAATACCCGAAGGAAACCCATGCAGACATGGGGAGAACATCCAAACTCCACAGTGACCCCAGGCTGAAATTGAACCCAGGCCCCTGGTGCTGTGAGGCAGCAGTGCAAACCACTGTGCCACCATGATGCCCCAGTGGCAGAACAGAGAGGTATTTTTACCAGACTACCAATCCAGGTTAATGCTCTATGGACCCAGGTTCGAATCCCATCATGGTAGATGTTAAAATGTGAATTCAGTGAAAATCTGGAATTAAAAATATAATGATGAGCATGAAACCATTGTTAATTGTTGTGGGGAGAGCTGGGCATCTAACACAGTCTGGCCTATGTGTATCTCCAGATCCACAGCAATGTCAGTAATTAGAGATGGCCGCAATAAATGCTAGCTGAGCCAGAAATTCCCAGATCTTTGAATGAATTATCAAAATTGCAGAGTATATTTTATAATAGAAGGGAAAACATTGCTCCATAATCTCAACTAATCACCACTGAAAAGTGTGCATATATAAAATATAAACATAATAGCTGAAATTTTCTAGCCATTCTCACCAGCTGGATCTTCCAATCTCACCAACATGCATAGAATGGGAAACTCAGTTCATAGCAGCAAGATCAGAAGATCCTGCTGCTGGCCAATGGAAGACCACCTCTGCCTTCGCAAAACATGCCAAGAGGGGTACAGAAAATCTCACCCAATATGTATGTGGGTGGGACCTACTTAGTGGTTCAAAATTGGTTGTGATTCCCCCATGCACAAAAATCCTATAGGGACTCATCACTTACCAGTACCTGTACAGTCAGGTATTCTTGGAATAGTGTTTGGAGATGTCCTATGCATTTTAGCAATTCAGTGAGACTTAATTTTAATAGTCATTGAGAAAGTCTTACATTCATAAATCACTTTTTGCAATCTTAGATAACACATTCACAGCCAATGATATACTTTATGAATATAGTCTCTCTTCCAACATAGAAACCACAGCAGCTAATTTGCATTCAGCTAGGTCCCACGAACAGCAATGTAACAATGGCTTGATAATTGGTTTAGCTCAGTTGGCTGAACAGCTGGTTTGTGATGCAGAGTGACTTCAACAGCATGGGCTCAATTCCTGTACCTGTAGCTGAGTTTATTGATGAAAATGTGCCTTCTCACCCCCACTTCAGGTGTGGTAATCCTCAGATTAAATCACCCCCAAGGTGGCACGATGACGTAGTGGTTCGCACAGCTACCTCATAGTGCCAGGGACACAGGTTCGATTCTCATCTTAGGTCACTGTCAATGCAGAGTCTGCATATTCTCCCAATGTCTGCATGGGCTTTCTCAAGGTGCTCCGATTTCCTCCTACAGACTGAAAGATGTGTTGGTTAGGTGCCTTGGCCATGCTAAATTCTCCCTCGGTGTACCAGAAAAAGAGGCCGAAGTGTGGCGACCAGAGGATTTTCACAGTAACTTCACTGCAGTGTTAATGTAAATGTACTTGTGACAGTAATAAATAAACTCTAAATATCAGTCAGCCTATGGTCATCTGCGTCTTTTACAAGCACAAATTAAATTTAAAAGTGGAAGTTGCTAAAACATTGAATACATTTTTGGATTGAGAAATCATACAAATGAGAGAAGGCACACTGAAGTGCATATTTGAAGCTTAAAAAAGAGCAAGAAATTAATGCTCCTAGTATTAATAGAGTTAACTTAGAAACATTTTGATACAGCGAAAGATTGGAGGGTTACCTCAGGTGACAAGTTATTTTCATAACCCGTCTGAGAACTGGTTAAACATGGAAACAGTATTCAAGTATTGGATAGACTGAACACTCTTGGGCCTAGACTTTCGTTATGCAAAAGCCTCTGTTTTAAGAATTGAATAGAAGCAAATGGAATGTGATTTATTTAATCCTACACTAAAGTAGACCAAAATTTAGTTCTGAGAACCTACCAGTATCAATACTTCTGTACTGACAGTATCAATACTGCTCTCAACTCACTTTGCCACATGTAGATAGATTTCCAAGTATGTCCCACCATTTTTTCAAATTAGTGCTTTCAATTCAACCACATGAAAGACTATCATTCATTTAGGACACAGGAGAATCGCAGAAAGTGGACAAAAGGAGATCATTTTTGATTAAACCTTTATAAATTTCTCAAACATTGCTGCAGCAATGATTTGTTTGTCTTTAAGACTGGAATTTCCCTCACAACATTTAAAATAGGAACTGGAATATGAGAGTTGGATCGAGCAATGAGAATCCCTCACTTCTAGGGTGATGTAGAAGAGAATGAAGTGGAAATGGATGAAGCCATAATGCCAGAACATAGGAGTGAATTTTTCATCCACGTGGCACATAGCGAGAGTTGGGAAAATTCATGAATGGGCCTGCAGGCCTTGGAGGAAAGTGGCCAAAAGGATGAGATATTTCTTGCGGGATTGGGTGGGTGTGGATTGCAGTTGGGCCAGCCAACCAAGAAAAAGTCTGACAGTGAAGCACAGAGGCTCCTGGTCATAAAAGCAGGTTGATTAAAACTTCCACCTTTGTTCTGGGAATTTTGTCGGAATTATAATAAACACAGAAAGGCCGTCTAGAACTTTACCATTCACATCTGCTTACACTCACACATTCCCATGCCCCATTCATGTCATTCTCACTGCCTCTCGTACCCCCATGCCAAGCTATGGCATGAATGCTCATTCACCCACCATACACTTTATAGGACAAATAAATTCAATTCAGACAGGATGATGTGTAAAAAAAACTTTAAGAATCAATTCACTGATAACTTTGCACTTATTTAACAAAACATTGGTATGCACAGACATTATATAATATATATGATATATAATTATATTATATTAATTATAAAATATATATTATTTAAATATCTACTATTAAAATATAAATTAATTATAAAATATATATTATTATATTATATATTATATATTGTATATTAGGTAACAACCACTATGAACTCAGGGTCAAGTTCAACAACGGTACAGCTTTATTTTCTTTTACGTCGACAGAGGTGCAGTAAGGACATACAATCGAACTGTCCTGAAAGCACACTAAAGACCCACTGAAACGGGCTATAGTTATACCCAAACTTCGGTGTAGTGTGCAATTCAAATGTTAATGCTTTATTTACAATATTTGATTTTGGCCATCCTGTCTCGATGTTTTCAAGTGTATGAGTGATTGTTTTAAGTGTGTTTTAAGCATTTTTGTCTGATTGGTTATCAATGTCTGGAATCTCCTGGGCTTGAACAATAGGTGTGCAATTATTCTCGGGAAGTTTGAGGGGTCAAGGATGCTTCCTTAACTATGCTAATCTTAAGGTGTCTCCGTAGGTTGTTTGACTGGTTTAGAAGTGCTGATTTAGTGGGATGGGGAGGTGTACTTTTCAATTTAGCTCCTGGGGTTCCTTCCTGACCAGCTTTTTCCTGTGTGCTGGCCCTCGTTTGCATTCTAAAAGCATGCTCCTGCCTGCTAGTCTGTGTCTGTGATTTTGTGATTTTTAGTGGAGGGGCTCTGAGGATGGTTTTAGTCTGCTTCCATATTGTGCACCCAATTTCATAAAATTTGTTGTCCAGTAACAACCCTCTCCAAAATCTCCACATCCTTCTGGTACTGTGGTGACCAGAATGGAACATTATATTCCAAGTGCAGCCTAACTCAAGTTCTATAAAGCTACAACATGACTTGCCAAATTTTGAACTCAGTGTCCCGGCCAATAAAGACAAGCATGCTTTATGGCTTCTTGGCTAATTTCTCCACCTGCGTTTCAGTGACCTGTGTACCTGTATACCCAGATCCTGCTGCCTATCAAAACACTTGAGGGTTCTGCCATTTACTGTGTATTTCCTATCTGTATTAGACCTTCCAAAATTCATGACCTCACATTTGTCTGGATTAAACTCCATCTGACATCTCTCTGCCCAAGTCTCCCATCAATCTATATCTTGCTGTATCCTCTGACAGTTCTCATTATTATCTGCAAGTCCACCAACATTTCCATCATCCCCAAACTTACTAATCCAATCAGTTATACTTTCTTCCAAATCATTTATATACATATTACAACTAGCAAATGTCCCAGCACTGATCAATGAGAAACACCACTTGTAACAGCCCTCCATTCAGAAACACACCCTTCTACTGCTATCCTTTGTCTTCTATGACCAAGCCAATTCTGTATCCACCTTGCCAGCTCACCTCTGATTCTGTGCAATTTCACCTTCTGACCAGTCTGCCATGAGGCACCTTGTCAGGGGCTAAATTCCATGTGGATAACATCCACTGCCCTCCATCATCAATCATCTTCATCACTTCCTCGAAAAATTCAATCAACTTAGTGAGACAGGACTTCTTCTTCCTGTCAATCCTTCCCTCTCAGAGTTCTCTCTTAAAAATTGATGTATTGTCCTGCCCAGGCGCACAAGGCATCCATAACTTGGCAAATAATCTGTGGATGGAGGCCTGTGAGATCTCACGGAGGTTTCCACTGGGTGCGTAAAATGACTCTGTTGCATAGAAATTAAGGGTTGCTGTCATCTTAACTTCTACTGGGAGTAGTTGGTCACCCCACCCCACAGGCGCCAGGTGTGCAAGCACCTCACACAAGTGCCAGACTGTGACTTAGAATTGGTGGAGCCGGTGACAACACAAAACCTCCGTAGACCCCATGAATGAACACTTGGTTTGGTACCATCTTTGTCTCCACATTCTCCTTTTTCTGGCCATCCTTTTGGGAATTCTCTCCTATCTCCTGGCCTTCAGCAGTAGCCCTTTGCCCTCCTTCCTGAGAGCATGCCACTGGCTGTTCCTGTGGTGACCTCCCCTCACCCTCCACCTATTGAGTCGTCTCCTCATGATGGCCAGCTCTGGACCAATAAACCTGAGATCCATTCTGCACAGTGGGTGTTAGAGAGAGAAAAATGGATAGATACCTGTCATTGGACTCCCAGCACTTCACTAAGAGTCCCACCCCAGAGAAACAGCACAGTGGCTGCAGACAGCAGCCTGGCCAGCACCCTGTTAAAGGCAGTACCCCACCTCACAGGGCCAGGCACAGCACATGAAGATCTCCAAGAGGCTCCCCAAAGCCAGCAGCAGGCTCGGCCTTCAATCTCTCCAGCACTCAGGGGGGCTGCAACTCCAACAAACTTACCTCCTTATCTGCCACACCAACACCCAACTTTTATATATCTACTATAAACCATGCCAGAGTGACATCACGCTAGAGAGGTGGGATACTCTAATCAGGGCGGAGATTGTTGTCATGGACCCACTAATCAGACGCTAAAGTATGTAAACGCATGCAAATGTCCGTTCAGCTGACTTTTAGCATGGTTCCGTCAGCATCAAAAACACTGGGTTGGGAGATGCTATAGGGGTGGGAACACCTGCGCAAATCCCACAAATCCGCCAATGTGAGAATATCCCAGTCCACTGCATGAAAAAATCAGCGTAGCAGGATGGGAAAATCACCCCTACACATAGGGTGATGTTTCCACTCTGGGCTTGGAAACTTCATGTCAGGACCATGTCATGTCATGTCCAGGACCTTACTCCATATAGGATTTTCTTGACATACCAGCTTCTATTTTGAAAGTCAATTTTGCCAATTGATGGTCAAAGAGCAGGATCAACTCCACTTAAGGCTGGCAGGATGACTTCCAATACAGGGCAATCAATGGGAAGCTCTCCAGAGCTGACAGGCCAGCAAACTACATCTTGTTGTATCTCTTGACAGTTCTCATTGTTATCTGCAATTCCAGCAACATTTCTGTCATCCCCAAACTTACTAATCAAATCAGTTATATTTTTCTCCAAATCAAGGTGGGAGCTGCCATTTCATATTGAAGAGTGTGTGAGTGCCTCAATTTGTATGTGCCCTCTGAAGAACAGATCAGTGTTGTATAATTTTTAAAGAGTTTGAATTCCCTGACTGTCATCATGGAGGTGCAACCTCTTTATAGGATGGACAATGCCTGTAGCTGTGGCCTGACAACTATAATCATTACAGATGGATGGGGATCCCTCAAGGAATTAATCATGCCTCTCCCACCTCCTCTACTTTCACACAATGAGTCATTTTGATCCACTGACCTTGTTTTGGACCCATTGTACAAAGCTTACATGCCAGCTGGAAATCCCAGTTGACACAAGAAAGAGGACTTATACAGCCCTTTAAGTGCCCACCATCCATTTGTGGGTGATTAGCCATTCTGGCCAAAACCCACCTCTTTAAAAATAGCTCAGGGTTGGGATCATGGCGTAATCCAGCAAAGTGACAGCCAGGATGTAATATTGCGAGCATGCATGCCCCCAATCTGAAAGGATGGCCAGAAGAACGAGGATGACCCCCGCGGCCAATTGGAAATGCCACTGATGTTTTCATTTTCCAGTAGAATTAATGATGAAGACTACAGGGAAAATCTTCTATTTTTAGCATCCACTCTTGTACATTTATAACTACCTCTGCATGAGATCAGCCAGCTTAGAAGGGAACAGAAATGAACCGCAGCCCTTCATACTCTCACTGGTTCAATATTTACAAACCACATCTTTACCCAATAACCCACTGTCATTAATATTGATCCTGAAAAGAACATAGTGAATATTTTATGTGAAATGCTTTCTGCAAGCAGTTAAATTCTCTCAATAGGAGGGTCACAAAGGCAGGTAAAATATTTCTGCCTTCAAATTCCCATTTGGCATCAATTCAACTTTTAGGATAGTTAATTCTATCAATATTCAGCTAGTGTGTGATGTCAATCGCCTTGTCACATACATTCATGCCTGCTAGCCTGGAAGCTAGGATGGTATTTTCATCATATGAAAACCCACCGAGGATTCAAAACCACATATCATGTAAGATGATTGATAAGAAAGGAAACCCCCTGCAGTAATGGCTAAGGATCCCAGTACAACATTTGAAGTCAAAAGGAGAGAACAGATATAAAGAAGCCCATGGGTCTACAAGACTGTGATAAAGAAAACTACTGAAATTCTGAAATCCTCTTAACTACTTGGGCAAATCCATTAGAATACAGTGGTAAGATCCAACAAAGTCTCCAGAATAATTGTAGCTAGTTTAATTGTGTGTTTCATTGTGCAGATAGGATTATTACTTTTCGATGCGAAAGAAGACGGCAAATATCAACCCTTTCCCGATGACTCATTTTCTCGTCATGTTGTATCTAACTGTTTTATTAGAACAAAGATCAAAGATCAAAGAAAATTACAGCACAGGAACAGGCCCTTCTGCCTTGTAAGCCCACACTGACCATGCTGCCTGTCTAACTAAAACCTCTACCCTTCCGGCAACCATATCTCTCTATTCCCATCCTAGTCATACATTTGCCAAAATGCCCCTTAAAAGCCACTATCGTATCTGCATTAAGATCTGTACTGCAAAAGATAGCTGTAACTTGCTATCAGAGCACAGTGGCAGTAGTGTGTACCACTTACAAGATACAGTGCAGTGCCTCACCAAGGCTCCTTCAACAGCAGTTTCTGTTAGGGTACCTGAGCAGAAACCCAAAGTATGCTATGAAGCCAGATTAGACCCCAATAGTTTTTTTATATATTTTGGCATTAGTGTGAGGATAAGATGTTTCATTCCCGGTGTGATTCTTTTGGCTACTAGGAAGCTTTTATCAAAGCAAATTTTATTTAAAAATACAGTTTAATTACTAAAAATGAAGTAGCTCAACTTTGAATTAATTGAAATGCTCAAACATAACAAAACAAAATTCTTAATTGCTAACCTATCTGTATTTGTTCCAATTTAAGCAATATTGCTCTTACAGCCTTAAACTCCTCTTCAAAAGCAGTTAGCAACACATGGGTGTACATATTTGTACCTTTAACAAAGCTGGAGCCTTTTGTGCACCTCAAGAGAGAGAAACAGATAGACAGACAGAGAGACCTCTATCTTTTGACAGCTCCAAAACTGTAGCCTCAAGGAGAGAGATAGAGAAGACTTCTTGTTTCCATCAGAATCAAGCAGAAACTGCCTATTTTGCCCTGTGAGTTTAGTGAGTTTAGTCCCCTTAAGCACATGACTTTACCTCTGTTAATCAACCTAATCAAGTCACTACTCTGAAATCTCAGGAGGAAAAACAGAAACAAATAAAAATGCATTCATTCAGAGTAAAATAAATACCCCTTTCTCTAAAACCAATCATTCTCCTGCATTCTCAGCATGGAGCTGCCTAGTGCAGACATATCAGAACTATGTGAACTGAGCTGAATTTTAAACATATCCCTCAAAAGAAATATAATGTAAATGTATTTCTTAAAGACACAATATTGTCACACTTCCCAACCCCGTGACATCTACCACCTGGAAGGACAACAGCTGAAAATGCATCGGAACACTACCACCTGCAACATTCCCTCCAAACCAAACATCATGCTAACTTGGAACTATTATCATCATTCCTTCAATGTTGCTGGATTAAAAACCTGGAACTTCCTTTCTAACAGAACTCTGGTGTACCTACATTATTTGAGATGGATTGATTCAAGAAGATGGCTCACCTTCTCAGTGGCAACCAGGGATGAGCAATAAGTGTCGACCTTATCAATAACACTCACATACCCTATGAATTATTTTTATTTAAATATCAGTCATTCATTTCTCAACCTTTGATGGTTTGGAAGGCATTGTGAAAAGAAACTTGAAAGGATTTTCTGTTATGCATTTTGTATGGTATGGTATGTACTGTATGCTGATGGCATGATATAAATGACTTTTGCAGCACAGGTCTTAATGAGGCAGTTGGGGCATTGAAAGGGAAAATTCATGATGATGCTGAAACAGTGCTGTTAGGAAGCAAGTTTTGGACCCAGGGTCAGCGAAAGAACAGCAAAATAGATGCAAGTCAGAATGGATGCATAGCTTGAAGGGGAACTTGCAGTTGGTGGTGTTCCCATGTGTCTGCTGCCTTTGCCCTTCTCATCAATAAAGATTGCATGCTTAGAAGGTGCAGCAAAAGGAGACTTGGCAGGTTGCTATAATAAAACTTGCAGATGTCTGCTAGTGGGGGTATCACTGTTTAACGGGATGTATTGAGTGCTGATCAAGCGGGGTGCTTTGTACTGGATGGTGTCGACCTCCTTGAATGTTGTTGGAGCTGTATTCATCCAGGCAAGTGGGGATGGTGGGGATACATTGTAGATGGTGGATAAGCTTTGGAGAATCAAGACATGAGTCACTTGCTGCAGAACTTCCAATCTCTGATCTGCTCCTTTAGCTACATTAGCTGGTCCAGTTAAGTGTGTCACCATTGGAATCCCCCATCAGCATGGGAATGGTGAGATATTCAGTGACAGTTATGCTGTTAAACGTCAAGGGGTTATTCTTATAGTAGCCTCTCTGTTGTAAAATCATGGTATGTTAGATCCAGGTGTGAACCTGCGAATGTACTGACATTGGAGAGAGCCTAAAGGAAAAGACTCAAAGACTTCTGGTGACTCTTGTGAGATAGAAGGAAATGGCAGCTAAAAAATGGAATGGGTTAGCCACCTGTCAGTTCCAGCAACAAAGAATTATGAGACATTTTAAGACTGAGATACCATTTCAATACACTGGCAAGCTCTACGCAATGATTGATCCAAATAGTTATATATGAGCTAGTACAAAACAGGAAGGCACAGGGTGCAAAATGGTATTTTTTCTTAGTTTTATTTATTAATGTTACAAGTAGGCTTACATTAATACTGCAATAAAGCTATTGTGAAAATCCCCTAGTTGCCACGCTCAGCACTTGTTAGGGAATATTAAGGGAGAAATGCACCTGACCATTTCATCTTTTGAACAGTGGGAGGAAACTGGAACACCCAAAGGAATCCCACACTGACACAGGGAGAACATGCAGGCACCTCACAGGCAGTCACCTAATTCAGGAATCAAACCCATATCCCTAGTGCTGCAAGGCAGCAGTGCCAACCACTGCACCACCGTGCCACCCCCAATGTACTTCTGGGGCAGTCTGGGGCAGAGGAAAGCAGTATTCTAAAATTCTGCCAACAGATCTTATGCATGTCATAGAGATTTGCATATTAACAATACCTACTGTGTGAAACAAGCAGGGATTTCTATCAACCAGGATTGTACCCACATAGAATTGGCAGCAGCCAAAGCATTATTGTCAAATGACGCTATAGTCTACCCATCCCACGTATGAATTGTATGATTAATTTGGATCAATCATTGCGTAGTGTGTATAAATGCATACTCCCTGGTCATACCAGTTAACTTCAGCTCACTTCCATTGGCCTAGTAAGCTATTGGCTGCTCTACTATCAGACTGAATAGACCCAAATAAGATTGGAATCCCTATGCAAGTGTGTGTTAAATTTGAAAGCATCTCTGTAGCAGTAGTAAAGGCTACACTTTCAGGTTCCTCCCAACCTCGTTACTGCATAAAGTTCATCGACTGTTGCATAGATTACAAAAGCAGGGAAGTCATGTTGGAATTGCGCAGAACATTGGTGAGGCACAGCTAGAGTACTGTGTGCAGTTCTGGTCACCACATTATCGGAAGGATGTGATTGCATTGGAGAAGGTGCAGAGGAGATTTACCAGGGTGCTGCCTGGGATGGAATATTTAAGTTATGAAGAGAGGTTGGATAGGCTTGGGTTGTCTTAGAACCAGGGTCACTGTCTGAGGATTCAGGGTAGACCATTTAGGACAAAGATGAGCAGACATTTTTTCACCCAAAGAATGGTGAGCTTGTAGAATTCATTACCATGGGAAGTAGTTGATGCCAAAACATTGAACGTATTCAAGAGGCAGCTAAATATAGCATTTGGGGCAAATAGGATCAAAAGTTATGGGGAGAAAGCAGGATTAAGCTACTGAATTGGACAATCAGCCATGATGATGATGAATGGCAGAGCTCGTTCGAAAGACTGAATGGCCTCCTCCTGCTCTTATCTTCTATGTTTCTATGTTTTTGTTGGAGCAGAGAAGACTAAGGGGTGCCTGATCAAAATGTGCAAGATTACGAGAGGCATGAACAATGTGGATAAGGGACAACTATTCTCCTTAAGGTTAGTCATGAGGTTTAAAGTGAGGGGCAGGAAGGTTAGTAGGTTTAAAGTGAGGGGCAGCAAGTTCTGGGTGGGGGTGTGAGGAACAGCTTTTTTACCCAGAGAGTGGTGACGGAATGTGCTGCCCATGAAGGTGGTAGAGACGGGTTGCCTCACATCCTTTAAAAAGTATTGGATGAGCACTTGGCACATCCAGGACTGTGGGCTAAGTCATGGCAGAAATTCAGGCACTTCTAATGTGTCGGTGTGACTCGATGGGCTGAAGGGCCTCTTCTGTGCTGTATGATTCTATGATTTTATGATTCTCTGGAGTTTTCTGCATGGCAGGTTTGCAATTTTCAGATGCACCATTGCATTGTTTTCCTAAGTGCTTGTGTTGGGCTGCATTCACCACCTCGAATCATCATCTCAACCAGAACTATTAAGAGCATCTCTACACTGGCACATGAGATAAATGTTTCTACAGGATTGTTCTTTAGAGACTGCGCCCCTGAGATGTAATCCCCTGTCAAAAAATAAACATAGACAGGGACAATGGGTAGAAGTGGGAACATCAGGGTGGCAGCGTGGGCTCGTTGGGCTGAAAGGTCTGTTTCCTGTGCTGTTTTGTTCTTTGTTCATCATATAGTAGTAAAAAGTTGGAATTCTCTTCCCCAAAGACTGTGGGCAATCGACCAACAGAACTTTTCAAAACTGAGACTGATAGATTTTTATTAGGCAAGGTATTGAAGGATTTGCAATGATAGTGGTTAAATAAAATTAAGGTATGGTCAGTAATGACCTATGTGTATGATGGACATGATTTAAGGTGGTAAAAATAACTCAAACCTGCTCCATCTTTCAGTAAGAATATGGCTGATCTAATCACTTCATAGTCTTCCCACTGCACAAATGCACCCATCCACTCCAACCACCCATGGCTCCTTGGTTGGTCAAAAGTCTACCTAACTCAACCTTGAATATATTCAATGACCCAGCTGTCTTTGGTCTCTGGGTCAGAAAACTCCATGGACTAATGTCCCTTCAAAAATGAATTCTCCTCATCTTGGTCCTAAATAGATGAGCCATAATTTATGACAAAATCCTGTTCCTATGTGCTTCACTCCCTTGCTCCTCAAAGTCATAGAAATCATAGAAATCATAGAACCCTACAGTGCAGAAAGAGGCCCTTTGGCCCATCAAGTCTGCACCGAACACGATCCCACCCAGGCCCTACTCCCATATCCTTACATATTATACCCACTAATCCCTCTAACCTACGCATCCCTAGACACTAAGGGGCAATTTCTTAGCATGGCCAATCAACCTAACCTGAAATTCTTTGGACTGTGGGAGGAAGCCAGAGTACCTGGAAGAAACTCACACAGACATGAGGAGAATGTGCAAACTCCACACAGATAGTGACCTGAGCTGGGAATTGAACCCAAGACCCTGGAGCTGTGAAGCAGTAGTGCTAACCACTGTGCTACCATGCTGCCCAAAAAAAGTCATCAGTACTTTCCTCCGTGAAAATCTTTCTAACCCCAAGTGATTGTTTCGGGCTGGTGCTGGAGCCTGTTGCTGTGGTGGAATTAGTGGGAATGGGATGGGAGATGCATGGCTTAAATGTCTAACTGTTCCTCTAGCTAATTGCCCTCTTCCTCTAAACCGTCCTTCAGAATACTAAAAACACAAAACATCTCATTATTTGTGTAAATTTTGAAGAAATTGAGGCAATAGCAATGGAAGCACTTTGCTAATTCAGTGGAAGTTGAAACTAGCTGTGCTCTTTCTTGCCCTGTCTTGTTAACAAACTGCTATTGGCACTTCACCTCCTTTAAGTTTAAATTTATTTATTAGTCACAAGTAGATTTATATTTATTGTGAAAATCCTCTTGTTGCCACACTCCAGCACCTGCTCACGTACACTGAGGGAGAATTTAGCATGGCCAATGTACCTAATCTGGACTGTGGAAGGAAATCAGAGTATCCGGAGGAAATTCATACAGACACAGGAAGAATGTGCAAACTCTACACAGACAATAATCCAAGCCAGGAGTTGAACCTGGGTCCCTGGTGCTCTGAGACAGCGGTGATAACCGCTGTGCCACTATACTGCCCCTTGTCTCCCACATTTACTGCAACTTACTGGAAAGCATTCTCCTGGTGTGTACCTGAACTTGCAAACCAAGAACTCTCTGCAGCTGCTTTACTTTGACTCCAGTCATGTGTAATCTTTCAGTCATAAAGGAAACGGTGTGCCAATTACACTTTACTTTATCCAGCATCATATTTATCCTGTGGTTTTAATGCTTGCTGGCTCCCTTCAAGGCAACACAAGCTCTTGCAGCTGGCAACATGGATTTAGACAGCATGATGGAATTAATGAGATAGGTGCACTGTTTCCTCTCAATTAATGATACAGGTAGAGAGATAGGCAAAGGAAAGAATCAAGCATCTATCATTCTTACGGGATATGCTTGGGAAATTATACCTTAGGTACAATGCTTCAGTCAGTAAATCTCTTTTTGTGCCAATTACTTTGGCCACCTCTTGCTGGCAGTGGATTTTAAATCATTACCATTTTATCATTGTCACAACACAACTTAATCTTGGGCTACACAACTGTATTACGTGAAGTTATTTCCATAGCAGTCAGCAGAAATTCCTCTCCAACAAAGATCGAAGGAAATTCCTGGACATCTGTGGGTTTGAGGCCTTTTTGTTGCATCCCTGTCAAAGTTGGAGCAATGACACCGCATTGGATAAGTCAAAGGAGTGATGGCCTAGTGATCTTATTGCTAGCCTATTAATCCAGGAACTTAGGTCATGTTCTGGGACCCGGGTTCAAAACCCCATGGTGGAATTTGAACTCAATTAAAAAAAGTCCGGGGTTGAGAATCTACTGATGATCATGAAACAATTGTCAATTGTTGGAAAAACTCATCTGGTTCACTAATATCCTTAAGGAAAGGAAATCTGCCATCCTTTCCTGGTCTGGCCTACATGTGATCCCAAACTCATAACAATATGGTTGACTTTGAACTGGCCAAGTGGGACACTCAATTGTATCAATTGCAAGCTCACCACCACCTTCTCAAGGGCAATGATGGATGGGCAATAAGAACAGGCCAGCCAGGGATGACTATGTCCTAAGAATAAATTTTTTTTTAATAATCTCAGAATATTCTTTTCCTCTTATTCTTGTTACAATCAATATATGCATTAAATGTTTCTATGAAAAGTTAAAATCAACTCCATACAAGGAGAAACTAACCTGGACTCAGACTAGATCGATAACTGTGCAACTGAAGCATCACCACATCTCCTCCCACCCCACCATCCTCCCAACACTTCTCCATCCTATTTAAGAGCAGCTTTTCCAATGAGTTAACAAGATCAGGCTCTTCCCTTACTTTCATTTGATCATTGCTTATTTATTTGCTTTTACATTTTATTGCTAATTGACCTACGTGAATACATTGACCATAAGCTAATGTTTGACATTAATCCCAAAGCAGCAGCTAGATGACATAAACTTTAACTATAAAGATAATGGGTGGAATTTGCTTATATTTTTGCAGTGTGGCAGTAGATGGGAAACACAATGGCACAGTGGATAGAACTGCTGCCTCATAGCACCAGGGACTCAGGTTCAATTCTGGCCTTGGGTCACTGTCTGTGTGAAGTTTGCACATTTTCCCCGTGTCTGTGTGTTTCCTCTGGGTGCTCCGGTTTCCTCCTACAATCCAAAAATGTGCAGATTAAGCGGATTGACCATGCTAACTTGCCCCTAAGAATCAGAGAGATTAGTGGGGTAAATACGTAAGGTTACGGGATAGGGATTGTTGTTAGTGCAAACTCGATTGGCCAAATGGCCTCTTTCCGCACTGTGTGGATCCTATGAAAGGTGGCATGGGAATTGCCAGGCCCAATGGCAGCTTTCTCTATCATTGCGAGCAGTATAGGGAAAAATATCCAAGGGACAATCCGATAACATCTCCAGGAATGGATTCTGAATGAACTAATAGTCATTGTTCAGCAGCCTTCAAATAACTGAAACTGCTGCCTAAAGAAGAAACAAGTCTCATGGTCCTGGACAGTCAGGTAGGTGAAGCTATGGGTGGTTCGGAGAAGAGGATGGAGGCCGGCAGTCACATTCAGAAGTCAGGAATGGAGGATAGGAATTGGGTCAGGAGCAATGTTTCTTAAAATGGGAAGTTGCTGCTGCTCTGCGGGCTCCACTTTCAAATATATTATTTTGAACAACTGACCTTTCCAAGATTTGAACGTTCTGATGTCTGACTCAGGGAATACCAATCTTAATAGTCATTAGGCCCCTTATCAGGATAGAAAACGAGCTTAATGCCAGTTTCAGTTGAGGGCTACATGCCTATTTGTTCCATCTCCAATTTGATGTGTGGCACACCTGTGGCAGGATTTGTGCATCTACTTTCTGCCCACTATATTAGCAGTCAACAGGACAGTTAGTGGTAAAATGCAGGTGTTGCATAGCCAAGATTATAGACCATGATCTCCCAGGTAGGTGTGACTAGTCCAAAGTCTTCACCCTTGGGCAAAACCAAGTGGGTACAGGAATCCTGAAGTACAATGGTAGTTGCTTTCCTCACATTCCCTGTTCCTCCTTTTTCATTGGCATTGCTAGACCCACTGGAATTCTTATTCCCAATAGAGTGGCTGCTACTGATGTGCCAGAATGTCTTAAGAAACAGTATCTACAAAAGGGGCCTTGTAATGCAAAACTGTAACTGCACCAGCAACAGGTTATGTACTGAAGATAAAGCAGACACTCTGTATGACAAGCAATAAAAATAGAACTTGAAATAAATACTGAACTGTAAATTACAACTCTCAGATTCAAACTCCTGAAGGCAGAGCAGCAAGTCTCAGCAATGTCAATTATATACATGCCAAACTGCAAGAGCGAAGATGAGAAAGGATTTCTGTAAGGATATTTACAATGAAAGTAGGATACAGAAACGCTCTATTTTTAACATAAATCCTTTAGAGACTATTCATATTTGCAGCTCACTGATCTCTCTGAATTCTGGACTTCCTTTTGCTTAATTTAGTAAAATGAGCACTCAAATTTTCAGCCCACTACTACTGAATCATGCTTCATGTGATGGTTTATAAAGCGAGTCAATTCAATTGTGAGTACCATTATCAAAGTCAAAGGGTCAAGTGATTCAAATTTTTAAGTATCCAACAACCTATCCTGGTCCTACCATGCTGAAACTACAGTTAGGAAAGCCCACCAATACATCTACTTTCTCAAAAGGCAAAGGAAATTTAGCATGTCAGCTATGATTCTCACCAATTTTTACAGATGTATCATAGAAAGCATTCTTTCTGGCTGTATCACAGCTTGGTATGGCTCCTGCTCTGCAAGGAACTACAAAAAGTCGTGAATGTAGCCCAATTCTTCACGCAAACCAACCTCCCATCCATTGACTCTGTCTACGCTTCCCACTGCCTCGACAGGGCAGCCAGCATAATTAAGGGCCACACGTACCCTGGACATTCTCTCTTCCATCTTCTTCCTTCAGAGAAAGGTATAAAAGTCTGAGGTCACGTGCCAGCTGACTCAAGAACATCTACTTCCCTGCTGCAGTCAGACTTTTGAATGGACCTCTTTCGCATTAAGTTGATCTTTCTCTACACTGTAGTTATGACCATAATACAACATTTTGCACTCTCTCACTTCCTTTTCTATGAGTGGTATGCTTTTTACAGCGCACAAGAAATAATACTTTTCACTGTATGCTAATAATGTGACAATAATAAATCAAATCAAATCAAATAAATTAAATGAAATCAAATCATCCTCACTCAATGGCCAGAATTCTCCCATCTTGCCCACCATGAGAATTGTAGCTGGTAGGAGAAGGACTATGAAAAGTTTCATTGACCTCAGGCAGGAGAGATTAAATAATAATAATGGATTCCAGCATTTTCCCCTTGACAGGGGTGACATGGTGACACAGTGGTTAGCAATGCTGCGTCACAGTGTCAGGGATCTGGGTTCAGTTCTGGCTTTGGTTGACTGTCTGTGTGGAATTTGCATATTCTCCCTGTGTTTGCTTGGTCTTTGGATGCTACAATATCTTCCCACAACCCAAAAATTTGCAATACAGGTAGATTGGCCATATTAAATTGCCTTTTGTATCTAAAGATGTATAGGTTGGGTGGATTAGCCATGGTAAATGCACAGGATCACAGGGATAGGATGGAAGAAAGGCCGTGGAAGAGATGCTCTTTTGGAGAGTCGGTGCAGACTCAATGGGCCAAATGCCTTCTTTCTGCACTGTTGGGATTCTATGGTTCAATGGTTCAGCGAACAAGCCAGTGGTTTTCTGCTTTCTATCCCCCTCCTTTCTTGAATAGAGGAGTCATATTCACTATATTCTAATGTGATGGGACCTTTCCAGAATCAAGGAAAATTTGGGAAATTGCAACCAATTTTGTGGCCATACATGTACACATGTTGGGCAGGATTCCTCGGCCATGCTCATCTCAAAACTGGAGAATCCGGTGGAGAAAACTGGATAGGGGGTTATAGATAGGTCTGTGGATTGGTAGATGTGATCAGTGCAACTCGTGGGCCGAAGGGCCTGTTTGTGCTGTATTGTTCTATGTTCTATGTTAATCCCGCCTCTCCTTCAGGCTCCGGCTCCAAACTCAACCCCAAACCCACGCCAGTCCGACCCCCCAACACGATCCAACTCCCTGTCAAGTCCAAGCCTCATTCTGGCTCCAGTTCCCCACTCCCAGTCCGACCTTACCGCTCTGTCTTGGTGACATCTGCTCTGATGATGACAACACTTGCTCAACCACAGAATGCCCCCCTCCCCCCATCTCTGTGGGTGACAGGGCCTTCAAGCCTGTCCAGTCCATTTCTTGCACCTCTGCTCTCCTCCCTTCCCTTCCCTCCCAGAACTTTGCAAACCACCACATTCGAAAGATCAACATCCATCATTTCTGTCACACCTAGCATCATGACAGCAGCAAACACATCTTCCCCTCTCGTCCCCTATGATTGCTCGCCTCTCTACACTCTGGTCAACTCCTCAATCACCCAGAACACCTCATCCCTTTCCCACAGCCTCTTCCCAGCAATCGCAGGAGATATAACATCTGCCCGTCTTTATCTTCTCTCCTCACAGTCCAAAGCCCCAGACACTCCCTCCAGCTGAAGCAGTGAGTTACATATAATCTGCAATATTCTGCATTTGCTGCCTAAAATGCAGAGTCCTTGACATTGGATAGACTGCCTAACTCCGAATCTTTGGTTGCAATGCAGGCTTGGAAGGCTGAAGGGCCTATTCCTGTGCTGTAATTTTCTTTGTCCTTTGAAACATCCTTTTCGAAGAGGATAATTTCAGACCACGAGCTTTGTCACCCATTTTGATTTTGTTTTTGTTTGCAATCAGCTGGTTTGAATCTGTGTTTTCATGTTTTTGCTTTTGGATATTATTCCAACATTTATAAAGTTTGCCAACATTGGACGAAGGTATTAGGGGCCATTCTCCCAAAAAAATTTTAAGTGCCAAATTCAGGTAAAAACGGGAGCAACTCCCGTTGATTTTTTCAGCAGGATTTTCAGAATGAATCTCTCACACTCTGAGCATGGCAGACTGCCTCAGGGAGATTCACACTGAAAATCAGGGGTGGGGCCTATTCCTGATGGTGAGCCAGCAGCATTGTGCTGAGTGGGCCACTGCGCATGTGCTGATCTGTCATACTGAAGATCGGTGCACGCGCAGTAGCCCTGTACTGCCGCCTCATGATCACTGGCCAGTTCGATTACTGGCCAGCCCCACAACCCCACATCACTGGTCTTCTGAACATCTCCAAGCCAGCCCTGATGTCTGCCTTCCCCACCGGCAGCCCTGAGCTTACTGATAACCCCCATACCTGACAATTCCTATCCCCCACACAATGCCTCTGGCAGTCTCAACCCCTATCTCTGGCAGCACCAACCCACAGATCTCACCCGCATAGCCCCCACTCCATCTGGCCTTACCCCTTGGCACTACCCGATACCAGGTATGCAGTGTCAAGGTGCCCTTTGGTCTTTGCCACTTTGGCCTTAGAGCCATAGCAGGGAGTCAGGCTAGCACTGCTAGGCTGGCAATTTATTTGATAGTAAATCAGCGAGCTTTCGACTTTTCGTCTTCGTCAGGCAAATGCAGTGTTCTAGTCTGCAATAGCACACATTAGCACAGACAGTCACAGATTGCTGATTAGAATGCGAATCCTTATATCTAACCTGCTATTCAAGTGTTAAAGTGGCTAACAATGCGTGTGAAGGGAATCCTGAGCATTGGTTAGAGAATTGTGTATTTTCTCCAGACAGCACAGATAGCAGGTTAGATATAAGGATTCGCATTCTAATCAGCAATCTGTGACTGTCTGTGCTGATGTGTGCTATTGCAGACCAGAACACTGCATTTGCCTGACAATGACGAAAAGTCAAAAGCTCGCCGATTTACTATCAAATAAATTGGTTGGATTTAAAATTGGTGTTGTAAAACTTTACTGAGTTTACCCCAGTCCAACGCCGGCATCTCTACATCAAGGCTGGCAATGCCAGAGAGCACCCCTTTACCCTGAACTCCTAGAGGTATCTCCAAGGCTTCCCTTCACTCTGGTCAGCTGTCAGCTCCCTATTATTAGGAAACTGTTATAAACCTCGCTGGAGTGAATCACTCCTGGCGGGATGGAGGGGGTGGAGGTGTTGGGTGCAGGGAAGAAGCTTGCAGGTCTAGAGACTTCAGTCTGATGTGGAGCTCATGACGCCATAATTACTGGCCCAGGAGGCGGGTGGAGGCCAGGACACCCAGCCGGAGTTCCCACTTAACAGCCACCGCTGATGTCTCCTGGCCCATTGTTACTTTGTTTTTGTTCCATTCTATCTTTGTCACTGAATCTCTCCCTCCTTCTAGCCCATCCGTTATCCTCTCTTTGGATCTCCTTCCCCCTCCCATTTTTTAAAGGCACCAAACCCATCGCATATCATACTCTGCTCAAAACATTAAATATATTTCTCGCACCACAGGTGCTGCTGAGTGTTTCCAATGCTTCCTGTTTTTACCATGAAGAGTAGGAACCACGATTAATATCTGTTCCCTTGAGCTCAGTCATCTTCTACTGTTGCTGTGGCTGAGATCAGGTATGCAACCAACCCAAGGGAGTGTAAACCATTATCACCTTGTTCTGAAATGTGGTTATGTGGCCACCTCATATGTTTCAGATGGGAGGCCAGTCTAAAATGAGCATGCTTCATTAATATTAATTGAATGAAGGCTCATGACAGCTTATCCATTTGGAGAAATGAATTTTTCACCACAAAGTCCTATGTGAGTGTTTTGGAGTGGAAAGTAGAGGGGGTGAAGTGGTAGAGGGAATGATGAAAATACTGTTAAGTTACTTCTGTTATTCCTGGCTCCTCGCAACAATCGTGTCCAATTTATTTTTTAAACTTACGTCTTAGTGGAGATCACAAGCAAAATTTAATATTGGCAACCAGGTCCTAAAGAGCAGGCCTCAGGTTGCTCCTTTCTGACGTAAAGGCCCAACCACCATTCTGAGCAGTGCGCGAGGTGCCTGAAAAATTAATTGTCCAAACCAATTTCCAGTTAGAGCTTGGTTCTCAAAAGTTTGGAAAGTAATTGAAGAATCATAAATATTTAAATATGGGATGCAAGCCCAGGATTGAAGTGTGCTGAATAATGTATGCCAGGAGAAGTTTGAAATCAGTTATTTACTCAATAGGGAAAATATATTATTCAAAGTCTGGAAACTTGTGAACAAAATCTGTGGATCCTGATAAAAGCACTCAGAACAAAAATAAGAGAAAACTGCAAAGATCTGACAGAAACATTCAGCAAAATCTCAGGAAATACTTAGAAGCTGGAAGATGACTTTCTTCTGGCGTATTTTTAGGGAAAAACAATGCACTTACCTTTGTGGTCTCAATAACACAGTATATTATTCACTGAGCCACAGGCTGATCCATTCCATTAAATGTACAGCCTTCATCCCAATCTCAACATTCAAACAATTTTTTTATTATCAACACACATCACTTGTGCAATGGACAGAGCTATTCGAATAGCCCTTAGTAATCATTCTCTGGCCATCTTCCAGGTGAAGAACAAAGAAATCCCACAACACCAATTTAAAGTCCAAACAGGTTTATTTGTAGCAATTGCCGCAAGCTTTCGGGACAGCCTGGCCCTTCATCAGCTGGCTGGGAGTTCTGGTCGTAAAAATGACACAAAGCCACAAACTCAATTTACATGCATAATGATTGGAATGTGAGTCTTTACAGCTAATCAATTCTTAAAGGTATAGACAACGTGAGTGGAAAAAGCTTTAAGCACAGGTTAAAGAGATGTGTATTGTTTCCAGCCAGGACAGTTAGAGAGATTTTGCAAGTTCAGGCAAGTTGTGGGTTACAGACGATGTGACATGAACCCGACATCCTGGTTGAGGCCGTTCTCATGGCTATCACTTTCTGCTCAGCGTCTCTGCGCTGTCGTGTTGCCTGGAGGCCACCTTGGAGAACGCTTACCCGAAGATTAGAGGCTAAATGCCCATAACAGCTAAAGTGTTCTCCAACAGGAAGAGAACAGTCTTGCCTCGTGATTGTCAAGTGGTGCTCATTGCTGCACAACGATGGCATTGCTGCAACTGCCTCAGTACTCAATGCCGACAACTGCCAATTTCTAGATGCAATTTTAAAACTCACCTGCTTCATCCTGGACCACAATGTCTTCATCTTCAACAATCAGTTCTTCATCCAAACACATGAAACAGCCATGGGGACCAAATTCGCACCTTAATATACCAATATCTTCATGATGTAGAAATGCCGGCGTTGGACTGGGGTAAATACAGTAAGAAGTCTGACAATACCAGGTTTAAATCCAACCGACTTATTTGATAGTAAGCTCACAAGCTTTCAACCCTCTGGTCTTCATCGGTTGGACTTAAACCTGGTGTTGTCAGACTTCTTACAATATCTTCATTCACAGGTTTGAACAAAACTTCCTCACTACACAGACCCTTCAACTGATGCCATACACTAGATACATCGATGACATTTTCTTTCTTTGGACTCATGGTGAACAATCACTGAAACAACTATATGATGATATCAACAAGTTCCATCCCACCATCAGACTCACCAAGGACTATTCTCCAGAATCGGTTATATTCTTGGATACATGCATGTCCATTAAGAACAGTCACCTCAGCACCTCACTATACCGCAAGCCCACGGAAACCTCACAATGCTCCACTTCTTGAGCTTCCATCCTAAATACATTAAAGAAGCCATCCCCTACGGACAAGCCTTCCATATACACAGGAGTTGCTCAGATGAGGAGGATCGCAACGGACACTTCCAGATACTGAAAGATGCCTTCATAAGAACAGGATATGGTGCTTGACTCATCAATGGACGGTTCCGACGTGCCACAGCCAAAAACCACTCCGACCTCCTCAGAAGACGAACACGGGACATGGTGGACTGAGTACCCTTCGTTGTCCGGTATTTCCCAAGAGCAGAGAGGCTGTGACATCTTCTCTGGAGTCTTCAACATGTCATCGATGAAGACGAACATCTCACCAAGGCCAATCCCACACCTCCGCCTTCAAACAACTGCACAACCTTAAACAGACCATTGTTCGCAGCAAACTATCCAGCCTTCAGGAGAACAGTGACCACGACACCACACAATCCTGGCACAGTAACCTCTGCAAGACATGCGAGATCATCAATAAGGATGCCATCATCTCATGTGAGAATACCATCCACAAGGTACACAGTGCATACTCTTGCAACTCAGCCAACACTGTCTACCTGATACACTGCAGCAAAGGATGTCCTGAGGCTTAGTACGTTGGGGAGACCATGCAGACATTGGATGAATGAACACCGCTCATGAGGCAAGATTGTTCTCTTCCTGTTGGGGAACACATTAGCGGTCACGGGCATTCAGCCTCTGATCTTTGGGTAAGTGTTCTCCAAGGCGGCCTTCAGGACACGTGACAGCACAGAGTCGCTGAGCAGAAACTGATAGCCAAATTCCGCACATATGAGAACGGCCTCAACCAGGATCTTGGGTACATGTCACACTATCTATAACCCCCACAACTTGTCTGGACTTGCAAAATCTCACTAACTGTCCTGGCTGGAAACAATACACTTCTCTTTAATCTGTGCTTAAGGCTCTTTCCACTCACATTGTCTATACCTTTAAGAATTGATTAGCTGTAAAGACATTCCAATCATTATGTATGTAAATTGAGTTTATGTCTTTGTGTCATTTTTACAACCAGAAATCTAACCACCTGACAAAGGGACAGGCTGTCCCAAAAGCTTGCCACATTTGCTACAAATAAACCTGTTTGGACTTTAAATTGGTATTGAGGGATCTCTTTGTTTTTTACCTCAGTCCAACGCCGGCATCTCCACATCATCTTCCAGATATCAGGAGCAGGATGGGTGGGAGTAGCAGTGTGGGTCACAATGCCAGATGGCTCCAGTGCATCAGGTCCCTTCCTGAAACACAGGACACAAAATGAAATGCAAGAGAGGCACAGGAGTTTGGTCTGCACGCAACTGACTTGAGATTTGTTCAACACATGGAGGATTGGCAGGTGCTCACTTCAATGCCCTTGCCCTACCATGCTGTTACTGATGGTCTGCATTGCCTCCTCTCCTGTTCCTCAAAGGGGGTGAGGACCTGGATCTCAGGTATACCACTCCCTGCCTTCAACTTCACCCGGTGATTATGGACATTGTTCTTCTATGGGGACAGAAGAAGCCATGAAAAATCTGATGGCATGAATCCTGGAGACAATCAAGGGATGGAACTCAGAGGGCAAGAATTGTGATACTGTTGGGGAGAGAGAAGAGAGGCACTTGAGGATCATTTAGGGAGAAGGCAATAGATGAATAAAACATTCACCCTTTCTACCTGGATGAGGTTATTCAGTTTCTTGCAGCACTGTTTCCTAGTCCTCCTGCTAAATATCCTGGCACTACTGCTTGCTGCCACTGCCTCCCCTGAGATGGCATCCTGCTGGAGGAAGTGGATGTCCTGCCTTGCTGAGACTGTGTCCAGCCTTGCCTCCACCGCTTCCAGCAACCTGGCCAGATCAGCATGAGAAAAACAGGGATCTATCTTTCTTGAGGCCATTTCTTCCTGCACTGCACTGCCTGCCTATTTGTCCATCCTTCGGGTTTTATGGGGCTTTCCTTTGTCAATGTAGATCAGATGCAGGCAGTTTAGGGGAGTCAGGCACCCATTAGAGCATTCCAGTGAGTTTAATGCATTTTGACTTGTTACCATGTAGGGGAAACCAGGTCAGCATTTGCAGGTGTGCTGGATGGAGAGGTGGGAAGGGTGGGGGGTGGAACTTGTGCTTCTGTGATGATCGGGGCAGGGGAGAGAGAGAGTCATGTCAGGCAGCCAGAGAGTGATGAGAGAGACATGTGCAAGGGGTCCAGGATGGTGGGAGAGTAATGGGGTCAGAAATGTTATGCAAATCTCCTAAGTGTTTGTGAAACCCAAACTCATAATCTGCTTTGCAGTCTCACAACCCCAAGCACGTCCAACTCCAAATCATTCAATGAGCTTGTGGAATTAGTGATATCACATTTGCATTCATAACACTATCTTGTAAATTGCATTTGTGTCTATATATGCCCTGTTTGTGAATACAACTCCCACTCACCTGAAGAAGCAACAGTGTTCCCCAAGCTTGTGCTGCCAAATAAACCTATTGGGCTTTAACCTGGTGTTGTGAAACGTCTTACTGTGCTTACCCCAATCCAATGCCAGCATCTCCACACCATCACTGGCTGGTCAGCATTTATTGCCCATTGCCGTTGGAAGGTTGTTCAAAGTCAACTTGCTGTGGGCTCAGGTAAAGAGGGCAGATTTCCTTTTCCAAAAGGACATTAGTGAACCAAATAGGTTTTTCCAACAATCGACAATGGTTTCATGGTCATCAGTAGATTCTTAATTTCAGATTTTTTTTATTGAAGTCAAAGTCCATCAACTACCATGGCAGGATTCGAGTCCGACTCGACTCAACGTTAGTTGAGTTTCTGGATTAATAGTCTAGTGATAATACCACTAGGCCATCGCCTCCCATGATTAAGTCCCGTAGTGGACTCGAACCCAGAGTTCCTGGGACACTACACACTATACCACAAGATCTCCTACTATTTCTTCTAATTTGGTGGCAGCAAATTTGCTGAGGAGTTTGATATTGCCAGTTACTTTTAAGCTGTCTCTATTATACAGATAGATGGTGGACTCAATGGACCAAATGCCACTGAGGCCAATATTACTTCACAGTTTACACAATAGAAGCATTCTGATAAGTACACTACAGCTTAGGCTAACACCCTTAGAGAAAAAAGTAAAATCTACCAAGCAAGTTTGCAAAGTAATTGAAGATTCATAAATATTTAAATGTAGAATAGAATCCAAGACCAAAATGTACTGAATAATAAATGCTAGGAGAAGTTTGAAATTAGTTGTTTACTTAATAAAGTGAATTTATTATTAAAAAGCTGAAGGCTCATGAACAGACAGTTGATAAATGTCCTGGACATAATGATATACACTTCAAGCTGTTGAAAGACTTGCTATAGAGATCATCGATGAAAAAATCCTCAAACTGGGCATATCCAGCTACATTGGAATTGAGTGAAATTGGGAAAGAAAAGAGTATTACCAAGATGCCTCTTTTTGAACAGATAGGTCCATTTGATTCCTCTGCAACGGGTTGCGCACAATACGTAGAGAGATTTGGGTATTACTTCCGAGCAAATGGAATCGAGGAGGAAGCAAAGTGTAAGGCAATTCTTCTAAGTGTTTGTCGTCTGATTTGCAGTCTCACAGCCCCAAGCACATCCGACTCCAAATCATTCAGTGAACTTGTAGAATTGATGAGTCACATTTCCAAGCTAAACCATCAATCATACTCAGAGATAAAGTTTAATTAAAGTTTTAAATGAGCAATGGAGATAGCACATGGAATCACAGAATCCCTACAGAAGGAGGCCATTCAGCCCATTCAGTCTGTACCGACTATCTGACAGAATGTCTTAATGTAGAGATGCTGGCATTGGACTGGGGTAAACACAGTGAGAAGTCTGATAACACCAGGTTTAAATCCAACCAATTTATTTGATAGTAAACTCAGTTTACATGAGTTTACTATCAAATAAATCGGTTGGATTTAAACCTGGTGTTGTCAGACATTTTAGAATGTCTTACCCAGGCCTCTCTCCTGCCTTGTATCTATATCCCATACCATGCTAACCATGCTTAATCTATCTAACCCACATAACTTCGAACACTAAATGGTAATTTTAGCATGGTCAATCCACTTGAGCTGCACATCTTTGGATTGCAGAAAGAAACCAAAGCACCCACAGGAAACCCATCCAGACACAGTGAGAATGTGCAAATTCCACATGGACAGTAACCAAGGCTGAAATGAAACCCAGGTCTCTAGCGCTTGAGGCAGCAGTGCTAACCACTATGCCACTGTGCTGCACCTGCACAGATAATGGAAAGCTCTGAAAAAGATTCACAAAAGTTACACAGTGCACAAAATGATGCTGTTCACCAGTTATGACAGGACACTGCATCGGCAGTAGCATCAAAACTGAAGAAGTAAGGCAGGAAACAAGTTCAGCCACAAATAAGACAAGAGGCAAAGTTTGAAGATGAATGTTAATGATGTGGAGGTAACCACTGCCCTGAATCCTGCAGCTCTAAGAGATGGAGTGTTTTTTTTGGACATCAGAGAGGTCACTTAAAGCATCAATGCAGAGCCAAGTCAAGTCTATCTAGTAACCAATTAAATGATGTCTCGCCAGTATACAACATGGAAAAGTCTAGCACCAATGATTTAAATATTCATTCACTGTTTAATAGAAGAGCAGACAAGATAGCCCCTGTAATGCTCTGGGTAAATGGGATGAAAGTCAATACAAGGACATCAGTCCCATACACCGGTGAACATATGTAGCAGTACTTGCGAGAAGGCATTCAACCACTCAATTTGAAGAATACTGTGGCCAAATAGACAACTTATACTGGTGAAGTCAAATAGTGGGCACTGCAGTGGTACCTCAAAAAAGTTTATTTAGTCATCTCACTGCAATGAAGTTACTGTGAAAAACCCCTAGTTACCACAATCCAGAGCTGTTCGGGTACACAGAGGGAGAATTTAGCATGACCAATACACCTAACCTGCACATCTTTGGACTGTGGGAGGAAATCAGAGCACTCAGAGGAAACCCATGCAGACAGGGGAAGAATGTGCAGACTCCGCACAGAAAATGACCCAATCCAAAAATTTATCCCGGGTCCTTCACGCTGTGAGG
This sequence comes from Sphyrna mokarran, assembly GCA_024679065.1. NCBI lineage: Eukaryota > Metazoa > Chordata > Chondrichthyes > Carcharhiniformes > Carcharhinidae > Sphyrna > Sphyrna mokarran. Next base: position 46,780,146 of record JAGIQG010000015.1, read on the forward strand.
CAGCATTATTAACCACTGTGCCGCCCCACTTAGCAGCCGGTTAGTCTTACATCAGTAGTGGCAAATATCTGTAGGCTATGGGGAACATTCTGCCCAACTCCCAATGATCATAGTGACAGGCGATGAACCAAACTTTTCAGTTGTGATTGACTTAAAGGAATCAGGTTAAACTGGACCACAATTTTCCATGTGTGGGATCAAAATTGCTCGAATTGATGATGAAATACAGGAGCAATTTTAAGGATGAATTAGGCGTAATAAGTCTTCGGAAGCAGAATTCCCTTCACCAAAATCCCTTTATTTACAATCCAACAGTAGTATACAGAGTGCTATCAGTCAGCAGTCTACATTTGGGATTCATGATGTTGGACTGGGATAAACACAGTAAGAAGTCTCACAACACCAGGTTAAAGTCCAACAGGTTTATTTGGAGCAAACGGCACTAGCTTTTGGAACTGGCCGTTCCTTCATCAGGTGGGTATGAGTGCCAGAGGAACTGATACTCCCGATTAAATACAAGGAAAAGACTCCCTGATTAGCCCGTCAATTGATTCCTTAATCAGGGAATTCATATTCCAATAAGCCAACCTCAGTGGTGTGATTGAAGTTACTACATTTAGCAAAATAAAAGGCCTGCAAGCAAAGATCCATGTGGATAGAGGTAACTGCTTGATTCTTTGGAGCTTGACCAAAACCATATGCTATGTGAGAAAAAGTAGATAATGAATTAATGCATTTGGAAAACTGCATTATTCAGCCAGCTCAGTTCTTGGAATGGGCAACACTTATTGTTCCCATATTGAAACCGAACAAGACCATCTGCATTTGTGGTGATTACAAGTTTACGGCTAATTGAGCTGCAAGTTGGATAAATATCTATTCCCAAAGATTGACTTGAATGCAAATTTGACACTTCCTACACAGAGCTTAATTTTTTCAGTGACAATTAAGCCCCACTTGCAAATGCTAAAAATGGGATGACACTGCAGATATGGGCAGCATGATCTTGGCATTTTACAGTAGAGGCCAATTAACAGGCTAAAATTGTGATTATCTTCCAATTGAGGATGGCAGGCCATGCCCCCAGAGCTACCAGCCCAATTAGGAGCTAAGCACCCAGCAGCCTCAGTAGCACTGCCTCCTGTGGTAGCCAATGCTGAAGATGCAAGATGTAGTAGAGAACATCTCAATGCCAAAGTCTTCTCAAAGGCAACTTTACCAAGCCGGAGCCATGCAGGCAAGCTCCAGTGAATGATGAGGGAAGAGGGAGGGCTGACATAGTTAGCTTCAAGTGGCAGCACCGTAACTGCAGGATTAGCCATTATCACCAGGGGCTTCTCCATGGGCAATGGAGCACCCTTACAAACTTGCTGCAAGCCAGCCAGTGTTTACTTGGAGGTCCTTCCTAGGTCATGACAGGCCTTCCTAATACAGGGAAAAGGCCAGCAGTGGCATGAGGTGACCTTTAATTGAGCACTCGTTCACCTCCATGTCCACCCAGTGGGCAGCTGAGGTTTCTGCTACTGGCAATGTGCATGGTGTTGGGACAATATTGGGCTTACATCCTGATGCCATCCTTCGCTATATTGCTAACCTTCCTACACCCCAGCCATTTTCAAAGGGCTTAGAAAATTCAGCCCAACAGGAATAAAGACAAAATACGGGGATATGAACTGAACATGATTACTCTTTCAAAGAGCCACCACAGTCTCCATGGCACAGAATGACCTCCATTGGTGCTGCATAGTTCCTATGCTTCAATTGTTACAACTAAGACATGATGGAATAGATTTTGATTCTGTTCGATAATGTAATGAATGATAATGAATCAGTTAGCTTCTTTACATCTCCCTGATTTAAATTATTATTCTAGTTGCTGATTCACTGTCAACCAATTTAGCACAGCTGTACAAAGTTTCAATCTATCTCAGTAGACTTGGGTTAAAGGGAGTAATGCACAAACTTACAAAGAATGGAAAAGCAATTAATTGGATCAAAAGCAAACCCAATGCAGAAAAGAAGATGCTTACTAAGGAATATTATTCAATCCTCCAACAAGTAGATAGTTATTGGAGTTCGGATTTTGAGAACTTTTAAAACAGATGAATCAAAACAGGATTATGAATATTAAATGTTGAAAATACTGAGCATGTCTGGAAGCATCACTTGTGCAGTACTTTGCTCATGAATCAAGAGTTTGCTGAGTTTGCAAGACATCAGATTAGCAAGAGATGGAAAATAGCTTGAATAAACAGGGCATGTTCATGAATAATTGAGAAGTGACGTTTAATGTGCAATAATTATGAAAAATACAACTGTCATTGCAATATCTATTTTGTATGGTAATAAATATATTGTCAAGGCAGATTTTTGAAATAGTGTCATCCCAGGCTTTAGAAAAAAACAATTGAATTTGGTTCCATTCCCAATCACTAACATTCCTGATGAGCACAAAAATTACAAAGAACTATCATTGCCAGGAGCATGTACAGTACGACTTCAATGCATAATTCATCAGTTCAATCTCAATGATAACACTGCATTTTCTTTGAGTCATAATATGTTCATAACATTGAGACAAATACAGGAGAACATAATCACCTTGTTGTGAGGAAATAAAGATGGGCCTGTCAGATAAATTTAAATATCTTAAATCAAAATTTATAGATATTTTAATACAAGGCCCTTGCCTGCGCCATCAAGTGTGTTTTCATTAGTTGTATTCTTTTTCTGAATATTTATACAACCAAAAAAAAATCAAAGAATCATAGAATACCTACAGTGCCATAGGAAACCATTTGGCCCATTGAGTCTGCACCGATAACAATCCCACCCATGCCCTATTCCCACAGCGGCATGTATTACCCTGCTAGGATACCCTTACAGTAAGCAGCAATTTTGTGTGATCAATCAAACTAAACCGCACGTCTTTAGAGTGTGGGAGGAAACCGGAGCACCCAAAGGAAACCCACACAGGGAGAGTGTGCAAACTCCGTACAGACAGTCATCCAAGGCGAGAATTGAACCCAAGTCCCTGACACTGTGAGGCAGCAGTGCTAGTTACTGTGCCACCTGATGCACCTTTAATTGTTGCATAATTATGAATAAAACAAGGGTTTTCCATTCTGATGTGAATTCAGATTGTATTCAAAATTTTCCAGCTTATTTTATGTTTTTTCCACTGTTGCTTCCACTTCAATACATTTCTTTGTTTTTCTTTGTTTTTTTTTCTCTAACCTTTTGACTTTCCATTTATTTTAAATTATTTTAAAGAATAAGAAAAACTTTTCACATCCTTAGTATCAAAGCTCTGTGTTCGAAAAATGGCGGGTGGTGTAACGTAGCAAGATGCACATTGCAACGTTCCACAAGTAGCAGTGAAATAATTGATCAGTGAATCTGTTTTTACTGGTGTTGGTTTAGGGATAGACATTGGTTAGGGTACCGAAAGAAACCTTTCTGTCTTCTTCAATTAGTAACAATGGACATTTTATATCAACATGAGGGCTGACATGGTGTCAGTTTTAATACTTTCTCTGAAAGAAAGCATTGAAGTGCCAATCCAGATTATATATTTGGTGGTGCAGTGACACAATAGTCAACATTGCTGCCTCACTACGTAAGGGATCCAGGTTCTCCCAGTGTCTGCATAAATTTCCTCCTAGTGCTCCGGTTTCCTCCACACTCCAAAGATCTCCAGGTTAGGTGGATTGCATTGTAGTGTACAAATATGTGTAAGTTAGGGGATTAGTCATGGTAGATTCATAGGGTTACGGGGATAGAGTGAGGGTGGTGGGGGATAGGAGAGGAGGGGGAGGCAGTGAGCCTGAGTAGATGCTCTGTCGCAGAGTCAATGTAGACGTGATGGGCTGAATAGCCTCCGTCTACATTGTAGGGTTTCTATGGCTGTTTTTCTATGGTGCTCTATAGTAAGCCTTGAAACGATAACTTTATGGATTTAGTATAAGGGGTTAATTTTAAAGATGTAAACAGACAGTCTACAGCATCAGTGATGTAAGATCACATGACAACAGAGTTTGTTGAGAGGTAGTTCAATGTGATGACTCATACTGGCCATATTTAGCAGGAAGTTTAATAAAAGGTAAAGTTTACCAACAACCTTGATTCAGCAGTGTCGATCAATCCTCACCAAGGTTAACCTCATCTAAGAGCCAAAACAATGATAGCAGATGGTGAAGTGCAAAACACAATGGAAAAGTCAGCAAGAAGCCAGCAACTGGCAGAAGCAGCAAGAGAAATGATAGTAGGACAAGGACAACACGGGAAAAATGCCAACTCAAAGAAAGGTCTACATTAAGAAAAGCCATGGAGAAAATCTTATGTCTTCCAGTGTGCTTCAACTTTGTGGAAGGCCCAGGTCAAGCCATAAGTGTGGCTTTCCTCAGGGTACTCCGGTTTTGTTCCACAGTCCAAAGATGTGCAGGTTAGGTTGATTGGCCAAGCTAAAAAATTGCCTCTTAGTGTCCTGAGATGCATAGGTTAGAGGGATTAGTGGGTAAAATACGTAGGGATGTGGGGGTAGGGTCTGGGTGGGATTGTGTTCGATCCAGACACAATGACCAAAGGGCCTCTTTCTGCACTGTAGGGTTCTATGACTCTATGATAAGCAGCAGAAATGACATTGTTGGCTTACTTGGTTCAGAACAGCTCTAGGACTAGCAGAGAAGATGAGCAGGTAACAATTCAATGCCCCTCTCTGCCCTATAGGCAGTAGCACAGACAATATAACGGTCACAAATCAAAATACTGCAGAAGCTGGAAATCTAAAATAAAAGCAGAAGACATTGGATAAACTCAGCAAGTTTAGAGCTGTACAGAGAGAAACAAAATTAATGTTTCAAATCTGTATAACTCTTCTTCAGAGCTGAATGTGGTAGAAATGTCATGGATTATATAGTTGGAGAGAGAATGTAGAGCAGGATAGCTAGGCAGCATGGTGGTTAGCATTGTTGCCTCATAGCAGCAAGGACATGGGGTCAATTCTGACCATGGGTGACTGTATGAAGTCTTCATGTTCTCCATGTGGGTTTCTTTCGGTGCTTCGCTTTCCTCTCACAGCCCAAAGATGTGTTGGTAGGATAGAATGGCCATGGTAAATGTGCAGAAGTTACAGGGATAGAGTGAGGGAAGGGTCTGAACAAGGTACTCTGTCAAAGAGCATTGTGCAGACTTGATGGGCCAAATGGTCTCCTTCGATACTGTAGGAATTGTATGATTATATGAAAATAGAAGGTCAGAGGTAGGTTAGAGCTACGGAGAGATTTCACAAAGATGTATTGGACCGAAAACAAAAGGAGTATTAATGGTAATGTTAAAGATTAACACAATATTCCCACTTCCCTTACAGGGCCATCTGTTACTTGTTTATTTACTTTCATTGATCGCTAACTAATTTTTGTGTTGCTATTAATACATTCTGCTATCTTATATCACTATCAGCACTTTTTTAGTCTTTAACACTACATAAAAACATTGATACATAGCAAACAGGAGCAGGAGTAGGCCATTCGGCCCTTTGAGTTCACTCTGTCATTCAATATGATGATGGCTAATCCATTATCTCAACACCATCCTCTTGCATTTTCCCCATATGCTTTGACACTTGTAGAGTTCAGAAATCTAACCATTTCATTCTTAAATGTAGGACATGCTTTCAGAACATTGCCCTTCATCAGGTGAGACTCTCCAAAAGCTCATGTTACCAAATAAATCTATTTGGACTTTAACCTGCTATTATGAGACTACTTACTGTGCCTATCCTAATTCAACACCAGCATCTCACATCATTTTTAAACATATTCAGCAATTTGACCTCCAGAGTCTTCCATGGGAGGGAATTCTACAGGTTCACCAGCCTCTGAGTGAAGAAATTTCTCCTCATTTCAGTGGTAAATGGCCTACCCCATATCTTGAGACTGCAGCTACCTGTTCTAGATTTCCCAGCCAGAGGAAACAACATCCCTTGTTTCCAGTGTGTCCAGCCATGTTAAAATTTTATATATTCATTCAGATCATTTTTCCAAATTCCAGTGAATTCTGGTCCAATCGATCCAATCACTCTTCATTTAACAATCCTGCCATCCCAGAAATCAGTCTGGCAAACCTTTGCTGTGCTCCCTGTATGGCAAACATATCATTTCTTAAATAGTGAGACCAAAACTGCACAACATCCTCCAAACGGTCTGGTTTCACCAAGGTCCAGCACAGCTGCTGTAAGACATCCTTGCATCCTTACTTGATCCTGTAAGACTCAAGTCTTCTTGCAATGATGGCACCACACCATTAGCCTTTCTAATAGTTTTCTGCATCTGTTTTCAGTGACATCTGTACAAGGACACCTAGATCCCTTTGTACATCAACAATTCCAAATCTATTACAATTTAAATAATACTTTGCCATTTTGTGTCTCCATCTGAAGTGAATTACTTCACATTTATTCACGTTATATGTATCTGCTGTATATTTGCCCACTCACCCAACTTGTTTTAATCACCTTGAAGCTTCTGAGCATTCTCCTCACGACCACATTCCTGCCAAGTTTCGTGTCATCAGCAAACTTGGAAATATGATCATCGTCAATAGATATCCCCGTTGTCCTCATAGAATGCAAAAGCTCCTCTATTAGGCAAGTGGCAGCTTGCCCAAAAGGGAAGGAGCAGTCGGGTGTTTAAAACCAGCAGGCTCCACCCAGACTGGCAATCAATAGATTCGGGCTCTCCTGTACGCTGTAGCTGCTGAGCAGCACTTTGAGCATTTTGTTAATAAAGAGTGTTATTAAAGAGAAATCTGGCCTTGGTAGGGTTAGTACAGGTTCTCTCATCCATTAATTTCCTTTATCTTATGGCCATGACATCTTTGTCAATCTCTCCTTAGCTCCACCTTCTTCATTCCCCCACCACCACTGTATAATCCATCACAATTCCCCACCTCATCTGCTCTGAAGAAACATAATGGCGTGACAAGACATAAACAAAAGGACAGCATCATACAATGATATTATAAAAGCCTCTGATAAACTTTTCAGCTTTGGAAGGAACACTATTATAGAAAGTGTAAAGTTCAATAGATCGATCAATAGACTGATAGGGAAAGAGTATAGATTCGTTCATTAATAATTTATATCGACTAGTTGAGAATTGAGAATATGGAGTTCCGAAAAATGAATCGATTTGGGATCACATTGTCATAGGAGTCTTAGAGGAGACTTTATCAAATTTTCTGTGGCTGAGGAACAATTTCATGCTATTGAAAGCTGTACAATTAACAAGGCAGGCAGAAGTGAAAAACTGTGCATTTATTCAAAACAACAAAAGAATGTTTTGGAGGAAAACATCTGACACAGTGCAGTTTATAGGACACAAAAGTAGGAGCAGACCTACTCAAAAACAGGAATGAAGCAGAGTGCAGTAGCTGCCATTAATTAGCATTTTCACTGCAGCAGGAAAAGACTGTGCTGGCATGAAGAATGTTCTGCCAAGCATGCAAAATGCCACTCCTCTAGGAGAGGACATTTTAAATTTTTATGCCACAACCAAAACTCCTAACATAAAAAGTCAAGGAAAACCCAATCAAAACATGTCACATTCAAGAAATTGAAGATGAAAAAAATGATAAAGTGCCATTCTTGGCAGAAATTGCAAGATTTATTGGAGCATAAGCATTATTGTTAACATACATAAAACAAACTTCCAATTAGATGCTGGAACAGTAGTTTCAATTCTTTCAGACAGAAGTTTAAAGTTTATTTATCAGCATCACAAGTAGGGCTTACATTAACAATGTATGAAGTTAATGTGAAAATCGCCTAGTCATCACGCCCAGGCAAGTGTCTGGGTACACTGAGGGAGAATTCAGCATGGCCAATGCACAGGTGAGGAAAGAGTGCAAGAGTCAGGCTTCCACCATTGATATTCATTGATGACTCCACAATGTTCTGCACCATTCACGATCCTCAAATAGTGAAGCAGTACAAGTCCGTAGACAGCAGGACCTGAACAATGTTCGGCTGAAAAATGGCAAGTAAAATTCATAACATATCAGTGCCAGACAATGACCATCTCCAACAAGAAAAATCTAACCATTGCCCCTTGAAATTCAATTACATTACCATCATTGAATCCCCCACTATCAACACCCTGGGGGTTAGCATTGACCCAGAAACCAGACTGTACTAGCCATATAATACTGTAGCTACAAGAGCAGGTCAGAAGCTACGAATCATGTAGTGATTAAGATATCTCCTTTTCACAGCCTGTTTACCATCTACAAGACACAGTAAGAATTCCCATTGACAGCAGTGCGACCAGAGAATCCTGCTGCTAGCAAGCAATGTACTACCTCCTGCTAATGGGAAGTATGCAACTGGAAGGCCAGAGAATCTGACCCATAGAGTCCAATACATCACTGACACCAGAAACAATACAGGGGCAAATTTAAATTCAAAAGGCACCAAAAGCAGAACGTGCTAAAAATAGGGAATACTCAGTAAGAAGTCTCACAACACCAGGTTAAAATCCAACAGGTTTATTTGATAGTAAACGCCACAAGGTTTTGGAACTGGCTGTTCCTTTGTCAGGTGAGTTCTGAAAGCTTGTAGCATTTACTATTAAATAAACCTGTTGGACTTTAGCCTGGTGTAGTGAGACTTCTTACTGTGTTTACTCCAGTCCAACGCTGGCATTTCCACATCAAAAATAGGGAATGCCACAATAGCTGGCATGTCTCCCTAATAATCTCACCTTAAAGCAATATTTTGAGCAGCAAACACATGTTAGTATCATGGATAGCTTATTTATGATAAGGTGTTGGTCATCTGGAGAATACTCGGACTCGAGATCCTTCAGACAATACACCAGGGACACTTAGACATTACAACATGTTATGCCAGGGTGTGGAATTCTGTTTACTGGCCAAGGATCTGAAATTCATTGAAATAAATGATTTCGTCTCTATATCCACAGCCAGGAGAGATGGGAACCGCTGACGGCATCCTCATTTCAATCCAGATTCTGGGATTGTCTCCAAAGGAACCTTTCAAGTTTAAGGGGAAGGCATTCCTCATAGTTGTTGACTACTTTTCCAGATGGGTTCAGGTGAAATGCATTCATGGTCCCAACAGCAGAAGTAGTCATTAAATTACTCAAAGGAATCTTTGCCACATGTGGCATTTCAGATTTGGTTATTTCAGACAATGGTACATAGTTTAGCCTTAAGCAGTTTGCAGTAAATTATGGTTTTGTCCACACAACTAGTTCACCTGGATACCCACAAGCAAATGGAGAGGCTGAAAAAGGAGTAAGAAGTGTTTGTTAAAGAAAAATTATGATATCAGTTTCCTATTGTTGAGTATCATTCCACACCAATCCAGAATATTTGGCTCCGTCAGATCCTTTGCTGGGAAGATAACTGTAAAATCAACCTTCTGTTCTTTCACACACATTCACGTCTTGTTTCAAAGCAACAGATATACAGAGAGTAAGAGAGAAGGAGAATAAGTATGTTGTGAATCAAACTAGAAACTATAATTAACATCACAGGGTGTAGAATATATAAAGTATGTAATCAGGTGAATCAATCTAAATTTGTGGCCAGAATTGCAGATGTCTAATTTTGAAAAATTAAGATCTTATCACTGAAAATTGAAATGTGAGAAGAAACAGAAGTATACTTACAGGTACAGGGAGAAGAGCATCAATAGAATGGATCAATTATCCAGATGCTCAGGAAGACACTTGAAAAGAGAACCAATAGTCTCTGATGATTCACACACAGAATTCAGGAGAAAACCTGGAGCAGTTGAATTCAATGTATCTTACAAGAGTGCTGAGGAGATGATTGGAACTAAACAATGCTGGAAAAGCTCAGCAGGTCTGACAACAACTGTGGAGAAAGAATAGAGCCAATGTTTCAAGTCTGGAACCCAGTGAGATTTTCCAGCACTTTCTGTTTCCATTTCAGATTCCAGCATCCATGTATTTTGCCTTTATTTTAAGAAGGTTGGAGATGTTGGTGAAACCACTGCAACATTGTCACTGAGTGCCAGGAACGAAGGCACAAAATTTTGGAGGGGGGCGGGAACGTGGAAGATGAAGGATGATGGAAATAATGAATTTATTTGGTCCAGAGACATTGTTGGAGGCAGCCAACATTGGTTGGTGGATTCCCCAGCAATGCATCTGACGAACTATGGAGGACATCATCGCCTTTAATGGTGTCGGAATGTGTTCTGCTGCCAATGGCAAACTTCCACTGCTGGGAATCCCACCAAAGGGGTGGGGAGGCAGAATCTCAGAAGTAGGTGTAAATGTGTAAAGGGTTAATGTCGATATCATCAGTGTATATGGCTACATGACAACAGAGATAGTTTTATGTGCAGCCTCGTGCTAAGCTTTGTACTGCACATAATTAGTAAAATGTTCATTAGAAACAAACACCATTGTTATGAACAGCCTTCCTTCCAGCAGTCTCCTGACTGAGGACATCGAAGACCCACAATGATGATAACAGAGGCAGGCAGAACTTTAGTTTAACATCTCACCTGAGACAAAATACCCACATCAGTCCTGCACTGAATTGCCAGCCAAAGTTATAGAATTTTCCCATCCTGCCATGAGAAATGGGCAGGACCTGGAACATGCAAAGGTTCATTGATCTCAGGCAGAAGCTTCTGGCCTCAGGGTAAAAGTGGCAGCAAAATCCCACCCCATATGTTCAAACCTCTAAAGTGAATCTTGAAACTATGACTCTGACTCAGCAGCCAAGTGCTTCCTTGAGCCTGGGCTAATGTTTCACTGCACCATTTCAGAATAAAAGTTGAACTCCACAATCCTGCTCTCCCCTATGTAAAGATGCACTTTCACAGACTCCATTAGTGAATATAAAAGCATTTATTCATAAGAATCGTACAGCAGACTTATGAGCTGCAGCTTACCCTCAAAATGCCTCTACCTTTTCTCACCATTGGGTGATTCTGCACTCTGAATCCTGATTGGTCACCCAGGTCAGGTGACTGTTCCTCTGTGACTGTCCATCACCACACCCTATGAGACAAACTTAATGGGATCATGGATCAGAGACTTAGGATGACAATGTTATATCTAAATTTATAGCCTATGATTCCTTTAGACATGTCTTCCAGAATAGGAGCTTGGATTAGAAATCTAAATTTTAAAATATTCAGTTGTACCCAGTCAGTTGCATCTACATTTTTTAAAAACATCAGAAAAAGTCAGTAATGAACTTTCAAGTCAATCAATTGCCTGTTCTAAAACACCATTTCAGTAACATCATTCATAGGAATTCAGGCCAGGCACCCAGCTGACACTTGATTTTGTGTTTCTTTGACTGCATGTTGGGAATCCAAACTTAACTTACCTCATTCCTGACAGTCAGATTGACTTAAATCAAAGCTAAAAAGGTAAAGGTGGAATTTCCCCTACAAAGGTTCTCCCCCCCTCCCCCACCATCACCACAAAGTGAGTTTGGAAGCATTTAATTAAATGGCCAGGTCACAAATGGGGGTTCCTCAGATTTCCTGACTCGTTGAATCAGTTTGAGGTAGGGAAGCTTCATGGTCAGCCCTTCACCAGATATTAGTCGGGGTTCTTAACGCCCACTCAAGAGTCTCATTCTGGCAATGGACAGGGGAAGCCTGAAAAGTAGGTTCCGAGGGGGAATTCCTCATTTATATCAATAAGTCTGAGAGACCAGTCTCTCAGCCAGAAAGCTAGGCCCACATCTAAATTGTAGTGCCAAGGCAGTGCAGAAATCTTTGTAAAGACAGTTTAACTAGCTTTACTGCAGCAGGAAACAACATTTTCCAGAATTGATCCTCAGCCTTGCATTGTGTGGTGACTATAAGATGGATTTGATTTAGAGTTATGTAATGTGGATGTTGTTTGGGAAGGGGAAAATCATAAGGAGTTCAGGGATCATAGATTTATTTTGGAACAAGGGTAATTTTTATATAAACTGTGTGTGTACTCAGTAATTTGTATATTTAATTGTCTTAGAGTATTGTAGTCCTGTTTGTGTGTATTTGTCATTTCTTTAATTTAATAAATAGCCTTTAATAATTGTTATACAATGGCTGGATTGGTCATTCTCACTGGGGTTTCACATAACTCCTCACACTATTCTAAAAATAAAACTATACACCATTACAAACCGATGTTTCAAGTTGGAACACTCTCAGATAACATCGCTGTTGTTGGTGGCCTTGTGAAATATGCAGGTGCATTAGGAGAATGCCAGGAAACCAGGGAAAGAGATTTGTAAGTGCTAGGCCTACGTATAGTATCAAACCAAGAAGAAAATGAAAGGAGTACAAATTGAAGTCTTACCAGAGCGACTCCAACTTAATTTAGACAAATAACTAAAGGCTGGAATGTTACGGCCACTCACACTGATGGGATTTTCCCATCGCTGCTGCAGTGAATGGAAATTTGGCTAGCTGCAGTGGGACCATGGCATGAACAGCCAGTAAGATCATGCCCTGAATCTTTTTTGGCATTGCTGCCAATCTGTCTATAATGCCTCATGCATTCACTATTCAGTAACCTTTTTCACATTTGCTGGGCAATATCCCTTGTCCCCTATTCCCATCAACCAGATAATGGATCTTCTGTCTTTTGCTGACATCATCCACAGAAACCTTTACAATGCTTTTGATAATCTTGGTAACCTTGCAGTGCTCATTCCCACTATATTCACCTTGCTTAAAGTCATAAATGTGCATCAGACAAACCACACCTCTCCTTTGAATGTGCAGGTATTACTCCTGGGCTGATTCCTGATGGTAAGCTGCCACTAACCAATGTAATTGGCACTGACAGCTCGGCTGTCACTTAAAAATGAGTCCGAAATCCAAAAATGTTCTGTGTCTCTCACTCATGTCATTTCGTGCCCCACTTAACCCCTATTTTGAGTGGAAGGCAAAATTTTATGAAGTATAAAAAAAATGCCATCTGGGATAATTTAGTAACGGGAAGCAAAAATGGGTTGTTTTGTATAATTTCAGCAGTGTAGAAATGTAAATCAACCCTGCACTAACTACAAGAGCATGTGCACATTCAAAACATACTTTCAGGAAATCAGATACATAAATTCCTTTCATTTCTTCTGTCTGAATAATTCTATACAGGTTGATTCTTGCCCCAAGAAACAAAATACAACAATATTTAATCGAAATTCTTATTTAATAATTTATATTAATATTTAGATTTCTCTGCTGTCTTCATATTACTCAATTTCTTTTATCACAATCTTTCATTTTGAAATTGCAAAAATTTTAAGCTTCACCAGATTATTTTAAATAGCTTTACTGCATAAATGCATTTATATAAACTTGCTAAACACAATTCATTGACTATTTCTGTTTTCACAGAGTGAACAATCAAAAGAAAAATATTGTCTTCATTACAAACGCAACCTGTAGGGATTTCTAGAGAATGTAATACATTTTTCTTAAATCAAACACCTATCACTGAGTTTCAGATTCTAAAGTAACTAAGTTAATATCTTAAAATTTAGACATGGCTAGAAGGAGCATGACTGCCACTAATTTCCGTCAAGACCAGTATATTTACAATTTAGAAGAGAAGAGAGCACTCAGTAAAGTGTATACCTCCACCATGCTGTGTTAATATAAGATTATTACAATTGTGCAGCTTGAGGCCTTTCCCTGCTTAATTTATTCTCTGTAACTACAATGCTGAAAAATTAAAACTTTTTATTATGTGCTTCCATCTCACTGAAAAGACTTCAAACCAATCTACATCCAGTAACCTGCTCTGCAAACTCTGCTCAAAGCTGTGGCAAATGGCACCACAATTACTGATACAAACCACAACATTCTAAAATAATTACTGACGTTCTAAATAAAATAACCCAGAATGTTTGAAACAAAATCAATTCACTCCATTTGTTAGCTGATCCTTTAAAGAATCCCAGAGTCTGAATCCAGATCCACATCTTCAGTAGAACCTAATCAGTTCTTCCTTGGGCCACACTTCATCTGTCTACAAGCTTTCGTTGAAGTCCAGACATTATTCTTTTAGATATAAATGTTATCTGTCTACTTTTAGTGGTAAAGATAATGATTAAAGTAAAACTAAGCAAGAGCATCTATTGAAAGACTGCAAATCTTTATAGGGGAAAACTAATTAGGAGCTGAAAGGCCTCTGGTGTGTGTTTAACAAGGTAGCATTCCTTCGCAAGATACTTCCTACAATCTTCATGAATTACGTTTCGCTGATTGTAATATTATGATACCCTTTACTCCACAATATGTTTGAATTTTTTGTTGTTCTGATTGTTGGTGAACATTTTCATACTGGTTCTATTTAGAATAATTATGACGGACGGAATTTACCAACTTTTGTCTGAGTGTCAACTCAGGCAGAAAGAGGAGGGTAATCCATTAGCTGTGCTGCTGGCTTTTCCCACAGTATTGTTAAACATTCTATCAAAAAAGCCCAAGGGAAACTCCCTCAACATTATGCTCGAAAACCTGCCTGCCAGTAACATTGGCTTTTAAAAAATTGGGTCACCTTTAAAAAGGTCACCCTGATATGCTAGATTAAAAATGGAGACTACCCCCCCCCCCGACCATAGAATTCCCTCCACTCCCTCTACCCCACCATGGAACCTGGCCAGCACCTCCCTCATGGAATATTCCCACCAGGGAAACATCTCCTTCCCAACCACGGAACCCCTTCCTATCACTTTGAATGGGAACCACAGCATTCCAGCACCACTGCCCAAGCACTATCCTTCAACATTGCCATCCTGCATTGCTATATAGCTCTTGGAGCTAAAGGGATCAAGGGATATGAGAAGGAAGGCAGGATCAGGATATTGAATTTGATTTCAGCCAGATCAAAATGAATGGCAGAATAAGCTTGAAGGGCCAAATAGCCTACTACTGCTTCTAGTTCCTTTGTTTCTCCTTCCAATACTGCCATCCTGCACTGCTCCCAGCACTACTCACATTCCTGGCAGTGCCAGAGTTCAGTGCCCTGGCAATGATAGGCGTGTTCCTCCCTGGGATTCTGTTCACCCTTGTGTCTCCAGCAGGTTCTGATTGGCAGGTGCACATCATGGGGGACCTGTCATGAGGGTACACCAACATGGTGGGGACTATCCTATGTAAAGGACTGATCTGCAAAGTTAAATGGATGCTGGTGGAAATCCTGACTTCTTAAGTTGGGATTCCCGATACGTCATTGGTGGGGCCGGGACAATCGAGCCAGAAAATCCCACCAACGTAAAAGCCATTTTGGCATCCCACTCAATTCTCTGCCCTTTCTGCTGTTCCAGCCTCCCAAAAACAGAAGTGGGGAATCCCTCCATATGACTACTTTTCAATTCAGAAACAATTAATTGAAGCACTATCAACCACAATTCCATAAGACACATGAAACACTGAAAATTAACTCCATCCAACCAGCCATAAAACTGGTTCGTATTTTCAAAGCTGCTGACTGCAGTCTATCTGATTCCTCACAATGATGCAAGCCTATCTGTCAGATTAAGAAAGGCAATCTTAGTATTACTCACTTTGGACAAGTTTAGCTCAGACACCCACTTACAATCCAGCTGATTTTGTTCTTCATTCATTGAAGGGAATGTGAATGAATGAGCAGTGTAAAATGAGCAGCCTATCTATTCTTTGAGTTAGTTTGAAGTTAGGGCCATCTACTCAGCGAAACTCCTTTCTTTTTCAGAATGGTACACAAAGGAGTGATCCCTGGCACAGGGTAGGTAAGGTGGGCATGAATAAAGGATTCATAGCACAGGGAAATGATAAAAACTGGGTGAAGGAAGGATGTGCCCGATTTTGCACAAAACAGCACCTCTGCTCCAATTGGCACATAAAAAGTTAACACCAATAGATGGGTACCAACTGATCCCACCTGGGAACAGAGGGCTATAATGATGGATTTGTATAAGGAAAGCCAGGATGTTTGAATGGAGCACAAACACTGGTTTGGGCCAAATGGCCTGTTTCTATGTTGCATAACTGTGTGATCCTTCTTAACCCTATTTATGGCTTGATAAGAAAACCATCACTGCTTACCTGTTCAGATCTTAGGTTATTGTCACAGATTCCATCTGATATCATTGTCAAAACCCAATCTGCAAATTTAAAGATAATACCATCAGCTTGGTACAAGAGTCCTTGCTGTCTGCAATTCTGAAGTGTCAGATTGGGGCTGAAATGAAAAGTGTCACTAGCCGGCTTCTCTTGAACTGTCCCCGCTCCAGGCTGGGGGTCAAGATGGTAATTAACATTTGCCACATATGTTTCAAATTGAACTTTGTTAGTAAAATCATAATAGAAGAGTGACCAAGCCAATAAATAATATTTCTGCTTTGCACACAATCAGGGGCAGCATATTGACCCAGACATTTAGTCTCTGTCTCTCCCTCTCTCCTCCAATCTACTACATCAATGGTTCCAGTCCAGTCCGTTACCAATTCTTTGGCATTCCCAAAAGTGGAAGAGCAGCAAAAGGACTGTTTTTTTCATTAGTGTCACAAGTAGGCTTATATTAACATTGCAATGAAGTTGCTGTGAAAATCACCCAGTCACCACACTCCGGCACTTATTCAGATACAATGAGGGAGAATTTAGAATGGCCAATGCACTTAAGCAGCACAATTTTCAGGCTGTGGGAGGAAATTGGAGCACCCAAAGGAAACCCACATAGATACGGGTTGAACATGCAGACTCCGGATTGGGAATCAAACCCAAGTCCCTGGCTCTGTGAGGCAGCAGTCCTAACCACTGTGCCACCATGCCAGCTGTATACAACCCAATGCACATTGGACTTCTTCCAACTCACGTCAGAAGTCTCAATGGTTCCCTGAACAAAAGGTTGGTACAAACTCATCAATCTTCCAGAACGGCAGCCAATATGCTTCATGGACTGAGCTGGATCAACTGAGCACATTGGGACTTAGCTGCTTGCAGTCATTCAGAGAGCTGGTCTAGAAACAATGGGCCAAATGGCCTCCTTCTGCATGTAATTTTGTGACTCTGTAGTCCACACAAAATCAACCTAACACAACATATCACTTCATTTAAGCACAAAGTCCTTTTAAACCTACTTAAAGGCAGAGTGATGCTGTTCATTTCTAATTAAAACAAGCACAGGAACAAAATTTGTTGTCAAAGGCATGCTGAATTAATAATGATTTATGCAGGAGTAATGCAGCAACATCAGGTGATCATCCAAAAAATTCCTCTCCAAGTTAGGTTAGGTAGATTGACCATGCCTAATTGCTCCATAGTGTCAGGGGGACTAGCTAGAGTAAATACATGGGGATAGGGTCTGGGTGGGATTGTGGTCAGTGCAGACTCGTGGGCTGAATGGCTTCCTTCTCATTGTAGGATCCTATCATTCTATAAGTTGATCTGTGCCAATGCTAACTTCATAGAAATGCCATTTTGTTTTATACATGCCAGTCAGCGCCAGACAAGTCCATCAGCGGGTGGGGTGGAGGGTAAAGATGTTAGGGAGTTGGACAGCACAGGAAGATGGATTACCATTGGGAGTGGGGCTGAGTGAATGGGATATAAATGAGTGGGGTTTGGGGCAGTGCAACATTGTGGGATTGCAGGGTATTGGGAGTTCCTGGGTTGGTAGAGGGTGCCAGACATGGTGTCATATTCAATTGTGAGGGTCCCATGTTCGTGTGTTTAAAAGGTAAACCAGATGGGTCAAAGTAAGCATTACTGATCCTCCTGGGCCACAAGCTATACAACAAAGATGTTACTTCATGAGTCTGGCCCTACTCACCTATTTTCATCTACCAGGATTTCTCAGGTTTAAGAACCCTGGGCTGCAGATTTTAAAAATAAACCTCGAGTTACAATAGTGGCACGTAGCCTCCTTAAAATATTTTAGAGACCGTCCCACCATCTGAGAACAAAGTAATCATCCACCTCTTAAATCGCTTTCATTCATATCAAAAGTGAGTGAGTTAAGTTTGTGTTTTGCTTTCTTTTTTGATTTTAACCCTCAATCTACCCTGAGGGTGATTAAAATTACCCTTCTCGGCACTTTTCAGAAGTAGGAAAATAGTTAAAATTTCAATTGTATCTCAGTCACTGCTCACAATTTAAACAACTTCTATTATCTGTGTGTAGGTGTTGATTGAGCCTTTGACATGAATAGAAGTTCCCCAAAGACTGTGTTCATGTAAAATAAAGAATAACCTAAACTATCAGAGTGGGTTTAAGTGTCAGTGATTATCAGTCCTTTGAATGCTGAAGGAGGATTTCTATATCATAGCAGTAAGTAGCTTTTATTAAGCTCATTATTTTTCAACATTTCAGTACAATCTACAAGCTTATACAACTAAAGAGATTAAAGTTAAAAAGCACAATTAAAGTACCCATAATACTAAGTTAGAGGTGAAATCATGATGTGTAGCATTAATATTTCATTCTATGCATAGCCAAAAAAGAGCAGCTATTCTACAGAACTTGGAAGTTAATGTGAAAAATTAACCCTTTGTCATTCTATCAGACCATGGCTGATCGGTATCTCAACACCATTCATCCACTTTTGGTCTTCTTCCCTTGAGTGTCTTCCTCCTCCTCCTTGAGGTACTATGCCTTAAGAGGGCAATGGTGACCATGGGTTTCCATTGGATTCGTCGATGATTCTGCTTGGCAAAGCACTGCAATGGATTACAGTTGCCTTCTCCCAAATCTCCTAATCTTACCACTTTCCATCAGATATATTAGAAAGATTTCTTAGCTGATAATGAACCCTGTTTGCTAATATTATGAATGCACCTTTGGTAGCCATCAAGTCCTGAAGTGATCTTGAACCCAGAGCTTCTGACCCAGAGGTAGGGAAGCTACCACTGTGCCACAAGATCTACCTTTGTTGCCCTTACCCAACAAATATCTATAGATGTCATTTTAGGAAACTCCAATTCAACAAGCTTCCACAACTTTCTGAGGCATCTCCTATCATATTTTCATTTATGTGAAAAAGTTTTTTTTGTCACTCTTTGTTAGGTAAACTGTATGGAAAAAGAAAAGCTGATCTTCTTCGTTTCTCTGCCCTACACAAACTTATCTCATAGAAGTTAACCTGACTGGACCGGCAACTTGTAAAAATAAAAAAGTTACCGCTTTCAAGCAACCATCATCAAACTCTTCTGCACAAGTTAGAAAATCTAGGCCAGAATTCCCCGATGCCCTACCACCACTGCCAATGAGAACGGAGAATTTGGCGCTCAGCCAAATCCCTGTTCACTGCAGCGGGACTGGAGAATCCCAACCCTGGATGAGCTCAGAGAATTACAGCCCTGGTTCCATGAAAAAAATGAAAAGAATGGCCTCTTAAGGCTCTTCTGCCTCCTGTTCCTGCAGACATCCCTCGGGGGGGAGATCCACCACAACTGCATCATTCAGCCTCAAGTAGCAGTTGGTCGTATTTCGCATTGTGCGTGCCAGCTCTGCCTACTTAAGATATAGCCCAACTGATTTAATAGTCCAACCTGCTCAGATGAACAGATTCAAAAAGAAGACTATGGTCCAATGAAACCAATTCATTTTAAATACCATCTCACACAGTTTTCAACCAGGAGCCAAGGTTAAAATTACAGTATAGAATCTGCTTCAACTGCTAAACCAAGTCATAGACTGCAAGACTTCCAGGGATTGGGTTTCCATGGAGACAGAAGGGTTCTACGTCTGAGCCACAATGACACCGGAACCCTAATTCCAGAAGACTCACTTGCAAACCCAGCACCCATCATTCTTGCCAGGGGAGAGAATGGGAGTAAGACAAACTTTGAACATGCACAGTTCACAAGAGGCAGGTCTCTGCTTACATCCCTGATACAGTAAAAAGTCTGACAACACCAGGTTTAAGTCCAACCAATTTATTTGATAGTAAACTCACAAGCTTTCGAGGTTCTCTTCTTCGTCAGGTGAATAGGGTGTTCTGGTCTCAGACAGCATATATAACAGCACAGACAGTTTACAGACTACTGATTAGAATGCGAATCTTTACACCTAACCTGCTATTCAAGTCTTAAAGTGGCTAACAATGTGAGTGGAAGGAGCAGTGAGCACAGGTTAAAGAGACGTGTATTGTCCCCAGACAGAACACTAAGTGAGGTTTTGCAAACCCAGGCAAGTCATTGGGATTACAGATAGTGTATCATAAATTCAAGATCCCTGTTAAAACCGTCCTTGGTTATCAGTCTCTGCTTAGCGACTCTGCGCTGTTGTGTGTCGTGAAGGCCCCCTTGAAGAACATTTACCCAAAGGTCGGAGGCTGAATGCCCGTGACCGCTGAAGTGTTCACCAACAGGATGGGAACAGTCTTGCCTGGTGATTGTCAAGTGATGTTCATTCATCCTCTGTCGTAGTGTCTGCATGGTCTCCCCAACGTACCATACTTCGGGACATCCTTTTTTGCAACGTATTAGGTAGACAATGTTGGCCCAGTTGCAAGAGTATGTATCGTGTACCTGGTGAATGGTATTCTCACGTGTGATGATGTCATCCATGTCAATGATCTGGCATGTCTTGCAGAAGTTGCTGTGGCAGGGTTGTGTGGTATTGTGGTCACTGTTCTCCTGAAGGCTGGGTAGTTTGCTGAGAACAATGGTCTGTTTGAGGTTGCGCGGTTGTCTGAAGACAAGAAGTGAGGGGGTGGGGATGGCCCTGGCTCTTGGGTTCATGTCACACTATCTGTAACTTCCATGACTTGCCTGGGTTTGCAAAACCTGACTCACTGTACTGTCTGGAGACAATACACATCTCTTTAACCTATGCTGAGTGCTCCTTCCATTCACATTGTTAGCCACTTTAAGACTTGAATAGCAGGTTAGATGTAAAGACTTGCATTCTAATCAGTAATCTGTAAACTGCCTGTGCTGTTATATGTGCTGTCTGAGACCAGAACACCTCATTCACCTGACAAAGAAGAGAACGCCTAAAGCTTGTGTGTTTATTATCAAATAAATCAGTTGGACTTTAACCTGGTGTTGTCAGACTGCTTACTGTGTTTACCCCAGTCCAACGTCCGTATCTCTACATCATTACATCCCTGATCACAGAGATAATCTTTCTGATAATTTGACTAATCTCCCCAACCTTTTCAGCTCTGTCAGAGGATGTATGAAGCTTAATTTCTCCACGTTCTCTCTCAAACTTGATAGAGTTGAATGTGAATCATCAGAGGTAATGCTGTTCTTTGTTTAGGTTGTCTTCCTGATTTTCTGGTTAACTGGCCCATTCTATTGGAGGTCCTCGTCTTGTAGATATGAGTGTGCTACTGAATGGAACCGACTGCCGTCGGAGGTTGTTGAGGCAAACTCACTGAGGTCTTTTAAGAGACTTCTGGATGAGTATATGGAAACGAATAGGATAGGGGATTATAGATAGGTCTGTGGATTAGTAGATGTGATCGGCGCAACTCGTGGGCGGAAGGGACTGTTTATGCTGTATTGTTCTATGTTCTATGTTCTATGTTCTCACTATTCCAGTATTGGTCTCCTTGAGATAAGCTCACAGTTGTTTGCTTTTTCCAAAATCTGGTCTTCGTGATTTTGATCATGAATCCAATGGACTCCCCAGCCTGAGGTTTAGGTAAGTTATTTAATCTATGGTATTGATTATAGTTTCTACTTTGATTTGCAAGATACTCATCCTCCTTCTCCCTTTCTTTCTCTTAATCTGCTGCTTTGAAACATGGCATAAGAATTTGCAAAATTTGAGCGCACAATCATCTTCCTGGTAGACATTCGGACCGAACCAGACTAGAGTGGTGTGGAGTGATAGCTCAATGTTACCAATTTGATATCATCATTTTTCTTCAACAAAGTCTTTACCAAACTTACTTCACCTTCAGTCTCCCCGCAAGATTGCTGGTATCTTGGTGAACTATTCATGTGGATAAACCTATCAGCTTCTGTGAACTGCAAGTCACTAAATCTCCTTTAACAGCACCTTCCAAACTCTTGAATTCTACCACCAGAAGGACAAGGGCAACAGATCAATGTAAACACCACCATCTGGAATTTCCCCTATAAGTCATTCATGATCCTAATCTGGAAATATATCACCGTTCCTTCACTGTAACTAGGTCAAACTCCTGGAATTTCCTCCGTAACAGCACTGGGAGTGTACGTATACGACATGGACTGCAGCAATTTGAGGAGGTGGCTCATCCTCACCTTCTCCAGGGCATTTAAGGATGGGCACTAAAAATGCTGGTCCAGCCAATGATACCCAAATCCTGTGAAAGAATAAAATTAGTATCTTTGTTTTCAATTTAGGGGCCTAGTCTAAAATGCTGTGTGTGGCAACAATTTATCTTAGTAACAAAACGAAGTATGACATTTAGATGCCTAACCTCAATCCAACTAGAGCCATAGTCAACAATTGTCAGGTATGTCTTCCCTTTGAACGCAAAAAATGAAGGTATCACAAATGAAGGTATCACAAATTTTTACTCCCAGCAAAGATTGGTGATGCAGTTTGAAGTCATTTCCTACAATGATTTTGAGATCCCTACCCACAAAACAGAATCTCATACTCTCACATTACAAATTGTATTATATGTGTGTCCCCCTTGGTGTATTCTTTGGGACATCTTGAATCTGAGGACTCTAAGTATGAGTAATCTGTCATCATAA
Organism: Sphyrna mokarran; assembly: GCA_024679065.1. Lineage (NCBI taxonomy): Eukaryota > Metazoa > Chordata > Chondrichthyes > Carcharhiniformes > Carcharhinidae > Sphyrna > Sphyrna mokarran. Next base: position 46,802,841 of record JAGIQG010000015.1, read on the forward strand.
ATCAGCAAGTCATCTGCGGCACTGAGATTTCTTAGACACTGAGATTCTTAGTCATTTGTAGTATTGCTTAGGGTGAGATTATTCTGGCCATCCTCTGATGCATATACTTCTGAATTTGTGTACATACTCGATCTGTTTTTTGAGCCTTTTAGGTTTTGCCTTGGATTTTGTGTTATTGCTGATAGAAATTTTGTGGTCAACGAAATATAGTACTCCACATCTTTGACAATATTTATGTGCACCAGTCAACCCCTGAGGCATTCTAGCAACCTGAATCAATGCAAAATATCATGAGCAGCTAATATTGACAAGATGCTGACAGCTCCATACCTGTACCTGTCATGCGTGATATTATTCCAGCCTGAATTTGGTTAAGTGTACTCCTTTAGTACAATATGAATAGTCAGCAGCAATGACTAATTTTTCTTACGGACAGTTCATAATGGTCCATTTGTTCCATAAAGATATGGTAGTATAGTGGTAATTTCAGTGACCTACTAATTCAAAGTCCCAGATCACTGTTCTGGATATGAGTTCAAATCCCACTATAGCAGCTTGTGGAATTTTAATTTAATTAATCTGGAATTGAAAATCAAAGGTTAGACATGCAACCATTGTTAATTGCTGTAAAAATTGGTTCAGTTATACCTTTCAGGAACTTACCTGGTCTGCTCTACATGTAGCCCTTAGCTGCCCTCTGAAATAGTGAGGCAGGCCATTCAATTCAAAGGCAATTAGGGATGGACAGCAAATGCTGACCTTGACAGCGATGCCCACATCCCACAAAAAAATACATTATAAAAATCAGGACCAATCCTGAAACAAATAATGTATAAGGAGAAAGAAATATAAATATTGCAAAAAGTTAAAGTGGACCATTCATACCTCACTCGTTATCTGTATTTAATAAAATAAACTTTATGAATTTACTTCAGCTTGTAAAAATGTATGCAATATTTGTTATTTGAAGATAAAAGGTGATGGAAACCAGAAATTTTATGTTCAGCATTTTTTAAATAATTTTGTCCATGATAAATAAGTTTTCAAATGCAATATACTTTTACGGGTGTCCTTTGAAAATGCATTAATAAATAAATTTGATTAATGCTGACATATTTAGAAAACAAAAATTGACCTGGGTTCAATTCCAGTCTTTGGTCATTCTCTGTGTGGAATTTGCACACTCTCCCATGTCTGCGTGGATTTCCTCTGGGTACTCCAGTTTCCTCCCACATTCCAAAGATATGTAGATTTGGTTGATTAGCCACGCTAACTTGCCCCTTACTATCAGAAAGATTAGCAGCGTAAATACATGGGGTTACAAGGCCTGGATGGGATTGTTGTCGGTGTAGGCTCAATGGGCCAAATGGCCTCCTTTTGCATTGTAGAGATTCTACACAAGGAATTACCAATTCCCCAGGCCTACCAAAATAAATTGTTAAAGCAAAGAGCTAGCCAGTTTTGAGTCATTGCAATTAATTCTACTTCAGGTGATATTCTTAAATAAAGTAAAAGACTGGATATATTAAGTGTGCACACATTAAGGTAAACACAGAAATCCTACAGGTCCAGCAGAGATCTTACTCCTGGTTTGTATTCAATAGAGTTTGGAAGCATGAGGGGAGGTTCTCATTGAAACTCAGAATACTGAAAGGTTTGGATAGAGGTGACATGGAGAAAATGTTTCCATTTGTAGAAAAGACTAGAATCCAAGGGCACAGCCTTAGAGTAAAGAGATGACACTTTAGAATCGAGATGAGGAGAAATTTCTTCAGCCACAGAAATTGGTGAATCTAGGGAATTCATTGCCACAGAAGGCTGTGGAGACCAAGTCATTGAGTCCATTTTTGGACAGAGATGGATAGGTCCTTAATTGGTAAGGGGATTAAAGATTATAGAGAGTGATGGGTGAGTGCAAATGAGAAACATATCAATGAAGCAGACTCAATGGGCTGGATGGTCTAATTCTGCTCCTATTTCATATGATCTCACAAGAAGAAGAGGCCACAAATGGAGCAACATTGCAATGCCAAATTATCAACACGTGCTTTCTTTGAATAGTGATTAAATTTACTCCCCATCTTATTTTCTGCTTGTATTGAGGACAGTAAGAATTCCGTACAGTTTTTTTAATATAAGTCTCTACTCATGGTGAGGCATCCTTCCCAATCTTACTAGTAAATGTAAATGAGGTGACCAGTTTGATGAATTTCCCCATTTCTTCCAAAAATGAAATCCTGTGCTTTCCTTCCTCCCAGGCCCAGTCTGATATAGCTGTCATTGAGCCCCTTCACAACTCAAGCCCAGTCCACAACTCACTACGGGAACAGAATCCTGGCCAGACATTTCTACTTTGGCCACAAATTGCCCTCAAAGTGTCCTTGGTGGTAAGCAGTCTTTCTTGCAAATTCCTCTCAAATTTATTTGCATTTGGGCTAATGTAAAACTTCCCATGATTCAGTGAGCAACATGTCAAATATAACCTGTTTTAAGACAAAATGCGTTAAATATATTCCTTAATATATTTAAGAGTGATATATCTTAGACCAATTTGAGTCTCCTTACCTAAGAAAGGGTGTATATACCACAGAGGGAGTGCAGCGAAGGTTCATCAGATTGGCTTCTCTGATGGCAGGATTGTCATATGAGGACAGATTGAGTCAACTGGGCTCAAGTTCGCTGGAGTTCAGAAGAATGAGAGGGGATTTCATTGAAACATATCAATTCCTGGCAGAGTTGAACAGACTGTGTGCGGGAATTACGTTTTCCCTGGTTGGGAGAACGAGGTCACGATCTCAGGATACGAGGTACAAGGAGCAATTTCTTCATTCAGAGGGTGGTGAACTCATGAAATTCTCCACTACAGAAGGCTATGCAGGCCAAGCCACTGAATACATTTAAGTAGGAAACAAATAGATTTTGACAGTAAAAGCATCAAGATGTGGATGCTGGAAAATGGTGTTAAGATAGAGGATCAGCTATGATCATAATGAATGGTGGAGCAGGCTTGAAAGGCCAACTGGCCAATCCCTGCTCTTTATCTTCCTGTGATAAGCAGGTGCAACCTTATCAATACAGCTAAAATGGATTTATCACAAAATCACAATGTGGGCAGTATTTATTAGTTACATTGGTGTACTGTTTTTTAGTCATTTAAAAGAAAATAAAACATCTAAGATGTGACTGTTCACATACTTTACATATAAAAGAAAATTTGATTTTGAGAGTCTCCTTGAAGGTCTGCAAGCAAATGTAATTATCAGAAACCCAGTAGATCTGAGGTATTTCAGGATCCTGCAGCCTCCTGTGCAATGTGAACTTTGCAGAAACCTCAATTTGCACTGTTTCTGTGTGAAATTCCATGTTCTCTTATATTCATTTGTCAGCATTTTCAACAACTTGCACTGTAAAAACAAAAGCAGTTAGGTCTAAACTCTACACAAACATTAACATCAGGCGTCAATGTTTTATGACAACAGTGAAGCTTGCCCGCACACTGGTATTGGCTAATACAAATCAGGGCAACAGACTCCTCCCTGTCACCATACCTCCCTATATCAGTGGCAATAGTCTCCTTTCAAACTGCTCCTTAGTCAAAAATCTTTACAAGTTACTCATCGACAGGGAAACATATTCAAATGGTTTGGCAACATGATGTTTTAATGAGTATAAAATGTATTTGTCTTGAGCTAGTGGATATCTTATGGCATTGCTCCTGGATAACGAGAATCCAGATATGTAATACATATTTCCAAATTAATTTTTAAGAATATTACACGCGCTACCAGTAATAACTTATAGGAATCTAACCCATGACCAGGAAACAAGATGAATTGGAATAAGTGCCATGCTATCAATATCAGAAAAATGTACGAGGGGTAGGATGTGTAACTGTAGAATTTGTCAATTTTTAATTATAGCATATATCAAATATATATAAAAGAGAAATAATTATAGCATATATCAAAAATATATAAAAGAGAAATAATCATCAGTGAAGTTTGTGTAACATGACAGATGAGATGCTGATGGTGCTAAAGTGCAGTAAGAAATCTCACAACGCCAGGTTAAAGTCCAATAGGTTTATTTGGTAGCAAATGCCAGTAGCTTTTGGGGCTTTGCCTCTTCGTTAGCCCTGAAAGCTAGTGGCATTTGCTAGCAAATAAACTTGTTGGACTTTAACTTGGTGTTGTGAGACTTCTTACTGTATTTACTCCAGTTCAATGCCAGCATCTCCATATCAGTGTTAAAGTGCTCGTGAGATAATCTGAGATGATGTGGCCCCATTAATATTGTGTCAGGTCCTGGAGAGTGTAAGCCTCAATGCAGAATGCAAATATGAATGTGTGAGATTAGATTGAATATAAGGTTGATTTATCTGTGTGAAGCAGATTAATTCATTCATCTTTTTTCCTGCACTGGACTGCATTTTTATATCTGTTGCCTGATACACTTATTGCCCTTGCAATGGTTTCCCAGGCTGAGGAAATAAGGCTTGTAGTTTCAGGTTTAACACATCTCGATGCTTATAGTCATTACATAAGTGCAAGGCTGGTTCAAGTCTATTCCAAAGGAAGCAGCCTGACAACGCCTGACTGATATTCTAAATGTATTCAGACGTCCTTTCAATCAGCATAAATGTGCAGTGGTTCGCATCTCCCACAAGCCCTCAGAACCCCCAACTCTGGTAATTCTTTTTCCTGGGTAATTTTTAGCCTGCATTATTCCTATGGAATGGAATGCTATGGAAATGGGCTTGAACCACTTCTACCAGTTTCCAATCATCTCCTTGTAACCATTCAAGTCCTTCCTATTGCCCTGGAAGATCATTATTTGCAAGTTTCCCTCCCTCTGATTATTCTCTTGTTGCGCCCTGTAATGGTGGAGCCCATTGTAAGTTTTGTAGCTATCTCTGTCCCCATCTGCGATCCTCCCAACTATACACACACACACACACACACACACACACACACACACCACACACACCACACACACACACACACACACACACACACACACACACACACACACACACACATTACCCCACCTTCCTGAACCATTTTCTGTTGATGTCCCAATGCCCCATATCTAGCTCACTCCTCCCCATCTTGAGGACCTATGCATAGTAGCCTATAGAGACCATCCACATGAGACCTTCGAGTGCATCCTCTTAGATGCCCATTCCCCATTTATAGGCTGCAGATGCATCCTCTGAGTGCAACTATCCCATTTACAGCCCAGCACCAGGCCATCAAATCCCAGGAAGCAAATTTGAGATGGATTAGCCATACCCTGCACACCATACTATACATGATTGATACGGCATGAATAGGCTCTTCCTGTCTGTGGACTGCAACAGGACATGTGCACGGTATGCAATGCCCCGGAACTGCCTTTGCTTTCTGGTCCCACTACTGCCCATGACTACCTCAATCATATGGCTTCTCTTTACTTCACTCCGCCACCCTTGCCACATGTGCTTTCCTGCTCCTTCCCGTCCTTTTCCCTTGTTCTTGCCTGAGCAATGGAGTCAGAACAATCTCAAGCCTAACGCAGTGAAAGGTGAGTGACCACTGCCCATACAAACCTTAAAGCAGTGAGGGAAGCGCAGTCCGCCAGGTCTATGCCTATTGTATCCGAACGTGGTTCACATTAGTCAAATTAACTGCTGGCTAATGGATTAGAATAATGAATCGGCTGAACTAGATTTGTAATGATTATTCATGAGAATGCAAAGGCATTGAAATATCTTTCCCAACATGCCATGGTGTGTCCCCACTCACCATGAAATTCAGGAGCAGCGAAAGACAACTGGTTTTCACACTGGTGAGAAACTGACTTTGGCTGAAATCTGAATTTTCCAGTCCTGTCCATCACAAAGCCTGATGGGAAAATCCCACCAAGTGTCCACAAACATCCTTTTTTCTTTGATAACAGTGGCACGGTGGCACAGTGGTTAGCACTGCTGCTTCACATGGCCAGGGACCCACATAGATTCACAGCTTGGGTTGCATGTTCTTCCCGTATCTGCGTGGGTTTCCTCCGGGTGCTCCAGTTTCCTCCCACAATCCAGAAGACATGCTGGTTAGGTGCATTGACCAAGTTAAGTTCTTCCTCAGTGTAGCCGAACAGGTGCCAGAGTGTGGCGCCCAGGGGATTCTTGCAGTAACTTCATTGCAGTGTTAATGTAAGCCTATTTGTGACACTAATAAATAAACTTTTGAAAAAATAACCTCTTTTGGACTGGTCCCTAAACCAACTGGAGAAGGACTCAACTTGGACTCAGTTGTGGACTCTATATTTGAGACTTTACTTTCTTGTCCCTGTCATATTTTTCCATCCTCAGCGTGTCATGGAAAGTCCAGCCTAAAATGTTTCTGTTACTTTGTGTGATTCATTGAGGTGATTCTCAACTTCAACTATTTCCCACTTAAATGTAGCAACAATGACAATTCATGCAAATACTTCCTTTCCCATTGTTTGAAAACATATCACCATCTTATACTTTGGAAATTTCTACATGTTACATGCCCTTTTTATAAATGGGCTTTAAAAACTAGGCTTAGAATCATAGAAGCATCATTGAAACATAGAATTCCTATAATGCAGAAGGAGGCTATTTGGCCCATTGAGTCTGCACCGACCACAATCCCACCCAGGCCCTATCCCTGTAATCCCATGCATTTACCCAACTAATCCTCCTGACACTGGCGTATATCTGATATTTTTGTCTTTCACTATTTGCCTCTAATAACTTAAATGTAAACACCTTTCCACCATTATTCATTCCCCACAGAGCTATGTTTTATGAGATGGCAGTGCAAATAAACGGAAACTGATCAGTATTATTATTTGAATGCGTGGTTTAATTTAGGCTACCTCTCATTATTGAAGATGTACACCTGAATAAAAATATTTCTAACTGAAAACATTCATGAACATAAAATAAGTCCAAACATAGACAATGGGTACGAAATTTCAGCCACGTTTTCCCCAAAACCAGAAAATCCCACCCTAAGTCAACAGACCTTTCCACGGTCTGCCTCTCACCCGCTACAATTCCCATGGCTGGCGGAACGGAAAATTTGCCCCAATGTTCTTTAACAGCTCGTGCAGGGGTGAATCTTTTGCCACAGCAATTGTAACAGGTGAGGAGCAGACCATGGAAAGATCCATTGACCTCTGGCAGGATTTCCCAGTGACCAGAAAATCCTGCAATGGATGCAAGCACCACAACTAAACATCTGAATTGCTGCAGGCAGATTTCAGCTTTTTACAATGAATTCTATGCAGTGTTCCATCATAATGGAGCTTTTCAAGGTAATACAATTTGTGCCAATCAGTAATGGTACCTTGGGTAAGCAGTTTCCTGCTGCCAATATTTATTTAATTGAAGCTGCATTTGTAAAAGGGCTATGTGAAATTGATTTGCTGTTGTTACTGATCAGCCCTGCCTGGAACTCGAACTCCAGGCACTACTGTCGCAAGCACATTGAAATCAACACACATTATTGTTTAATGAAGCCCTGCGTGCAACAGTTAAAATACAGTCCATTATCAGACCCCAGGGTTACCAGATGAAAAGCCAAATTAACAATAAACGCGGCTACAGACGTGCTGTGCTCTAAGACGGGAAATTAAATGTCAGCCTCTGGCACTGTAAAGTCTGCCAAGTTGAAGCCAACTAGACAAATAAACTGCTAATTGAATATAGTTTAGATGTAGTTCATCTTAAGACAAGACAAGGGAATTTCCATTCAGTGTAAATTCTGATCCTCGTATGAGATCACAAATAAAATATTTGTAAAGGTGAAAGGTGTAAAACAAAGGTGAAGAGAACTAAAAAAGAATGCAACCAAGAAAAAGAGCAGCTGAAAATGTCAACCTGAAGCAATGAACCTTTTCCTATTCCTGCATTTCTCTACCAGGTTTATCAGTAAGTTCACCATTTCCATCTTAAGTTCTTAGTGAATCTTCGGCCAGGAAAAAGGTAGCCAAACCCAATTACTCAAATCTGTACAATTGTACCCTGAAAGGTTCTCATTAAAGCTGTAGAATAGTGCCCTCAAAATCATTATATTAGCAGGTTAATTATTCTTAGTGTCTCCATTGGAATAATACAAGTGACATCTGATAAGAATTTCTTATTTAATAAGCAATGACCCTGAAGCACGTGTGGTACATCTAACTGATTTCCAGAAATATTGCAAAAGATCAGGATAAAAATCTGTGGCCAGAATGTCACCACCGTTCACATCATCAGGATTTTCCCATTCTGCTGTACTGGACGGTAATTTGGCTGGGCACCAAGTTCTCCAACCTCACCATAGCAGGAACCTGGCTTAAATGGCTGGTTAAAATCGGGCTTTGCATCTAGTTTTTTTTCTCGCTTCAGTGAATGCCCTGGCCAGAAGGGGAAAATGGTTCAGATCTTACTTCTCTGTTTTACTATGCTTTTCCTTCTGGGGGTGGCCAATCCCTTCATATTTTCAAGAATTATAGCAATTGAAAACGATTTTGGCATAAGATTTGTGGTACTTCAAGCTAGGATGTATATTAGCTAGTTAACCATTTATGCATGATATGATTTATCATTAACTTATTAATATTTTAAGCAATGCACTGTTTTATTTTCCTTGGGCTTTTTTCAAATATTAACCTTTCCTTCTGCATTAAAGGACTTGGGATGAATTTTCCCCAAAAGAATTCTAAATGACAAATTTGTGTAAAAACTGGAGTAAATCCCATTGCATCTCCCACACTCTGTGCACTGCAGAATGTACTAGCATGATTCCCTTTGAAAATCTGTGGGCAGAGCCTATTCTCACTAGACAGGCAGGCAGCATAACACTAAGCAGGCCACTGCGCATGCACCAGTCTGTACTAAGATTGGCACACGTGCAGTAACCGTGCACTGCCAGCTCCCCAATTGCTGGCAAGTCCTGCAACCCCCATCACTGCCTCTCTGACTCCCCCATCCCCAACCCCCCTCAATGGCTGGCCTCCCAGACATGTCAGGGCCAGCCTCGATCTCCTTCCCACCATCAACAGACCCGACTTCTCCACCATCACCACCCCCCGCAGTTCCAATCATCCTGCACAGCTCTATTATCTCTCCTGTCCCGCAGCCTTTATCTCCCTGGCAGCCTGATTACCTCCCTGTAATCTCAATGGCCAGCCTTGATCACTGTCCACCCACTCTCTGCCTATGATCCCAAATGCTGAGTAGCAGCGGGACCCCTCCACCTCCACTGATCTCCCCTCAAATGACCCCAACCCTCTGTCTCTGTCCCCTGGCACTATCCAATGCACCATGAGTAGTGCCAAGATGATCTTGGGCAGTGCCAAGGGGCCATGTTGACACTGTAAACCTGGTAATGCCCAAGGAACACCCCACTCTTACCCCTGACCCTCTGGGGGAGCCTCAATGCCCACCCTTCACTGCAGCAGGGTCGGGTCATTGGAATCAATCACTCCTGGCGGGGGAGACAGATGCTAGCAGACCTAGAGTCTTTAATCCTGGGTGCGCTAATGAGATGGAAGTCACAATTTAAATAACTTATTCAACTGGAAATTTGGTATCCGGACGCACACAGAGGCCATGGCAGTCAGCAGGAAGCCCGCTACACCATTTCCGCTGATGTCTCCTGACTCGCTGTGCAGCTAGAATCATCCTCCTTCTACTGAACTGCATTGTGATTAATTGATTTCCCTCCTGCCTGAAAGAGAGTTAAATATCATAAATATGGAAAAATTTCATGTCTTCTGGAAAAGGTCTTGGGTAACAAGAGCAACGCTATCATGGGTGGTATAGTGGTTAGCACTGCTACCTCACTGTGCCAGGCAGCAGGATTTCGATTCCAGCCTTGGGTTCCTGTCCATGTGGAACTTGCACTATCTCCCTGTATTTGTATGGGTTCCCTCTGGATACTCCGGTTTCTTCCATAGTCCAAAGATGTGCACTTTAAGTGGTCTGACCATGGTAAACTGCTCATTAGTGTCACAAGATATGTGGGTTAGGGGGATTAGCAGGAATAATACGTAGAATTACAGGGATGGGGCCAGGGTGGGTTGCTCTATTGAAGAGTCAGTGCAGACTCAATGGACCAAATGACCTCCTTCTGCAGGTATTCTGTAGTGAAGCATTGGCTTAGCTCAGGATAAAGTAAAGGTTCTGAAGGTACATCCTGCCAACAGCATTCTTGATTCTAATAGACAGAGGTCATAGTGGCACTGTGGTTTGCACTGCTGCCTCACAGTGCCAGGGACCTGGGTTCAATTCCTGATTTGGATCACTGTTTGTGCGGAATCTGCATGTTCTCCCTGGGTTTTCTACAGGTGCTTTGGTTTCCTCCTATGGATGAAAAGCGTGCTGGTTAGGTGCATTGCCCATTGCTAAATTCTCCCTCAATGCACCTGACCAGATGCCGGAGTTTGATGACTAGGGGAATTTCACAGTAACTTCATGGAAGTGTTAATGTAAGCCTTACCTGTGACTAATAATAAATAAACTTTAAAAAGATTTTCATTAAAATATCCATCCATTTAAATTGATCTAATTTTCAAAAGTAAGTTATTGGTGGTTGTGGGTCTAGCAATGAGGCCAGCTATGTGTGTTGGGGTAGCAATGAGGCCAGCAATGTCTCTGTGGAGGGGGTTGTGTGGGCCAGGAATGAGGCCAGTGATGTGCATGTGGTCTTGGTGGCATGATTTGAATGCTGGGAGGTCTTTTCTATGATCTCCCAGTAATGTGTACATGTGCAGGTTCCTGCACATCTGCTGATTTAGACTCTTTGGCCCGAACTTCCAAGCACTTAACGAGATTCACGACTGGGCCCTCTACATTGCACAGAGATTCGGGTGGGAAACTGAACTGTCAGAGCTATCGCTAATTAAAACAGTTTTGCTGTCATTTCAGAGAATTGCCCCTGAGGCTAGGATCAAATATGAGTATACAAATCAGTGAGGACACAAGCTGCAAAAGAACGGAGCAACAAATCAAACTATTCTGAATAGATTGGAAACTTAAACTAACAATTGGGAAAAGCAAGGTGTTGACCTGATAAAAGGAGCACTGCAGCAATCGCATGAATAGGACACAGCACGGAAAGAAGTTCAGGATATAAAGGATAACCTTGTTGAAATCATGAGAGTGATTTGAGACATCAGGAAGGAAAACAAGTTATAACTGGCGGCATCAGGCTACGAAAATAGAATATAGGATAGCTGTGTCTGATCCTTTTTGCCTCAGGGTGTTGGATGCCTCTGGGCAGTAAATCAGGTGGTGTTGACTGCCGACTCCAAACAGAGCCTGCATGATTTTCCATTTATTAATCTAATTGGATAAAAAAAAGAAGCAGCTTCCTTCCGGGAATAGCCTCTGGTGCCTCCTCTGAATTTGCTCTATTTGTTATGTCGATACAATCCAATGGCCGCAGGCAAAAAGTAATTAATTTTGTCATTGCAGTCAGTTCTACGCTGCAAAGACGTGAAGAATAATCTTTGAAATGGAACTCAAGAGATGATTGAAGATTATGGGGAGCAAGCATGGGAGTAGACTAGCTGGGTGATAGGGAGAAAAAAGATTGGTGCAGGTTTGTTAGACTGAATCGTAGAATCCCTGAAGTTCAGAAGGAGGCCATGCAACCTATGGAGACTGCATTGACAATAACCCCATCCAGGTCCTATCCCTGTAACCCCACATGTTGGAGTATGCAGTCTGCTTCCAGAAAGAAATCCGCAGCATTGTAGGAGACAAAGTCTGATGGCTCCTGAAGTGGCAAAAGGGTGTGGGGAAGGGGGATCTACACGAGCCATCTCATACTAGCTTCCACTGGGGTGGTTTTCTTGCTGGCTCTGCACTTTCAGCCAGTGGTCTTGGGGGTCAAGGAGCCTGTACCAGGCCGATTGCTGCACTTGACGCTCCATGAGGGGGGCATGGTCATTTACTTCCTGAACGTCGATTCCCTGACCACTGGACTGCAGCAAACGACTTTCTATGAGAAAGTGTCCGCTCATCTCAACACCATCCAAAGAGGTGAATGCATCATCCTCAGGGGAGATTTCAACTGTACCCTCGAGGCTCGGGACTGCACCTGGCTGTGCACCCCGGCGGTGATGAAGTTGTGAGACCTGCTGGAGACCCACGACTTGGTGGACATCTGGAGATATCTCTCCATCCTGGTTCCAGGGTCTTCATTTAAGTAAGGTCTGAAGCCGGACATCAGACTCAACTGTCTTTACAATGCAAGGGCTTCTGCGTTTGACGCCCCATCAGCTTCCGTGCAGTAGGTTCAGTGCTCGGACCACCACCTGGTGTGAGTGAAATTTGTCCGGGCAGAGGAGGTCCACGTACTGGCACTTTAACAAGCAGATCGCATACTTCCCGTCCTGGAAGTTCTGGAACTTGCGGAGTGATTCACCGCTGCTGTTGACATTGAGGCTGGCGCTATGGTCAGCGTCACATCAGCGACTGAGTTCTCCCAACACTGTTCACCACTTATCTAATTATTTGAGGAAGTGGCGGGGCAAGACTCCATTCCTCTATGAGCCTGGTAAGGAACTCTTGCAACTGTCACTGATCTTTTTGACCCAGGCTCAGCGCTGTCTGTGAACAGGCCTGCGTGGACCTGATGAGCAGCACCAGGTCCGACCAACAGTCAAGGGCCAGTTGTATGCTGTCAGGGCAATCAGAGTCTTCCCTTTCAAAGGCCTTGAGTTCCTTTGGCGGGATGAGGGGCAACATGGTGAGAGGCACGAAGGAGCCCCTTCGGCAATCCTGGGGAGAGTTTTGCAACCAGGAAGATGCCCATGTCTTGGTGAAGGGCCATCTTTTCTCTGCTGCCCAAAAAGGGGGATCTCTGCCTTCTTAAGAACTTAGTAAGAAGTCTGACAACACCAGGTTTAAGTCCAACCGCCAGTGTCTACCCCAGTCCAATGCCGGCATCTCTACATCATTCTTAAGAACTTACCCAGTTTCCCTCCTCAGCATGGACTATAAAATCTGAGCCAGGGGAATGGCATCACGCTTTAGCTCCGTGCTGCACCATCCTGACCATCCTTACACACTCCCGGGCTGCTCCATCTAGAGCATGATAATCTCCATCTGGTCTTGGGCCTAATCCATCATTCCCAGAGGGCTGGCCTGTCGAGAGCCTTTCTGTCCCTTGATCAGGAGAAGGTGTTTAAGAGGGTGGAGCACAAGTATTTACTTAGAACTCTGCAGGCATTCAGTTTCAGGACACATTTTGCTACCCAGATCCAATTACTGTACTCTGCCGCAGAGTGTTTCATTAAAGAGGTCCCTGACAGTGTCCCTTCACTTTGGAAGAGGAGTACAGCAAGGCTGTTTCTTATCTAGCTAACTGTATTCGATTTGCGTGGAGCCATTCCTGCGCCTGTTGCGAAGGAAGCTGTCAGGTTTGGCTCTGCGCAGCCCAGGAATTGGGGTGGTCTTGTCTGCTTACACTAATGATGTTTACAGACCCAGTTGACCTGCAGAGGATGCTGAAATGTCACGCTGTGTAGCCCGCTGTATCCTCTGCCAGGATCAACTAGGCCAAGTGCTCTGGGCTCCTGGTCAGTCTGTGGTAGAGGAACTCCTTCTTGGAGGAGGTCAGGTCTTTCATTTGGAGCAGGACCACCCTTTGCCTGGGTGAAGAATCCCGGTCGGTGAACTGGCAAGAGTTGGAAACCAAAGTTTCTGCTCACCTGAGTCGCTGGGCAGGACTGTTCCGAGTGTTGTCCTATAGGGTGCAAGTTCTCGCCATAAACTTCCATACCAGGCAGCATCCTGGTAAACCTCCTCTGCACTCTCTCCAGAGTCTCCATGTCCTTCCGGTAGTAAGGCGACCAGAACTGGACGCAGTATTCCAAATGAGGTCTAACCAACGTTTTATACAACTGCAACATTAAAGGCCAGCTCTTATACTCTATACCCCTTTCTATAAAGGCTAACATACTATATAGGATGTTAGTTATATATAGTGGTAGTTATGGGACGGATGTCAGATGTAGGTTCTTTGCCCGGGGGGTGGTGGGGGTGTGGAGTGCCCTGCTTGCTGCAGTTGTGGATGCGCCAAGTTTGGTGGCATTTAGAACATAGAACATGACAGCGCAGTACAGGCCCTTCGGCCCTCGATGTTGCGCCGGCCAGTGGACCCTCTATCCTAAACTATTCCAATATCATCCATATGCCTATCCACCGACCATTTGAATGCCCCCAAAATAGGCGAGGCCGCAGCTGCTGCGGGCACGGCGTTCCACGCCCTCGCCGCCCTCTGTGTGGAGAGCCTGCCTCTGACATCCATCCTATAACTACCACCTCTTAATTTAAAGTTATGTCCCCTCGTGTTGGTCATCACCATCCGAGGAAAAAGGCTCTCACTATCCACCCTATCCAATCCCTTGATCATCTTATACGCCTCAATTAGGTCACTGCGTAACCTTCTTCTCTCCAATGAAAATAACCTCAGGTCCCTCAGCCTTTCCTCATAAGGCCTTCCCACCATACCAGGCAACATCCTGGTAAACCTCCTCTGCACCCTTTCCAATGCTTCCACATCTTTCTTATAATGAGGCGACCAGAACTGTACGCAATACTCCAAGTGCAGCCGCACCAGAGTTTTATACAGTTGTAACATAACCTCACGGCTCCTAAATTCAATCCCTCTACCAATAAAAGCTAACACACCGTACACACAGATGGATTTCAATCCTGATGGATGTGGGGTGATGCGTTTCGGGGGGGGAGTGTGGGGGGGGGTGTGTGATGGAGGGAAGACCTGTTGGGAGTGTGGAAACGCAGAGGGACCTGAGGTACGCCTTCTTAACAACTTTATCAACCTGGGTGCCAACTTTCAAAGAGCTATGTACTTGTATCCCAAGATCCCTCTGCTCGACAACGCTATTAAGGGTCCTTCCATTAGCCCTATATTTCATATGCCTGTTGTTCCTACCAAAGTGAATCACCTCACACTTATCCGTATTGAATTCCATTTGCCACCTCACGGCCCAGCTCTGCAACCTATCTATGTCCCTCTGCAAACTGTAACATCCATCCTCGCTGTCTACAATTGCCCCCACTTTGGTATCGTCAGCAAATTTACTAATCCAACCCTCTACACCCTCATCTAAGTCATTTATAAAAATGACAAACAGCAGTGGCCCCAAAACAGATCCTTGAGGTACACCACTCGTAATTGCACTCCAGGTTGAATATTTCCCATCAACCACCACCCTCTGTCTTCTATCAGCTAGCCAATTCCTAATCCAAACTGCTAAGAGGTTAGTAGATAAGTTTATGGACGAAAAGGGAATGGTTTAGGTTAGAGGGTCATTGCTTTTTCTTAATTGGTCGGTGCAACATCGAAGGCCGAAGGGCCTGTTCTGCGCTGTAATGTTCTATGTTCTATGTTCTATGTTCTAAACCAGCTGGTTGTCTCCATGCTGTGATACCAACTGGTCAGTGTGACCCCCTTCCCCTGACTTTGTCACAAATATCCAGGGAACTGCTCTGGGTCCCTGCCAGATTCTGTATCTCCTGCTTGAGAAGGGCAGTCAGGCGCTGGTGTGCCTTTGCACCCAGGTGGTGACTTTCTGCCTCCAGATCCTGCAGAGATACCTATACGTCAAACCTCCTTCATGTTGGTGTACTCTGGCGATGTATTTCTTCCTGTACGTAAATCTGGGGCATGTTCCAATCTCCTTGCAGTTGCCCATCTTTTACCAGGAGCTCCTCACGGTCGCTATGCACTGCAGCTCTCCCCTGTCAGCAGTAACAGCTATCGTGCAAAACCACTGCTCAGGAATCTGCTCCTCTAACCAGATAACTTCAGGTGGCTGGCGGAGAGGAAGGCCACAGAGGCCTGAGTGACCAGATCAGGGACATGCTGGATGGCAGAGGAGTGGGCTAGATGAGCCCGCATGAGCTCGCTGAGCATGTGAGGAGGCTGTCAGGCACACGGCCAAAGCCTTAGGTGGTTGTGCTTGGACCCGAGTCCACACACAATCTCGAGGAGGCGCGACTGTGCGGTGGGACCCCGCCCCAGCCTGCCCCCTGCGCAAAAGGAATTTCACATTAGCCCAAAGTCTACACCCTCTTCCTCCCATGTCAGGCAACACCTCCAGTTTGAGCTCCTTCGCGGAAATGCCCTCCATGCCCTTTGTCACCGCACAGAGATGTTTCCTGTATGGACTTACTGCTGCACACCTACAACTGCATCATCGCCTATCACCCTGATTCACCTTGGTGAGCCTTGCTGCTGCCGGATGGCAGAGATCCCCAATGGAGGTGCCTTTATGGAGAGATCCGCTCTCACCATCTCGGGGACCTGGAACTGCATGCAGCAGTACCGTGAAATTACATGTTATACCGGTTCACAGGCTCCCAAGCATGCCCTTTTTGCAACTTTGTGGCGTCCATGGACCATATCTATGTTTCGTGTTATAAGCTTCACAACCTTTTCAGTTTGTTGAAAAATCTTTTATTGATGTTTTGCTTGCACTTCAGCCCCAGGCTCCTGATCTAGGGGCACCCGGCGCAGAGAGGGGCTGTCAGAGTGGGGGGAATGACCTCCTCATGAACCTGCTCCTGGGCCTAGCAAGGTATTCCATCTACAGGTCCAGACAGTGGGTGATTCAGAGGCAGTGTGCACAAAAGAATGGATGACCTTCTGCAAGCAGCAAGGATGAGTGAGCATCCCACTTGGAACCACGCACATACTTGGCATGGATCTTCAACACTGCTTAGACAACTGAAGGGCATTAAACAAGTGACCCTTCCTCCAGAAACAGTATCTAATTCCTTCGCCTCACCCCACGATGAGCACCATTAAATGATGACTGTTTTGCCTGATACTGTCAGCACAACGCCCAAGACACAGGCAAGCATTGCGCACTATGCACTGCAATATATTAATGCTTCCTATTCACCTTCTGTTCCCACAGGAAAAGAAAATCCATAACGCATGGGAAATGATACAGAGTGATGGTGGTGTATCTGACCTTTTGCAGCTGAGTTGCATTGAGGAGCATGCCATGGAGCTGGCAGGTGCTGATGGGCCATCCCGAGCCAGGTCAGCATCCAATAGGCTAGTGAGAGAAGTACAACCTCAACCTTGGTCCTGTGCGATGCTGCATGAAATGTTTTGCCTCCCTCCCACAATATGTTCTTTTTTCCAGTTCTGGGCCCTTTGGGTGTTGCTGTTGTCCCACCTGCTCTGGAGCAAACTGGAGGGGGTGGGCACATCCGAGGGCTCGGGCACAAGGAGGTCTGCCAGAGGCCAAGATTCATCTGTCGCCGAATCAGCTGCTGAGTCTCTGGGTTTGTTCCTCCCGAGGCTGGTGGAGATACATCAGGAAACCTGGGGAGTTATGGAAGGGCTGTCAGCAACCATGCTGCGAATGCAAGGCTGTTTAGGGAAGTCCAACAGAGTGCTGTTGCAGGAGATACAATGTGAGACCCAGGCCAACACTGCAAGGATGGTGACCGCAATGGAAAGTCTAGCTCAAGAGTCTATCCTCATGGGTGACGGGGTCCAGGCCATTCTGAAGACACTACGGGCCATGGGCGAGTGTGTATCCAGTGTCCAGGATACACAGCATTCAATTACCATGGTTGTCAGGGGCATGTGGGAGATACTGCTGGCTGTGGCTGTCAGCCTCAGCAATAAGCCCAGGCTCAGAGAGCTATTGCTGAGGGGCTCCAGAGTCTGGCTTGCTTGGCTGAGTTTCAGAGGACTAGGACAGAGGAATCATACATCATGGAATAGACACTTCGAGGCCTCCAGGACTGGTAGAGCCAAATGACGCCGGAGCTTCTGGAGCTTAGGCCAACTATCCTGGCATCCCATTGAATATCCCCAAAGGGGGAGGAAGGGTTTGAGCCATGCTGGATCTTCCAGCCAGATCCTGGGCTGAAACCTACCGATTCCCCCTTCCTCACACTGGGGCATCTCAGAGCAAGCAAGGTGAATAGGGTGGCATGAAACAGTGCCATTTGCAAATCAGCCAGAGCCCTCCAGTCCCAGCCACCCAGGGCATCACAAACAACTTGGCAACCTCCACCTCCCATGAGCATCCTGGGGCAGCACTCTGAAAAAACAATAAACAGCACAAAGTTAGAAAGTTTTTGGGCGTGGTCAGCATTAGTCAGGGTTTAGTAATCATTTGTGTTAAAAGTACAATAAACTGTTAATTGCACATCAAACTGTGACAATTGTGTTTCTGATTCTTTTCTCCCCGCCCTCACATCTCAGTCTTCCTGACTCCCAAACATAGAGATGCTGTCTGTTGAGCCTTGCAGATGTAGAGATGCCGGCATTGGACTGGGGTAAACACAGTAAGAAGTCTGACAACACCAGGTTTAAGTTCAACCGATTTATTTGATAGTACTATCAAATAAATCAGTTGGACTTAAACCTGGTGTTGTCAGACTTCTTACTGAGCCTTGTAGGCTCAGCCCATTTTTCAGAGTACCTGCCCTACTTTCCCCAACATCCACCAGACTCTTGGGGCAAGAGCTGCCCACCCACTCCTCTCCCAGGCACTCCGCCCCTCCCTTGGCCAAAACACATATGTCTCCTTATACCTATGCGGGCCAGGGTGGCAGTGTGCCATCAGAATACAGGTAGAAGTTAGACTTGAGTGGCATCAGGGGCAGGATCCCAGTGTGCACAAAAGCAAACCATCATCATCCTCCAGCCTTCAAACAAGACTCGAAACCACTGTCAGCCCAGGCACATTGGAAGTTTCTGGTGGGATGACAGAGGCTGGGGAAGGCTGATGTGGTAGTTTGAAGGCCCAGATTGGTTTGGAGGGGGAATAGCGGCTGCACTTGCTCCTGAGGTGTGGTAGATGTGTGGTTGTTGCAGCCCCCTCACTGCACAGCACCAGTTAGGTGAAGCGGGCTGCAATCAAGACGTCCCTCACTGTCTTTCCTTACTGTATACCTGCCATTGCTGTCCGTCTTTCCTCCAGCTCTTCATGTGGTAGGGCGCCCACCTCACCCCTCCTCCTCTTCCTCCTGCTCCAGCTGGTCATCCCACTCCTGGGCGATGTTGTGCAGAGTGCAGGAAACAATCACAATGTGTGAAGCATGCACAATGTCATACTAGAGGGCACCCCAGAGCGTCTAAGCAGCAGAACAGCATCTTCAGCAGGCCAATACACCGCTCAATGACGGATCAGGTGGCTGCGTGGGCCTCATTGTACTGGGTCTCCACCTCGGTCTTGGGCCTCTGCATAGGTGTCATCAGCCATGTCCTTAGCAGGTAACCCTTGTCACCCAGTAACCATCCCGGGAGCCTGGACTGGTCTTCAAAGAGCCCAGGGATGTCTGACTGCCTCAACACAAAGCTGTCATGGACATTCCCTGGTGGTGTGCATCGACCTGCATGATCTTGAGCCGATGGTTGCAGGCAATTTGGTCGTTAAGGGAGTGGAACACCTACCAGTTCACAAATCGCTATGGCCCTGCATGGGGGCTCTGCAAGGCGATATACGTCCCATCCACTGCGCCCTGCACATTCGGACTCCCAGCAATGGAGGCAAAGCCGAGAGTTCCAGCCTCTACTGTGCAAGGCCCATGTCAAAATTAATGAACTACCCTGCCGGCCAAACAGGATATCTGTGACCTGCCACACACATCTGTGCACGGAGACCTGAGAGATACCAGCCAGGTCGCCACTGGGAGCCTGGAATGACTTGGACGCACAGAAATTGAGGGCTGCTGTCATCTTCAAGTCCATAGAGAGCAGGTGGCTGCCCCTTCTCCCAAGGTGGCAGGTATGAGAGAGAGCACCTCACTAAGGTGTCACACTGTGGTCTTAGACAAGCGCAGCTACATGCCTGTAACAGATGCTACATCTCTTCTGAGAAGAATTGTAGGGCCCCAGCACGCTCCGCCTTCTGTGTACCCTCTCGGAAGTCTGATCACCCACCTCCTGCCCTCAGTAGCAGCCCCCTACCCTTCTTACTGAGGATCTTGTGGTGGCTGATCCTGTGGTGATCTCTCCATGCCCACCACTGTTCGAGCCGCTACCTCCTCCTGCTGCCACCAACATAGCCAGCTCCACATCGAGCAGACCGAGATCCATCTGCACAGTGGGGTTTGGAAAGAGTGTAGAATAATGGATTATTCTCATTGGCTGCATAAACCCAGCACCTCCCCAATCCCTCACTTAAAATCCTCACTTGTGGGAGCTGGCAACACTACACAATCCATGGTGCCATGTGTGACCTGATTAGGGTTGTGTGAGATTCCCATCATGACAAATGCTGGCACAGATTATGTAGGTCAGTGTGCAGCCATGGGCAATATGCATCCTTGAGCCATTGCTATGTGTGCAATTGCAGCATCTGTTACAGGCATGTGTTGCTGGTCTGTGTCACAGAGCACCAGATATGAGCCCAGTGACAGCAGATTCCACACAGTCCATGTCTGAACCTCTGCACCCCGGCCTGGAGCAGCAGCGGCTTTATCTGGTTAGGCCTCAGTCAGCACATGGTGCACTCCTCCCCCACCACAGAACACCAGCACTCAGGAGGGTCTCTGGCCACATCCCGCAGAAAGACAATGCCATGGCAAAATGGTATAAGGGGTCAGGGAGGAATAGGAGCCCTTGAGACTGCTTCCAACAATCAGCCTCAGGGGAGGGGATTCAGGGTGGGGGAGGGGGTCTCAGGGCTGCTTCCCACAGTCAACTTCAGCGCTGCTTGGAGCAGGGGGTGGGTGGGAGCGGAACTCCCTGACAGAACCTCACCCAGAGAGGTGTGAGAAAATGGAAACCCACAATCCCGTCCCCCCCATCCCCCACTAATAGATGTCACTCGTCAATGGGCCAAAACGTGAAGACAGCAGGAGAAAGGCCACCAGGCAAATCTAGGGCCTGCCTGCAATATCCCCCACGCTTCGCTAGCAGCACTTACCTCCTCATGACAGTTCGAGGCTGCCTCACCAGGTTGTGACTTTTAAATACCTGTTTTCTGATTTGCGCTAAAATGACATCACTCCAAAGAGATGGGAGACGCAGATGTGGTCAGAGATTGCTGTGTGGATTCCAACAATGGCTTGTAAAGGAATGTAATCTCATTGCTAACCAGCAGCCTTTCAGCAGGTTCCTAGCAGTGCCATTCTTCTCCAGCTGGGAGATGTGCAAGGGTCAAAAAATCTGTCAGGGAAACCACAAAATAGCCGTGAAGCACATCTCTGGCCGAACCCGCCAGAATGGTGGCAGGCGGGAATGGGAGAATCACAGCCTCAATTTCCAAATCATTTACGTATACAGTGAAAACAATAATGGTGGTGGCAAGTCACCTTTCAACTTCCATCCTGATGTAGCTTCACACATAAATATTCTTTGACCGTTCTGAATTAGTCATTTCTTACCCACTCCAGAAGCTTCCTTTCTACGTCATGCCGTTGCCCCATTAAGAGAAGGAACGTTATGTGGTGGGCTTCAGATTTTAATAAGAAACTATTAAAATAAGGAGCAACTGAGGAGTCTGTGACACCTGATCATGAGCTGGGAATTTATGGGTTACTCTCTACATCAATTATTTTAAGAAACCTTCAAAATTTTACATAAGAACAATTGGATAAAATCAATTGGTCCACAATTTTCTTGGCCCCTGAAGATTCGATCCTAATCATTGAATATTTTTTCAACCACTTTTGTTCTCAATTTTTTGTTCTCATTTTATCATCAAATTAGATTGTTCTTTCCATGGGCAGAATTTAATGAGTGGTGAGGTTTCCCTAAGAATTAGTGGGAAATGCATCCCCTGTTGCCCCATAGCCATTTAACATTGTAAGGAGCGTTAAAAGGCTGGAGACAAGCCTCTGCTCTCTTTCAGGAAGAATTCCCACCTCAGAAAGTCGCCAGCAATTCTGTAGTCCATGCAGTGCCACTGGGAATAGTAGTCATTCTTTCGACTATGAAGAGTCTCACCAGTCAATCTGGGATTCAGGATGTAGGTGTTGTAGGACAGGAGAAGAGGAGGTCTAAGAGTGGGTGGAAGAGGATGAGCATTGCAACAGAAAGGTCGGGAGGGGAAGAGCATCTAGGGGAAGGCAAACATTGGGCAGGATGGCCTGATCAGGTGTGAGAGAGACACCTTCCCCACAGTAACCTGCTAGGCTTCTCTATCTGTCCCCGTCTCCGACTTCCATTCACAGGCATCAACACTGAGACCAGGTGGAACTTAATTAATTGGCCAACTCAATTTGAGTGAGGGAGGGTAAATTCCATGTCCCATGACCCCATGAAATTGCAGAGAGGGCGGGTGTGACTGGGATGGTGCTAGGAAGACCATTGGTATAATTTTATGGGACCCCACAGGCAGACGCTTGTAAAATGCTGCCCATTGACATTGTCCCTATAAACTATTGCCATGATCTAAACTGTATTGGTCTTCCACCTCCACCCGCCCTCAGCCCCTCCACTCAGCCTGCAATTGGCTTCTTTATTAGCTCAGTGATATCAGCTATGTGAGGGAAAGAAATTGGAGCCTCTACCATCAATAACATAACTCCATTCTACAGCACACATGTAAAACTGTAGGTTGTCACAACAAATAGGACTCCTTGGGCAGTTGTTGGTGCATTTAGCTAGACAGCCAGTATGGATCAGATTGGCGCTAACAACATGTGGTTTGATCCTTGTTCCAGTTGGGGTGGGACCTTCTTCCTTAGTCTACTCATGGTAGAAGGCATAATGCTCTGGATCAGACCTGCCTTCAGAATACGATCTGAAGAGGATTGGCTCAGTGGTACATTTTTCATATGTTTTTTAATTGATGTTGAATTTACCCCAAATGTTTGCTTCTATTAAATCGGGCAAAGCTAAAATAACTTTCATACACTTACACAAAACACCAAAGAAGTGGAAGGTTTGAATTCAAGGCCAACTTAAAATGCTTTATTTTTATTTATTTGCAGGATTTTCTTTCCATCATTGGTGCTTTTGATATTCCCCATGGAAAGGCTTCTTTACAATATTAGTTAGTAATTCTAGAAGTGAAATGTGTAGAGAAGGTCCTATAGGCCCTTTCTTATCAGCGACAACACATGAAGTCTAATATAATACATTGCAATAATTTCCATCATTAAGGCTACCTATCAGTTCATCTAATTCCTTGGTGAAAGGTTGAGCCAAAGAGGGAAATGCCGGTGTCATAATAGCTGCAATACACAAATTCTTGACTTATACCTTCCAACAATGTTACCTCCCAGATTCAATGCACATGGCAAATAAAAATAGCTTAGCCAAAAGCCTATTCCCATCCATTAATATTGCTGAGTGGTTGTAATACAATATAGGTCAGATGCTACCAGCTATTACTTGTTTTCCTTCCTGATGTCTCAAATCACTTTGATGATTTCAACAAGGTTATCCTTTATATCCTCAACCCTTTTCATGCTGTATCCTGTTGACTTATTATTCATGCTATAGCTACAGTGCTCCTTCTTTAAGTTCAACACTTTGCGTTTCCTAATTGTTAGTCTAAGTTTCCAATCTATTCATTATAGTTTGAGTTGTTGCAGCTTTTTGAAGTGTGTGTCCTCATCAGTTTGTATAGTCATACTTTATTTCACCCTCAATTTCCAAATCATTTATATACAATAGAAACAATAATGGTGTTGCAATGTCACCTTTCAACTTCCATTCTGATCTAGCTCCAAACACAGATATTCTTTGATCATTCTGAATTAATTCATTTCTGATCAATTCCAGAAGTTTCCTTTTTATCCCATGCCTTTACATGGCATAGAAAGAAACAACATCTAATGTGCTGACTGGCTGGAGAATGCTCATGTTGTCTGTTGAAGGGACATCTACCTTGCAGGGACTGAACACCAACTCTCCAATATTTCCTCTTACTTTCTCCTGCTCCGTGCCCATCACTGAACAGCAACCCACTGCTTCCAGTCACTGATCTCATCATATCAAGACATTTGACTTGTTTTAAGCCTGACATTCAGTCACCCTACAGCAGGAAGCTCAGTGTTCTGGTGAAGAGATATTTGTTTGTCAGCCTTTTAGAATTAAGTTTCGTGAACTTATCCAACTGAGAGTCCAAAGTAAAAGCTAGCAAGGGAACAACAACACAAAGACAGAGAGAGGAAGACACTCCTGTGCTATAATTATGAGGACGAGGATATTAATTTAGATGAAGCATTGTGTTCCAGTGAAATATAAATGTCTCTTGGAAACTTGATTATGAGGAGCTTTACAAAATGGAAAATTACTGGAGAAAGTAAAAGAAAGCTGGATAATTGCAAGGTTGCAAATCATGCGCCATCAGCAACCTACCTCAGCCATTGGACAACCCATCGGAGAGGGTAGGTGTGTGAAAATCCCAGCCAATGGGCTAAATCTTATCAATAAATGGCAGTGTGTTGTTTCCAGCATGAAAATCAGCGTGTTCATCTCCAGAGAAACACATCAGTTTTCTCCTCAGAGCTTGCCACATTCTGCCAAAATCATGAAGGAGGCACGTATCAAGGGGATAGAGCCTCAACATGACAACAGAAACCGCTGCAGAGTCGGGAAGCCATCTTTAAAGGGCGCCTTAATCATGACTTGAGCAAACCTTGCCCCCTTCCCATTCCCATCAAGCCTACCACAGAGGTCTCAGGGGCTCCCCTCCGCTCCCCTGTTCAAAGTCAGCATTTCTGTACCCCACCTCTAATCTTCAGCCCCTTCCCCACATTGCCTAATCATCGGCTGCTTCCCCCTCCCCCTATACCTCCAAACTCTCCAATCCCCTCACCCCATCACAGTCTGAACTGGTACCCATCTCCATTCCTATTACTGCCGGCATCCCAGCTCCTCCACACACACACGGCCACCAACACATCTAAATTAACTCCACCCCAAATCATGAGACTCTCACTCCCCCTTCCCCCCCTCCCCTTTGGCGCAGGTTGGTGCTGTCAGATCGACCCTGCTAGAGTGGCATAAGAACATAAGAAATAGGAGCAGGAGTAGGCCATCCAGCCCCTCGAGCCTGCCCTGCCATTCAATAAGATCATGGCTGATCTGTAGTGATTCAGTATCACTTTCCCGCTTTCTCCCCGTAACCCTTAATTCCCTTGTCAATCAAAAACCTATCCACTCTTGACTTGAACATATTCAGCGAGGAAGCCTCCACCACCTCATCGGGCAGAGAACTCCAAAGATTCACCACCCTTTGCGTGAAGAAATTCCTCTTCAACTCTGATCTGAACCACCCCCCTAATCTTGAGGCTGTGCCCTCTCGTCCTTCTGTCTTTGCTAAGCGGGAAGAGTCTCTCAACCTCTACCCTATCCATCCCCTTCATTATCTTATACATCTCTATAAGATCCCCTCTCAGCCTTCTAAACTTGAAAGAGTACAAACCTAGCCTATTCAGTCTCTCCTCATAATCCAACGCCCTCATCTCCAGTATCAGCCTAATGAACCTTCTCTGCACCTCTCCAAGGTCAATATTTCCTTCCTCGAATGTGGCGACCAAAACTGCACACAGTAATCCAGCTGCAGCCTCACCAGCACCCTATACAGCTGCAAAAGTACCTCCCTACTTTTATATTCTATCCCCCTAGCTATAAAGGCCAACATTGCATTTGCCTTCTTAATCACCTGCTGCATCTGCATACTGTGTTTTTGCGATTCGTGCACAAGGACCCCCAGGTCCCTCTGCACCATCACATGCTGCAGCTTTTCGCCATTTCAATAGTAATCCTTCCTACCATTATTCCTACCAAAGTGGATAACCTCACCCTTGCTAACGTTATACTCCATGATATGGATGCATTGCCAACCTGTCTGTGCCAGGGGGCATTGTCAGGGTATTACCTAGCCATGTTCTTCTCCTCCAGGGGTTACACTTACTTTTATTGCCCTTGGGAGACACCCACGACCGGTTTATATCAAAGTGAACCTGTTGTAAACTGTGTCAATGTGAAGCTGCATCAGCGTGATGTCAACATATGTGGGGAGGTCACTTCAGATCCATGGAAAGTAGGTTCATACCGTTATGAGTGTGAACCTGCTGATATTGCTGGCCAGGGGCAGTGAAGATCCGAAATTGCATTCTCTCTGGCAAGAATTGCGTCTTCCAAATCTTGAACCCCTGATGGACAGCGAGTGTAGACTCAAGATGTGTTTGAAAAGAAGCTTCATAGGACAACATGGTTTGTCAATAGAGTTAACTAACCCCATCCCCGACAGAGCTTATAAAATATCAAATACATTGGGGACTGAAGGAAAAATAGCATGTTAATTGTCAGAAAGAGATCTCAGCGCCAGAGAGACTGATTAATCAATAGAAGAATCTGCAACAACTGGAGCCACCATTTCTGGTAATTATGTGACCACAGTGAAGAATATTTGAGTTGGACATTGGTAAAGTGTTTACTTGCTGGAAGTAGAGTAACATAAATGTGAGCATTTTAATGCTGGATAACAGTTATTTGGTAGGAATAAAATAAAGAAGCTAATGTTTGTTGTTTTTTATTATTATTTTCCTTTTTTTCTTCTTTTCTCACCCATTAAATCTGTAGTTATTTTCTGTAACCATTTAAATTTTCCTGGATTCATTTCAAAACTGTGTCCATGTTAAATCTGTAACTGTGAATACAAACAGACTAATCCTGTTAAGCATAACAATATTTACAGTGAGTCACTATGTTCTCCTGCAATTTATGATCAAAGGACTAGCAACAGAATGTTCTATTAAAAAATGAAATGCATAAAACAATCTGAGAGTTCGCCACACACATCTTCCTGAATAGAGGCCCAACCATTACCTTCCTCCACATGGTTGAACTCGTTCTTTAACTGAACAATTTTTCCTTGAGTTCAACTCACTGCTTTCCAAATAAAAAGTATTGTTTTTAGTATCTTTATGAGTTTTATCTAATGCCTTCCCTTTTAGGGGGTATGTAGAACATTCCTTGTTCTGGTGACACACTGGAGCCATGTCCTGCTCTCATTTTGAATTGGAAAATTTCATCAACTTCATCAATCTCTTCCTTTTTCACAACCCACCCCAATAGCCTTTCTATTCACTGACTCATTTTCCACCATTTCTGTCACCTCCGGTGTGATGCCATCACCAAAGATATCAGGGGCAATCTTACCAAAAAAATTTCAAGTGCCAAAGGAGTATGAAAATGGGAAAGAATCACACCTGTTTTTTCAACAAGCTTTCAGACATGATCTTATGCCATTTAGCGAAAAAAAGAGTCAGAGTGTGATTTATGTGAGTGGGGGGAGTGGATGGGCTCTACTCTCATCAGAAAGCTGGCTACTCAGAGCTAGAGGGCACCATTGCACATGCACCAATCTATGTTCTGTGTAAAGTGTACATAGAATACAGAAGATTGGTCAATCCTCCTGCCACCACCCGCCCCATATAACACCCCCAACCTCATAGACATCGAACCACCCCACCCCCAATCTTTAACCTCTCTGGCCCATAGCTGGCCTCCCTAGACAATGGATGGCACCTCTGGCTGAACGCCAATCTGATATCCCATCCCAATTGATCACCACTCCATACTTTCCCATCCTGGTCAATCATCCCCCAACCCCAAGCATCACTCCAATACTCATCACCCACCGGTCACTGTCCCAGCTGATCCCCAATTGCAGATTGCACAACAACTCTGCCTCTCCTTAGGCCCCACTCCCTTCAGGCCCTTTGGCATTGCCTGTTGCCCAGTGAGTAGTGGCAGAATGCCCAATGGACAATGCCAGGATGCCCCCTGCCCCCAACCAAGTGGGTGGCCGCAATGGCTACAGTCCAACAGGTGATGTCACCGTAACAAGTCCCTGTTGATGTGGACCATACATAAGAAATAAGAGCATAAGGAATAGGAGCAAGAGTAGGTCATCCAGCCCCTCGAGCCTGCCCCATCATTCAATAAGATCATAGCTGATCTGTAGTGGTTCAGTACCACTTTCCCACTTTCTCCCCATTAACTCTTAATTCCCTTGTCAATCAAAAACCTATCCACTCTTGACTTGAACACATTCAGCGAGGAAGCCTCCATCACCTCATCAGGCAGAGAATTCCAAAAATTCACCACCCTTTGTGTGAAGAAATTCCTCCTCAACTCTGATCTGAACCACCCCCTCAACTTGAAGCTGTGCTCTCTAGTCCTGCTATCTTTGCTAAGTGGGAATAGTGTCTCAACCTCTACCCAATCCATCCCCTTCATTATCTTATACATCTCTATAAGATCCCCTCTCAGCCTTCTAAACTCCAAAGGGTACAA
Organism: Sphyrna mokarran; assembly: GCA_024679065.1. Taxonomy (NCBI): domain Eukaryota; kingdom Metazoa; phylum Chordata; class Chondrichthyes; order Carcharhiniformes; family Carcharhinidae; genus Sphyrna; species Sphyrna mokarran. Next base: position 46,831,106 of record JAGIQG010000015.1, read on the forward strand.
ACCTAGCCTATTTAGTCTCTCCTCATACTCCAACGCCCTCATCTCCGTTATCAGCCTAATGAACCTTCTCTGCACCCCCTTCAAGGCCAATATATCCTTCCTCAAATGTGGTGACCAAAACTGCACACAGCACTCCAGCTGCAACCTCACCAGTACCCTATACAGCTGCAAAAGTACCTCCCTACTTTTATATTCTATCCCTCTAGCTATAAAAGCCAATATTGCATTCGCCTTCTTAATCACCTGCTGAACCTGCATACTGTGTTTTCGTGATTCATGCACAAGGACCCCCAGGTCCCTCTGCACTGTCGCATGCTGCAGCTTTTCGCCATTTAAATGGTAATCCTTCCTACCATTATTCCTACCATTATGATGTTACCAAAGTGGATAACATCATACTTGCTAACATTGTACTCCATCTGCCAGGTCCTCGTTCATTCACTCAACCTATCCAGATCCCTCTGCAGGCTTTCCACACGCTCCACGCAATTTGCTTTTCCACTCATCTTTGTGTCATCAGCAAATTTCATCACCCTGCACTCAACCCCTTCCTCCAGATCATCTGTGTAAGTGGTAAATAGTTGAGGTCCCAGCACCGATCCCTGGGGCACTCCACTAGTCACCAGCTGCCAATCAGAATAGCACCCATTAATACCTACCCTCTGCTTCCTATTAGACAACCAATCCTCTGTCCAGTCTAACACCCTACCCCCAACTCCCTGCACCCTCACCAGTGATCCTCACCAGTGAGAATCTCCATTGACGAGGCAATTAAGGCAAATGAACTCAGTTGATTATGTCCCCGGCTCTACAATGATATTTTAAAATAATTTCAAATATGTAAATCATGCCGACAATCCAGGTCCTGTAAGATCACGGAAGTTGAGCAAGCGGGCACAAACTGGCCTCTCTTGTGATCTTACTTGATGCTGATCAACTGGTGTGACGAGCTGGTGAGATTGCCCCCATCTTCTTTCAGTATTCTGAAGGGACTGTACTCTGATCTACTCCTCACTCATCTGCCCCCCCCTCCCCCCTCCTCCCCCACCGCAGTATCTCATCCTCCTCCCCATAGTACCTTTCAATGCAAACACAGGTGTAACCCCTGCCTTTCTATCTCCTAGCCCCACTATCCAATGTCCCATACACCCCTTCCAGGTGATGCAGTTAATTATATGTACTTCTTATTTAGCCTACTGTATTCACTCCTCATAATGTGGCCTCATCTACACTGAGGACCCCAAACTCAGTCCAAGTAACGACCTTGCAGGACATTTCTGTTCAGTCGACAAGCATGACCCCAGGCTTCTGGCGGCTGATGCCTCTCTGTGTCCTTGACCTTCTGCATTGTTGTAGTGAAACCCGATGTAGATCTGAGGAACGGAACCTTACCTTTCAAGTAGGCACTAAATAGTCTTCCAGATTCAACATTGAGTTCAACAATTTCAGACTGACTCTCATGTCATTTTGATAACTTTTCTTGGCATATTTTGAATTTTCTCTTATTTCTGGTTCCAAACAGCAGCGCAGCTGTGGAAGGGACATTTCTTCTTCCTTTTCTTGCCTCATCACCATTCCCTTTGATCCTATAAGAATAACTCTTCTGTCATAGATTCATTGCGTCATAGAATCACTACAGTGCAGAAGGAGGCCATTCGGCCCATCAAGCCTGTACTGACAACACTCCCAACCAGGCCCAAGCATTTACCCTGCCAGTTTCCTTTATGCTAAGGGACAATTTAACACAATCAATCCATCTAACCTGAACATCTTTGTGTTGTGGAAGGAAACCAGAGTACCCAGAGGAAACCACCGCAGACAGTCATCTGAGGCCAGAATTGAACTCGGGTCCTTGGTACTATGAGGTGAACTATTGTACCACCATGCCGTCCATTCAATCTTTCCTGCCTTCCACCTTATCATAGGCCTTTCTTTGCCCTTTTCCCACTTGCCCCTTATTGAAATGCCAATACACCTCAAATTATTCCCAAATTTAATTAAGGGTCACCAACCTAAAGTGTTTAGTCTGTTTCTCTCACTCTTCAGATGCTGCCTGAATTGCTGAATATTTCCAGGATTTTAGGTTTTTCCCTACTGTTTTGTACTTTTGGTTGTTGCCTTACCATCATGAATATTAGGCAGGATTTATGTTCGAGTTTCTGGTCTGACACTGGTAAATGCACAAACGAGTCCAGCCAGAATGATTTATAAGTTGATTTATGATACCTGACAGCAAAATAAATTTTCAAGGGCTGGGGAGATCATTGTACATTTATACTTACAAAGAAAAACACTTAGTGAACAACTCTGTAAAAGTTTATGATATTCCCAGGAGATATAACTTTGGATTTATACAGAAATTTCTTCAACACTGTGAATAGGAAATGGTTTTCCAAACATAATAATGATACAGGCTGGAATTTTCCCATTCCACCTTGTCTGGGAATCAGAACAAGCGAGGGGCACAAGGGGCGGACGAAACCATAAAATCCCACCCATTAACTCCATCCATAGAGAACAAGAGGGGGTAAGATAATTTATTTCCATCTTGACATCTGACATATAATGACAGCAATAATCCTTTGGTTAATGTTCAACATAATAACAATTCAATTGTTATTTGCTTCCAATCCTCACTAGTCCAGCATGAATACTTCACATTGTTATGTTGCTTTTATCTGACAACTTTGATCTAACTGTCAGAACTGTGACCATCAGTTGATAGACATAGTCTGGATCTACTGGACTAATAAAGATTAGTTCATCCTGATAAAATCAGTAAAAAGGTTTTTAAACTTATAGTGTAGTAAAAGGCCAGGCAGTTGAAAGCCCTTCATTGCAAGACAGAAATATTTGTTGAAATTTCCATGGCTCTTTTCATATGCTGTGCCGTGACATGTTCCAATCAGCATTTTAGATGTGGCACATAATATCCTTCTCAAAGAATATAAAATCTTTGCCTAATCAAAATTTACTTCTTGGCTATGTGTTGATGATTGCACTTGATTATAGCTCTTCCTTTTAAATAGCTATATCCCAGCATTTTTCATGGACTAATGATAAGGAAAGGTTTAGTCTAAGCCAGTGCATTGAACAATTGCAATGATGTTTGCAAAACGCATGAGAAAACTCACGACTAAATTTCAACATTCACCTTAATCTCTTTTTATTTTGCATAACGATATTTTAACATGCATTTTAACTTTGCTGCTTTTGTTGCTTTTGGGGTTAAACATAAATGTTCTGTCACCGCAATGTGCTGTTCTCATGGGGAGGGTTGTGGGCTGCAAAATTGGGCTTCATAGTGCGGCTATGGCAGCTGTTTCTGAAGGAAAGGGCTGAAGGTCTGCTTTTGATGATTCCCGATCACCATTAAACCCCTACCCTTCCTACTGTCATCTCAGGCAATTCCCCCAATCGCTGCTCCAGCCAATCCTCACCCCAATCACTGCCCCACCCCCATTCCCAAACCCCAATCGCAGACATCCCCCCCCCCTTTCCCCTTACAGTGCAAACTCCATCTCAGCATGATGACCCTATCCCTTTAAGCACTACCCTTACAGACTCCACTCTCTCTGATCAGCCCTCTGGGGCCATGCCTCCTTGGTACTTACTGCCCAAAGCCTTGTGGGCAAAGGCAGGCTCTGCAGACCTCCGAGAGGCTTCAATGGCCTCTGGTTCCATAGGCGAAGGCATCATGTCAGGTCCCCGTTGATCCTTGCTGGCAACGACCTCCACTGGTGAGCCAGGGTAGGTAAGCCTAGATGATTGTGCCTGTGACTTACAAATTATATATAAATTAAGTGATGAATATTGAAATCAGCTTCATGTCCTTAATGCTACTAAGCAGATTTCACCAGCAAGATGGGGCTGGTAACATTCTGAGAGATGAATAACCAGGTATGGAATCAATTTTCCGCCTCTCGCTCAAATTTGCTGGCTTGCCACACCGATATTTACCAATGGGAATTCATAAGGATTATTTCTCAAACATTGAGACCAACACAACTTGAGTGGCATCTTCTGTTAGCACACATTGAACTTTCTGATGGCCACAGACAGAACATTCTTCTGACCGCTAATATAGCTATTTCATTGGTACAAGAAGTGCGATTTTCCAGCTGAGCTTGCCCCAAAACTGGAAAATCCCATCTGAAGTCAACAGACCTCCACAAGGCTCACCCCCCACCACTTGCTGTGGTGGGCAGGACAGGAAAATTCTACTCAAAAACTCAGAAAAACCCACATATTAATCTGAAATCCCACAGTCCCTTCTGGAACACAGCATACCTCCTACAAAATGACAATAGCCCCACCTCTCAATGCTGCATCTCCTGGTTAACTACAAACATTAGCCAATCTCAACCTGATAACTGACTCAAGTGATGAAGTCCCAGGCTTCAACCACTTTCAAAAGGCTAGATAACCCTCGGCCACTTCAGGATGGACCAGGAACGATGTAATCACATGCTTCACAAGTGGAATATGAAGAACAGTTCAACTTGTGATTGTGGCCATTCAAATCAAGATCATCACCCATCTGCTGAACTCCCGCCCTGAGAAAGCCATTCCTGGTAGCTGCATAACAATTCACACCCCGTCAGCTCAAGCCATTGAGAGGATTGTTAACCTGGACATCAAACTATAACCACTTCCTCAGCCAGTTGAATGAAAACAAATTGGCCAGAATTTTTCGAGTCTAGATGACCCTTCGTCAGCTTGTGTTCTGACCCATTTCAGCTTTGACAAAGGGTCATCCAGGCTCTCTTTCCACACATGCTATGAAATCTGCTGAGATTATCCAGCACTTTTTTATATTTGTTTCAGATTCCAGCATCCACAGTATTTTGCATTTATCTTGGCTGGAATTTTAATGCCTCACCACTCTAGTAATAAGAGCAGGCGGGGGCAGACATTGGAAAGGCCTGTTGACCTCGGAGGGATTTTATGGTTTCAGGTCGAGCAAGACCATAAAATCCCACCCATTGGCAGGACTGCATCAATCATGGAGGCCGAGCTGTGTTGTTCTTTGTACTTTTGTTCTTTGGAAGATCATATTAACGTTGTTATAAATTGAGGTGTGAGGAATTGTAGCTTAGGATTTTATAATACTGAAAATTGTAGATGATCTGAGCATGAAGAGATTAATTTAAACTGGATATAGAAAGAACGATTACAAAAAACTTTAGTGAATGTGCAGATCATGGTGCTATTGATTAATCCCTTTTGAAAAAGAACTGGATAATGTAATTTGTTAAGAATGAGATTGTAAGTTATAAAATGGACTAATGGAACGATGGAACTCAATAGCTGTGCCCTTGGGTCAAGAATAAGTCACTTCAACAAAGCAGCTAGTCATGGTTGAATAATGCAAGTTGGCTTGCTAAAATGATCCTGTGGATTTTGTTCAAGAGTCAGCAAGAAAGTTCTGAGATTTATCTTCTTGGAAGTATTACCTTTGATTATTCACCTTGCTCAGCAGAGTGGGTTGAGCATTGTTGATATATGAAAGAAGACATGTCAAGAAATGCAACCATAATGAGTGATTGTAAGGGTTATTTTCCTATAAATTAAAGCTTAAACAATTTAAAAGATTTTCTTTTAAAAAACAATGCCTAACTACACACCGTAATATGTACAGACTTGTGTCTTTTACCAACAAAAAGAGAATTCCTGATACGAAAGGTACTGTAATGATGTGCTTTCAGAGACTTCATTACTGAACAAAATGGAATTTAGTTCGTCATCTTCAAGACCAGCAGTACATTTGGAGCTGATTTGAGAGTGGAACAATGGCACTGTGGTTAGCATTACTGCCTCACAGAACCAAGGGCCTGGATTCGATTCCTGGCTGCCTGTGTGGGTCTATGTGGGTTTCCTCCAGGTGCTCCGGTTTCCTCCCGCAGAACGAAAGATGTGCTAGTTAGGTACATTGACCATGCTAAATTCTCCCTCAGTGTATCTGAACAGGTGCCAAAGTGTGGCAACAAGTGGATATTCACACTAGCTTCATTGCAGTGTTAAGCTAAGCCTACTCATGACACTAATAAATAAACTTTTAAAAATTAAAAGACCTCTGCCTAGGAGGATTCATTCCCTTGGGATGATTCCCCACTCTGAATCCCATTTGCTCACCTTAGCCAGGTGACTATGACTCTACTTCCAAAGGGACAATCACCACAGATACGCATCAAAACTGCATACTAACATGTTTTTTACACAGTGTCAGGAAAGACAACAAAACATTTGTTTGTATTGATAATCCTCAACCACACTCAACTGGAAATTTTACAACACATAACCAGGTTAATGAAACCACTGGCATACTGGTAATGTCATTGGACTAGTAATCATAAAGGCCCAGACTAATGCTCTAGGGACATGGGTTCAAATCCCATCATGGCAGTTTTTGAAATTTAAATTCAATTAATAAATCTGGAAATAAAAGTCTCATGATGGCCACAAAATTATAATTGATTGTTGTGAAAACTTGGTTCACTAATACCCTTTAGGGATGAAAAGTTCATGGCCTACATCTGGCTTCCAGACCCATAGAAATGTGGTTGACTCTAAACATCCCTCTGAACTGGCCCAGCAATCCACTCCATTCACCTATCTACCATCTCCATCAATCACCATTCATGCCAAACGCACATAGCTTCACTTCACACACTTAGCACTGCTGTAAACCTCATACCCACATACTCACAGTTTGTGCACACCGCCAGCTATTGAATTGGGGGGTTCACATCACCAAACCACATTGCACTGCACTCACTGATACATCTTCCTCCCTCTTGCAGAGCAAGGTAACCCACAGCCAAAAGCAACAGCACTTAACCAATGGCTCCTTCCTGCAGCATATTCAGCTATGTGGGTTAATTGGAGCAACAAGATCCAAAATGATAGTGCTGGCATCAAATCAATGCTAAGGGCCGACAGATGTCACAATCTGCCTATTCAGGAGCTCCTGCAACAGCCATGGTGGGCTGGGGGGAAGGAATAATTGTTCTGATTGGGGTGCTGATCCCAGTGCAGCCGGGCTTTGCCAGTGTGATACGGCACCCAACCCCTACTTGACAGCATGAAACATGGCCAGCTTTTTTTTGATAGATATGGAGAGAAAACCGACCTGGAGAGAAACATGCTGGATTCCCCAATCCTGCAGTATTTTAGCAATGCAGTGGGCCAGGAAACTCAAGCGGAGATCATGTAGCGGGTTTCCCGCAAGGTGCTATAGCCTCTGAGCATTTCCAGCCACTGAATTTCCAGCACCATCAATAAATAATGTTAACGATTATTAGCCTATGATTAGCAGGCCTGGGACCAAAGTCTCTGAGCCTACTCACCTCTTCCACCCCATCAGAGGTGTTTCACTCCAGTGGGATTTACATTAACTTCTCACTAGGAGGGAGCTGGCAGCCCAGTCCCACTGGAGTGAAGAGGGGGGCATTGGGGGCATTCCAAGAGGTTGAAGATAAAGAGGATTGCCCATTAGGCAATGCAAGCCTGGCCCCCACAGCCAGCAATTGGAGGTGGCTATGTTGGCCAGTGATTGAGTTGACCAGCAATCAGGGGGCCAGCAATGTGGGGCTACTGCACATGTGACAATCTCTGCTATGGCAGATCAGTGCATGCGCAGTGGCCCACTCAACACTATGCTCTCCAGTGGGAATAGGCCCTACCTACTGATTTTCAACAGAATTCACGCTAATGCACTCTGCAGTGCACAGAATGTGGGAGATTCATTTTGAAAATCTCACAAAAAAAACCAGTGGGATTTACTCCAGTTTTTACGGGAATTATCCCCAACACTTCATTTGGAATACTGCGTCCAGTTCTGGTCGCCCTACTACCGGAAGGACGTGGAGACTCTGGAGAGAGTGCAGAGGAGGTTTACCAGGATGCTCCCTCGTATGGAAGGTCTGAGTTACGAGGAGAGGTTAGGCAAATTGGGACTGTTTTCCTTAGAAAGACGTAGACTTAGAGGAGATCTAATAGAGGTGTACAAGATTATGAGGGGTATAGATAGAGTAAACAGGGTTAAGCTTTTTCCTAGGATGGACTCAAATAGCACGAGGGGTCACAGGCTTAGGGTGAGGGGGGTAAGGTATAATTTGGATGCTAGAGGGAGTTTTTTCACACAGAGGGTGGTGGGGGTATGGAATGCGCTGCCAAGTAAAGTGGTGGAGGCAGGTACTCTGGAGTTATTTAAGAAATACTTAGATGGGCACATGAACAGAATGGGAATGGAGGGGTATAGAAAACTGATTTAAAATAGGGATCATGAGCCTTGGGAGTCCCTGGGAAGGGTGTAAATAGATGATGATATTGATGTACTTGTTTTTATCCTACAGGTGATTTGGTCCACCTTGATGTCTGACGAGGGGCATCCATGCAATGGGTCATGAGAGGGCTGCTCTTGGATTTTTTTTCAAGAGTATCCTAGTGCTTCACGTCGTTAGTGTACACTTGACCTGGACCGTTTGATGGGCAACACGACAGCTCGGTGACTATCGCTGTGCTGTGCAGGTACATGGATTTGGGCCTATGTCTGTGGGAGTTTGCGCATTCTCCCCGTGCTTGTGTGGGTTTTCTCCGGGTGCTCCGGTTTCCTCCCACATCCCAAAGATGTGCTCTTAAGCTAATTGGCAAAACAAATTCTCCTTAAATTGATTCAAATTTGGTTTTTAATCCATAGATCTATAAACATGGACAAGGATCGCGGGTAGAGGTAGGAACATTGGGGTGGCGGTGCAGGCTCGCTGGGCCGAAGGGCCTGTTTCCCATGCTGTTTTGTTCTTTGTTCTTTGTACTTGTACTTGAGTCACTGATGAGTAGAAAAATTGTCAAGTTTGCCATTTTATTTCACTCTGACTTTAGTCTCATTTTCTATGAAAACTGAATAAATAAACAACTAATCTTCATGTAACTGGATGTTGAGAAATACACTGGCCTTCACCAGTTATATTTACAGTTTTCATAACTATAACTTAGCTGATATTGTCATGTTTGTTGTTTCTTCCAATTCACATGAATAATTTAATTCAGTTCACAATGCCACCTGAGAGGTTTAATTTAAATTTTATTCTGAAGCTCTTAAACAGAAGAAGTGATCAAGTAAACTGCAGCAATATTAGATTAAGAAAATATGAAGAATAAAGTCTTTATCCCTTTGTCAAATATACTTAGCAATTTTAGTTAATAAAATTGAATCAGTCTAAATTCCACGAAGAACTGGCATAATATAAAAAATAGAGCAGAAGTTGCCTGGACAGCTTCCAGTAATTCCTCTGCCACTCAATGAAGTTATGGCTGATCTTCAACCTCTTCAACACCACTTTCCTGATTGATCCCCACAGCCCTTCCAAAGATGCAATGACAACAATCCCACCCAGGTTGCATCCTGTAACTCCACATAATGCCCCTGACACTATGGGGCAATCCCACCCAGATCTGTTCCCTGTAACGCCAAGTATTTACTGTGCTAATCCTCCTAACCTACACATCTTGGGACACTAAGCGACAATTTTGCATGGCCAGTCCAATTAACTTGCACATCTTTGACTGTGGGAAGAAACCGGAGCACTTGGAAGAAATCCACACAGACACTGGGGGAATGTGTAAAAATTGAACCTGGGTCCCGGGCACTGTGAGCCAGCAGTGTTAACCACTGTGCCACCCCCAGAACAAAGATTCCTAATGATGGAAATCCACCCCCTTCCCCTCCGCCACGAGAGCTGCCAGTCAATCAAAGACCAACAGTCTCTTTAGCTCAGAAGCATCACTAAGATAACATTGACTGCTGCCAGATGACAGCCACCAGAGGTCCAAGGCTGATAAGCAATACAGGCCAGAGGGATGTTATTGTGGGGTGGGGAGGATTTCCCTGTGTGGAGGGGTGAGGAAGGGATAATGAGCAGCAGGAAGCAAGGGCGGGAATACAGCTGTCAGTGTGCCCAACCCTTCCCAATGCTGGTCGGCTCCCTCAATGATAGGTGGCCTTTAAATGAGCTCAACATGTGATGAGGACCAAAACTGTGTACTAAAGTCAGATTTCCATACTGATGCCTTATTATTAGCACCGCTCCCAGTTTGAAGCCTAATTTTACCCTTTCAACAAACTAAGCCTCCTCTAATCAAGTTTTCCTGTCTTCGTATTGCCTTTACCACCCTGTGTCTTCCAATCCTTTCCTCTTTATTATCTTCATCAACTTCCTTCTCCAATTTCTGCTCCTTTTCTTTTTTAACTTCATGCTGGTGAGCAAATCAAACTGAGACTCAAAGGGCTCGATTTTACCAACAATTTGAGTCCTTTTTCCGGTGTGAAATCATGGTAAAGTCGGGTGTGAGGCTCTTATTGCGACCCAACTCCGCGCAGAGCACCACTTTACCGAGACCCACGAATGGCAGGGATCCGTTCCATGCTCAGATCAGATACAACGACGATCTGAATGCATTTGCATGCATTTAAATTGAATTAATGAACTGCGCCCTCCCACCCCACCCCACCAATTCTATCAGCATTTCCCCTTTACTACCGCATTCGCCGATCTGGAACCGTGTTTTTAGGGACGTGCTGAATAAGAGTCTAAGCCCAATTTTACCATTCGTAATCTAAGGGCCAGATCCGGGCATAATATAAATCCGAGCCTGGAATCTTCTTTGTAGCGTGCCCGCTTTTTGCAGGCTTCAGTCCGATTCGCGCTGTGGGCAGGACTTAGCGCTGCTGGAATGATCAGAGCTTTGAACTGAACATGCACAGTTCAAAAAAAATCTGAAGCAGCGCGCCCAAGTGGGAAAGAAAAAAAAGTGGAGGTGGACAAGTCAGCACCTGCCTCATTCAAACCCCCTGCCAGCTTCACATTCCTCCTATCACACCCTGACTGACTAAAATCATTTTTAAAGTGTATATTTTTACCAGGCTTTGCTTTTTCGTTAAAGTTGTTTAGTTTAGTTTTTAAAAACTAAAAACATTTTTAACAAAAATGAACTGTGATCACCAGACCTACAAAGTAAAAGTGAGGAAGAAAAGATAACTCGGAAGGAGCTCTCTGGGGTAGTTGATTTGAGACAAAACCAAGAGGATGGGAAAAGCAGAACAGTATTAAACCCTCAGAGATAAGTTTGAAATAATCCACCTGCTGAGAATATCTTCATGTTCCCAATTCAATGATTGTATGATACCATCAAGAGTGTTGGCTTGGAGTATTATCTGATAACGTCAGTTGAAATTATCATTAACTCTTAGAACCACAGGCACAAAAAATACAGAGAAAATTTTCCCCATCCTGTCTGCCAGTTACTTGATAAACCAATCCAAAATTGACCACACTGCACTGCTTTCAATGGTGTTCCCATAATGTTTCTTACTTCAACTGTTTACCTGTCTCGCTTCAGTTTTAAACTCATCTTCAATGTTCCACATATAATGCTTCACACGACGGCATTACTTTCATGCCTACTATTATCAGTTAATGACTCTCATAACCAAATATCTTTGAAAAAGATGAATAAATACTACTTTTAGCCTATTAAGTATAGATATAGATATGTATATATAATATATAAATCAGATTGAGGATTCCCTTCGTAAAATATACCTGTTGTTAACTCATAAACCTCTAAAATATTTAAAAACTGGGATATCTGAATTGCACATTTTCACTTTTGCTGTCTATACCATTGAACGCCCACCACCTCCCTATGCATGCCCCCCCCACCCCCCCCCAACCCCCCCCACCCCCCAGCAGCACACCTGCAAGTGCTCACTTGCTTTCCCCTCAATGCTAACAAGCAAATGGTATGGAATTGTTGGAATGTTCTATCAAACTGCCTGTAGCTGATCTGCCCTAACAAAGGGCAGCTCCATAATGAGTCCCAGAATGGACAGGCAGGCAATCCAGGACCATGAGCGGACAACCAACCCCGACCCCCCACCTCGATTTTCCAATGATGATCTGCAGAGGCTGCTGGATGGAGCAGAGGCAAAGCGGGTCACCCTCTTCCTTCCAGGAGGGTTTACGGCTATGCAGCCTGGGAGGCAGTCGCTGGCTCCCCGAACCGCGAGGTAGTGCCGGAAAAAACTCAATGGCCTCATCTGTGCAGCAAGGATGAGTACTGAACCCAACTCAGCATACTCCCCCATATCTCTCCCAGAACCTTCTATTTCCAGCATCCTGCATGCTTCCAACTCCTGACTCCCAATCACCTCTTCTTTTCACTCCCTCACTGTGTCTGCTCTTTAAGGGTCACCACCTGATTCTCTACATGAGTCATGCCTTCATTTATTCCATGGTTCCTTCTGTCTCCACAGAGGAAGACAGAGCACAACACTCGGGTGGGGTCGCAGACAGGGAAGTAGTGAGCCAGACCTCCAGGTCCTCACACGATTTGAAGAGCGGGAACTGGAGCTCACAAGGGACACGGAGACAGCGGTGGTGTTGTGGATAGTCTGGAGGGATGTCTGAAATTGCAGCGAGACATAGATGGGATGCAAGATTGGGTGGAGAAGTGGCAGATGGACTTCAACACAGATAAATGTGTGGTGGTTCATTTTGGCAGGATCAATGGGATGAAGGAGTATAATATCAAGGGTAGGAGTCTTGGCAGTGTTGAGGAGCAGAAGGATCTTGGGGTCTGGGTCCATAGGACTCTTAAATTGGCCCCACAAGTGGAGGATGTGGTCAAGAAGGCATATGATGTACTGGCCTTCATTAATAGAGGAATTGAGTTTAGGAGTCGGGAGGTAATGCTGCAACATTATAAGACCCTTGTCAAACCCCACTTGGAGTACTGTGCGCAGTTCTGGTCACCTCACTATAGGAAGGATGTGGAAGCTATTGAGAGGGTACAGAGGAGATTTACAAGGATATTGCCTGGATTGGGGGGCAGGCCTTATGAAGATAGGTTGAGAGAGCCAGGTCTCTTCTCCCTGGAGAGACGAAGGTTGAGAGGCGATCTGATAGAGGTTTATAAGATGTAGAGAGGAATAGATAGAGTGGATTCTCAGAAGCTATTTCCCAGGGCTGAAATGGTCACTATGAGAGGACACAGGTTTAAGGGGGGGGCAAGTACAAAGGAGATGTTAGAGATAACTTTTTCACTCAGAGGGTGGTGGGTGAATGGAATCGGTTGCCGTCAGTGGTGGTGGAGGCGAACTCGCTGGGGTCTTTTAAGAGAATTCTGGATGAGTACATGGGATTTAATGGGACTGGGAGTTACAGATAGTTGTATGGCTTGGTAAGTAATATTATGATCGGCACAACTTGTGGGCCGAAGGGCCTGTTTGTGCTGTAGTGTTCTATGTTCTATGACTGTCAGCAACAGCATGATCGGTCTGCCATCCAGATATGAACACCTGTCATTTCTACACTCACAAGGCGCAAGGTGTAAAGGAGATATATGAGGCATTTTATTTGCACTGAGAGGATGGTGGGTACCTGGAACTCACTGACGGTGAGGTCAAGGAAGCGTAACTGTAGGGACATTTAAGGGGCATGAATCTGGATGGGATGGGAACAGGGGCATATGGGGGCAGAAAAATCAGATAGGCAGCCTGTTCACTACAGGGTTGGATGTCCGAAGGGCCTGTTCCTATGATGTAATTATCTGGGTTCAGTGTTCTATGTTCAAGGGAGCCATGTGATTTGTGTGTTTGGCTTCCCGGATTCCTCCCCCTTCCATGCACTTAACCTGTGTTTCAGGAGCAGATCCTGATGACCCAGGGCCTACTGGACCACAGGCCCTGGCTACAGCTCTCATCCATCCTGGGAACAAGAGCTTGGATGAGTCCTTGGAGGGTAACGGTGAAGGGACCTCCAACGGTGGCACCATGTATCCGTCAGCATGTACCTCACTATTGCAGAAACAGACACATCAGTGGGTCCAGTTAGAATTGAGGCTTCTGGGTCACAATCTGGTAAGCACGACACAGATGCTGATGTACTTCGGGTGGAGGAGGAAACATCCGAGGCTTCATGCATATGAAAGCTTGCTGGAAGCGAGGACTAAGCTGGCCTCAGGCTCCCTCAGCTGCTGGAGATGCAGCAACAGAGCCAGGAAATGCAGGAGAGGCTGATGGCCACAAAGACTGACTGCCAGGCTGCTGGGAGGAGTCCCAAAGCTTTCAGGTGGACCAACTGTTGCTTGTCATGCATGCTTCCCTTGCCTGTCATGCTACCCTTCCCTGATGCAAAGGTAGCACCTGCATTGGAAAACCTGGGGCATGGGATCCTCACCATGGGGAGTTGGAGGGCAGGCTCCAAGCGATGGCCGAACCACAGCAAACTACAGCAGAGGGACTGAGCACGCTTCTGGAGACTGTGGCCCATGGCTGAGAGGCTCGAGAGCTTGCAGGAGACCCAGAGGGACAGCACTGAGACACAACGGGCAATGACAGCAACTCTTGAAAAGGTGGTCCACTCTCAGAGGGCACTTGCTGCGGCCATTGAGAAATGGCACATGACTCAAGTGGCCACGGCAGAGAGGTTGTCCACCATAGGTAGGACGCAAGTGGTCCTCCAAGAATGGTAGTGTCAGGTAACGCCAGAGCTTCTGGAGCTCACTGCAGAAGCACCAATGTCCCATGGAGTGACCCAGGGCCCAAAAGGGACGCCAAAGGAGGAGGAAGGGCGCGAGCCTATGTCTGGGCCTTCCAGCCAGGAAATTGTGGCTATGGCAATACCTTCCGACTCTCCCTGCCTGACACTGGGACATCTCAGGGGCAGCAGGATGAAGAGGGTGTCAGGGAAACATCCCAAACATCTGGAAGCCTGGCCAGTGCCCTCAGAGCCCAGGGCTTCCAGAAGATACCCGCCATTCACATCACAGGCCACAGGGTGAGTTAGGCAGCAGTACATTCCGGGGATTCACTGAGGCATAGTGCGAGACAGCATAAGGTTAGGAAATTATAGTTGCACTGAGATGGCATGAGTGAAGGGCCGTAGAAAGGACTGTGGGCACCTTAGCATTTTCTTTTCATTAGTTTCAGCATTTCACCAGCTAATCTTTATTGTAAATAAATGTGTTTTTTCTCCACAATCACTTGTGAATAGATTGTCTCGAATAGGATCTCTGCCCCATTGATAATCACCTGATGGATATCTCATGGTGATATCAGTTAGGGTGAGCCTTCAGTGCAGTATCACTGAGAAAATGAAACCATTAGTCTCTCATACTCTACAGGTGATGACCTCTTGTCCCCCAACCCACCCACCCCATGGCCCTGTATGGGGGTTTTGGATCACTTACCCACTAGACAGGCATGGGCCCAGTGTGCATGTGGATCTCAGGCGTGAGTTTGCACCAGGGCATCATCTGAATAGTGCTTAGCGAGTCGTCATCACCCTCCTGCCTGGAAAATATATCGCGAACACAGAGTATCCAGGCCCATCACTCAATGTACAGGATAATTGGAAGACACTTTTCGGGGGTGAGAGTGGGGGAAATGGAACCCACAATCACCATCCCTTAGTGACTGAACCGCTTAGTTATCAGAGGCTCCCTAGCCGCCCTTGCCTGCCTCAGCTCTGTATCACCTGGCAGGTGTTCCACGGTGCTCTCAGCCTCCTCTTCCTCCTCCTCCTTTCTCTCTTCTTCCTCCATGTCCTCTTCCTCCTCCAAAAAGTCACCTTGCTGCAGAGCCAGGGCTCTGCATCACCACAGTACAGGAGAAGATCCAGGGGCTACACTGGAGGACCCCTCCAGATCAATTCAGGTACCGGAACTGCATCTTGAGGAGCCCGGTGCACCTCTCTACTTCCACGCAGCTGGCTGCATGGGCCTCATTACAGCGGATCTCTGCCTCGGTCACAATCCTCCACACAGGTATCATCAGCCATGTCCAAAGTGGGTAACCTATATCTCCCAGGAGCCACCCCACAGCCTGGACTCCTCCTCAAATGCTTGCAGGATGTTGATCCTCCTTACAATGAAGCTGTCATGCACGCTACCTGGTTATCTGCCACAGACATGCATGATGGTCATGTTGTGGTCACACATGATTTGTACATTCAGGGAGTGGAACCCCTTCCTATTAACAAATTGTCGTGGATTCTGTAGAAGGGCTCTGAGTCGACCACTGCAATTGCAGTGAACTCGGCAGCCTAGTCTTCCTGATGGGCCTGGTCCAAGTTGAATTTGATGTATTGCCCAGCCCGGCCATACACAGCTTCGGTGACCTGCTTGACACAGGTGTGGACTGCAGACTGGGAGATACTACAGACATCTCCACTCAGGCTCTGTAAGGAGCCAGTCATGTAAAAGTTCAGAGCAGTCATCAGTCTGACAGCCACTGAGAATGGGTCCACCCCCACCCCGTCCCTCGGCACCAGGTCCTGCAACAGGTCGCACAGGTGTCACACGGTATCCTTTCGGAATCAGAGACGTCAGCAGCATATGGCGTCCGACATCTCCTCAAAGGACACTCGTGCACGGAAGTGCCGGAGTCTCTGCTCCCTCCTTCTCCGAAGCCCCCGTTCTGGGTGAATGGCGGCCACCTCCTGTCTTTGATGGTCATCTCCCTCCAGTCCTGCAGGTGGAATGGCCCAGGCCTCCTGTGCCTGCAATTCTTCCTCCATGTCCTCCTCTTCAGTTCCAGCAGCAACTAGAAGAACAGCAAGATCAATTGGTTGCATCACGAAAGCCATCTCATCTCTCTGAAAGGTGTGGTTGGGGGGAGGGAATGGTGGCGGGGATGAACAAATGTTGGAGTCACACAAGGGGATCCAAGGGGCTTTGGCCTTGTGGATCCAGAACTGGTTTGCCTGCAGAAGGCAGAGGGTGGTTGTAGATGGCTCTTTTTCTGCATGGAGGTCAGTCACCAGTGGAGTGCTCCAGGGATCTGTTCTAGGACCCTTGCTGTTTGTCATTTTCATAAATGACCTGGATGAGGAAGTGGAGGGATGGGTGAGTAAGTTTGCCGATGACACGAAGGTTGGTGGTGTTGTGGATGGTCTGGAGGGATGTCAAAAGTTGCAGCAGGACATCGACAGGATGCAAGACTGGGCGGAGAAGTGGCAGATGGACTTCAAGGCGGATAAATGTGTTGTGGTCCATTTTGGCAGATCCAACGGGATGAATGAGTACACTATCAAAGGTAGGAGTCTTAGCTGTGTGAAGAGCAGAGGGATCTTGGGGTCCGGGTCCATAAGACTCTCAAATCGGCCTCCCAGGTGGAGGATGTGGTTAAGAAAGCTTACGGTGTACTGGCCTTCATTCATCGAGGGATTGAGTTCAGGAGTCAGGAGGTAATGCTGCAGCTTTATAGGACCCTTGTCAGACCACACTTGTAGTACTGTGCGCAGTTCTGGTCGCCTCACTATAGGAAGGACGTGGAAGCTATTGAAAGGGTGCAGAGGAGATTTGCAAGGATGTTGCCTGGATTGGGAGGCATGCCTTATGAAGACAGGTTGAGGGAGCTGGGACTGTTCTCCCTGGAGAGACGAAGGTTGAGAGGCAACCTGATAGAGGTTTACAAGATGTTGAGAGGATTAGATAGGTGGACTCTCAGAGACTATTTCCCAGGGCTGAAATGGTCGCGACGAGAGGGCACAGATTTAAGGTGCAGGGAAGCAAGTACAGAGGGGATGCTAGGGGAAAGTTTTTCACTCAGAGGTTGGTGAGTGAATGGAATCGGCTGCCGTCGGTGGTGGTCGAGGCGAACTCGCTGGGGTCTTTTAAAAGACTTCTGGATGAGTATATGGGATCCAATGAGATTGGGGGTTATAGATAGGTCTATGGCTGGGTAGGTTTTGATGTGTTCGGCACAACTTGTGGGCCGAAGGGCCTGTTCGTTCTGTAGTGTTCTATGTTCTATGTTAACACTGCTTACCCCTAGCACATCGACAATCACTGCCCACCCTCCGCAATCTTCCCAGCCAATTGCTCCACACAGTCACAGCTCCTGGCATCATTGAGGAGCTGCAACAGTGCTATCTGCGCTTTGTGCATATCCTTCAGCCTTCTGCCTGAAATGAAATGCAATGCTAAGACCCAGCTGTACTGCAGGACCCGAGCTTCGTGCTGCCAGACAGACATCGGAGATTGAGCACAGCAACAGCACCCCACCCCACCCCACCCCCACACACTCGTAGAACTGCCACCGACCAGGGACAGCGGAATGGCTGCAACTACAAGACACACATAGTACTGGAGAGCGTTTGGACGCCATGCACCTACCTCCTCGCCAACCCTCATTGAGGAAGCATCAGCTTCCAACTTCTATTTGGCAGGTCACTCACAGCTCAGATCCGGAACGGAAAAGAAGACGATAAAGTGGGATTTGGCGATAGAGTTGGGCGCGCGATTCATTAAATCGATTTAAATGCATGCTAATACATTTAAATCATCAGGCCATCTGATTGGGGCACAGACTGGATCCGTGCTCGAATCGGGTGTTGGTAAAGCTGCGATCTGCTCGGATTTGAGTGCAGATTGCATTAAAGGCCCAACACCCGAATTTAACACAATTCCATGCCCTTCATGGGCATGGAGTTTCGGTAAAATCGGACCTTCTGAGTTGGGGTCTCCAGCCTCTGAAGAGCACGTTCAGTGTTTGCAATGTTGGGGGGGGTGGAGTGAGGTCAGGTCATTGCCTGGTTGTGGGGGGGAGGAGAAGGAGGCGGGTCAGATGTATCTCGTTGTCTGGTTGTGGGGGGAGAGCTAATCGTTGTCTGGTGGTGGGGGAGGGCTGATTGTTGTCTGGTGGTTGTGGGGGGAGGGCTGATTGTTGTCTGGTCTGATTGTTGTTGGTCTGGTTGTCTGCTGATTGTTGTCTGGTGGTTGTGGGGGGGAGGGCTGATTGTTGTCTGGTGGTGGTGGGGGGAGGGCTGTTGTCTGGTGGTGGGGGGAGGGCTGATTGTTGTAGGGCTGATTGTTGTCTGGGAGGGCTGATGTTGTCTGGTGGTGGGGAGGGCTGATTGTTGTCTGGTGGTTGTGGGGAGGGCTGATTGTTGTCTGGTGGTGGTGGGGAGGGGTTGTCTGGTGGTGGGGAGGCTGATTGTTGTCTGGTGGTTGTGGGGGAGGGCTGATTGTTGTCTGGTGGTTGTGGGGGAGGGCTGATTGTTGTCTGGTGGTTGTGGGGGGAGGGGATTGTTGTCTCTGATCGTTGTCTGGGTGGGGGGAGGCTGGAGGGAGGGCTGATCGTTGTCTGGTGGTGGGGGGGCTGATCAGGGTTGTCTGGTGGTGGGGGAGGTTGTCTGGTGGTGGGGGGAGGGATGATCATTGTCTGGTGGTGGGGGGATAGGGGATTGTTGGGTGGGGGGAGGGCTGATTGTTGTCTGGTGGTGGGGGGAGAGGGATGATCATTGTCTGGTGGTGGGGGGGCTGGTAGGGTGATCATTGTCTGGTGGTGGGGGGAGGGCTGAGTCTGGTGGTGGGGGGAGGGCTGATCATTGTCTGGTGGTGGGGGGAGGGCTGATCGTTGTCTGGTGGTGGGGGGAGGGCTGATCGTTGTCTCGTGGTGGGGGGAGGAATCATTGTCTGGTGGTGGGGGGAGGGACTATCATTGTCTGGTAGTCGGGGGGAGGGGGATGCTGATCGTTGCCTGGTAGTGGTGGGGATCTGATCGTTATCTGATGGTGGGGGAGGAGGTCTTTTCGTTGTCCGGTGGTGGGATGGGTGCTGATCGTTGTCTGGTGGTGGGGGGAGGGCTGATCATGGTCTTTTTTTTCAAGTTGAAAACTAGTTCTATTGGTTCAACAGACACCTGAATTCACGTTTGAACACATTCAGAGTCAAACTATAATTTGACATCTACACTTTGCAGCATAGTGCAAACTCCTGACCTAGTCAGTGCAAATCCAAAAACAACCTATTCGAATGGCTGAATAAAAAAAGTACTCAAAAATTCCACACATTGTTATTCTTCAAATAAAAAGGAATATTACTCTCATTTCCCATCTTCTTCCTCTTCCTCAACTCCCCTGATATACAGGACATTGTTACACCTTATTAGAACTTCGCCAAGGTGACCCGTAAAACGCCATCGATATATTTTTCTGTGTTCGCCAGCTGCGTGTTCATCTATCCATCAACTGATACCAAGTAGTTCTTGTATTCCATTCCCCATTTTAATTTCACCATCACCAGTTTTCCAGTTCAGCCATTGAGGAAAGGTTTTGGATTCAATGATAAATTCCTGCAGGGGGAGGGTATACAGAGCCCTCAGGGCTCAGCTCCTCTATCTCTCTCCCTCTCTCACCATGTTGGGGAGTAGTGGGGGGCGCTGATCATTGTCTGGTGATGGGGTAGGGGAGTATCAGATGTTCTTCTGGAAGGGAGGGGAAGTGAGGCCAGGCTATTCTCTGAGGGGAGGAGGGAAGTGAGGCCAGACTGTTGTCATGGGGGGTAGGGGGAGGAGGGAGGTGGGTCAGATGGATATCTTGTGGGGATGAGCAGATGGATCTCTGAAGTGGGTTGATCATAGATCTCTAGTGGGAGGGCAGATGAATGTCTGGTGGAGGGGGCAGAGGGCATCGCTGCTACTCTGTGGGTGATCAGTGGGAGGAGAGGGGTGGATAAGGGGGGCAGTGATGTGTGTGTGTGTCCCCCTTATCTACTCCCCCCGCACTACCCACACACATCATTGCCTCCCTTATCCACCCCCCCCACTACCCAGACCGATCGCCATCTCTGCTCCATCCCCTCACCGATCACTGCAGAGTGGCATCCCCAGCTCCCCTAGCAGAGATCCATCTGTCCCCCTCACCGACATACATCTTACCCAACTCCCCCCACTCTCCACCACCACCACCTCCTCCCAAGATATATCCTCACCCCCAGGCCACTTTCTCTGCTTTCTGCAGCTCAGAAGTAATTTGACACGGGCATGCTTTTTCAATTTTTTTTCTAACTGTGCATGCGCAGTTCAGACCTCCAATCGTTCCAGCAGCGCTAAGCCCCACCCACAGCACGAATGGGACTGGAGAGATTGATAGCGTATGGGGTGCCTGAAAGTGGATTCTGAGTCAGATCTGTACCACGCCCAAAATCGGCACTTAGAATGAAAATGGTAAAATTGGGCTCTTAAAGAGTTGGTGACATTTCAAACATTCTCCTCTCTTCACATATTGATATGAATTTTATGCCCTTCTTTGAGCTATTTACATTTTTAACCAAAAATTAAAGAAACTGGCCTAATTCAGTATACAAATAGAACAATATTCATCCACTTTGTGAAGTTCACTCGCCCAACAATAGAAAGATTTCATTATAATAAACATTGATGAGATAACTATACATACTTATATAAATGGCAAAGCATACAATAGATTTTAATAGTTATTCAAGTAGGAATCTGTTATTATCTACAATTACCCAATTTAAGATCCCTTCTATGAGTGTAAAAGAATGAGGATAGATATACCATTGTACTGGCTACAATACTCTACATGTGATATTCACATTAATAAGCATTTTTGTCTGCAATTTTCACAATTTAATGCAAGAAATTATACCAAGCTATCCTTCCAGCCTCAGCTGATGCAATAAATATATCTTCCTTCATTCCAAAGAGTCCCAAGTGAAATAAGTTTGCAAGGATCTGGTAGTTTTTCGCAAAAGTGATTCCACATCATAAAATTGCCTAGAATTCAAGATAAGTTAGCAATTTATTTCAAAGAGGCTCCAAGGAGAGCTGGCATGGGAAGTGTAAGTGTGTGGGTGTTCTTTAAACTACAAAGCCCAGATAATGTTAGTCAGTACCTGTGATGCAACTATATATCAAAGCAACCTAGATTATTCTGTGCTAAAGCCTGCTGCTTGCCATTTGTGCATGACATGGAGAATACTGGTTGATCAGATGTGCACATGCTTCAGTGTTTTAAAGTACATTCAATAGATGGTAATTGTGATAAGATTTATATAGATATTTCCATAATATAACATTGAAACGTTACTTACAGGTAATATTTCAAATTCATCTCTTTTTGGCAGTCTTATTGTAACTTTATCTTTAAGCCATCTATGTGAATGGAGGTCTTTGAAACCGAAGAAATGTGCATTTATTATTATTCCCTGTTGCTTTCATCATTTTGGCATCCTTGCATTCTTAAAACCAAGGCTTATTGAAAACAAGTTCATTTCTCTTCCTTGAGAGAAAGACCCTTTAACATCTTCAGGACCTCATAATACAATATTTAAGCAATGGTTTACATTTTGAAGTGCAGACTCTGTTGGCAAAGACAAACAGTAAAGAAAATGCATGCTTTTGGGGGCATTGATTGAAGGAGAGATATTGGTTAGGATAACTTCCTACATTGCATAGTTTATAAAAGCTAATGGAACTATGGGTCAAATATAAAGCACATTCAGCATCCGACCATTACTTGCAGGCATGGTGCATAACTCAATCATAATTAGAAAAATCAAGAATGGAGGAGTTGAATGATATTATCACAATCAGGGAAGTTACCAAAATGCAATGCATTCACCCACACAGGAAAACTGAAGTGAAAAACAAGAACTGTGTTCATTCAAACTTCAGAACAGGAGGAGGTCATTATCCTCTCAGGTCTGAGATCATTGAGATCATGGCTGATCTACAATCTAACCCTTTATCCCCACCTCTGCTCCATATCACTTAATACCTTCAGCTAACAAAATCAGTCTCAGATCTATCATTAACAAGCAATCTAACATCTATTGCCATTTGAAAAAGAGAGTCCCAAACTTCTACATTCTTTACGTGATGAAGTGGTTCATACCTTGACTCTTGATTTGGCTCTAATGTTTTGACTATGCTCTGCTGATCCTAGACTCCTCAAGCAAGAGTTGTTTCCCCAAACTAACTTCTCTGCTGCACTTAATACCTTCAAAACTTCAATCAGATCACCTATGACCTCTGAATTTCAGTGAATTCAAGCTTAGTTTGTTTAATCAATCTTAATCCGATTTTTCGCCACTTGCCTGATCTTACTGGCTTAACACACTGATCTGGCAGGATGAGCCAGTAAGATTATCCTCAACATTTTTAAATATAAATTGGAAAAATTATGAAGATGCCAAGGCAGGAGCTGGCTAAAGTGAATTGACAACTAATTAAGGAATAGGACAATGGAATGTCGTGGCAAATAATTATGGAGATATGTAGGAATACACAGAATAGGTATATTACAAGAAGCAAGAAAAAGTCCAAGGGATGAACATAGCATCCATGGTTAACTTGAAAGATTAAAGATAGTATCAAACTTAAAGGAAAAGCTGTTATTGTGCAAAGGCAGGCCAGAAAATTGAACAAAATATAAGCAAAGTAAAATTGAAGCTGACTCACTGTGGCTACAAGTAATAATTGATTTATTAACAACTGTATATATTTATGTACAAGATAAGTGTCCAACAGAACTACAATAACATCTACTCTCTCTCCTCCCTAGCTCCAACTGAGGTTCCTTTCTGTCCAAGGGCACATATTCTTGCACCCAATTGGCTCTACTTCCCGCATGACCTCTCATAGCATTCGGCCAATCACGTGGCCCTTAAAGGATCGACCCCCTTAAAAGGGCCACATTACCACAATAAGAAACAGCAAGAGGTGGCTGAGATCATATGGAGAAAAGATGAATAATAGCTACCAGCAATACAAAAACAGTCAGAGTTCCTGAAAATATTTTATAAGAAACAAGTTAATGAAGTGAGTGTTTGATATATAGAAAGTGAATCTGCAGAATCAATAAAGGGAAACAAGAAGATGAATTGAACAGATATTTTGCATCAATCTTCACTTTGGAGGATACAAGTAATATCCCAGAATAGCTATACATCGGGAAATGAAAGACAGGGATGAACTCAGGAAAATTAGTCATCGGAGAGCTAGTATTAGGTAAAATATTGGAACTGAAGGCTAACAAATCCCTTGGTCTGAATGGACTTCACTCTAATATTTTAAAAGAAATGGCTAGTGAGATAATTGATGCATTGGTTTTCAAAGCTCCCTATGTTGGGAAGATTGCATTATTTTTGGGAGATAGGAAGTATAACTCCATTATTCAAAAAAGGAAAGGCCTGTAAGCTTAACATAGAGAAAATGTTAGAAGCTGTAATTAAAGAAGTTATAGCACGACACTTTGTTAAGTTGAAGGTAATTAGACTGAGTTAATATGGCTTTGTGAAAGGAAAATCATATTTAATGAATTTATTGGAGTTTTTAGAAGAATAACATGTGCTGCAGATGAAAGGGAATCAGCAGATGTACTTTGATTTCTATCAGACATTTGAAAAGTGCCACATCAAAGGTTAATGCAGAAAATAAAAGCACATGGAGTAGAGGTAACATATTGGCATGGATATTTGACATATTTCTCTTTTATCCTACAGGTACTTCAGTCCGCCTTGTTGTCCAACAAGGGGCATACATGCGATGGGTCATGAGAGGGCTGCTCTTGGATTTTTTTGACAGTAGCCTATTGCTTCATTTCGTTAGTGTACACTTAAACTGGACCAGTGACTATCACTGTTACTGTGCAAATACAGGGATTTGGGCCTGTATCTGTGGGAGTATGTGCATTCTCCCCATACTTGCATGGGTTTTCTCCGGGTGCTCCGGTTTCCTCCCACACCCCAAAGATGTGCTCTTAGGCTGATTGGTATAACAAATTGTCCCTAAATTGTCTCCCCAAATTGGCTCCAATGCACATTTCCGTAATCATAGACAAAGGTCATGGGTGGAAGTGGGAATGTTAAAATGACGGCGCAGGCTCGTTGGGTTGAAGGGCCTGTTTCCCGTGCTGTTTTTTGTTCTTTGTTCTTCTTTGGATAGAGGATTGGAAGAGTAGGCATAAATGGGTGTTTTTCAAGTTGACAAGATGCAACGAGTGAGGTACCATAGGGATCAGTGCTGGGATGATTTGGATGAAGAGATGGACGGAATTGATGCCAAATTTATTGATGACACAAAGATAGATAGGAAAGTTAGTTGTGAAGAGGACGCCAGGAGACTACAAAAGGTTTTAGTTAGGTTAGGTGAATGGGCAAAGATCTGGCAAA
Organism: Sphyrna mokarran; assembly: GCA_024679065.1. Lineage (NCBI taxonomy): Eukaryota > Metazoa > Chordata > Chondrichthyes > Carcharhiniformes > Carcharhinidae > Sphyrna > Sphyrna mokarran. The sequence goes on from JAGIQG010000015.1 coordinate 46,856,090, forward strand.
TGCAGTATGTAAGTAAATTGGCACAAAGAATAAAATAGAAAAATACTATCTAAATGATGAACTATGGCAGAGCTTGGAGGGATCTGAATGTCCTTGTGCATGTATCACAAAAGGCTAGTGTATGGATACAGCAAGTAATTACGAAAGCGAAAATAATGCTATCTTTCATTGCGAGGAGAATTGAATACAAAAGTAGGGAGTGATGCTTCTATTATATAAAACACTAGTGAAACCACAATTGGAGCACTTGTACAGTATTGGTCACTTTATTTGACGAAGGATGTAAATGAGCTGGAAGCAGTTCAGAGAGGTTTTATCAGAGCAATATTTGGAATGAGTGACTTATCTTGCACGGAAAGATTGGACAGATCAATCTTGTATGCTCTGGAGTTTAAGAGAGCCAAACATGATTTGATTGAAACATATAAATTCTGAAGGGTCTTGACAGGTGGATATGGAGAGGATGTTTCCTCTAGTGGGAGAACCTAGAACTAGAGTCACTGTTTAAAAATAAGGGGTCACCCATTTAAAACAGAAATGAAATGAAATGTTTTCTCTCAGACGGACTTGAATTTTAGGAACTCACTTCCAGAAAAGGTGGTGAAAGCAGAGTCTTTGGATATTTTTATGTCAGAGATGTAATGAAGGTGGTGATAGTTTATCAGGAGTAGACGCGAAGCAGATTTGAAGTTACTACCAGATCAGCCATGATCTTATTAAATGTTGGTGCAAGCTCGAAGGGTTGAATCTTCAACTTGTATTCCAGCTCAATGAAACACCACAGTCTCACTGTCAACAAACTCCCACATAATGCAGGCCCGACACACAATCTGCTCTGCCATATCTTCATCTAAATCATTAATATTAATTATATCTAATTTTAGTTTGTTGTAGCTTTTTATTTCTCTACGCACTGAATTGCATTAACCAGTGGACCAGAGGGAAGGCAGCTGCATAAGGGTATTGTCACTGGGGCTAGTAATGCAGTGACCTATGGTAATGCTCTGGTATTCATGATATGGAGATGCCAGCGTTGGACTGGAGTAAACACAGTAAAAAGTCTCACAACACCAGGTTAAAGTCCAACCAGTCTATTAGATAGTAAACTCACAAGCTTTCGGAAACACTGTTCCTTTATCAGGTATGTGTGAGAAGCTTCCACACGCCTGATGAAGGAACGCCTAATCCCTGCACAGGTTCCATAGCTCTGCAGCTTTCAGCACTAAAGGTGCAGATCCAGGTATCTTTTAAGAGTTTAGTATCTCTGCCTCCATCACCAACTCGGGCAGCAAATTCTAGACATCCACCACCCTCTGCGTAAAAATGTTTTCCTCTTGCCTGTCTACACCTCCTGTCATTTAACTTGAATCTTTGATCTTTGGTATTTGAACTTTCTGCCAAGGAAAACTGATTCCGCTTGTCAATTCTATTTCAACCGCTCACAATTTTATATGCATTAAACATTCTTCTCTATTCCAAGAAAAACAACCCCAATCTCTTCTTTCCTTCTTATAAAATCCATCTGGTTCACTTACAGAAGAAAATCTGTCATCCTTACCCAGCCTGACCTATATATGATTCCAGACCCACATTAATGTAGTTGACTCCTAATTGCACCTTCAAGGGCAATTAGGGATGGGAATAAACAAACCAAAAAAGAGTTTTAAATGCCTCTTGCCTCAAGCTGATATGTATCACTATAATAATTAGAAGTTAAAAACAGCAGCACCTCCTTCCCTCCTGCACCAAATTCCCATTTGCACCAAGTCCTTGACTTTAACACCCATTTTATGGCTTTGATCAGAACGCGTTAATCTCACATCCAAAACTATGCTATGAACTGTCCTTATATAAAATAAAAGCAAAATACTGCAAATGCTAGAAATCTAAAAAACAGGAAATGCTGGATAAACTCCACAGGTCCCATAGACTCCGTGGAGAGACCTAATGTTTCATGTTCATACGACTCTTTTTCAGAGATTGTGAATATCATTTTCTTATAGTGATTTAAACGCAGGCGATTTTCTCAGGATTGCATTTGGTTTCTTTCTAACGCAAGAAGCTGTTAAGTCAGTCACGTTATTAAAACTTACCCAAAAAATGATGGATTGGTGTTCAGAAGCATTTATATTTAATTAATGCCCTACATTGTGCAAAGAAATGATTTCATTACATGGTCTGCGGTCTGGTTCTGGACACAAACTCCATGCGCTCGATTTCAAACAGATGGACATCGTTCTAAGTTGGGAGTGTCTATCTTTGTTCAGGAAGATCATACTCCATAAAGCAGAACAAATCCCCATAGCAACATCTTGAGAAATGTAATTTATCACGTTTAAAGTTGTCAGTAGAAACAATTTGCTCCATTCGAGCAACCCTTTGATAGGTTACTCGGCAAAATGGAAAAGGCTGTGTGTTGATGTGTGACACAAACCTAGTGCAAAGTAAACAAACTCGAATTATGTACCATATCTACCCTGTCACCAATCAATTGCTATTAGTTGTCATCCCACACTTTTTTTTAATCACTCAAATCTCATGTGTGCTTCTCATACAAAGTCCTAAAAGCCTGTTTCAATCAGGGCACACTTTTTCAGTCATATTGTCTCCAGAGATGGTGACTGAATCACACAAAATAGAAATCTTTCAGCCTCAGCACAAATGCCCTGACTCCTTTCAAAATCTCGATGGTAAGCCCGTCTACTCCCATTACTGAGATACCTGACCCAAACTAGTTAAAATAATACACAATGTTTAATGTCCATTATTCAGATTTCCTTCATATCAATGAATTTATCTTTCAGATAATATCCTGTTGTTACAGATTGATGGAATCTGTTAGACAGTCAAAAATGCATTTCTGCACCTCCAAGGATTAAGGGATCTTCCATGAAAATTAAATCACACGATTGGATTTTGCCAAGGTGGAATTTGTTCCCATTTAGCACCCATTACAGAAATTCCCAATAGAAATTATAATTGGTCAGTTTCTGTAATAGATAACTGACCCACTAGTTTAGTTTTATTCACTGAAAGCAGGCTGAACAGGGGGCAGTGACCTGGTGGTATTGTCGCTGGATGAGAAATCCAGAGACATAAGGTAATAGGGACCCAGGTCTGAATCCCGCCACAGCGAATGGTGAAATATAAAAAAATCTGAAATTAAAAATCTAAGAATGACCTGGTTAATTGTTGTAAAATCTCATCTGCTTCACTTATATCCTTTAGGGGAGAAAATCTACTGTCCTTAACCGGTCTGGCCTATTTGTGACACAAGACACACAACAATGTGTTTGACTCCCTCAAGGGCAATTAATAAATGCTGGCCCAGCCAGCAATGCTAATAACTAATGAATGAATTTAAAAAAAAGTTACCCCTGAATCTTCCAATTTTGTTTTCCAATACTTCTGGAGGGAAAATATTTCTAGAACATTCTCTTTGAAGAGTAGAAACTGAAGTCAATTGCCAAACTATTTTAAAGTCAATGAGGAGGTCATATACATACACCTAATACCAGAATATATGTATTATGCATTTAAAATGCTTTAGTTCTCAGATACCTAACTGGGAAAAAAAAACTTTTTGCTCAAAGATAACATTTGGTTTGATGGCCCGATTACAGAAAGTTAAAAAAATGTGTTGATCTGACATTGGGAGAGAAAGCTGGCAACAGAAGGACACAATGTGGAAAGTGGAGAGGATCCAAGTGGGGAGAATCTCCAAGAAGATCGCGCATATCACCACAGACATCAAGTTTTTACAAAGATGCAAGAAAGCAGATGAAGGAGCAGCAATCCAAAAGCTAGTGGCGTTTACTACCAAATAAATCTGTTGGACTTTAACCTGGTGTTGTGAGACTTCTTATTGCAGAGTAGATCGGGAGGCAGGGAAAGATTTTAGTTGGAGAGAGATGCCTTGAGGCTGGGGATGTGACAAGAGTGGGGAGGGGGCAGTTGTTCGATTGTGAGGTGAGGGAGCAAACAAATCATGGGAGCTAGGCGTGGGGGCAGCGGAGGCATTTTCACAGTCCAGCTTGTTGGGCTAGGTGGCATGGTGGCACAGTGGTTAGCACTGCTGCCTCACAGCGCCAGGGCCCGGGGGTTCAATTCCAGCTTTGGTTGACTGTGTGGCGTTTACATGTTGTACCTTATCTGTGTGGATTTCCTGTTTGGTGCTCCAGTTTCCTCCGACAGTCCAAAGATATGTGGGTTAGGCAGATTGGCCACGCTAAATTATCCCTGAGTGTCAGACACATTAGCATGGTAACTATGTGAGGTTACAGGGATCGGGTATGGGTGGGATTGTTGTCAATGCAGACTCGATGGGCTGAATGGCTTCCTTCTGCACTGTAGGGATTTTATAATTCCATTTTCAATCTGGCACAATATCAGTGTTCTAAAGGCCCTGAACTCATGGATCCTGTTCCTCTCCTCAAAGCTGTCGGATTTTTCACAGTTCAGAAAACCCAGCCAGCATGAGTTAAATGTTAAAATCCTGCTTCAAATGAAAGCACACAACCCCCTTGAAGGATTTTCTCGACTGAGCCACCTCAGAAAGCTGATAGATTAGCTACCCTACTCCCCATGTCCATTGGGTTGTGTTCCTGTTTCAAAATATTAACTTTTCAATCTGTGACCTGTACTCAGACTTGCTCAGTGTGATTGCTGAGAATAATTTTTCACACAACAGGATGCTTCCATCCATGACCTTTGCTTTGCATCCGGCTTGTCCACCACCATGATGTGTCCTGTTTGAGCTCCTGCTAATTGTTTCACATGTCGTATTCCACGAGTTTGGAATGCTGATCAAGCTAACCAGGATCACATCTTCCCTCTCCATACAATGTTGCTACTGTACTCATTGTATCAGAGCTGGTGTTTCCATCTATGCCACATACTATTTTAGCAGTCAACAAGCAGGAAGTGAAAAGCTAAAGGGTGTACTATGATCAGAAACACTCTGCTTTCCACTTTCCCATTTTCCCAACAATAGAGGTATGAATGTGCCATGGAACAAAGAACAAAGAACAAAACAAGGAAACAGGCCCTTTGGCCCATTGAGCTCACGCTGCCACCCCGATGTTCCCACCTCTACCTGTGATCCCTGTCTATGTTTATAGATCTATGGATTAAAAACCAAAGTTTTGCCAATTAGCCTAAGAGCATGTAAGGATTTAGATCATGTTCCCAAAAATTATCTATCTTTTCAAATTTTTTAATTGAAGATTTAATTCGCCACATCTAATAGCATGGAAGAGAAGGGAATGGTTTAGTTTGGAGGGGCATTGCTTTTTATTTTGGTCGGCACAACATTGAAGGCCGAAGGGCCTGTTCTGTGCTGTAATGTTCTATGTTCTATGTTCTATCTAGACTCATAATTACTCACATGTAGTGGACAATTTTTGTGGAATTTCTGGACTAAAAATTCACTCATATAGCACCCATTCAAAGCAATGTTCCTGTAATTCTCTGCGGGGGAAGGGGAGACAGCACTACTGGCCCATGCCCACATACCTCACCTGGCATTTATCAGGGGTATTATTGAAAAACCCACATAGGGTAACTACGTAAGTGGTCCTACATAATTGCTGAAAATTGTGCGGTTTTTTTTATTCAACCCAGTTACAGTGGCTGTATTCATCTACAGGGAATTGATGTAGTCGGCGTGACACTGCTTAGAAACAGTGTTACGTGAGTAAATCTTTAGCACCCCCAACCCCCCACCTCCATGTTCTACCATCAGACAATGTTATTATCACTGCAGCTTCTCAGCAGATAAGAAAGATCTGGACTTCTCAGGAGTAAATCATCCAGCGGAAATAATCCACTTAAAAAGTGGTAACTACCTGTTTAGTTATGCTCCTATTTCAGTGATGCTTGCACATGTTTGGGAATTATTTATCATTGTTTGGGAGAGCTACACAATTGCATTTTAAAAAGTGCAAAGTTCACTGGCTGTCAGCGCAGTTCATACCTACCCCCACCCACAGTGAGAAACACGCTATAGCAGCAGTGTGGCAGAGCATGATATGCAGCAGAGTGGCGTTGGAGCGCAGTTTCGAGAACATGGAGGGCAGCGGAGTACAACCCAAACTCGTCTTCTGCAGAAATGGAGCATGATGCAAACAGATCGCCTGGAGGAAATACACGCAGAGAATGTGCATATAGTGACCCAAACCGGGAATCGAACCTGGGTCCCTAGCACTATGAGGCAGCAGTGCTAACCACCCTGTCACCATAAACTCCCCAGCTAGCAAGAAGAGAATTGAACCCATATCTCTAGATTAGTAATCCTGGATTCTGAATTACTGGCTCAGTAACATAACCCCCATTCCATCTTTCCCAAACTCATTGTGGCAACTGTGGCAGAAAGTAGCATCGTCTGTCAGGTTCCCAAGCCTTGTCCCAGCCCGTTATATGTCATTTTGTCAAGGAGATTTTTCCCTTTCTCTTTACTGCTAACTATAGAAACACACTTCAAGTTTAGAATTCTGCAATATACTTTAGACTTTCATATTTTTCAATCATTCTTGCCCCCTGGTGCTGACTTTAAGTTAAATAATGGGATAGAATGAGCTATGCATTGTTTTTTTCAAAAGTTGTTTTCAATGCTGTTACAAAATCAGTAACGGAACTGCTTCTAGATATAAAACCCATTTAACTCGTGTTCCTTCCCACTGTGTGATGCACAGTGGTCCTACATGGTTGCTGAAAATTGTGGGTTTGTTTTAAAACTCAACTCAGTTACAGTGAGGTTCTGCCCATTTAAAATTTTACAGTTTTCTTCCTCTTCATAAAAATTCAATGGTCTTACTGTCAATTCAACATGTTCTTTATTTCATTTTATTTTAAATCACACCAAATAAATAGTGGTTCAATTTTTAAGCTATCTCATTAAACGGAGGCTGTTAAATGTGAGCCTGCTTTTATGATGTGGTAATTAATACCGTTTAAAAATGGCTCTGTAAAATTTACAACATGAAACCTTTATTTCAACAGAGGTTCTCCCTTTTTTGTTCAATAAAATCTTTATTTTATCGTTATTGGTATGCTGATACTGTATCAGCTGTATCAACTCGTCGAGTGGATGAAAGCTGTGTGCTCTGTGCATCTAAAATGCTTTGAAACATAAGGACGCACTAAATGATATTTCTAGTGGCAAAGGACCGGTGACCCTTTGGAATTACAGGCTTGGTTAGCCACAACCTGGTTAATTAATGAGGAGATATATGTCACAAATTCATTTTCATTTTAAACACAAATCAAGTCGAGGTAAGAATTTAATGGTTTTATTTTTCTCTCAGTACATTGCAGAGATGTGTGCTGGCTGGATCACAGACATGGACCAGTTCTCAAAGTCAACATAAATTGATATGGTTTGCAGCACCAGGCCAAATTTTACCATCGACATTTCCTACCCCATAAGAGGCAGGAGAAATTCTGAAATGGTGCTGAAGGGGACGGGTGGTCATTGATTTCTCTGCAACATGGTACGGGCCTTGTCAAACTATCAAGCCTTGATCCAATGAATTGGCAGAAAAAAAAACCCCAAGTGTAATTTTCTGTGATATAAATGTGGAAGGTACAACAGGTCTTGCTGAACAGTGTGAAATAAATTGCATCCCAACATTTCATTTCTACAGGAATAGAGAGAAGGCGTCGACTTTTTAGGAGCTAATTGAGCTACACTGGAAGACAAAATTCAAGAGTTGCAGTAATGACTTTTAATCTTCATGAAACCCCTGTTTCAAACCAAAAATAAATCATATATGATTCGGAGAGTTAAACGTGCTTTGCACATGTTATGAAATGAACCTGAAAGGTAAAACACTATGAGTGTAAAAATAATAGCCAACTGCATTTTAACATTGCTCTGCTTGAAGCTAACTTGCTGATAAGAATTGCAAACATTTTCTGAATGGGTTTTTTTTAACAAAGTAATAATGGATGAGATTTTCCGGCCTCCCAGACATGGATTTCCCACTGGCGAGAAATGGACATTCTTTGCTCACGGTGGGATTCTCTGGCCCAATGGGAAACGTACAGTCGTGGTGCGCTGTTGGCAGGACCAGAAAATTCCACCAGAGTGAACGGCTAGAGAATTCCAACCAACAAACAGACACCCTGTATCCCAGATCACCATTACAAAAGTCAGAGCAACCTTCTCGAAGATCAATCCATGGAAAGCGACGGGCCCAGATGGGGTGCCGGGATGAGCACTCAGATTCTGCGCAGATCAACTGGCGGGATATTCAAAGACTTTCAACGTCTGCTTGCAACAATCTGAGATCCCTATCTGCTTCAAGAAGACGACCATCAGCCCAGTACCAAAGAAAAAGCAGGCAGCGTGCCTTAATAATTATTATCTGGTGGCTCTGACATCCATCATTATGAAATGCTTCGAAAAGCTAATCATAGCATGAATCAATTCTAGCCTGAGGGATTGCCTGGATCCACTACAGTTTGCCTACCGCTGCAAAAGGTCCACAGCAAACGCCATCTCCCTGGCCCTACACTCAACCCTGGAATACTGAGATAATAAAGACATCTATGTCAGACTCCTATTTATCAAGTACAGCTCAGCCTTTAACAACATTATTCCTATCAAACTCATCACCCAACTCTGTGGATCAGTAAGACAGGACTTCTGTGAGTTCAGCATTCCTTCAATACAGCACTGAAGTGTTTTAAAGTTTATTTATTAGTGTTGCAAGTAGGCTTACATTAACACTGCAATGAAGTTACTGTGAGAATGCCCAATTCACCACACTCTGGCATCTCATTGGGTACACTGGGAGAGAAGTTAGCATGGCCAATGCATCTAACCAGCACATCTTTTGGACTGCGGGAGGAAATCAGAGCACCCAGAGGAAACCCATGCAAATGCGGGGAGAACATGCAAACTCCATACAGATAGCGATCCAAGCCGACATCTCCCTCTGTGACTAGATCCTGAACTTCCTAACCCACAAACTACAATCAGTAAGGATCGGCAACAACGCCTCCTCCATGATTATCCACAACACCAGTGCCCAACAAGATGTGTCCTTAGCCCCTTACTATATGTCTTATACACCTATGACTGTACAGCCAAATTCCCCTCCAACTCGATTTTCATGTTTGCTGATAACACTGCCATGTGGGTTGGATCTCAAACAATGATGAGATGGAGTACAGGAATGAGATAGAGAATTTGGTGAACTAATTTCTCCCTCAATGTCGATAAAATGAAGGAGATAGCTGTCAATTTCAGGAAGTGTTGTGAAGAACACGCACTTGTCTACATCAATGGGAACAAAGTAGGAATGGTTGAGAGTTTCAAGTTTTTAGATGTCTAGATCACCAACAACCTGTCTTCATCCCTCCATGCCAACACTACAGTTAAGAAAGCCCAGTGAAGTGTTGCGAATGAAGCTAGTCCATCACTCAAATCAGCCTCCCATCCATTGACTCAGTTTACATTACCCATTGTTTCAGAAAAGTAGCCAGCATAATTAAAGACTTCACGCACCCTGAACAAACTCTTTCCACCTTCTTCCTTCAGGAAAAGCGTACAAAAGTCTGAGAACAAATACCAATCGACTCAAAAATAGCTTTTTCCTTGCTGCCATCAGACTTTTGTTTGGACCTACTTCACATTAAGCTAACCTTTCTCTACAGCCTAGCTATGACTGCAACACTACATTCTGCACCTCCTTTCCTCTTCTATGTCAGTATAGCACACACAAAAAAAAATACTTTTCACTGAATAGTAATACATTTGACAATAATAAACAAAATCAAATCAAGAAAAATACCAGGAAAAATGCCTTTAAGAAAAGCAATAAATCTATGTTCCAAAAGTTTCACACAGTGAGTTGCACTAGATTAGCATGAATGAATGAAAGTTGCATGTTGCATATTCCATATAAAATAGCAGTTACATAGGAGGAATGCTTGGAAATGTGAAAGCAACCTTCAGAAAGGCCAGAACAGCAAGCTGGCTGAATAGCAAGCCTGTAGGAGAATGTTTGTTTCACTGTGAGGTAGCTGCATTGGATGGCTCATTTGTCCGCTTCTGAATGATTTGCAGCACAACTGATTAAAAGTGACAGAGGATATGATGAGGAAGAATAAAATAGGAGTTCCTAATTTCCGTGAGACTGCTCCCTTAACCTCTCTGGCAGAGATTGACACTGGAGAAAGTGTACTCAATATAATGGGAGGAATTTGCAGAAAAATGGGTCTCGTACCCATTTGTCAGAACTATATTGGGAGTGGGTGAGTCACTATTTGGGATGATACAACAATCCCACTATTCCAATCTCAGTTAGGTGATGGCCCGCTCATCTCTGAATTAGGAAGTTGTGGATTCACCTCATTCCAAAAGATTTGAGCATAGAAATGAGGCATAGTGTTTAGCACTGCTGCCTCACAGCGCCAGGGACCAAGTTCAATTCCCAGCTTGGGTCACTTCAGTATGGTCAGCAACAATGCATCTTTAGAATCATTATACTGCAAGCTAGACCAGTGAGTGGGCCACATGAGTGCCCCCTCTCCCCAGTGAGCTGCAAGATTGAAACTGAGCTTATTCAATAACCATGACCCATGAATAAGATTAAATACATTTAATACACGGCAAATATTTCAGAACAAGTTACAAAAATGTTTAATTATTTATATATTTATAGAACTATTAACTTCAAATGGTACGAACAAAATTAATATTTATATTTTGGACACGGTTCTCAACGTCAATGTTGTGTGCAATTAGCACACATCACATTTCACTTGCCCTTGCTATGTGTATCATGTGTATCACATCAGTCATATGGATAGGAAAAAAACTATGTGGACAGAAACCAGCTGAATGTGACAACTCTGCCCATGGGCAACAACTGACATAATGTCTCCTAGGTCACACTCAGAACTCAGTTAGGCCACTATGGCCCTTGGGCCACATGTTGTGCACCACGGCACTATACCATCCCTGTAAAATGCCACAAGATTCCGCCTTTAAAGGGGCTATCCTAATTCTTAGCTTCTACTCTCCTCCTCTACAGATCAGTAACAGCAACAGCAGGATACGGGAATAGCAGTTATAAGGAAAAGAGAGAAGCAAATGATATCAGCTGAGATCATTTTCAAAGTGCAGCTCAAGGATTGACCTAATTGATTCGTAAGGTTCAGTCACTCAGTGCATAAAATTACTCAAGCATCAGAAGAGCACAGTTGTTCACTTATTTTTAAAATAAACACTTTATATGAACGATGAAAAATCAGTATTAACATGAAAATTAACTCACAACAGAAATGTACGCATCTAATGAATGAAGTTGGTGCATAGAGACTACCCAGTTATGTACAGAATTACCATATTTACCATGACACAACTCAGACATGGTTCTGGCAGATTAATTCACATGGTGAGATAAGTCTTTCTCGGCAGCAAGATTTCCATGCCTTAAGACTAATCAGAAAGGATCACCAACTCTTTACAGGGATGGGTAAAATTATAGTTATCCAATTAAAAATATTAACGGTGGTTTTATAGGGAATATTGAAGCAGTCCAATGGAATTAAAGCCTGAACCTTTCAAACGTGTCAACCTCTTTTAACAGTCTCAGAATTATTTCAAAGAGTTAAGTGAATTGAACGTGCACTGAACATGTGCGCACCAACTAATGGGCATCCCATTAATGAGAACATTTACTGCATCAAAAATTGATTAATGTTACATTTTAATAGATGTGTTTTCTACACAAATCTTAGGTTTTACAGCAACTGATCTATTGCTAAGCAAGCACTTTCAAAGGTAAGGGCCACATTTGCATGCAATTTACCAAATATTTATCACACATGATAAATGTTAATTTGTTTGCATTTATAAATGAGTAAGTTCAGCTAGAATGAGTGAATAAATTTTACATCACTTCTCGATGTTATTGTACAACTGATGCACCACTGATCAGCAAACAAACTCAGTAAAAGTAAATAGAAAGCATTAATGGATTACGTTTATATCTATGTTTAGCAAAGATTACAAAAGTTGTATCCTTCTGGCATTATGAACCCAAAAAATGCTTTAATTAATGCACTAATTGCTTCAATTATGGCTCGGGCACTGAGCCCGACCTCTTTTAGCTGCTGACTGATTTGTTTATTCAGAAGTCTTTGTAATCAGGCATTTAGTTGTGCTTTATATTTCAATGCCATATATATTTCCACTCAATGTATTTCTTTGCTTTTCATCAGAATCATAGAATCCCCACAGTGCAGAAGAAAGCCATTTGGCTCACCGAGGGTCTAGAAGAGGTGGGGAAGTGGCGTTGTTAGTTAGGGAGAGCATCACGGCGGTGCAGAAGGAGGACAATACAGAGGAGTTAGGAGTGGGGTCACTGTGGAAGGAGTTGAGGAATAGAAAGGGAGCGATTACTATGCTAGGGGTGTATTATAAGCCATCCAACAGCCCACGGGTAGTTGAAGAAGGCATATGTAAAGACATTTTGGATAGGTGCAGAAAGAATAGAATCGTTATAGTGGGAGATTTTAATCTCCCTAGGGTGGATTGGAAGGTACCTAAAGCCGGGGGTTTGGACAGGGAGGAATTTGTAAAATGTGTACTAGAAGGATCGTTGGAGCAGTATGTAGCTAGCCCGATTAGAAAAGGGGATATATTGGATTTAGTTCTGAGTAATAAGCCAGGGCAGGTGGTTGATGTTGGAGTAGGGGAACATGTGACTAACAGTGACCACAATTCTGTCTACTTTAGGTTACAGATGGAAAAGGATGCTTGTTGCCCTAGGGGTAGGGTGCTGAATTGGGGGAAGGCTAACTACGGTCGGATTAGACAGGAACTTACGGAAACTGATTGGGAACGGTTGTTCGAGGGTAAGTCCATGCTAGGCATGTGGGACACTCTCAAGGGAATACTGAAAATGTTGCAAGAAAGATATGTGCCGGCTAAGAGGAAAGATGGGAAAGGTAGGATTAGGGAACCATGGATTACTAGGGATATTGAGGATTTGGTTAGGAAGAAAAGAGAGGCGTATGATAGGTCGAAGCAGCTGGGAACGGAGACAGCATTGGAGGAATATAGAGAGAGTAGGAGGGAGCTCAAACGGGGAGTTAGAAGGGCAAAAAGGGGGCATGAAATGATTTTGGCAGATAAGATTAAGGAAAATTCAAAGCTTTTTACTCCTATGCTAGGAATAAAAGGGTGGTTAGAGGAAAAATCAGACCTCTTAGGGACAGAGGAGGGAAACTGTGCTTAGAGCCCGAGGGAATGGCAGAGATCCTGAATGAATACTTTGCGTCAGTATTCATGAAGGAGAGGGGCTTGTTGACAGCTCCTGTCTCTGAGGGACCTGTGGACCAGTTGAGGGAAATATCCATACTGAGGGAGGAAGTGTTAGAGCTTCGAGATAGCATTAAAACTGATAAATCTCCAGGGCCTGATGGCATTTATCCCAGGTTGCTTAGGGAGGTGCGAGGTGAAATTGCTGGGCCTCTGACGCAAATCTTTGTCCCTTCTTTGGACACAGGTGAGGTCCCAGAGGACTGGAGAATAGCTAATGTTGTACCAATGTTTAAAAGGGGTAGTAGGGATAACCCTGGGAATTATAGGCTGGTGAGTTTGACGTCAGTGGTAGGGGAGCTGTTGGAGGGGATTCTTAGAGATAGGATGTATCGGCACTTAGAGCATTGCGATCTGATTCGGGATACGCAACATGGCTTTGTTAAGGGGAGGTCGTGCCTTACAAATCTGGTAGAAATGTTTGAGGAGGTGACGAAAACGGTCGACAAAGGGCAAGCCGTTGATGTCGTCTATATGGATTTCAATAAGGTGTTTGACAAAGTCCCTCATGGGAGGTTAGTTGAGAAGGTCAAGGCTCATGGGATACAAGGACAGGTAGCTAGATGGATAAGTAACTGGCTTAGTAATAGGAGACAGAGGGTAATAGTGGAAGGGTGTTTTTCTAGCTGGAGGTCGGTCACTAGTGGTGTGCCGCAGGGCTCGGTACTGGGACCTCTTCTATTTGTAATATATATAAATGACTTGGAAGAGGGAGTAAGTGGAGTGATCAGCAAGTTTGCAGACGATACAAAGATGGCTGGACTTGTGGATAGGGAGGAGCATTGTCAGGCGATGCAGCAGGACGCATAGGCTGGTAGCTTGGGCAGATAGATGGCAGATGGAATTTAATCCTGATAAATGCCAGGTGATGCATTTTAGGAGAAAGAATGTAGAGGGGAGGTATATGATAAAGGGTAGACCTATTAAGAGTATAGAAACGCAGAGTGACCTGGAGGTGCAGGTGCACAAGTCTCTGAAGGTGGCAGAGCTGGTGGAGAAGGTTGTGAAGAAAACACGTGGTATGCTAGCCTTTATAGGAAGGGGTATAGAGTACAAGAGCTGGCCTTTAATGTTGCAGTTGTATGAAACGTTGGTTAGACCTCATTTGGAATACTGCGTCCAGTTCGGTTCGCCTTACTACCGGAAGGACGTGGAGACTCTGGAGAGAGTGCAGAGGAGGTTTACCAGGATGCTGCCTGGTATGGAAGGTCTGAGTTACGAGGACAGGTTAGGCAAATTGGGACTGTTTTCCTTAGAAAGATGTAGACTTAGAGGAGATCTAATAGAGGTGTACAAGATTATGAGGGGTATAGATAGAGTAAACAGTGTTAAGCTTTTTCCTAGGATGGACTCAAATAGCACGAGGGGTCATGGGCTTAGGGTGAGGGAAGTAAGGTATAATTTGGATGCTAGAGGGAGTTTTTTCATACAGAGGGTGATGGGGGTATGGAATGCGCTGCCAAGTAAAGTGGTGGAGGCAGGCACTCTGGAGTTATTTAAGAAGTACTTAGATGGGCACATGAACAGAATGGGAATGGAGTATAGAAAACTGATTTAAAATAGGGATCATGAGCCTTGAGAGTCCCTGAAAAGTGTGTCAATAGATGATGATATTGATGTACCTGTTTTTATTCTACAGGTGCTTTGGTCCACCTTGTTGTCTAACAAGGGGCACACACGCGATGGGTCGTGAGAGGGCTGCTCTTGGATTTTTTTCGAGAGTATCCTAGTGCTTCATGTCGTTAGTGTGCGCTTGACCTGGACCATTTGATGGGCAACACGACAGCTCAGTGACTATCGTTGTGCTGTGCAGATACATGGATTTGGGCCTGTGTCTGTGGGAGTTTGCGCATTCTCCCCGTGCTTGCGTGGGTTTTCTCCGGGTGCTCCGGTTTCCTCCCACATCCCAAAGATGTGCTCTTAGGCTAATTGGCAAAACAAATTCTCCCTAAATTGTCTCAAATTTGGTTTTTAATCCATAGATCTATAAACATAGACAGGGATCACGGATAGAGATGGGAACATCGGGGTGGCGGCGCAGGCTCATTGGGCCGAAGGGCCTGTTTCCCATGCTGTTTTGTTCTTTGTTCTTTGTTCATAAGACCATAAGATATCAAAGCAGAATTAGGCCATTCGGCCTACTGAGTCTACTCTGCCATTCAATCATGGTTGATAAGTTTCTCAAACCTATTTTCCTGCCTTTCCCCTGGAATCTTTGATCCCCTTACCAATCAAGGATCCATCTCTGTCTTAAATACACTCAATGGCCTGGCCTCACCCAGCCTTTTATAGCAATGAATTCCATTGATTCTTCTTCTGACTGAAGAAGTTCCTCCTCATTTCATTTCTAAAGGGAATTTCATTCCCTTTATTCTGAATCTGCATCAACTCTCTGACACATCTTGGGTCAGTAAAGGTCAATTTAGCACGGCTAATCAACCTAATCTGCACATCTTTGGAATATGGGAAGTAACATGGAGAAAAACTACACAGACACAGGGAAAATATACAGACTCCACACAGACAGTCACCCAAGGCCATAATCTAACATGCATTCCTGGCACTATGAAGCAGCAGTGCTAACCACTGTGCCACCATACTATATCACAAAAATAAGAAGCCAAAATAAGCTTCAAGTAAGTGTAGAATGAATGTCAATGCTGTCAACCTAAAGGTGAAGTGTTTCAAAATCAACAAGGTTTTCTGAAACAATAGAATATGTTCATATTTAAATGATTGACATTCAGCAGTTTTTTGGAAATTAATGCCAGCGTTATATAATTATTACCACTTCATTTATCTTGATGAATTTTTCTATTCGGTTGGACAAGGGGTTCTGGCTTTGGAGAAACTTAAGTTTCTCCAAAAATGAGGTAGTATTCTTGGACTTCATTATTCCTCTTTTTTTCTTTTATTTTCTTGCCTGCTTATTCTCCTCTCCTTGCCTCATAAACACCATGAATCATTTCCAGTCTGTAACATTGGGCTGTAGTTAGCTGGTAATCCTCGTTATGAGGATATTTGGCAAGAATTTGCAATATGTGCATTTTTATTTGCTATTCTTCCACTGAAATTGGGGGTGGAATTTGGATTTATGGGAATGGGATAGCTGTTAACCTCCAAAGACAGCAGTGTGCAAACATTAGGTCACACAGAAATGTCTAAGTTACCGATCAACATTAGGTTGAGTGTTTGTAATAGAATTTAAATAATACAACCAATCTTTGCTCCATCAATACAAATTCTCTCAGTATTATTCTTTCTTTGAGTCATGTTGTCCCTTTGTCTTTTGTCTTTCTCCCAATCAATATTAATATATAGTAGCTGGACCCTTTAAGGAATATATAGAACAAAAAACAAAGAAAATTACAGCACATTTATACCTGGTGGGTCATACAACCTGATCGTCCAATGGAGAATAAGTGTGTGGATCTCAGTGCAGAAAAGGGGATTTTGCAGCCAGAATGGACCCAAGAGCTGGAAATGCAAGTACCCAGTGTATTTAAAGTTTTGTTTATTAGTGTCACAAGTAGCCTTACATTAAAACTTCTGTGAAAGTCCAAGTACACTGAGGGATAATTTACCATGGCCAATGCAGCTAACCAGACGTGGGTAGAATGTGTGGACTCCACACAAACAGTCACCTTAGGCTGGAATTGAGCGTAGGTCCTTGGCACTGTGAGGCAGCAGTGCTAACCACTGTGCTACCCCAGATATATATGTTTTCAAATAAATTGTAATGGTTCATTATACTAACTAATGGTTGTCAATCCTTCCAAAACTACAAATAGTAAGTATTAATTTATTCTGAGTGTGTCTTTGCCACGAAGAAATAGATAATAACAGTGCAGCAATAACCTTGAAAACAGACTCGGGATTTGTCAATCTTCCAATGCTTACTCCCTGATGGCAGAATCAAACTCACTAGTAATATTGCCCAGTGAAGCTGCCATGCACTGAATATTGGGAAATAACTAAAACAAAAATAAAGATCTTGCCATCCTCTGTTTCATCCCTCTCTCTCATTCCATCTTTCTGGCTGTTGAAGAGACTCAAAAGATTGTGAGTTCCGGTCCCATTCAGGTTATTCCATCATATAATCTAGCTAGCACTGCAGTGCAGTACTGAAGTAATTTAGCATTGCCAGAGGTGCAGATTACCCAATGAAATGTTAAATCATGGCCCTATCTGCTATCTCAGGTGAACATAAAAGATATCATGGCAATATTTCAAGGGAAAGAGATATTTACCTCAGTCTCCTGAGTAATATATCCCTTAACTAAGATCAGTAAAACAGTTTAATTGGTCATGAACACATTGCTATTTGTGTAAGTTTGCTGTGTGAAAATTGGCTTGTCACATGTTCCTGCATTACAATTATAACTATACTTTGAAAGTAAAATACTTGGGAATATCTTGAGCCCTACATAGATGCAAATCTGTTCTTTATTTAATTTGGGAATCATTAATTACAAAGACACCCATTTAGCACTTGCATTTCCATAGCATCTTTCAGCACCACAGAACCTCCCAGAGCACTTGAAAACCAATGAAGGTACTTTTCATGTGACTTCTGTAGAATTCACAGCTGCCAATCTGCACAAGAAATGCAATGATGATCCAACTCTTGTATTGTTCTTTTCTATCAGCTTTGTGGCAAATTTCTGAATTAATCTCCGAGTGCCTCCGTTTTCAGTGGGCGGAAAAGCCAGTGGGGTGGAGTATCCAAGAGAGTCTCCAGATGGCCTTTATCCTTGTGGGATTTCCTGTTGACATTGTTTCCACCCCCTTCCATTATTGACATAATGGGGTTCCTTCTGTGAAAGGTTGGAATCCCTATTACTGTACATTTCAATATCATTAATGGTCTGCTCCACTGTATTATATCCCATATAAGGAATTATACCTCCCATCCAAACCCCACTCTGCTCACTGCCGGCATGACATCACACTGGCACGGTTTACAACCAGCCTGTACTAATTGGGACCTGGCAAATGGTCCCCTCTCCAGGAATGCATAGAGAAGTACAGCGCCCAACAGGTAGATTAACATGCCCGACACTGCCAGGGAGTGGTGCCTCGGGATTTGGGGCACTCTATTGGGGTGATTCAGGTAGGGGGATTCCCTGAGACACTAAGTGAGAAAGGGGGCAGAGGTATTTGTGGGGGGGCCTTTTGGTGGGGAGGTTTGGGGTGGAAGTGAAGGTTCCTGTGGGAGGGGCCCCATTTCCAGGTTGGGGGGTCAATTTTATTCCTTTCAGGTGAGTGTGTCCTGTTTAAAGGGCACCCCAATATGACAGGGGGAGCTGATTATGAGCCTATCCCATGATGTTGTAGGTCCCACCTTTTTCAATTCTATTCAAAGTGCTTGAAAGTGTGATTGGAAAAGCCCACTCCTAAAATTTTACTCTCCAGATCGGGAACAAAATACTCGTGTTCTGCTTGGATTGCGAAGATGTAGAATACTGCATAATTTGCCCAATTAATGACCTTCAAAAGGGACTTTACAAAGAAAAAGAACTTCTGTCAGAAATTTCTACTGGTGTCAACACCATGAAACACATGTAAAGCATCCACTTATATTTTTTTGCTTCTGACAAGCTGAATCCATGTATCGCTTACAAAGATGGCCATGTGTTTTGAATAGTGGTAATAAAAAGTGGAAATTTTTGGAATACTATGTGCAATTATGATGCTATTATTTATAATGAATGCTAGCTAGGCTAGAAATTATACCGAGTGATTTTGATAAATTAGCTTAATGCATTATGAAAATCTTTTGTCGACTCCTTAATGGGGGGAGTAACCCATCTATTTTAAACAAGGTAATGGCTCCACTAAAATGGCACATCTGCATTTCAAATGATTGTAAAGTATTTGTATAATGTCATTCTAAATGCTTTGCATTTTCTTGAGAACCCTCAGGAAATTCAATATCACCTAAGAAGCTCAAACATACTTTGTGCAATGATTAGGGTTGTAGGATTAAGAGGAGAGCAGTGTTGACTGAGAGAACACACACAGGGCTCCTTTGATAAAATAGCAGAGGTGCAACTGGAAATTCATTGCCCCTGGGTGAATCAAGATTTTTCACAATCTCCCAACAAGCCATTTAGTACAAACACTGCACACTCTACAACAGGATTAATGAACTTTGCAATATTTATTACAGGTTAAATAGTTTGTTAGCTTCTTGCTGAAACACTGAAAGATCACTGGTACTATTTGCGTTGTGGCTATCTGTGCTTTTTCATTTGACGAGAAAAATTCTCAATAAACACACAATTCAAAACCACGGGGCTGAACTTTACCGCCAGTTACGATGCATCGGGGGGAGAATCCAACCTCTACCCACCACCATGTGATATTCTCAATGGCAGAAAATTCAGATAAACTCAAATTCCGCCCCCCCTCCCCCACCATCACCAGTATTTTATTGCTGTCAGGACATCCCCTGCTGCATGAGAGGACCATCGGGGTAAACTATGGCAGCATCCCTGCAGCTTCCCAGAAGGGGGAAGGGTGGCCTTCCTTGAAGTCCAGTCCAATGAAGGAGGCTCCTTCAGCTGCAAAAACAGCCAGAAGCTCCATGACTGCTGGGGAGTTGTGATTACCTGCCTGCCAGGCATTGGCACAATACAAAAGAAATGTACTCAGCCTTTACCTGGTGGCATGGTGACACAGCGGTTAGCACTGCTGCCTCACATTGCCAGAGACCCGGGTTCAATTTCAGCCTCAGGTCATTGTCTGTGCAAAGTTTGCATGTTCTCCAACCATCCACCCTCCTCGCCCAACCCCACCCTTGGTTGGTTGGCCATGCTAAATTGCTGCTCAGTGTTAGGGGAATTAATAGAGTCAATACATGGGGCTATGGGGATAGGGTCTGGGTGGGATTGTTGCTACTGCAAACTCGATGGGCTGAATAGCCTCCTTCTGCACTGTAGGGACTCTATCCTCCACATGGAGGTGCCCTTTTGCTCTCGCTGAACCCTCAACTGTATCTGTCTGTATCAAACAGCTGGTCCTCTGATTGAGCTGGCAGTTCTTAGAGGCCATCTTCAATTGGATGTTTCCAGTCGCAACCGGTTAATTGGCCGTAAACAGTAATATCTCACCCGGGGTCCCACTGTTCACCTTTGCAATCTGAGACACATGTTTAGTTCCAGCAATAGACCAGCTTGGCTGTTGGAAAAATTCCAGCCATAACTTCATTGACACGACAAAAATACTGATGAAAATAGACTTTAGTAAGAAGCTATTCAATTAAATAAAAATTTGGTACACAGTATATTATTCTGCGGTAACTGCATTGACTGCATGTAATTTCTATGACTTGTACTGAGTGGAAACATTTGGATAAAGGGAATGTTTTGCTTTCTACTTGGATGTTGCTAAGAGAACTCTACCGTACCACTGCTTACTGAATGACACTTACTGCTCACAATAACTGCTTTCAAGAGTAATCCAGACCAATACTCAACGGTCAATAACATAAACTGTCAGCAAATAATTCACTGAGCTTTCATTCCTTGACAAGACACATTTGTTCTCAGTTACTGTCACTATATTAGCAATATAATAATAAAGCAATCAAATCACAAAGAGACTGGAAAGGGACAACTAACAGTCTTCCAGTTAAGTATATATCGAGTTATCTGCAGATCCCAACTGAACATTACGCCTTATTCTATATGCACCACATAATTTTATCTTGTTAGCATAGTCTGACAATTATGTTGCTAGAAGATATATAAAAAGATCCGTAAAGTTCATTTGTTAAGCAGTAATTGCTTTCATGAAAGGTGCTTTTTATCTTTTGAAGAAAGGCTATACATCATTTGTATCACTGTACTGTACAGATAAGTGCTCTAATGATGCATTTCAAAGTGATTTATAATCATTGAATTGGCTGCTTGTTTACAAATGGAAAAAGATTTGCAGACAATGTTTTCATGAAGACTCCTTCATTCCCAGTGAATGTGCATGAATAATATGTTTTCACCCTGTCACAGTGCTGGAAGGCTCAGATATTGTCTGGAGTTGAGGGTTTGGGGAGGGATAGGAATACATCATGTATATCACTGAAATGTACAGATAGGTGTTCTAATGATAAAACCTGTTTAACAAAGTTAGTGCTGCTGTCACTTCCCAACCCCAAGGCATCATAACTAGGAGAGATACGAAGGAACTTCCCCCCCTGCCCGGATGATCCCAGGTAAGGTTCGGACAGCAATTATCTGGAAGTGCAAACTTCCTCTGAGCAATTACCCTGCACTGGGACCCATCCGAAATTGAGAGTTTAGTCATAAGTTTGGATGGTTCTGATTCTGTTACTTCAATAGTTACCCAGAAAATGTTAGAAGTAGTAAAATGATTTATAGCTTTTGGACAACTATTGTACAGACCCACATCAACACTCACCTAATAGGTCTCCACTCACACACTGAACCTTCAGGAGAATCACCCTCAACCCCACTCCACACCCTCCCACCCCAACCTACACCTTTACCACAGGAGCTCCAGGAACTCTCATATGGTCACCTCCCAGGTCACTTCATCCACTGGACTCCCCTACATCCACTCTACTGGACTCCCACCTGCCCCAACCCGAATTGGGCACCCCATAACACCCCCCCAACTCCCTCCACGGGATTCAGTGCCCCACGTGGTTCCCTATTTCCCAACGATTTCCCTAATACTGACTCAAGCAAGGTCTGATCCAACACCCTGCTCTCCCTCCACCACAACACCAACACCACTAACACTTCCACTGCCCACTACACGCTCCCTACAATTCCAACCCACATTTTTTATACATCTCCTTTGTCAAAGACCTGGCTGGACCTGGCTTCCCTACCTTCAACTCCACAGCCCTCAACACTAAGTCCCAGGAGCAGGCCACACTGTCCAAATTCTTCTTGAATCAGACAGTGGAGCAAGATAGAGTCGCCTGAATTTCCAGTGAGGAACTTTCAAACAGAACGGTAATCCAACTCAATTGTTGCTCCATTGGAATTTATGGCCTTTTATGTTGGTGCAATCTTTTTGCATTGAAACAACTTTTCAAGTGAAAAGAATAAACATCGTTTTAGTAATTTAGAAATATGTGGTTTTCACTGCTGTTAACTGGAATTTTTTCAGTAATGTTGCAATATAGTCCTAGAGGTACCAGTAGCCTCCCTTAACTCACCATCGAAGCAGGTTTTCACAGGTAAATATCAGTAAGAGTAAGAAATTCGATCATGAGAACTGTGCAAAAGCAGTTTTTGTTCAGATCTCTTGGTCCTTTACCAGGTGCAAAGGTCAAGAAAAATGAGCAGAAGGCTACACACATCAATATTTAACCTGTAGACATTGGCTCAGCATTTTAGTAGCTTACCTGGAGAGCAAACTCTACAACTTAATTGTAATAGCATCAGGACCATTGAAAAGCTTCAAAGGATGTAGGACAGATATTTCAAGCTTTCTGCTTCTATTTCCTTTGTGACCAATAGCTGCTGACTCCATTATTGGCCAGAAGAAATGACATTCCAAGGCTTGACGTGTCCATCAAGCCTGCAGTTGCAGTTGATTTTCTTCTTGTGCTATTGCAGGTTTGCATCCCTCTCCCACATCCTACCCTTACTCCCCACACTCCCCCATACCCTCCTTCACCCTCAATGCCTATCCCATCCTCCTTTCCCTGCACACAACTCCCATTCAGTAGACTCAGTGGCAGAGTGGTTAGTGCTGCCTCACAGCGCCAGGAACCTGGGTTCAGTTCTGGTCACTGTCTGTGTGGAGTTTACAAATTCTCCCCATGTCTCCATGGGTTTCCTCTGGGTGCTCCAGTTTCCTCCCACAGTCCAAAGCTGTGCGTGTTAGGTTAGTTGGCCATGCTATATTGCCCTTTAGTGTCAGGGGGATTAGGAGAGTAAATACGTGCAGTTATGGGGATAGGTGGGATTGTTGTCGGTGCAGGCTCGATGGGCAAAAAGGCCTCCTTCTGCACTGTAGAGATTCTATGATTCACCCCACCCCAATCCCAGACCATGTTAAATAGACAGGGACAAAACATCATGCCTTCAGTTTTCTGTCCCAAGGAAGGCAATATACTTTAACCAAATTATAAAAAAGCATAAATACAAATGATGGGTCATTTCCCATGTGCACCTTAGCAACACTGCTGGGACAAGTTCCAGTATATCTGGGATTCAGATTTGTTGAGAGCAATGATGGAATAACATTCAAATTGCTTTGCTTAATGCAAGCTGAAAAACTTTACATTAAAATCAACAACAAAAGTTAACTCTTCGACCGGCATCGGGAAAAATGATGAATTAAATATCAGAATGAGCATGGATGATGCAGTGCTTGGTGCAGCCAAGGTGATTATGTTTGAAAACTTTCAAAATCAATAAAATTTTAAGTTTATTTTTATTTAGTGTCACAAATAAGCTTATACTAACTCTGCGATGAAGTGACTGTGAAAATCCCTGAGTAGCCATACTCCAACACCTGTTTGGGAACACTGAGAGAAAATTTAGCATGGCCAATGCACCTAACTAGCACATCTTTCGGACTATGGGAGGAAACCAGAACACCCAGAAGAAACCCACACAGACACAGGAAAATGTGCAGAATTCGAACAGACAGTGACCCAAGCCAGGAATCGAACACAGGACGCTGACACTGTGAGACAGCAGTGCTAATCGTTGTGCCACCATGAAGAAGAATGACTGGAAAAAAGTACTCAAAATGAAGCATCAGAAAACTTACAGGTCGCTTTGTGGAAAACATGACATTGAAAGAATAGCAGCTAATTTCCATCAGCAATGGGAGGACAGTATAGAAGCTCCTCTGTCCTGAAGCATCAAGTTACAGTTTTAAAGAAGGCAAGCTACTGATTTGGGTGCTGAAAAGAGTGGAAGCAGCATTGGGAAATGGATAACAAATGAGAGCCAATCACTCACATCCTGACAGGGACCAATGACACATATAAACAGACAATAAAACTCACAGGCAGGGAAGTGCATCCAGTAATTTAGGGACCCTAACCTGATACAGTGATAACAAGAGGAACACAGAAAGCAGCTAGGTAAAACCACACCATTTTTAGGAGCGGTCAATAAAACGTTTCAGGCCGTGATACTGAGAAGTCCCTGAAAGAGACGATTTACCAATAGAATTTCAGAGGGCATAGATGACATAATCAAATACTCTTAAGAAATGGAAAATATTATAAAAAGGGACACTGCTGGAGTTAGGGAACTTTTTCTACTGTTAACACAAATCAATGTCAGAATTCTGCGACCTCCCCCGTAGTTGGGATTCTCCCAGTTCCACTGCAGTGAATGGAGTTTAGCTTGTCCGTTCCTGCTGGCAGCAGTGGCAGAGCATATGAGAATTCCGGACAAAGAAGGAGATATTATGGAACGTAATGAATATAAATCAATTTGAACTATCTGGAAGTCATTTTCCTGCAGAAAAGCTGCAGAGGACTTTACACATTATTAATAAAAGCACCAGTTGAGCATCGGCCATTTGCACAGATACAAGAAAAAGCTTTCAGCGGGTCAAAATGAATATCTCTCTACCACACTCTGGAGAGATGTAGATTTGGCTAACAGCTTACACAGTGGATTAAAGTATTATACAATTCTCCAAAGTCACCTTGATAAATGAATTGCTTACCCCTTTGTAATAGCTTTATAATCCCTTGCACAAGCAATCAGAAATCCACACAGTTCGTATTCAAAGCACACCAGATATGCTTTAAGTTGATGACTGATGATTCTATTGCCTGAAATCCCTCCAGTTGAGGCTTCCTATAGGTAAATACTCCTATAGATAAACGGGTTACTTTTCAGCCTGCTGCATTAAATGGAAGTGATGGCTTGCAGTATTAATACATACTGTCACAATTCAAAATGTCCTTTTATTGATTAAACAATAAGGTCAAATATTTTTAATTCATAGGGCCTGATTTTACCTTTGCAAACGGGCAAGAAAATGTGGTAAGTCAGGCGTGAGGCCATTAACGTGATCCATGCCCGCATCCGCGCAGATGCCCGCTTTACCGAGGCCTAGGAATGGCTGCGATCGGATTTGCTCCTGAAATGGGTGAGATGGCGATTTAAATGCATTTGCATGAATTTAAATTGAATTAATGAACTGCCTACCCAACTTTATCAGCATTTCCCCCTTCACCATCCAGATTCAGCGCGAAACAGACATGTCCGGCAAAGATCTGCTTTGGGCACTCCAACTTCTGAAGAGGTAAGTTCAGAGCTTCCAACAGCTCTCTGACTCAGATCGATGATGGGGCAGGAGAGGGTGGAGGGAGGCGGGTCAGATTGTTCTCTGGTTGTGGGTGGGAGGTCGGAGAAGGGACATTCGATCATTTTCTAGTGAAAGGTGGAGGAGAAGGCAGGTCAGATGTATCTCTGGTGGATGAGAGGGAGGGAGGACGTATCACTCTCTGAAAGAGGGGTGTGGGCTGAGGGCAGAGGGAGGCCAGATTGTCATCTGGTGTTGGTGAAGGAACGGGGAGGCAGGTCCGATCATTTTTTGGTGGGGGAAGGGAGACCCAAGTTTTCTCGAGGGGAATGGGGGAGGCGCAATCATTCTTGGGGAGATGGTAAGAGGGGTGGGGGGTCGTGGCCTGATCATTCTTGGGGGAGGTTGTGGGAGGTCTGATCATTCTCTTATGGTGGGGGGAGTTAATTCTATCCCATCACATTTCTAATTCTGATCATTCCTGTTACAAATGCTACTTAGATTATATTTCATCTGCCATGAATGTTGTTTTTTTTCCCCGTACACCAGCAAGTTCAGAAGAAGTAAAAATTATGTTATTACTATTTCCCAAATTTTCTTCTAAACTTGGAAATGCAGCTGTTCAAATTTACTGCAAGTTGATTGTTGCTAAACACAATCGCAGAGATTGTTGAATCAAGCAATGGTTATTTGTACACACATCTGTATGTTTCATTACACAACTTCAATAAAGGCCTGGATATGTACCTATATGATTCACCCTTCCTGATCTTTGGAGGCCAGACTGGATGGAAATGTTGTGCTCTGTTCATCTGTTGTGAAGCCTGTGGCTGCACTGTCAAGATTACACCCACCATAGCTCTTTGCAGCAAACTGCAATTGATCAACTGTCTTAATAAAACAAGATTCGCCAAAGTTTTTGTGCCTTGACAATTGTGTTGTAGCAGTATCTCTAATGAACATTAATGGGACATTATTGAACCTAACCTTTAGCCCTGTGACAGCCATGGACACTCATTCTTCTTGAGCTGATGGGAAGGCTACCCAAATTTGAAATCTCACATTGACCTCAAGATGAAAGTGTCAGTTCAGTCCTAGCTGGGTTTTGAGAAGCAAATTAGAAGTGAAAAAAATGAGAGTTACAGAATAATTAAGAGGCAGAGAAAATAGAATTATTCCATAATTAGCCACTTTCTGGGTGGATTTTGCAAGTACAGGCAGCAGAAAGAAGGGATTCCATAGCTATAATAGTGCACTTAATTATTGAAACTGTCAAAGTACTTGGCTCTGAGTGTGTGAAATATACTGGGAGGGAGGCCAGGTTGATCTCTGGTAGGAAGAGGTGAGGGACAGAACAAGGGGGTCTGCTGCCACTCTATAGACAATCAGTGGGGGGGATGAGTGGGCAAAGGGTTGCAATAAGCTTGGGTAGTGGGGGGTGGATGGATAAGAGGCTCAGTTATATTGTGGGGCTGGAGCAATGTCTGTGTGAACATCGCTCCTGCTTTTTGTTCCTGTGCCACTTTATCTGCTTTTTATGGCCCGGGAGCGATGTGATAGCAACGTAATTTTCAAATTCTTTTCTAACTGTGCAAGTGCAGTTCAAAGCTCCGATCCTTTCGGCACAATAAGCCTTGCCCATAACGCAGTTCAGATTCGCAACTTTTTTTTCAAGCTAAGTGCATATGGAGGCACCTGAAAGCAGATTTCCAAGTCAGATCTGAATTGTGGCCAGATTCAGCACTTAGAATGAAAATGGTAAAATCATTCTAACTTTACAATATAAATGTGCCTCTGCATTAGAACAGATTAGAAGTACATCCTTGGTCAATAGAGGAAAGGAATATCCAAATGTGCACAGGATATGTCATGACGGGGTAGATAAATCCTATGGAATTGCAAAATTGAACTTGATATTTAATATAAAAATACAGAATGTTGTGCACACTCAGCAAGTCAAGCAACTTCTCTCCTCATGTATTCTCCCAGCTCACCCTGTTAAATCTCCCTAACCCCTATGAAATCTCCGTCCCCCTATGAAATTTCCCTCCCAACTGAAAAATTTCCCTACTCCTGTGAAATCTCCCTCCCTGCTATGAAATCACTATTTGATTTTGATTTGATTTAATATTGTCACATGTACTAATATACAGTGAAAAAGTATCGTTTCTTGCATGCTAAACAGGCAAATCATACCATTCATAGAGAATGAAATGAGAGAATGCAGAACATAGTGTTACAGTCATAGCCAGGATGCAAAAAAAATCAACTGATTGCAAGGTAAGTCCATTCAGAAGTCTGACAGCAGCAGGGAAGTGGCTGTTCTTAAGTCAGTTGGCATGTGACCTCATGATCCTTTTCCTGACAAAAGAAGATGGAAGACAGAACATCCGAGATGCATGGGGTCCTTATTTATGCTGGCTGCGGGAAATGTAAGCAGAGTCAGTGGATGGGAAGCTGGTTTGCATGATGGATTAGACTACATTCGCAAGCTTTTGTAGTTCCTTGCGGTCTTGGGCAGAGCAGGAGCCATACCAAGCTGTGATATGACCTGAAAGAACGATTTCTATGGTACATCTGTAAAAGTTGGAGAGATTCGCAGTTAATCTTCCTTAGTCTTTTAATTTCCTTAATCTTCGCAGTTAATTTCCTTAGTCTTCTGAAAAAGTAGAGGCATTGATGGGCTTTTTTAATTATACTGTTGGCATGGGGGGACCAAAACAGGTTGTTGATGATCTGGACAGCTTAAAAACTTGAAGCTTTCCACCCTTATACGTCATCCTCGTTAATTAAGACAGGGGCATATTCTCCTTTACACTTCCTGAAGTCGATGATAATCTCTTTCGTCTTGTTGACATTGAGTGAGAGATTATTGTTGTCACACCAATTTACCAGATTCTCTAGCTCATTTTTATACTCCATCTCATCATTGTTTAAGTTCTGACCCACTACAGTAGTTTGTCAGCAAACTTGAAAATCAAATTGAAGGGAAATTTGACCATACATTTGCTCTCCCCCTATGAAATGCTGACGACACAAAGATTGCTGGTATTGTAGATAGTTTGGAGGGATGTCAGAAGTTGCAGCGTGACATAGATAGGATGCAAGGCTGGGCAGAGAAGTGGCAGATGGACTTCAACCCGGATAAATGTGTAGTGGTCCATTTTGGCAGGTTAAATGGGATGAAGGAATATAATATCAAGGGCAGGACTCTTAACAGTGTAGAAGATCAGAAGGACCTTGGGGTCCAGGTCCATAGGACTCTTAAATCAGCCTCATAGGTACAGGATGTGGTTAAGAAGGAGTATAGTGTACTGGCCTTCATCAATCGTGGGATTGAATTTAGGAGTCAGCTGATAATGTTGCAGCTTTATAAGACCCTAGTCAGACCTCTTTTGGAGTACTGGGCGCAGTTCTGGTCACCAAATTACAGGAAGGATGTGGAACCTATTGAAAGAATGTAGAGGAGATTTAAAAGAATGTTGCCTGGATTGGGTGGCATGCTTTATGAGGATAGGTTGAGGGAGCTAGGTCTTTTCTCCTTAGAGAGATGAAGGATGAGAGGTGATCTGATAGAAGTGTATAAGATGTTGAGAGGTACAAATCAGGTGGATTCTAGACTATTTTTTCCAAGTGCTGGAATGGTTGCTATGAAAGGATACAGGTTTAAGGTGCTGGGGAGTAGGTACAGAGGAGATATCAGGGGTGAGATTTTCATTCAGAGGGTGGTGGGTGAGTGGAATCAGCTACCATCGGTGGTGGTGGAGGCAAATTCGATAGAGTGTTTCAAGAGACTTCTGGGTGAGTACATGGAACTTAATAGAATTGAGACTTATAGGTAAGCCTAGTAGGTATGGATATCATCAGCGCAACTTGTGGGCTGAAGACCTGTTTGTGTTCTAAATCTCCCTCCCCCTTTGAAATCTCCTTTCCCCTGTGAAATTACCCTCCAGCCTGTGAAATCTCCCTCCCCATGTGAATCCTCCCACCCACTGAGAAATCTCACTGCCTTGCGAAATCACCCTCCCTCACAAAACCTTCCACCTGGTGAAATTTACCACCCCTCCCACACATACCCCTATGAAATTTCCCTCGCCCTGTGTAATCTCCCTCCTGTGAAATCTCCTTCCTCCATGAAACATCTCTCCCTGTGAAATCTCCCTCTCCCCTATGAAATCTGCCCCACTATGAAATCTCCCTTCCCCCTGTGAAATCTCCCACCCGTGAAATCTCCCACCCTGTGAAATCTCCCTCATCCCATTAAATCTCTCTCCCCTGAGAAATAACTTTTAAGTTTAAATTTTAAGTTTAAGTTTTAAGCTTAAATTTATTTATCAAGGTCACATATAGACTTACATTAACATTACAATGAAGTTACTATGAAAATCCCATAGTTGCCACACACGGGCACTTGTTCTCAGAGGTCGAGCCATAAAATCACCACATAGAATTATAGAATCACTACAGTGCAGAAGGAGGCCATTCAGCCCATCGAGGGTGTACCAATCACAATCCCACCCAGGGCCCCATTCTCGTAACCCCACATATTTGCCCTGCAAATCTCCCTAACACTAGGGTCAATTTAGCACGGCCAAACAACCTAACCCGCATATCTTTTGGACTGTGAGGGGAAACCGGAGCACTCGGAGGAAACCCACACAGACACGGAGAGAAGGTGCAAACTCCACACAGACAGTCACCATTTTCCGTGCTTGGCCCAAAACTGGAAAATCCCATCCAAGTTCAATGCACCATTACACAGTCTGCCACCCCCACCCACTATGATCCTGTGGGGAGCAGGAAGGGAAAATCCCACCCAAAATCTTCCCTTCCCCATGAAATCTCTCTCTACCTGTGAAATCTCCCTCTGCCCTGTGAAATCTTCCCCTTGTGAAATCTCCCTCCTGTGAAATTTTCCTACCCACTGTGAAATCTCCTTACCCACTATGAAATCTCCTCCCCACTGTGAAGTCTCCCTCCCCACTGTGAAATCTCTGTCCCCTGTGAAATCTTCCTCCCCTGTGAAATCTCCCTACCCACTGTGAAATCTCCCCCTGTGAAATCTCCCTCCCCTGTGAAATCTCCCTACCCACTGTGAAATCTCCCTCCCCTGTGAAATCTCCCTACCCACTGTGAAATCTCCCCCTGTGAAATCTCCCTACCATGTGAAATCTCCCTACCCACTGTTAAATCTCCCTCCCCTGTGAAATCTCCCTACCCACTGTGAAATCTTCCTCCCCTGTGAAATCTCCTTATCCACTGTGAAATCTCCCTCCCCTGTGAAATCTCTCTACCCACTGTGAAATCTCCCTACCTACTGTGAAATCTTCTCCCCTGTGAAATCTCCCTACCCACCATAAAATCTCCCTCCCCTGTTAAATCTCCTTACCCATTGTGAAATCTCCCTCCCCTGTTAAATCTCCTTACCCACTGTGAAATCTCCCTTCCTCCTGTGAAATCTCCCTCCCCTTTGAAATCTTTTCCCCTGTGAAATCTCCCTACTCACTGTGAAATCTCCCTTCCCTGTGAAATCTCCCTCCCCACTGTGAAATCTGTCTACCCATTGTGAAATCTCCCTTCCCTGTGAAATCTGTCTACCCACTGTGAAACCTTCTTCCTCCCAAGGAAATTTATTTCCCCCATAAAATCTCCCCTCCAGTGAAAGCTCCCTCCCCCCTCCATGAACTATGCTCTCTCTATGAAATCTGCCTCATACCATGAAATTTCTCTTCCCTGCATTGCCTTACTCATCTATGGTCAGGCTTCTCTGTGATCCTGCACTCTGGGAGTTATCCTTCCAGCAGCAGCCAGAGCTTCCTCAGTGCCACTGCTGAATGCAAGAGCTGCCAGCTTCTCGTTGGCCAGCAGCTCATACCAGATGGAGATTTTGCTCCAGGATCTTGATTGCAGGGAAAGGCTTGCTCACCGCCGCCTGACTGGCTTGTGGATCAGCAAACCTTCCCTAAACAACTCAATCACCAGTTCTCCAGACAAGTGAGACCCCCAAAGCCCAAACAGGGTTCTGCTGAGCTGTGGTTGAGCTTTAACAAGCTGGAAGAACAGCCACAGCTACCAAAATTAGAACACTGAGATGTTCAACCTGCTAAACGCATGTAACGCAGGCTGCAGATAAAATATTGAGTGAGGCAAAAATAGCTATAAAATTTCCACATCTGGCTCCTCTCAAAATGAAAGGATATTAGTAGAACTGGTAGTTTTTCCACTTGGAATGGCAAAACAATGAGATTGCAACAGATTTAATTAACAAGTCAGAAGCAATATGAGTAACGACACTTTTAACACTACTGAGGGAGACTGCTACAGATTGTATTCCACCATAAACCTATTCAATGAACAGAAAAACAGATGGCAAAAAGTTTGAAAACCTTGAAGCCATGCTTTGAAGCACAAGTTACACAACTCATGAACAATATGTGTTCAACAATAGAATTCAAGGTGAAAAAGTGATTGTTGATTGGTATGTAACTGAAATAACACAGCTTGCAGAGTCATGTGAATTTGGGCAACTACAAGATGTTCTCTTTAAGGATACAATGGTCTTTGACATAAGAGATCTGACAGTGAGAGCAACCTAACTCTCAAGAAAGTAATAAAGATGTATACAAATGCAGAGGTTATAAAATGTCAATTGAGTGGCAGAGCAGGCCAGGAGGCATATTATGCTTATACACATTCCAGGCCAAATAATGCAGAAGACAAAGAAAAAGACTCATCCAGCATGGGGAAAGCAGTATTTAACTATGAGAAGCCAAATTACTTCAGTGTTTGACTAGAACAAAACAAAGCAAGTTGATAGAAATGGAGAGATATCAGCAGAAAAATCTGATGAATCACTGTGCAACATACAACAGATTGGTTCCATCATGTCTATAGGTGATAATTGGTATGTGACCATCAGAATTATAAAAGCAGAAGGAGAGCATGAAGTGAATGATAAATGTCAGACACTGGGACGTCATGCAACATCATGATCTTCATTGACCTATGTGAGGTGCTCAACACAGCAATCTGAAAATGAAGCTCTCCAAAGTAAGGTTGAAGTGATAACGATGGCACAATACTCATATTGAGAGGATCAGTTGGCCTCAGAGCCCAATATAATGGCAAGAGTGAAAATCTAGAATTCCAAATCACAGACAGTACACAACAGTCACTCATCTAGAAATCATAGAAACCCGACAGTGCAAAAAGAGGTAATTTGGCCCATCGAGTCTGCATCGACCATAATCTCACCCAGGCCCTACCCCCATATCTCTAAACTACCCACTAATCCCTCTAATTTACACATCTCAGGACACTAAGGGGCAATTTTAGCATGGTCAATGAACCTAACCACACATTTTTGGACTGTGGGAGGAAACTGGAGCACCTGGAGGAAACCCACGCAGGCAAAAGGAGAATGTTCAGACTCCACACAAACAATGACCCAGGTCCCTGGAGCTGTGAACAGCAGTGCTAACCACTGTGCTACCATGATGTCTCTTGCTGAAAAAAGCCAAAAGTGTGATCCAGTAACTCTAAATATGCAATCAGGGATTTACGACGTGTCACAGCACACAGTGACTGCTGAACAGATCCTAGAGAAGTTCAAAGATTGGGTTGGCAGGTATCATTTCATAGTAGATGAGAGTACTAGACCAATTCAGCATCTGCCAAGAAGAGTTCCAGCTGCCTTAAAGTTAAGCCTAAAGGACAAACAGAAGAGCTGGGAAAAAAAAGGGATAATCAAGATTGTGGCAACTCCCATAAACTAGATTAACAACATGACAGCAGTGAAATAACTTGGAAAGCTGTGAGTGTACACAGACCCAAAGGATCCAAGTAAAGCACTGAAGTGATCTCACTGCCCCATGTCATCCAAAAAATAGTGCTGAAACTTGCCAAGGCAAAGTTATTCACCACCCATGTGTGAAGGATGGTTACTGGCAAGTGAAGCTGGATGAAAGTAACTGCTTTCTAATGACATTCTGGAATCCATTTGGGAAATAGAAATGGTTGCACATGCCATTGGCATTTCTATGGCTCCAGGTGAGTATCAATGCAGACAGCATACAATAGTCAGTTATTTTCCCAGCGTGGAAACCATAGTGAGTGATCTATTGGTCAGTGATATGGAAACACAGTGGAAGAAGCTACAGCTGACCATAAGCTGAATTTAATATGACTGTTAGAGAGCTGGCCAGATGAACCTGAAGAAGAACAAGAAAAAATTGCAACTGAAGATGGCTGAAGTCAAATACATTGGTCATGTACTAATAGCAAAAGGTCTTCACCCTGATCCTAACAAAGTGAGAGCTGTGGCAGCAATACAGTGAGCAACAGATGTGAATGCAGCCCAACACTTTGTGAATTATTTAGCAAAATTATTGCCTAATTTGTCATCAGAGTGTGAACCAACATGCAAGTTCACTGCTGAGGATGTGTGGTGGTATTGGGGCACAGAACAAGAAGCAGCATTCATTGAAATCAAACAATTGGTGAGGACAATGTCAGTGCTGAAGTACTTTGATGTCAATGATGAAGTCAAGAACAAAGAACAAATCAGCACGGGAAACAGGCCCTTCGGCCCAATGAGCCCGCGCCGCCATTTCGATGTTCCCACTTCTGCCCATGATTCCTGTCTGTGTTAATAGATCTATGCATTGAAATCTAATTTGAGACAATTTAGGGAGAATTTGTTCTGCCAATCAGCCTAACAGCACATCTTTGGGATGTGGGAGGAAACCGGAGCACCCAGAGAAAACCCACGCAAGCACGGGGAGAATGCACAAACTCCCACAGACACTCCCTTGTATCTGCACAGCACAGCAATAGTCACTGAGCTGTCATGATGCCCATCAAATGGTCCAGGGTCAAGCGTACACGAACAACGTGAAGCACCAGGATACTCTCAAAAAAAAAATCCAAGAGCAGCCCTCTCACATATTCCATCACATATATGCCCCTTGTTAGACAACATGGTGGACCAAAGTACCTGTAGGATAAAACAAATACCTCAATATCATCGACTATTTACACACTTCACAGGGAACTCCCAAGGCTCATGATCCCTATTTTAAATCAGTTTTCTATACCCCTCCATTCCCATTCTGTTCATGTGCCCATCTAAGTATCTCTTAAATAACTCCAGAGTGTCACCCTCCACCATTTTATTTGGCAGCGCGTTCCATACCCCCACCACCCTCTGTGTGAAAAAACTGCCTCTAGCAGCCAAATTATACTTACACCCCTCACCCTAAGCCCGTGACCCCCCGTGCTATTTGAGTCCACCCTAAGAAAAAAACTTACTGTTTACTCTATCTATACCCCTCATAATCTTATACACCTCTATTAGATTTCCTCTATTCCTTTCTAAGGAAAACCATCCCAATCTGCCTAACCTCTTCTCATAACTCAGACCTTCCATACCAGCCAGCATCCTGGTAAACCTCCTATGCACTCTTTCCAGAGTCTCCACATCCTTCTGGTATTAAGGCGACCAAAACTGGATGCAGTATTCCAAATGAGGTCTAACCAACGTTTTATACAACTGCAATATTAAGGGCCAGTTCTTGTACTCTATACCCTTAGCATACCATATGCTTTCTTCACAACCTTCTCCACCTGCTCTGCCACCTTCAGAGACTTGTGCACGTGCACCCCCAGGTCCCTCTGTGTTTCTATACTCTTAATAGGTCTACCCTTTATCATATACCTCCCCCCTACATTCTTTCTCCTGAAATGCATCACCTCGCATTTAACAGGATTGAATTCCATCTGCCATCTATCTGCCCAAGCTACCAGCCTATCTATGTCCTACTGCATTGCCTGACACTGCTCCTCACTATCCACAAGTCCAGCCACCTTTGTATCATCTGCAAACTTGCTGATCACCCCACTTACTCGCTCTTCCAAATCATTTATATATATTACAAAGAGAAGAGGTCCCAGTACCGAGCTCTGTGGCACACCACTAGTGACTGACGTCCAGCTAGAAAAACATCTTTTTATTCAAACCACTATTATCTGCTCCAAAGTGTCTGCAAAAGAACTTTATTTACAAACATATTATCTGGATGTGACACACAAGCAAGGGAAGCAGCCGTCATTGAATCTGGGTGCTGCCCTTGCTTTACATCCAGTATCCATTCTCAACACCTCCATTTTCCAATTATTCCTTTAAGTTGTAATATTAGAGACATTTATTTTATATCATTACTCTCTGTCTCCTATTACCAAGCCAGTTATTTATCCATCTAGCTACCTGTCCTTGTATCCCATTAGCCTTGATCTTTTCAACTAACCTCCCATGAGGGACTTTGTCAAACGCCTTACTGAAATCCACATAGACGATATCAATGGCTCGTCCTTCGTCGACTGTTTTCATCACCTCCTCAAAAAATTCTACCAGATTCGTAAGGCACGACCTCCCTTTAGCAAAGCCATGCTGCGTATCCCTAATCAGATCACAATGTTCTATACATCCTATCTCTAAGAATCCCCTCCAACAGTATCCCTACCACTGACGTCAAACTCACCCACCTATAATTTCCAGGGTTATCCCTACTACCCTTCTTAAACAACGGTACAACATGTGCTATTCTCCAGTCCTCTGGGACCTCACCTTGTCCAAGAAGAGACAAAGATTTGCGTCAGAGGCCAGCAATTTCACCTTGTATCTCCCTAAGCAGTCTGGGATAAATGCACTTGCAGTATGACATCAGCAAGACAGGCCTTGGAGCAATCCTACTGCAGCAATGACAGCCAATCGCAATTGGATCCAAGCATTCACACAAACTGGACAACACTGCTTTCAGGTCAAAAAACGCGCTTAACAATTGTCTTTTCTTGTGAGCATGTTCAATAAAATCTGCTTTGGAGAGGCAGTGACAGTACAGTTTGACCATAAAGCCCTTCAAAGCATTTTTTTTTTCAAACCACTATTATCTGCTCCAAAGTGTCTGCAAAAGAACTTTATTTACAAACATATTATCTGGATGTGACACACAAGCAAGGGAAGCAGCTGTACATTCGTCATTGAATCTGGGTGCTGCCCTTGCTTTACATCCAGTATCTATTCTCAACACCTCTATTTTCCAATTATTCCTTTAAATTGTAATATGAATGTCTCTATAAGAGAGGTTAATTTTGTATCATCATCTCTGCAGCTTTCACAGCTTCAGTGTTCCTCAGCGCACAGCCTCAGTTTGTTTCTCCCATTGTTACCTGGCTGCCTATGCGAGTCTTTTGTTTGCTGTTTAAAGTGGGATCTGTTTATTTTACTAGGATGCTTTTAATTCTGCATTGTTAGGAGAAAAACTGATTGGCAGGTCAGGTGACAGAAGTTATTTTCATTTTCAATTTGGAGCTGTAATCTGAGTTTTCATTTTAGAAGGGGCATCAAACTGAAAAAAAGTGTCTTTCTCCCTGGTTTTGAAAATTCTGCTGGTCACCTGAAGACTATGTTTTGCTGTACTGTAGGGGGAAAATTGGCTGTTTGTGGCTTGCTTAGCTTTGGGAATCTATCATGTTTTCAAACTGTTTCTGAGTCTCAAGAGCATTTGACTGTAGAATTCAACTAACAACCTCAATCCCAGTATCACATGAACCTTAGTCAATGCTGTTTTGAGCCTGTTTAAAAGATTGTTTATGGAGGTTGGTTTGATTGAGACAGTTTATATATGTTCATTAAGCGGTATACATTATAGTGGTTGTTTTGTTTTTGTTTATTTGTAATTTTTAGAAGTTATTGCTAATTTTCTTTCTACCTATGTTAACTATATTCTTAAATAAACCTTGTTTTATAAAATCTCCCCAGTGGTCATTTGAATCACAGCTGAAGTGAAACATATATGCTTATCCTAGTCAAATTCAAGATGCTAAACTTATAATTCAGGGAGGCTCCATAAAACACAGAGTTTCTGATCTGAACCATAACAAAAACAGTTGGGATTCCATCATCAAAGTTTATTTATTTATAAGTTGGCTTACATTAACGCTGCAATGAAGTTATTGTGAAAAACATCATGCCCAATGTGCAATTTGGATGCATGAAACCCAGAGGTCCAAATGAATTTGTTTGATTAAATTGAGATCACAAATCCCATTGGTTTCCCC
This sequence comes from Sphyrna mokarran, assembly GCA_024679065.1. Lineage (NCBI taxonomy): Eukaryota > Metazoa > Chordata > Chondrichthyes > Carcharhiniformes > Carcharhinidae > Sphyrna > Sphyrna mokarran. The sequence goes on from JAGIQG010000015.1 coordinate 46,893,801, forward strand.
TAGGCAATACCACCACCCACCGCATCTATATCCTTGCACTGAAGCCCTCAGCTTAAGTTGGGACCACAGAGCACATTTCCTGGGTGTTTGTTCAAGCAAAGTAGTATTTTACAGTATTACAGGATCAAAGGAAATTGACATAATACCTCAGCTTTATTTACTGTCCAAGGCATGAGGCATCAATCATATTTAATGGTTGAGTTAATATGTTGTGTGGTCATTTACTAAGACTATTCACATGAGAACAGTTATTCATTGAAAAAAAGGCTTGAATAGATCAGAACTATATGTGAGTGCTCTGTTCAAAGAAAAAAATGAAACTAAGATAGGATCATGTGTTATATTTCCCTTCCAGTGATGTCATGTGGAGATCCCTTTAAGGCATATTACAACATTAGACAACTTCACAGAGGATATTCTTGGCACCTGAGCATGGCAACTTCTCACAAGCTATGCCAGCATACTCTCTAAATCTATCTTTTACTCTTATTTTATGCTTTTAAAACCCTACTTTAATTCTGTAACAATACTTTATATCTTCTCCTATCAGGAAAAAGATACAAAGTCTGAGGTCATTACTAACCAACTCAAGGATAACTTCTTCGCTGCTGCCATCAAACATTTGAATGGAGCTACCTTAAATTAAGTTGATCTTTTTCTCCATATAGCCATGACTGTAATCTTTCTCTACACCCTACCTCTGACAATAAAACTGCACTCTCCTTTCATTCTCTATGAATGGTATGCTTTGTCTCTATAAGGTGTAAGAGACAATATGTTTCATCATATACAAATACATGTGACAACAATAAATCAAGTCAAATCAAATCAAAATCTCTTGGAATTTGAATGTGGCTTTAAGGTTAAATGTGGGACAGCCAATATGATGTTTGCAACAAGATAACTACAATGACAGTATAAAGAGCAACATCAGGATCTACACCCATTGTTCATAGACTTAGCCAAAGTTTTGACAGTATGAGTTGACCTGGTCTAGGGCACCTGCTTGCCAAGCTAGAATGTCCAAATCAGTTTGTCAAAATCCTGTGTCTCCTGCATGATGGCATAGTTGGTGATGTCTGAGGTGAGACATTTGGTATCTTTGTGGTAACCAAGGAGAAAAGCACAGGTGTGCTTCCCTATCTCTTTTTCCTGAAATGATCTTTTGGAGCACTGCTCCTTTATCAGGTGATTTGCGTGATGAAAGGGCAGCGCTCTGAAAGCTAATGCTATCAAACAAACCTGTGGGACTTTAAACTGGTGTTGTGAGGCTTCTTACTGTTTCTTTGACAGAATGTGGGAAGATCTGGAGAGAAAACTTCTTTGGAGAAAAACACTCTGGCGCCCAATTCTGGTAAGATCACCCCAAGGTCTCCAATACTGGCGTTATTTTCCATCAGTACAAGGCACGTGCTATAAAGCATCCGATATAACTGTTGACAGAACCAACGTTAGAGAAAAAATTTCTTACCTCAGCAGTGTGCTCTTTAAGGATGCCATCATTGATAAAGATATCCATGCACATATCCAGATAGGAAGTACTGCCTCTGACTCACTCCCAGCTTGATATTAAATGAAAAACTAAAATCAAATTCTACCAGGCCATTTTCCTGATTACCGTGGTGCTCGGCATACAATGTTGAATCCTCAAGTAGATTCAAGCACTCAAACAACATACAATACTGTTTCCAAAAATATAATTTATTCATAAAATTTGTGAAAGTACATTCCAAAATATGTTGACTTGAAAATTACAGAAAGTGCAATGAAATCCACTTTTCCCCACACAGCATATTCCATTCTGAGATGGCTCAATTCAATTGATGTTGATAATATATATTCGATGTCCGGTCTACAGCCTGAGTGAAAACATTTCAAACTGAGTATTACAATAATTGCAATAGAATTCAACATTTCTCTATGCAAATGTTGCGCTCTGAGATACCTCAAAGTTTCGATGTCCTTGATATTCACAATGTACCTTCCTTATCAGAGTCTGAGGGGGTTCTGCGCAGTTTACAGCCTTATTGTGTATTATGGCTGAAAGGTCTTCCACCATTTAGCCTCAAGGGAATAGCATTAAATTATATTGCTTATTTAAAGAGCCAGAGATGATGGGTCCAGCGGCTTCCTCCTGCACCATAACAATTCTGTGATACTGTTCAAAAATCACCAAAATGTCAGCAGGTGAGATTTACCACGTGGGTAAGGAAATATACACATCTTACACACAAACATCCTGCTTATATACTGTAAGCACAAGTTCTATCTGTAACAATATCCAGTACACCAGAAGCACTAAATAAGAGAAAGTTATTTGACCTTTAATCCCCATTTCCCCTATCTCTGATGGAGTCAACCTACTTAAATCTTGCCTCATATGCATGAATTCAGAGATTTGAAAAATTAGAATTTCCTCTTAATTCATCTTCTGAATCTAAAATCTTACTGGTGTTTATTTGGGCCAATATGTCCTCTATATACATATAATAAAGATAAAGTGAATTTAAGTAGATGCAGCTGGGATGTCCAGTACTGTCAATAAAGATCAATACTATATGGCCCCATTCCCAAAGTGAAGCCAAATATGTCTTAAACTGGTTCAAATCAATTGGATAGGTATCAATCATCTTGGTATTGTGATCAGAGACAGCAGGCATTCACAATTCCCCTCAAAGAAATCTAGTGATCTCTACGGCAAGAGCTTCATCACCCCAGTTGATTACAGTGACCCTTAAAGGGGATTCCCAATGGGGAGCTGTAGTGAAATCAACAAATTGTCTAAATATTCCCATTGTCAGCCAATTAGAAATGAAGAGCACTACAATCAAATCTTTTCTTTTTCAAATGACATAGAACAAAGTAGAATTGGGACATGCATATGGGATGAAGGTAGATATAGAGTGGGTCAAGGTCCAGGGTTCAGGAGGTGGGGTTTCACAGCACAGTTAATGGAGGAGCAGTGAGTAATAGACCACAACTTCAGAATTTCCATGCTCATCAGCCCACACAATTAATCCTGAAGATGCAATAAGTTTTGGAGGGGTATTAATTGGAAGTTCACTGTTAAAATCTGCTATAAAATGTAGTCAGTAATTGTCATTAAATCCTTCCACAATAAAGAAATTTAAAGAGAGTGGCACTATCATCCAAGTTTCCCACAACTGTCATTTGAATACAGCACAGTGATTAGAACTGCACCAGGGACGTGGGTTCGATTCCAGCCTTGGATGACTGCCTGTGTGGAGTTTGCATGCTCTTGCCTTGTCTGCATGGGTTTCCTCCAGATGATCTCCTTTCTTCCCACAGTCTGAAGAGTGCAGATCAAGTGGATTGACCATGCTAAATGGCCTGCAGTGTTCAGAGATGTGTAGGTTAGATGGATTAGACATGGTTATGAGGTTTTGGCAATAGGGCAGGGAGAAGGCCTGGATAAGGATTTTCTGGCCACACTTGGCTTAAGATCTGACAATCCTGCCAAGATCAACGGACCTTTGCTTGGTCCTGTCTCACCCACTGCAATTCCTGTTGGAGGGTAGGGGGGTGGTGGATTGTGTGGCAAGAAAATTCTGCCCTCTTTGTCAAATAGTCAGTACGGACTTGATGGACCAAATGGCCTCTTTCTGCACCATAGGGATTCTATGATGCCAACCAGTACTTAAGTCATGGAATTCTATGGGTATAATCATAGTGGGCAGCAATTTAAGGATTTAACTGGAACCGTGTATATTAGTCGTAGCTATTATTTTTCACAAAGTTAAGGGCAATTGTGTTGCAGATGGTTTGCTAGCCATGACACCAGTGGAAGAAATTTGGTATAAATCCAAAATACTATCTGCACTCTTGAATCACAATACCCGAAAGCAGATGGTCATCATACTGTGTATGGAATGTCCCACGTTCTTGACAATACTAAGCTTCCAGAGGAGAAGTTTGGGAAAGATTGCTGAGACATAACTCAGCCCATCTTTTCATCCAAAGTTCACCAGATAATATGAATGAACAGAAAGTAAGATTTCTTGCATAATCCAAGAAATCTGTGCAGAAAAGACAATACATGGGAGATTTAAATCTAAACTTTCAGGAGACGGAATTATACTGTGAATACCTCTCCTGGATCAGGAGAACAATTACGTGACATGAAAATAAAGACTTGATAAACACATTGCGTGGGACTTAAATGCAGATTTTCTAGAAATCTCGCTGTGTGGCACCTCAAGGTCACAGCAGCATTAACCTTCTTTGCCTCCAGCTCGTTTTATGCTCCTGCAGGAAACATATTAGGCATCAGTCAGGAATCAATTTACTAATTTACACTTACAGATGGAGGTTGGAGGGTTAGAGCACACCTGTCAGCTGCCTCTGATCAGCAACACTGACTTAAATGAATTTGGTATTCTGAACCTGTTCCTGCAGAAAACAGAAACGCCTCTGATATTAACTTCATACCCCGGATTTTTACTCAAGGTGAAATCAAATCAAACCAGCTGGCAAATCTTTTACCAAACCCATTCCACTGAAGGCATCATACTTGCATCTTTCCCACTGTCAGATTGCCCATAGATGACAAAATGTTCAGAAGTTTTTAAGGCATGCATACAAAAGCATCAATACATTTTGGGGTTAAATTTGACTTGTCAATCGTGTAAAACAGATGAAGGTAAATTAGCAGCACATTTTTTTTTAAATTCCACTGAATCACAATTGCCTCAAACAGATTATCAGCATTTACCCTCCATATAAACTGGGGAAGCTGGACAATGGGAAAAAAACTATACATTTCATACTCACCTCACTTCCACAAAAACAAAAACAAAATTGAAATAATGCTGCAGAAGGTGAAAAAATTAATGCCAGCGTTTCAACGTCAAGGACTGCCAGCAGGAAGAGACCAACTGGAATGAACTTGCACTTGCCAACTCAGTGACATTAACTCACTGATACAGATTGTCAAAATGAATACAATGTGTTTCATAATGCACAATGTAACAGGATGTTTAAATATTGGGTGTGGAGAACGATATAGCATAGCAGAAGTTTAAGGGCTGTGGGTTCACTGGTCATTGAACAATCAGGTAATAATCACCAGGATCCTGAAAAGGCAAATACTTCCACAGCATCAGAACCATATGAGACCCTGGAAAAACTCACTGAAGATTGGCAGCAAATAGTTGTAAACTCCAACACTACTGTTAGTAGGAAGTTGAAAGAGGGCTTCTCTACAATGAAGAGTAATCTGATGGAGAGGCTTCTCCAGGAACTTTTGCAGATAAACCTACAAAGGCCTCTGAGTCCTGACAAACAGATTATCTTGAGCTTTTTTGAAAGAAATGAGGATAGTTTTTATTGTGCTTGTTATGTATGTTGAGGCATAGCCCCTTAAAGAGAACATGTCATATGACCTCAAGTGTAGGGTGAGCTATTAGGAACTGCCCTGAGTGGGCAGTCAACATTTGGAGTGTGGAGCAAATAGACTGAATAAACAGCTGTGTTCCCTGAAGCCTGGCCTTGGAGTAGTTATTGAGGGGAAACCTCAATATAACAGGATTTAAACAAGGCCAAGAAAAATAATAAAATACTTTCGTGTATTCACACAGACATGTGGACACATGAAGTTCACTTACACACAAGTAGATTACAGAGTGGGAGGATAGGTTAAGCAATTTAAAATCCAATTAAATACAGCTCTTGAAAATCAGTAACTTGGCTGGTGTCAGGTTGATCTCAGCGGTCCTGCTGAGTTCAGTATTGAGGTGGTTTAAAGATATATACGGCCCGATTTTTGGCCTGTCATGTTGAGAGTTGTGCATGTCAGCTATTTTGCAGGATTTGCGCGTGGCTCCCACAGCCGGAGAGCAGGTGCAGTTGGGATCGCGCTGGAAAAAATTGGGAAAACAGATAAGTGATTTAAATATGTTTTTAATTTTATTGAAATGTGATTATCAAGCACTGGACTGTATTCTCCAGGACCAGTAGCACCTGCCACCCCGCCAGGAGTATTTTACTCTGGTGAAATTTACAGTAGCTCCCCACTTGCAGGGAACTAGTGGAAGGACCCACTGGAATGAAGGGGGAACAATCAGGCCCCCTAGGAAGTCGGGTGGAGGGGAGATGGTGCCCAAGGGACAAAGAGCCTATGCCTCGGGGACACCTGGTACTACCCATCGAGCATCATGCAGTGCTATGGGGGTGGGGCCTAGGACTATTGTGGGCGGAGACTGTGGGCAATCAGTGGGAGTGAGCGTCGTACTACCACTCTGCAGATAGAATCAGGTGGAGCTGGAAGGAGGCCAGCAATCCAGGCAGGGTGAGGGGATGTGGCTGCCGGCTGGGAAGTTAGCCTCCCGGGGGGTTGGTCAGCTGGGGACTGGGGATGAGGTGGGGGAATCATCACTGCTGGGGGCGGGAGGCTGGAGATTGCGGTGCTCCGGGATGGGAGAGGCATCAGGGCTAACCCGGGAATATTTGGGCAGCCACGTTTGGGCTCTGGGGGGGGGGGGGGGGGGGGGGGGGGGGGTGCTGGAGAGTCAGCACTGCGAGGGTCCCAGATTAGCCAGTGATCAAGCTGGCCAGCAAACTACAGTCTGACAGTTTGGGGCCATTGCACATGCACAGGAGCCTGAAACTGTCAGATTCTGGCATGAATAGGCCCCGCCCCTCCAAGCTTTTAATGATATTCACAATTGTGACCTCTGCATTGCGCAGAGTGTGAGAGATTCGAGTCTGAATTCCCACTGTAAAACAATCATGAATTACACTATTTTTCTCGCCAATCCAGCGTTTAAGAGTTTTTTTGGGGAGAATTGGGCCCGTAGACAGATGGTTTATCTGTTCTTTTATAGATAGTAGCAGCTGGGTAGAGTTCTTTAAAAATCTGTCTGTAGAACATGGAAATTCAAAATCAACAGGGTTCAAACTTTGTAAGTTGGATGGAGAAATTCAAAGAGAGAGAGGGAGAGAGAAAGAGAGAGATGAAGAATAAATCAGCCTCAATTCTTCAGCTTCTCAGTTGTTTGGCCTCTTCTGCAAAGAAAACAGGTGCTTAATCAAATAAATGATTGATTTGTCACACGACACTCTCTCACCAGCTGACCAATGACCCCAGTATGATAAGAGAAGTATATTCTAGTTGTAACTTGATTAGACATTGCTGGGAATTATCTCATGGCCAGGACCCCATTTGCTGAGTGATTAGAGCTATTGGTTGTCTCTATCTAGTTGACTGTCTGGATGCTTTTCTGATGAATGGTGGATGATCACCATTTATTCTCCTTCAAGGCAATTTTTCCTAGTGTGGTAGATCATCACTTATTTGATGATTTTGGAATGTAGAAGATTCATATGTATGAGAGGGTACGCATGTGGCTGAGAAGAAGAGTGTGTGTGTATGTGAGTGTGCATGTGTATGCAAATGTGTACCTGCGAGCATATATTTGCATGTCCGTATATGTGCAAGTGTATGCACGTATTTGCATATATAGTACATGCATGCTTGTGTGTGTGCATGGGTGTACATGTGTGTGACTCTGGGTGATTTAGAAGCCAGAGATTCAGAAATAGTTGGAAATGCACACCAAATCTTTCTTATCCTCCCTCCCCAAAGACTTTTATCCACAGGTTGAAAGGTAACCTGTTTCCCATCCCTATTTTGGTATGAATTCAACTATTTCCACACGAAATGTGCACCACCAGGGCCAAATGCAAATTCAATGCTTGCTAAACTCAACTCTACAGTAAGGCCTGGTCTTCCCTGATGGCAAAGGGGCCTAATCTGTCTCTCCCTAGCTCTGCTTCTGAAGCAAAAAGGTAAAGGAAAGGTTTATTTGGTGAATTCTGCTGCTTGACACATTTCAATTGGCATTTTTATTTTTTATTTTTGAAATTTACTGCTTTGACACTGAAATTTTTGAAATTCACGTTTAATGTACAAAACCTTATCTTTCCAAAATTTGATCAGATACTTGAGGGAAAAAAAAATTGAAATGAGACAGCCCTACCCAAGAAGATTAAACAAGCCTGGTCTAACCCTATCATTAACTTGACTGCACCTTAATTTGGTCAGCAGAAACATACACTCATCTCTCACTCCTGTTGGAATTTAGAATTAAATGTGGCATAAAGCCAGCAGATTGTTTCTAATGATCAATATCTGATCTCTCCAGAAAGGACATTCAGGTTTGTGTCTTTCCAATCTATTGACATGAGGTCTTTAGTTTCCTCAAAAGTGTGTACATTCTGGAATTGTAGCAATCATTCTGCAACTTTCAGCAAAAGCTTTACTGAGTTGTCTCATTTTCAAATCTTCAGGTGAATAACACAAGTGAAGGCACTTATTGATTTTGGATTTGCACTCGGGTTTTAACCATTGGCAATCGGATGTAATTTTGTACAAACCAAATCAAAACTTGACGTACTTGTTGGGAAAATTTACATTGGAAGTAGTAACATCAAAAAAAAATCAAACTCAATGTTTCCACACTCCAAAATATGACACAAATGATGAATTTTGGTGTCTAGGAGTATCATTGAACCATCAGTCGGTCTGCCATTCTGCTCATTGAGAACAAGCCATTATTTACATTATTTCTCTCACAGTGATGACATTTCCCAAAAATACTCAGGCATCATTTCACAAGGGGCTCCTGGGGGAGAATCTCACAATGCACTGGGAGCTTCCTCTATTGCTAACATGTTCCCCTGCGCCCTCCCCGACATGGGTCATCAGCATCAGGGCATTGAGGCCGTCCTAATGTGTCCCCCTGCCTGACCTCCAACATGTCTCTCCCCAGCCTGACTCCTGAGATGTCCTCCCATCATGCCCCCTGCAAGAACCCCCCCTCCGTCATATCCCCACCATCACAGCTAACTCCCTCATCGCCCCCACTCAGGTCCCATCTTCACTCAGACCCCACCCCAACTCAGGCCCCACTTCTCCACTTCCTTGGCATTGCCTTGGCACAGGATATGAGGTGGACTCTGCCAGTGTTCCAGGTGGGCCATGCCCATGACCATCTTAAAGCTTCAAAGACCTCAGAGCCCACCAGTGTGGTCATCATACGTAGTCTCTGTTAGTAGAGACCTGTACTGATTTGCACCCCTATGACGCCCTGCGAGAGAGGAGGGAACACTCCAGGAGGGGGAGATGATCATATGCTGAACTCAATAACAAGATTGGAATCAAGTCAATCTCATGCTAATCAGCCTCACACCCTTTCTGAGCAAAATCGTTCACGTCAGTAGAAAGAAGCCTGGACAATTTAAGACCATTTGGCAGTGGGTGTGGAACCGATTTTTAGGCCTGCACACTATTTTTAACAATCGACACGATCTGTGCCAGGCATGGCAGAGCTGGAACGTCATCTCTTGTTGTGTAATTTAAAGATTTTTATTTAAAAGCCTGTAGTTTTTAAAACCCCCTTTTGATAACACCTATTAAATTTATATTTTGTAATCTATGTGTCTTATTTCTATTCACCCAGGATTACACATTTCCATTTAGAAGTTATCTGTCCAGAAGGTCGGACAAATGAGTTTGTAAATAGCTCAGAATTTTCAGATTTAATGTCAATCTATGATCAGTGAGCAAGGCGTTACGATGTACAGATTTATTTTTTCTTCCACTAAGTTAATCAGCTTAAATGGAATCCCACCACAAACAACTTTGTAACCCTCCCTGCTCAAAAACTAGGTGGGTGGAACGAAAATTAAAATTGGGAAGGGACTTACCTGACAATGTCACCTGTCCTACAGCCTTCAGTTTTAATCTACTCTTTGGAACTGGTAACAAGGACACCTACCAGAATCTGATGAGGACAGTATATTGAGGCTCTTATAATGCCATTGAAGCTTAGCTGCTATTTTAGCCAGCAGCCCTGAGTCAGGAAGTAATCGTGACTTACCCTCCCCACCCAGTGATGCTGGCAGGAAGAAGAGCTGACGCCAGGAAAGACCATACAGAGCTAGAATAATTCTGTGTGCTCCATATTGAAAGTTTAGAACTCACCTTTTTCAAGATCCACCTTCTATTCCAATTCTCTATTTTTTGTTTAATAAGTCAACATGAATTGTCGGTATTTTTCAGCAAACAAATCAGTCATCAAAGTCCGGTTTTATTTCCTGTATGAAACATGCTCTTACGGTCATCATCTTTCTTCCTATTTTATAAATCTCCCAGGAATTTTCTGGTCATCTCAAAATGTTGAACAGTCAGATATCAGCCACAATCACACCTGCCGCCAACAGGTTCAACGTGGCTATTAAATCTACTGAGGTAAATATTAACCATCACTACTTGGTGAACATTCAGTTCCAATGTAGGCATCACTTCCCTTAGAAATCTTCTAAAACATCTTTCTTAAAATATTTTAAACTATTTCCTGCTGCATTTTTGAAATAATCACTTCAGTGTTTTACATGTACAACACATTTCTGTAATTTTTTTCTCCATAATGAAATGATAATTTTAAAATAATGCATTCCAATCCTCTTAACTTGGATTTGAAAGAGTGAATTTCCCCCATCCATTTATGAAATTCACTGAACTAGCTTGCAAAAACCTAATATATTAATCTAATTTATTGGATTTATCCAGTTGGACAGTAATGAGAATAAAAATGGTACCTGATCCGATTACAATCTGAGAAAGGTCACTAGTCCGTTCGGACAGGTTCATTAAAGAATCTCTGTTTAATAAATTTTGAATTACGAAGGTAGAAGTCAAATGTTATTTACTGCAACGCGAGCTAATTATTGCTTACATGAAGTTCATAATATTACAGCTAACATTTACAGTCCTAATCCATAGTACAAAAGCAAAAGCCCAGCATCATAAACCTGCAAGTACAATGATTTTGTTCCATCAGATGTTGCTATAGTCAATAAGAAGCTCTGATCCCAATAAAATATACTTCAGGTAATAATCACTTTGCTTGTTCCCATGAATTTAAAGTTGAAAGTTTAATTGAAATATAAAAATGAAAATTTAATTGAATACTGGTCGATTATATATGCTAGTGATTACCATTATAACAGAAGGCAATATACTACTCGATAAATGCATCCAATATTTTATTGGCTTCTAGAAAATTGTCTCATATGTAAAAGTTGTAACTAAGTCATTAAGCACTTTAGAAGACAGAATGATGCAGAATGCTGGGATACTGCCCTTGTAGCTGTCAAACCCAAAGCTGCATACAACTCGGGTATGCAACTCTATGACAAATATCAAACAATTCTCTCTTGTATTAATTTGCATTTTATATTATATGCAATGCATAAAATTTCAAAAAAACCACTAACAACATTACAGAGAGCTATTTTATTCCATGCCTTGCAGAGTCTGCTTCAGAGGAAATCAAAGTTACAAGGGCCGATTTTAACTGCAAATTTTTTTTGGCTGCAGTCATCTGTCTGAAGCCTGTACCTTTTGATTTGATTTGATTTGATTTACTATTGTCACATGTATTAGTATACAGTGAAACATATTATTTCTTGTGTGCTATACAGACAAAGCATACCATTAAAGAGAAGAAAATGAGAGTGCAGAATGTAGCGTTACAGTCGCAGCTAGGGTGCAGAGAAAGATCAACTGAATGCAAGGTAGATCCATTCAAAAGTCTAATGGCAACAGGGAAGAAGCTGTTACAAATGTTTCAAGTACTGAGGGGAAGCCCTTCCTATTTGTGTGAGTCATGGTCAACTCAATGTCCATTTAAAGAAGCAATAGCTGGGATTTACCTGTTTTGCTGGCTGCCAGGATCTTCTAGGCCAGCCAAAAGTCAATGGAATTTTGGCTATCCCACTGCATTCCACAAGGTGGGCCCTGGCATTGTAGAACCAGAAAATCCCAGCCACATCCCTCACGGCAGGTCCCGGTATTGCGAAACTGGAAAATCCCAGCCTCATCACCCATGGTGGGCCCTGGCATTGCGGAACTGGAAAATCTCAGCTACATCCCTGAAGGTGGGTCCCACTATTGCGGAACTGGAAAATCCCAACCACATCCCTCAAGGCAGGTTCTGGCATTGCGGAACTGGAAAATCGCAGCCACGTCCCCCATAGTAGGTCCCAGCATTGCGGAACTGGAAAATCCTGGCCGCGTTTTCCATGGCAGGTCCAGGCATTGCAGAACCAGAAAATCCCAGCCACATTCCCCTTGGCAGGTCCTGGCATTGCAAGACATGGGCCTTTATTAGTAGGGCTTCATTTCCATCTACCACCAAATAGCTGGTTCAGTGGACAGCCTTGCCCACAGTCTGAAGATTTAGGATAAAGGAAGCTGATGGCTTTCTTGAGGTGCCATTGGGAAAATACTCCTGTTCCTCCTTGTCAGGAAAGTGGAAAGAACTACAAACTTAGGAGACCCAACAGCAAAATCTTGAATTATATACATAGGACTTACGGCACAGAACAGTCCATTTGGCTCAACCAATCTATACCAGCATTTATATTCCAGTAGAAAAAATAACACAACACGATATAGAAGCAGAATTAGGCCATTCAGCCCCGGGGCTGTTCTGCTATTCAATCATAGCTGATGTTTCTCAACCCATTCTTCCACCTTTACCCTGTAACCTATGATCCCCTAATCAGCCAAGAACTTATCTATGGGAGTCTCCTCCCATTTTTCCTGATCCAAATATTTCATTGTAACCTCTATTTTTCTCTCTTATATGCCTGTCTGAGTTCCCTTAAATGTGTCTATACTATTCACTTCAACCTTTCCCAGTGGTAGCAAGTCTCTTCTGAATTCTCTAATAGATTTCTTGAGGACTAGCTCATTCTAATGGCCCCTCACAAGACAAAACGTCTGTCTGTAAACTCCTCATGCTTTCCCTTTGCTTTGTGTTATGTTTACTTTGTGGCACAGATGTTGAGCTTATTTTTGCTTCATCAAATCCATCTGTGGCTTCACAATTGTTCTGGAGGACATTTTGCTTAGATATTGCAATCAAATATTTTCACAATTTTATTTTCAGTAAAATCCCCTGTGTATGAAAACAGAGAAGATATATATGTTCACTACATGTTGCAAAAAAAAATCAGAGTTTGCTGAAGATCAAATTCATAGCATATAGAGCCAGCGCACATTCAACCTATAAACACAACATGTAACAGAAAGGCAAGCACAATGCTCATTATGAGTTTATTAACAATTTTGGGCCTAGTGGTATGATTGCTAAACTATTAAGCCAGAAACACAACTAATATTCTGGAGACATGGGTTCAATCCCACCACGACAGATGGTGAAATTTGAATTCAATAAAAAAATCCGGAATTAAGAATCTGCTGATTATCATAAAATATCATCGATTGTTAGAACAACCCACCTAAACTTTAAAGGTAAAATCTGCTGTCCTTACCTGGTGTAGTCTAAATGTGACTCCAGAGCCTCAGCAATGTAGTTGGCTCACAACTGCCTTGATGCAAGTAGGGCGTCCCTACTTGATGCAAGTAGGGACGCCCATGTCCCATGAATTAAAAAAATCAGAACCCTTCCAGAAGACTACACTCCTTGAATCCTGGGCTTCTTCCATTCTCATTTTCAGCAGCCCATCATTAGTGGTCAAGCCTTTGGCTACCTGTGCCCCAATGGTTGGGACTTCCTCCATTAAACTCTCCTCTCAAGCATTCTCTACCCTTGTAAGATGCTTTGTTAAGTTCATCTCTTTAACCAAGCTTTTGATCATCTGTCCTTACATCTTCTTTTGATTCTACGTCTAATTTTGGCTGCGAAATAGCCTGGGAAGTTTTATACATTAAAGATATTACATAAAGGCACAACATATATGTGATTCAAGACATTTAGTGGTGGAAATGTACAAATGTACAAACTCTTTCTGAAGGTCTAGAAGTATCAAGCAGCGCTGAAAGGGCTAAGCACACTCCCAATGTGCTCAGTGACCTCCTTCCTCCTTTGAGAAAGGAAAAAACCGATAGGTTATATTGGCTTAAAAAATCAAAATGCTTTGGTTCACTAACTTCGTTAGCTGCATAATTCTTCTGATACGAAAGTATTTATTTTTGTTAAATATTGCAAGACAGAATAAGCAAAATGATACAAATTCAACAGAATATTCGACATTTAATAGGCCCAATTGTACAAATTTCCAGTGAAGAAAACAAAGAATGACATTTATTGTAGATTCTGCATATCAATTTTATGGAAGTATCATTTTGAGCTAAGAGCTCACAGGTCAGCGTTTGAAACCATAATGGAGGTCCTTTCACAAAACAATTCTTGAACCAAAGATCCTGAAACAGATCCTGAATACATGTCTCATGGATTAGCTCAGTGAAAGATTACGGATCAAACCTGAGGTTTCCCAACTCTTTACAATTAAATACCAGGGAATCTTCAAAGAGATAGCTTTTACTCCTGGTGTCCTATCTGTGAGATTACCACACAGATTAAGGAGCACGAACAAAAATTAAGGACAATGATAGATGATTACTTAAGCATAATGTCATAGCCTGTGTCTGATAGCAGAGGTGCAACAATACTGAAAAATAAAGATGTGTTTCTTTATTTAATATGAAATTTATAGAATTATAAACTATAGGAAATGATTTGTGCTGCATACACTTAAAACACTGACAATGTCGCAGGACATTCCCAGCCAGGGCCCACACATGTAACCTGATAACAAATAATCCAACATTACTTCCAGGTAACCACAATTAATATTTGTGAAACTAAGTTATCTTCATACTTGTATGGAATAACAAGCCCGTTATCACACTAGTAGTCATATCAGTAGACAAAATATCACACACAATATAGATCCGACACGTGGGCTGGGAATTCTCTGACCTTCTAGCCACATGTTTCCCATCAGCGGGAAATGGCATGTTGTTTGCTAGCGGCAGGATTCTTTGTCCTGCAACTGCCAGTGGGAATTCCCATTGATTCACCAGATGCAATCCTGATGGGAACCCTAAGGGGGCAGGACTGCGCTGACAGTGAGACTAGCGAATCTCAACAGCGTATAATTATTCAAACTGACAATTTGGAATATATTTAGGTATGTATAGTTATAATTGTTAATGTCGTTAAATATATCTCAGTAAAAAAGCATTTTGAAGAATAATTGTAAAATAAAACAATGCTAAATAGTTGATGGAATGAGCATACTGTAAAATTAAGCAAAATAAAGTTATGTGTGTTGCAGTTTGGAGTTTTCTCAATATTTCTTATGTAAACAGCTAGAAAATAATTTTCATTAGTCACTTACAAACTGAGATCTGCATTTCTAATTCTTTGAATTAGCTTAATCCAGATTTTAAAATAACTTAATTTTGTCAAGATTCACATTGGATAACATGTAGGATAGCCACTATTTCACTTGTTAATCTACTTTGCGCAGGCTAAAGAACTCACAAGAACTAATGTCAATCTACTTTGAGCAGGCTAAAGAGCTCACAAGATTTATTTGCAATGGAAATCTTATACACATGCAGAAAAACAAAGTACTTAACAATAGAATTCACCACTTACAATACATACAACTGGGATAGCTGTTTAAGAGTCCATTGATTTTTTTTTAAATACTCTTAAAAAACGTTGAGTACATACAGCCTCTATAGTAAATATGTGAGCACATTCTATTGACTTTTACACATCTGGGAATATAAGGAATAATTAAAGGATAATTGTTGAACAGCAGAATATCCTCAAGTCTAAGGATTTATTTCCTCTTTGAATTTCAACCAATTTCTTTGAAGAGATCAAATAAACAAAACAGTCATACATTAGCAACTAATGCTCTTATTGAGCAGAATTCTCCCATTTTGAGATCAAGTGCAGTGACAGTGGTTCTGATGGCACCTTTAGCAGGAAGACGTGCCAGATTCTGCACTTGAAACCTCATTAATTAGGCATAGGCTCTGAGTCACCTAACAGACTTCTAGCCAATACATCTGCCCACCAGCTGATGGGTTCGAAAGTCCTGGTGTCATATTTAAACACCTGTCCAGCACATTCATGTCACTCTCTCCAGCTCACTGTCATCACCAGATGTTAACAACCAAGATACAGCAGGCTCACAGCCTTAAGAAGAAGTCTGTTCCTCGATTCAACAACTTCCCACATCCCACTTGGACCTTTACTTAAGAGCTCTGAAGTCATCATCCATCCCCTTCCAGTAAATGATGTGGTGTCCTCTTGACCCCCATGTTTGTGAGTTTTTCAACTTTGTTGGGGTCCAGCTTCCCATCCCTTGGTCTTATCTCTAACTTCCATTATTTGTCTTCCTCATTCACCTCCTTGCCCCTTTTTCTGTAAGGGTGAACACTCTCCCCCAACTCCAACTCCCCCCCCTCCCTCCATGCGCAGCCCTCATTCACACTGCCCCCAGTCCATTTTCTTGTCAGGCCACCATCCCCCTTCCAGTCACCTCACCTCACTCTCCACACCTAGTTGAACTGTGAACCTTTGTTATGGCTGCATGAGTCCCCATAGCATAGTGCTGCCCAGACAGACATTGGTGTGTGGGCAGACATACAGCAGTATCCATCTGATTGTACTCCCCAATCCCAGGCGCAGTACTGAATGACGCAGAGTCCATGGATCCAGCAGCATGGTCTGTCCATGAAGACCAGGTTGGCACAAAGCTGAAGAGGAGGAACTGGTCTGTCCTGCAGATTGATGAACAGAGTATCAAGAGCAGCATGGTACTACGGCAGAATGTTGCTGCACTCACCCTAAAACCTCTTACCAACGCAAGGCTGCCTTGTATGCACCACTCATTAGTAATTGGGTTATGGACTGAGGTAATTTCACATTGGCATGACGTAAGATTGGAAGATCCAATGGGATGATGGCAAGCAGTTGTTTTAATGAGCATTCATGAAAAGCAAATAAATGCAAATAGAATTCATACTTGCAATCAACAGGATGACTGACCCACCATGAGTGAATTGTAAAGTCATTGTACGCCAGCAGATTTCAGACTTTTTGGCTTCTGCCAGATTCTCTATTCCCGTCACCACCATCCCGCTGTGGGCAGGATGGGAGAATTCCATCCATTCTGCTTCCTGCATGGTGATATTAGACTGCCTTCCTGTTCCATTTTCTTAAGTACATCAGTTGTAACAATTGCAGAACCAGATCTTTATTTTTACCAAGTTCATGTTTACCAAATTCGCAATAAGGGGGAGGAACTTGCAGCTTGGACCAGTACCTGGAACTTCGATGTTGTGGCCATTTCAGAGACTTGGGTAGAGCAGGGACAGGAATGGATGTTGCAGGTTCCGGGGTACAAATGCTTTAGTCGGAGTAGAGAAGGAGGTAGAAGGGGGGGAGGAGTGGCATTATTGGTCAAAGACTGTATCACGGTGATAGAAAAGAAGTTTGATGAGGACTTGTCTGTTGAGGTAGTATGGGCTGAGATTAGAAACAGGAGAGGAGAGGTCACCCTGTTGGGAGTCTTTTACAGACCTCCTAATAGTTCTAGAGAGGTTGAGGAAAGGATTGCAAAGTCAATTCTGATTAGGAGTGAAAGTAGTAGGGTAATTGTGATGGGGGACTTTAACTTTGCTAATATTGATTGGAATAGCTATAGCTCTAGCTCGTTAGAGGGGTCAGTTTTCGTACAAAGTGTGCAGGAAGGTTTTTTGACTCAGTATGTAGATAGGCCAACTAGAGGTGAGGCTACATTGGATTTGGTGCTGGGCAATGAGCCAGACCAGGTGTTAGGCTTGGAAGTTAGTGAACATTTTGGTGATAGTGACCACAATTCGGTTACGTTCACCTTAGTGATGGACAGGGATAGGCATGAAGCTGGGGGCAGTAGTTATAGCTGGGGGAAGGGTAATGATGAGGCCATCAGGAGAGAATTAGGGTGCATAGATTGGACTAGGAAACTACAGGGACTGGGAACATCTGGAATGTGGAGCTTATTCAAGGAGCAGCTGCTGCGAGTCCTTGATAAGTATGTCCCTGTCAGGCAAGGAGGAAATGGTCGAGTAAGAGAACCTTGGTGTACGAAAAAAGTTGATTTGCTGGTTAAAAAGAAAAAGGAGGCTTATGTCAGGATGAGGCTTGAAGGCTCAGTTAGTGCAATGGATAGCTATAGATTAGCCAGGAAGGAGCTAAAAAGTGAATTGAGGAGAGCTAAGAGGGGACACGAGAAGATGTTGGCTGATAGGATTAAGGAGAATCCTAAAGCTTTCTTTCGATATGTTAAGAATAGAAGATTGGTTAGGGCAAGATTAGGGCCAGTCATAGACAGCAGTGGGAAGTTGTGCGTGGAGCCTGAAGAGATTGGTGAGGCACTGAATAAATATTTCTCTTCGGTATTCACGCAGAGTGCTGGAAATGTAGCTGTGGAGAGCACTGAGGTACAGGGTTGCAAATTGGGGAGTATTGTAGTAGATAGGGAGGATGTGTTAGAAATTCTCGAGGGTTTGAAGTTGGATAAGTCCCCTGGGCCGGACGGGATTTACCCTAGGATTCTCTGGGAGGCAAGAGAGGAGATTGCAGAGCCTCTGGCTCTGATCTTCAGGTCTCGTTGGTTACGGGTGTGGTTCCGGAGGACTGGAGGATAGCGAATGTGGTCCCATTGTTTAAGAAGGGGAAGAGAGACCTTCCAGGGAATTATAGGCCTGTGAGTCTTACTTCTGTTGTGGGCAAGGTATTGGAAAGAATTATTAGGGATAGGATTTATAGTTATTTAGAGAGAAATGAATTGATTGGGGATAGTCAGCATGGTTTCGTGAAGTGTAGGTCATGCCTTACTAACCTCATTGAGTTTTTTGAGAAAGTGACCAGAGAGGTGGATGGGGGTAAGGCGGTTGATGTAGTATATATGGACTTTAGTAAGGCGTTTGATAAGGTGGCCCATGGAAGACTTCTACAGAAAATGCAGATGTGTGGAATAGAGGGTGAGTTAGCTAATTGGATTAGGAATTGGCTGGCAGATAGAAGACAGAGGGTGGTGGTTGATGGGAGATATTCATCGTGGAGTTCGGTGACAAGTGGTGTACCTCAGGGGTCTGTTTTGGGGCCCTTGCTGTTTGTAATTTTTATAAATGATCTGGATAAGGGTATTGAAGGATGGATTAGTAAATTTGCAGATGACACTAAAGTCGGTGGAGTGGTAGATAGTGAAGAGGGGTGTTATAGTTTGCAGAGAGACTTGGACAAGTTGCAGAGCTGGCCGAGAGGTGGCAAATGGAGTTTAATGTGGAAAAGTGTGAGGTAATGCACTTTGGCAGGAACAATAAATGTGTAGAGTATAGGGCTAATGGTAGGGCTCTTAATAGTGTTGAGAACAGAAGGATCTTGGTGTATGTGTCAATAGATCCCTGAAAGTAGGCAGTCAAGTGGATAAAGTTGTTAAGAAGGCAAATGGAGTCTTAGCTTTTATTGGTAGGGGGATTGAATTTAGGAGCCGCAGCATCATGTTGCAACTGTACAAAACTCTAGTGCGGCCGCACTTGGAGTATTGTGTGCAGTTCTGGTCGCCACATTATAAGAAAGATGTGGAGGCATTGGAGAGGGTACAGAGGAGGTTTACCAGGATGTTGCCTGGTATGGAGGGCAGGTCCTATGAAGAGAGGTTGAAGGATTTGAGGTTGTTTTCGTTAGAAAGGAGGCGGCTAAGAGGGGATCTTATTGAAGCATATAAGATGATTAGAGTTTAGATAGGGTGGACAGTGATAGCCTTTTTCCTAGGATGGAGAAAGCTAGCACGAGGGGACACAGCTTTAAATTAAGGGGTATGAGTTACAGGATGGATATCAGAGGTATGTTCTTTACTCAAAGAGTGATTAGGGAGTGGAATGCCCTGCCTGCAGCTGTTGTAGATGCGCCAAGTTTGGTGGCGTTTAAGAGGTTAATTGATAAGTATATGGAAGAGAAGGGAATGGTTTAGTTTGGAGGGGCATTGCTTTTTATTTTGGTCGGCACAACATCGAAGGCCGAAGGGCCTGTTCTGTGCTGTAATGTTCTATGTTCTATGTTACACCATCTAACCTGAACACGCAGTCAAATCATACAATATGAACCTATGATGGGGATTTTGTGCCAACGTTCATTGAAAGCGCAAATGTTGAGGTGGGCACAAAATCCTATCAGAGTCAGGAAACAAGATTCTCATAGCCAGAACTTGTTTCCTGATCTTCCCCACCCTTTGCCTGTAACAACAAGGTTGCCGCTCGCACGGTGGGAACCTCATTCCCATATATTTTAATAAATTTAAATCTCATCAAAGGACTTTCCAGCCACATGATTTCTCCTCTCATGAATATTCATAACTTGCCAACATGAAATCATATCGACAAGTTTTACAACCAGTATTTAAAAAAGGATTCAGTCAAGAGGGAAGGGACCCACCGGGAGTGCCAAGTATAACCCCCAGAAGGAGATAACCCCCCAGTGCATTCCCTGGCACTGCCCATTGCCTTCAAGACATGCTGGTCCCAAAGGTGCCATCCTGGCAGTATCATCCTGACATAGTGCCAGGGTTGGATTCTCTAGGGAGCCTCATCAGTGTATTTGTGTTAGGAGAGTGATGGTTTGGGGGGGGGCTGCTGCTGCTGCTCCCAAAAATTCCACAGCTATGGAGATTCACCCCGATGCTTGTAGTGGAGTCCTCCATATCCATGGGTGGAGTGTAGTACAAAACATATTTTTAGCATCTTTTAAAGATGACAGCCCAACCTCTGTGGAGCTGGCCTTGCCAGCTCTATCAGGTCCTATGCTATCAGAGTGATGGCACAAAACACACACCCAGATTCCCTGTGCACTAAGTGCCTGAAAATCTGTTCTGAAAACTTGGTTATGCACTTGGAGGGATAGACGTTGATTTTCAGTCAGAGCCAGACATTGACAAAATGTGATATAATTCTGCCCCACGTCTGATGATATCATTCTCTGCCATTGTGTTTGTAATTCACTCCAAAGGTTCAGGTGCCGTGATTCATCATTCTAGGCTGACTGCAGGACAGAGAGGTTTGCGCAAAGCATTTACATCATAACACTAACCTACAATACATCAAGAGACAAGCAATCTGAACTTCAGATAAAATGGAGAAAAGGAAATACATTCACATTCATCACAATCTCACCCAACATTTCTGTTCCAAGGTCATCTTGCTTTGTTCATAGTATCATAGAATCCCTACAGTGCAGAAGGATGCCATTTGCACATCAAGCTGCACCAACAACAATTGTACCAAGCCCTATCTCCATAACCCCACATATTTACCTTATAAGTCCTCCTGATATTAAGGGCAATTTATCACTTCTGATTCTGATTCATTTAAACATTTCAATTGTTTTATTACCTTAAACAATAATGTGTCCCAGATCCTAAGACATGGATGTATGATCTTCCCATTCCTTCAATCCATAACCTTGCCAAAGCATCCCTACTCAGCAGTAGTGAAAATTGTTTTTACTCAATCTCCAGCAACAAGGCATGAGATAACATAGGTAGGTTGAACTGTCATTCCTACATGTGAGAGCTGGCATCCACATGCCAGGCTATGACCAACTCCAATAGGAGAGATTGTAATCATCTCCATTTACAGTCAATGACATCACCATTGTTGAGAATCCAACTTCATTACCCTGGGGAATCGCTATTGATGAAAAATTTAACTGAAGCAGTCACATAAATACTGCAACTAAAAAAACATGTCAGAGGCCAGGTATTCTGCTGGCAGCAATTCACCAAAGTATGGAAAGCCTTTCCACCACTGCCGAGGCTTAGTCAGGAGTGTGAGGAAAAACTCTCCACTTGTCTGAATGAGTGTAGCTTCAATAATATTCAAAAACCTCAACATCATCCAAGACAATGTAGCCCATTCTCTCTTACACCGGATGTACAGTGGCAGCAGTGTGTACCATTTGCAGCAAGTTGCCAAAACTCCTTTAAAAACATTTTTCAAACCTACCTCCCCGAGCACCTTGAAGAATAAAGGCACCAAGCACACAAGAGCACCATTACCTGTAAAATCTCCCCAAGTCGCCTGCCATCTGACTTGGAAATATATCACTCTTCCTTCATCAATCTTGTGTCAAAATCCTAGAATTCACTTCCTAACACGATTGATGACAGTCCCTTCGGGCATACCAAAATTCAGAAAGGTGGCTCATCACTGCCTTCACAGGAGTAATTAGGGGTAGACAATAAATACTGACCTAAGCCAGTGACTCACTTGTTCCATGAACAAATAAATAAAATGCAATATATCTGTAATAAATTGAGGGAGATTTGATGTGATTCAAAAGAACAAGGGATTTACTACTCATGATAAATATTTACAACAATAGATCAGACAGAATTAACAATGCAACTAATTCTTCTCCCAGGCTCCAATTGCGGACTTCCATGATGCAGTGTACATGGCCTTACTCCTGACTGACTCAGCTTCCCGCCTCAACAATCCATAGCGTCCAGCCCAATGACATAGCCCTGAGGGTACACCCCCTTAAAGAGATGACGCCACCACATTTTTTACCCACTAACTCCTGAATTCACCAATGAAGGAAACAAAAGAACATTATTAGCACAGGCAAACAAATTTTCATTAACAGCCAATCCAGGGAAAATCTCATCATACATTTAGCCAGTCTGGGAAGTTTTTGACTCTGGTAGGATGCTTCAGTTATGTGTGATAGGTTCTTGAGAATTTGAAGAATCAGGCCAGATGGATAAAGAAAGCAAACTCAGGATCTAGTTCCTCCTTGGTAAACATGATTTTTCAGTTACAGTAACCACCAGTTGCTCAGGGCCCTCATTTCCAACCAAAGTCCCAGTAACCACTCCCAACATCTTTGAATTTAGGCAGGAGCCATTTGTTGATCCCCAATATCCATCACTGGTCAGATGGTCATGTGTTTCTTGAGATGGCAACCTTGTATCTCCATGACATTGGCGACCAGTCCTGTTCTCTCCACAAACTTACCAGATACTCATGCTGGTCCTACTGCAAAGTTTCTGACCAGGACTGAATTGTCAACTTGGAACACTCTGGGTGGAATCTTACAGCTGTTCATGACGGTGGGATCTTCTGGTCCTGCTGTAGTGAGTGGAGATTTAGCTGGGCACCAAGTTCTGTCTTCACTTGCAATAGCAATGGGATATCAATGGCAGGTAAGATCGCCACGTATTTTTTTCCTTGAGTAGTGATTTTCTTTCAGAGAGGCTTGCCCAGCCTCCTTACTGGGAATATCATATCAAACCACGTTCTTAGCACTTTTACAGCATCCCTCTGTGCAGAAGGAAGCCGTTCGGCCCATCGAGCCTGCATCAACAACAATCCCAGCCAGGTTCTATCCCTGCAACTCCTGCGTTTACCCTACTTCTCCCCCTGATACAAAGGGGCAATTTAGCATGGCCAATCAAACTAACCCACACATTTTTGGATTGTGGGAGGAAACCGGAACACTCGGAGGAAACCATACAGACACAGGGAGAATGTGCAAATTCCACATAGGTAGTCACATAAGGTTGGAATTGAACTCGAGTCCTTGGCACTGTGAGGCAGCAGTGCTAACCACTATGCCACTGTTCCACGCCTTAAGTCCCATTAAAAGTTTGGCTGGTGCAAATCCTGTGGCTGCATTTAGCTGGTTATAGGTCGGGGAAGTATATTAACTCATTTCTTTATTGATGACTTGAATGTTTGTACTACACACTCCACTAGCCCATTTGAGTCTGGGTGGTAAACTGCTGACCTAACATGGCCAGTTCCATTTGATTTTAAGAATATTTGCCATTGTCTGACACTGAGACTTCCAGAATGCCACGAATGGCAAAATCTTTCCTTAATTTGCCAATGGTGGCTATGGTTGTTGTAAACTTCATTAACTGCACATCCAATCACTTAGAGTGTGCATCTCCAAATATAAGAAACATGTGACCCACAAACAGTCTGGCAAAGTTTTCTTGATGTAGAGATGCCGGCGTTGGACTGGGGTAAACTCAGTAAAGTTTTGCAACACCAACCAAAAATTGGTTGGATTTAAAATTGGTGTTGCAAAACTTTACAAAGTTTTCTTGCCCAGTGTCCACCTTGCAATTCTCATGGATGCGAATTCACCAACAGTTGCAAGACCTTTTCAGCTTCACAACTGGGGCATTAACTAACCATTCTTTCTATTTCCTTATTCGGCCACCGGACATAACTTTCCAGGGCCTTCATCTGCTTTGTCCTGGATGGTAATCATACAGTTCCTGTAACAAAGGTCATTTCCCTTGGGATGGGGCAATAACTCTGGCTCCCAAACAGCACCTCATTTTCACAGGTTATCCCCATCCATCTGTCTTGGTGGGGTTTAAACAATTCTGCTTTATATCGTCACTATTACCATCTTTTTAACTTTTGACAATACAGCATCTCTTTCTAATTCCTGCATCAGCAAGCTTCTTGGAAGTGTTCTTCCCCACGTCAAAAACACATTTCAACCCTTACTGCTGTGTTCCCTCTCTTGGGCTCTTCAGCACCTGCACCTGGACTATTACTCACAATAGTCGTTTCCTGTCTCAAATGCTTTACCTCGTTTGGCATGTCTTGCAACTCACTTATGCCCTGTTTAACACAATCA
Organism: Sphyrna mokarran; assembly: GCA_024679065.1. Taxonomy (NCBI): domain Eukaryota; kingdom Metazoa; phylum Chordata; class Chondrichthyes; order Carcharhiniformes; family Carcharhinidae; genus Sphyrna; species Sphyrna mokarran. The sequence continues at coordinate 46,918,358 of JAGIQG010000015.1, forward strand.
GTCACCTGGGTCAACTCCACAGATTTTTTGGAAGAGATTTGGTCTCAGCTTATAATTCCTTTTGTACGATTAGGCTGTTTATACACGGACTAAACAGTCTCTTAACATTTCTAGTTAGAGTGGACCGAACTCATGTTGAAAGGATTAGCAGAGCAATCTGGCCATGAAGCCTGAGATAGTCCACCTTGGCTCCCACATTTCCTCAACAGTCCAAACAATCTGACCCAATTGCATGACCCTCAGGGAAAGATCCCTTAAAAGGGCCACCTTACAACAATATCTTTGAGCTTTATCTTGTGTTTCATAAATGTCACTGTAGATTTTAAAATAAATATTTAACAATTATCATACTCAAAAATGTACTTTTAGCTCAGCCTTTATATATAACCAGAGTCCTTCCGAGTAAATTAATAGGAAAGAACACTGCCATTTTTTCATTTCCCCTTTCAAAGTCAATGCTCATTAAATTTTTATAATCAAATATTTCTTTTTTGTTTATTTTCCACAAGAAATGAGCAAGGAATTAGAGTAGAAGCAGCAAGCTCATCCCAAGGCTATGCAGTCTATTGTCATTTTGCCCTTAGAGGCACCACTCCCTCCACGGCAGAGAGAACAAGTGGTTGTCAAGGAAAAAATGATCATTTTTCAACCTGATTTGTAGATGAGTCATTCACTGACAATCACTGTGCTCTCTGTTTTGCCGACAGGAACAAACTCTTCTAACAAGACAGACTGATTCACAAATTGGTTACGTGATTGGAGACCAACTGCTTTCTATCAACAGACATTGAATTGCAATCCAGTAAACAATGATGACAAACTATAAACCATACTACCAATAAAAAGAAATTGTCTCCCAAGGTTGGCAGTTTTATAGTTGAAAAAGAGAGCAACTCACTGTATTATTGATATTTGAGAGCTATGCATATTTTAATAGATGCTGTCAGCATTCTGTCAGGTTGATTCTCCTGTCCACATTTCAGAACGTTCTGTTAAAAGTATAAGCCACATTTTGCATATTTAAAGCAGATTTAATACATGTGTAATATGTAGCACTTCTACTTACATTGGCATCTTTCCCAACTTTGAAGAAAGATTAAATCAAATAGTTGGGAGCTCCAGGCTTAAATTTTTAATTACTTAATTTAAAACTTTTGTGACAAACCTCAATCTTGAATTGTGGCTGAAAACAAATGAACAACAAAGGTACTATTCATTTTACTATGATTCAATAAAACATATAGTAAATTAAACCACTGTGCCCTCAGTATTTGGCTATCTGTAGTTTAGACGTACGAAGAACAACTACAAAAATTACTTGAACAACAATAATGGTAATATTGACTTTAAAAGGGCCATTTTACTTTGCAACTGTTTATTTGTTAATTATTTTAAACTATTGCTCTCTAATATGTGGTCTGAGAGTTTTACTTTCCAAAATTTAGAAATCACGAGGCAAATTTTTATCCAAGCTCGGGAAAGCCCTTTCTGCACATTCCTACGGCTCGTAAGAAACTAATCCATCTTTATCCACCAATAATGGGATGAAAGAGTACAATATGTTGTACTCCTCAGCTGTGTTGTAGAGCAGAAGGATCTCAGGGTCCGGATCTATAGGAGTCTTAAATCGGCCTTGCAGGTGGAGGAAGTGGTCAAGAAGGCGTACGGTGTACTGGCCTTCATTAATCGAGGAAACGAGTTTAGGAGTCAGGAGGTAATGATGCAGCTCTATAAGACTCTTGTCAGACCCCAGTTGGAGTATTGTGCGCAGTTCTGGTTGCCTCATTATAGGAAGGATGTAGAGGCTATTGGGAGAGTTCAGAGGAGATTTACAAGGATGCTGCCTGGATTGGGAGGCAGGCCTTATGAAGATAGGTTGAGGGAGCTGGGACTCTTCTCACTGGAGAGACGTAGGTTGAGAGTCGACCTGATAGAGGTTTATAAAATGTTGAGAGGAATAGATAGGGTGGACTCTCAGAGACTATTTCCCCGAGCTGAAATGGTCACTACGAGAGGACACAGATTTAAGGTGCAGGGAAGCAAATACAAAGGACATGTCAGGGGTAGGTTTTTCACTCAGAGGGTGGTGAGTGAATGGAACCGACTGCCGTCGGAGGTTGTTGAGGCAAACTCACTGGGGTCTTTTAAGAGACTTCTGGATGAGTATATGAAAAAGAATAGGATAGGGGGTTATAGGTCGGTCTGTGGATTGGTAGATGTGATCGGCGCAACTCGTGGGCCAAAGGGCCTGTTTGTGCTGTATTGTTCTATGTTCTATGTTTAAAGTAATAAGTGATTTTAGTCTTTTCACACAGGGATTGGGTTTGGAATGCAGTTTCCAAGCTGCAGGGGTGACTGGGAGGAATATAAGTGGAGTGGTGGGCAGGATAAAAGACACACCTTGGCTCTTTAGACTAATTTAGACAAATGCCAGGTGTGCATTTTGGTAGATTGAATGCTGGGATTTTTGGTCAATTTATAATTAAAACCAGGTACAGATTATAAAAATGCTCTGAAACAGGGCTTGGTCTGGGAGCTGTGATATAAAGCTTCCTGGTAGTTTTAAATTTTGAGTAGATTTGGTGGCATCGAATTTTTATTGCCTTTACATGAAAGACATACAATTTGAACCAAACATAATGGTGTCATTTACACATAGTTTCATTAACTGTTCGAGCCATGTAATCAGTTTCTGGTTACACAGAGAATCTTCTGAAAGCAAGTGAAAGAATTTGTAGATGAAAACGTGCAGTCCTTTGTTTCCAGCAACAACGCTATAGAGATCCACCATCATAAGAAGCATGCCATGAAGAAACTTCTTCAGAGAAGACCAGAGGTTAGATTCCCTAAACCCTGTAGTGTCAACTTCAGTTAAATAATTAAAGTTCAGTCGTGAGTTAAAGTTCGGTAAAAGAGTAAGTGTTTCAACTGTTTAAGTTTGCGTGGTAGCTAAAGTGTTAAATAAAGGGATTTGTTGAATGAATTGAGTCAACTTCTGTTCTTGTTTGTCTCATTAAACTGAAGCACTTGGAGGAAGTTTAAATTAATAGCCAAGTAATAATAGTTAATTTTGATCTTTAACTGATGCCATCAAAAAGTAAACAAAAAAAATGAAATTTCTGATTTCTTTATGATGAAAAGTCAATTAAAATTAAAATATCTATGCTTCACTATCAAGTCTATTTCAGTTGCCATGAATGAAAACGGGTGGATCACATATTTGTGACATTGAAAGGACAGTCTTCCTACGATTACTCACCCATTCTGTGCCGCATTTGGTCACCCGCCTGATCTTTCTGACCAGCTAAACGTTTCTTGCACGAATCATGCTAGACCCTTATCTCAATATCAAAGTCAGTGCTAATGATATGGAAATGAGCACAAGCTGAATTATCATAAAGGCAGCAAAGTGTCACTTTATGTTATTCCTATATTAGAGTAGAGAGGGTGAGCTACAAGTTCTGTAAAAGTCAATGCAATCTACTTTGCAACAGTTTATTTGTTAATTATCTTAAACTGTTGTTCTCTAAAATATGGTCTGAGAGTTTTACTTTCCAAAATTTAGAGATCACGAGGCAAATTTTTGTTCAAGCTTGGGAAAACCCTTTCTGCACATTTCTACAACTCGTAAAATGTACAACTAATCCATCTTTAAAGTAACAAGTGATTTTAGCCTTTTCACACAGGCGTTGGGTTTGGAGTGCAGTTTACAAGCTGCAGTGGTGACTGTAACAAATATAAGTAAAGAGGTGGACAGGGTAAAAGATGTACTTTAGCTCTTTAGACTAATTCAGACAAATGTGAGGTGATGCATTTTGGTAGATTAATCAGGGCAGGACTTACTCAGTTAATGGTAGGGCACTAGGGAGAGTTACAGAATAAAGAGATCTCGGGATACATGTTCACAGCTCCTTGAAAGTGAAGTCGCAGGTGGACAGAGTGGTGAAGAAGGCATTTAGCATGTTTGGTTTCATCAGTCAGAACATTGAATACAATGTTCTGGAGTAGGAGTTGGAATGTCTTGTTGAAGTTGCACAAGACATTGGTAAAGCCACGTTTGGAATACTATGTGCAATTCTGGTCACCCTATTATAGAAAGGATATTATTAAACTAAAAAGTGCAAAAAAGATTTACTAGGATGCTGCCAGCACTTGATGGACTGAGTTATAAGGAGAGATTGGATAGACTGGGACTTTTTTCTCTGGAGCATAGGAGGCTGAGGAGTGATCTTATAGAAGTCTATAAAATAATAAGGAGCACAGATCAGCTAGATAATTCATATCTTTTCTAAAGGTAGGGGAATCTAAAATTAGAGGGCATAGGTTTAAGGTGAGAGGGGAGAGATACAAAAGTGTCCAGAGGGGCAATTTTTTCACACAAAGGATGATGAGTGTCTGGAACAAGGTAGTAGTAGAGGTAGGTACAATTTTATCTTTCAAAAAGCATTTAGGTAGTTACATGTGTACAACGGATATAGAGGAAAATGAGCTAAATGCAGGCAATTGGAATTAGCTTAGGGGTTTAAAAAAAAGGATGGCATGGGTAAATTGGGTAAAAGGGCCCGTTTCCATGCTGTAAACCTTTATGACTCTTGAACTCAGCAGTCAATCTTTTGAAATCATTTAAAGGCCTCCTAAACCACATCTCTCCTGCACCTACCCAAACCCCGAGCTACGCCATGCCACTTCATATTCCCTGTGCCATTCCATAGTGCCTTAGGTTCCTCCATTCTATCTCTTTCCTCATGCCATCCCATGCCCCCACATGTTCCCTCATGCTACCTCTGTCCCCACAAATTTCCCTTTGTAACTCTATGCCCATTCATATTTCCCCATCTCATCTCACATTTCTCATGCCCCTCACAGTCCTCAAGTCACCCAAATTTCTTCCACTTCTGACCTCACATCCAATGCTAACCCAACCTTGTAAACATCAAATTTACCCACTGGGACCCATATCCTTGATGTCTCCTTGCTCCACTGAACTGCCCCACTTATTCTCAACTTGCTGTCACTTACCTTCCTCTCCTCTTACTCTGCCTCCTCCTCTCTCTTTCTATCTCGAACAATCTTTATTTCAACTTTGAACTTACACACTGTTTTTAAAAAAAATCAGCTGTATTAAAATGAGGAAACACGCAGAGCAAGATTTTCCCTCAAAGGCCGATGGCGGATGGAAAATGGGCATTGAGCCTCCCAATGGCAATAGCAGTTTTTCCCACTCTATAATGCCAAGTATTTCATCTATATATTCCCATCCATGTTGCTCGCAGACTGGCCTCTGATTCACTACCCCTTCCTCCCTCCAATCAATTCATTACTGCAATCATTAGGACACCACTTTCAAATATTGTCCCAGTGCACATCAGCCACACTTCATAAGTGATGGTCACCAAGAAATCCACATCCAAGCTTTCAGATGTCTTCCTGTCGAGTCCTGGAAACAGAAGTAACCCACACTAGTAAGAAACCAACCACTAGGATGGGAGACAGAGGTAGCAGTGGTCAGTGCCAATGTCTAGTAGAAAAGGGACAGCAATCCAGTGCAGGAAGAGGCGAATGTTCTCTTCTGTTTTGTGAAATTAAGTCACACTTCTCATCACTCTCAACTCACAAACCCATCACACATCGACAGGGATCTCACTGACTGCCAGCTCAAGGGACACAATCACTCACTCTCCCTTAACATGTCTTCAAATTGCCTGTGGGTTGTGTCCTCATCACCTCTCTGGTCCTACTCACCATCCACACATGCCAGCCATCCTTATGATCTGCCCTGGCACACATCCTGTTCACACTTTTCCATCTGGTTTCTTAGAGGACCAGTTGATTCACAACAAGAGGGACAAATCACAGACTGATGAAGGGATTCCAGAAATAAAGATCGTCACAAAGTTTGAGGACTGAGCCATTCATCCGACCAGGAAAGACGTCAACCGCTCCTGAGCTGATGGTGAGGTCAGCAGTGAGAAACCAAGTAAGGATCCAGCATACCGTCATCCGTCAGATAACAATGCTGTGGGTCTCCTGCTCATTAAGCCTTGACATGAACTAATCAGCTCTTCTTTCTTTCACAGAAACAGTTGGGAAGCAGCCCAGTGAATCAGGTCCTTGATCCCAGCTCTGAGAACAGCATAGAGGGGGGGATTCACAGACCCCGATATCAAAGATCCGTGACAACAATCACCCACATCCTCCAATCATTCAGAAACGCACCTCAACAGACTAGATTATACAGTTGCCTCGGGGTTACAATCTGATTGTACAGTTGTTTAAAACATTGGTTATGACACATTTGGAATATTGTGTCCAATTCTGGTCACCACACTGCCAGAAGGACATGGAGGCTTTGGAAAGAGTTCAGAGAAGGTTTACCAGAATGTTGCCTAATATGGAGGGTATCAGCTATGAGGAGAAAATTGAATAAACTGAGATTGTTCTTCCTGGAAAGACAGAGGCTGAGGGGTGACCTGATAGAAGTTTATAAAATTATGAAAAGATAGGGTGAATAGATGGAAGCTTTTTCCCAGGGCAGAAATGACAGTTACAAGGGGCATAAGCTCAAGATAAGAGGGGAAAAGTTCAGTAGGGATGTGCGGGGCAAGTTTTTTTTTTACATAGAGGGTGGTGAGGGCCTGGAATGCACTGCCAAGTGAGGTGGTTGAGGCAGATACGATAGCCACATTTAAGACTTATCTTGGTAGGCATATGAGCAAATGGGGAACAGAGGGGCACAAGCAGTTGCGCTAGATAGGACAAAATGGTCGGAGGGCCAAAGGGCCTGCTCCTGTGCTGTAGGTAAGCACATCACACTGTCACAAGCCACAGCAGGTGGAGACAGTTCCACTCAGGATGTCTCAGATATCAACACTCAGAGGATTGTTAAGCCCCAGTCAGATGTCAATTCTCTTGCATCAATCATGGCTCAATTGATAGAGGTCCAAAAGCAAATTCTGAAAAATCAGGAAGGGATCTCCAGTACACTCCTCAGACTGAAAGGTGGCATGGAGCAGTCCGCTTGCCTTATGTCTGAGGTGATTGGGTCAACACTCCAACATAACAAGATCGACACAGCTAAGGAGACAGCAACATGGACACATTAGTACAAGACCTTTGTCCTGCACTGCTGCAGGAGATGCTGTCCGCAGCGCAGTCCTCAGACAGTGTGCCATTGCCAACTCTTGAAGGGAGTGTAGTTTCTTGCCCAGTCAGCCAATGATACATTATGGCAGACAGTGATTTGGAAATCAGAGTGCCAAGAGTTAACTGCTGAGCAGCAATCAATGGTACTCATATCACTGGGACACAGCCAGTGCCAAGAGATGGGGCTTGAAAGGGGAAAGGGGCTTGCAATCGGATTCAGCTGAGGCGGGTGGTTATCAGGGCTAACAGGATTGGAAAATCTCGACCACTGCCTGCTTCTCTTTCCCTTGCACATCCTGTCTCAGTGTTTCAGGCAATAATTAAGACTTATCACTCCCAGTTATCGTCAAAACACAGTTGCCTTCACAATTCAACCACTTTTTTTTAAATGCAGTTTCCAAAGTTTATAAAACGCAAAACAAAAACTATATCAGGGGAATTCCATTCTTTTCCCATGATAAATATAGACAAATATGGAAAAGCAATCCCACTATTAAAACAAAATCTTAATTTTGCACCGAATATTTTGTGTATGTAATATATGACCTCATGTATTCTTCCAAAATATCCCACCTCCTCTGCCTATGGAGACTTGATTATCATTTTGCATAATCTTCCCAAACAACCTGTTCTGCATCTTTCACAAATTATCTACAACCATTTGCAGCCAGAGTCTTATCTTTCACTGAGACAATCACTGTCACTCCAAATATGGAGACTTGTCAGATTGGGGAAATTAATGAAGATACATTAAGAACAGATTAGCAAGAAGTAAGATCAATGAAACCACATAAATAGCCAGTGCCGTTTGCAAGTTATGGATTCAGATCATTCACGGAATATGTTTCAGTTTTACTGGAGGTCATCAGCTTATCCTGTCTGTAATGTAGAAATAACTGAGTAATTGGATTTCTTATTTGCATTCACATCTTCAGTTCATTAAAGTAGAATGCCGAGAGTCTATAACAGTGAAATATTAGCATCTGCAAGCTTCAAGTACAGACACACTCAGATTCCTAAATGGCAATGCTTATTTAATTGGTATTCCAGTTATGAGGATTTCACACAACCATATTGTACATTAATAATGATGAAGATACTGTTCATAACAAGCTAATGATTTTCATATCTGCAAATATATAAAACAACTGATATTAGCACAAACATTACTGTGAGTAATGTTATTGTATTCCTATTGCTTCCTATATTACAATAGTGGCTACATTTAAAAAAACCAGAACAGGCTTCCTTTGGAAATAAGGAATGCAATTCCTTTTCTATTCTTAACTCGTTTACATCACACTCCTCTCTACTTTTCAAGAAGGAGTTGACATGTTTAGTGGCATAGTTTAGTCTCTCTATAAAATATAAGAGAGAAGTATTTCTTACAAGTGAACTAATCCATGAAATTAATCCAGTTCTGTGGAAGCTTTTTTTCATTCATTCCTGGGATACGAGCGTCACTGCCGCACTCTGACACCTGTTCAGGTACACTGAGAGAGAATTTAACATGGCAATACTCGTCACCAGCATGTCTTTTGGACTGTGGGAGGAAACTGGAGCACCCAGAAGAAACCCAAGGAAACATGGAGAAAACGTGCAGACTCCACACAGATATCACCCAAATTGGGAATTGAATCCAGGCCCATGTGCTGTGAGGCAACAGTGCTGTCTCACAAAATTATTTCCAGAAAACCCATTTCTGAACACCGTGGTCAGGGCCTCGGCTCCTCCCTCTGCAACTGGACCCTGGACTTCCTAACCCACAGATCATAATTAGTAAGGATAGGCAACAACAACTCCTCCACAATCAACCTCAACATTAGTGCCCCACTATACTCCTTATACACATTTGACTGTGTGGCCAAATTCCCCTCCAACTCAATTTTCAAGTTTGCTGATGACATCACCGTAGTGGGTCAGATCTCAAACACTGATGAGACAGAGTACAAAAATGAGATAGAGAATCTGGTGAACTGGTGCAATGACAATATTCTCTCCCTCAATATCAACAAAACAAAGGAGATTGTTATTGAATTTAGGAAGCATAAAGGAGAACATGCCCCTATCTACATCAATGGGGACAAAATAAAAAGGGTTGAAAACTTCAAGATTTTAGATATCCAGAGAACATGCCCCTATCTACATCAATGGGGACAAAATAAAAAGGATTGAAAACTTCAAGATTTTAGATATCCAGATCACCAATAACCTGTCCTGGTCCTTCCATACCAACACTATAGTTAAGAAAGCGTACCAATACTTCTACTTTCTCAGAATTCTAAGGAAATTTGGCATGTCAGCTACAACTCTTACCAACTTTTACAGATGATCCATAGAAAGTATTCTTTCTGGTTTTATCACAGCTTGGTGTGGCTCCTGCTCTGTCCAAGACTGCAAGAAACTACATAAGGTCACGAATGTAGCCCAATCCATCAGACAAACCAGCCTCACACTCAGTGACTCCGTCTACGCTTCCCACTGTCTCAGCAAAGTAGCCAGCATAATTAAGGACGCCATGCACCACGGACATTCTCTCTTCCACCTTCTCCCGTCAGGAAAAAGATACAAAGGTCTGAGGTCATGTATCAACCAACTCCAAGTCTTCTCTGCTGCTAGACTTCTGAATGGACCTACCTCACATTAAGTTGATCTTTCTCTACACCCTAGCTATGACTGTAACATGACATTCTGCACTCTCTCATTTCCTTCTCTAAGAAAGCAATGCTTTGTCTGTTTAGCGTGCAAGAAACAATATTTTTGACTATATATTAATACATGTGACAATAATAAATCAAATCTAACCATTATGCAATGTGCCGCTCTGTGCTGATATGGGCACAGACCTTGCAGCTCACTGCTGAAGGAGAAGTCTATGTTGTTGACGGTTCCTGAACATGCACTGTTACCTAGCCAGTAGGACTTCCTTCCCTGGATGCAGCATGGAGCAATGACAGAACAAATTCAGGAGGACTCATGACAGATGTGGCAGAGTCAAACCTTTCTGAAGTCACTGGAGAAAAGCCTTTGAGATGCTGCAGTATTCTGCTACTGACATCAGTGCAGGTTGTCGCCTGCCCCTCCATCCCCTTCCAACCCCATTCTCAATTACCCCTCATTCCAGCTCTTCTCAACAATTCCCTCCCACTCTCCCAATGTCATCACACTCTTCCCCCTCCAAATCTCAGTATAGGTCAAACACTCCTCATCCCCACACTCAGCAGGTGACAGGTGGAGGTTGTGAGTGAGGAATTGAGCTGGAGAAGGCTGGGTTTGGATGGTAGGATGGGAAACAGAGTTGGGGATCCCAGGAGGTGTGAAATTAGCAGAGGTAGTGGTGGGGCAGGGGATTGGTGTGTAGTCCAAGGAATGCCAAGAAATGGGGATGGAGGGTGAGCAGTAGTGTGTGGGGTGGTATTAGTGAGCAGAACTAGTGGTGGAGGAGCTGTGTGGAGATGATGTTGGTGAGCAGAGCTAGGCGTGGAGGAGAAGTTTGTAGGGTGGTGTCGATAAGCAGAGCAGGGGGTGGAGCAGTAGTGTGTAGGGTGGTGTTGGTAAACTGAGCTAGGGGTGGGGGAGCAGTGTCAAGGTGATGTCAGTGAGCAGAAAGGGAATGGGGTTACAGAATGTAGAATAGTGTTGCTGAGCAGAGTTGGGGGTGGGGGAGCAGTGTGCAGAGCTCAGGGTGGTGTTTGTGCGCAAGTGGGAGTTGGGGAGGAGTGTGTAGGGTGCTGTTGGTGAGCAGAGTGGGATTGGGGGAGCAAAGTATAGGGTGGTGTTAGTGAACAGAGCTGGGGGTAGAGGAGCAGTGTGTAGGGTCATGTTCATGAGCAGAGATGGCAGTGGTGAGCGGAAGCGGCAGAGCAATATATAAGGCGATGTCAGTGAACAGTTAGGGGTGGGGGAGTAGTGTGTAGGGAGCTATTGGTGAGCAGAGCAGGAGTGGGGGAGCAATGAGTAGGGTGGTGTCAATGAACAGAGCTAGGGGTGGGGGAGCAATGTGTAGGTGGTGTCAGTGAGCAGAACTAGGGGTGAGGGAGCAGTGTGTAGGGTGCTGTCGGTGAGCAGAGTGGGAGTGGGGGAGTAATGAATAGGGTGGTGTCAGTGAACAGAGCCAGGGTGAGGGAGTAGAGTGTAGGGTGTTATTGGTAAGCAGAGCAGGAGTGGGGGAGTAATGAACAGGGTGGTGTCAGTGAACAGAGCTGGAGGTGGGGGAGTAGAGTGTACAGTGCTATTGGTGAGCAGAGGAGGAGTGGGGGAGTAATGAATAGGGTGATGTCAGTGAACAGAGCTAGGGGTGAGGGAGCAGTGTGTAGGGTGGTGTCGGTGAGCAGAGTTAGGGTGGGGGAGCAGCGTGTAAAGTGATGTTGATCAGCAGAGCTGGTCTTGCTGGGTGCTGTGAGTGTGGAGGTGTTTTGACACAGCATCTGATTTTAAGTGATGTGTCATGGGAGCAAGCTTTACAGCTGCTAGGGCAACGGTCAATAAATCAATGCAAATAACTGGACAAGTCAAGACAATCAAGCCAAGTTTACAAGTCCCTGTTGGATCACCTAGATGGCCTCCCACCGCACCATTTCTGATGAACCATAAGTTCCAGTTCCAACCAAACATGGATTTGCTGGAACATGACCTGCTGCCACCTTCAATAGCAAAAAACCTCTCAGCACATGCTGCTCTTGGAACAGAACAATTTTGGCCATGGAAAAATCTGCTTGGAAATGATAGCCCAGAAAATATTGATAGAAATGGTTTCATACAGAAAAAAAGCCTCACTCAAAGTAATTTCTCAGTAATTCCTTCCCAACGGATGTCTCCATGAATTTCTCATTAGAACACAAAGGGTTAATGATTCAATAGAGATGTTCAAAATTATGAAGTGTTTGAGATTATTTTTACCAGCAGAGGATTTGGTAAGCAGTGGACTCAGATCTAACTAATTATCAAAAAATCCAGGAAGAGATAAGGAGAGTTACAATGATCTGTAATTTAAGGCTTGGTGCAGTGCAAGCTAATTCAACAGTAACGTTAGAAAGGGAATTAGGTTTCTACTTAAGAAGGAAATATTTAGAGTATCGTGTAACAGAGGCAGGAATTTGTATGAAGTGGTAACTTGGCAGTGAACCAGGATAGACATGAGAGGTTATATAGTATATTTTCTGTGTTGGATGATTACATAGTCTGGATTTTCACAGTGACTCTGCCATGTATCCAAAATGGCAGACATGCCCCAGATTCCAAAGTCCTGCTTCCATATCCAGCAGATCCCATTTTCAGCGAGGTATGCTGGGGGAGAACTGTGACCCAAATTCAGCACGTCCATTTGAACACAATGCTTTGTTCAAACAGACCCCATTTTTGCTACAGTAACCCAGAGTCACTAATATAGCTGTGAGTGCTTCTGAAGGATGGATGAAGCATAGAGAATTGCCAAAGTGTCAAATTATTTAAGCAGTTCCCCAACTCCTGTTACCTGACATAGCACTAAAACATCAGGTCTCTGTTCCTATAGATTTGGCATTTTCATAGCAATCAAAGGGTAGATCTTTGAAATTAGTGAGCATTATTATAAATACTAGACTCTTCCTGAAGTGTCATGCCACACCAATAAGATCTTCCATTTCACAATAATAACACTTTGCACTTATGTAATGATGCACGCTCAGGAACACAAAGGCTGCAATTTTAGCAGCTCACTGATGAGCAGGGCAAGCCGATGAAATCACGTGGGAGTTGAGATATCAGGATTCTGCTCAATTTCTCAGCTCTAACAATCTTACTGACCCTGGATATCCCCCGTGACCAGCCTCACAAAAATTTCCAGCAAGAGGCTGAATTTATTATTTAAAGGTGTTCAAATTTTTATTAACATGTGTGTAGCAAGCCTGGGATGCAATTGTCAGGACTCACTTCTCTTTGTTGTCTCATCGGGAGAGGTTCTCTCCGGTGAGGAAAACACCTGTTCTCCATGAACAGGGAACAGTCGTGTTAGCCTCGCTAGTAGAACCGAAAGCCACTGAGGTGCCATAGAGAGGTCGAGGGCAAGGCGGAATGCCCCTTGGGCAGTGCCAGCTTGGCATCTTGGCAGTCCCTAGCGGGATTAGGTCTATGAGACCGGAGCAGCCCAACTGGGGAAATGGGGTGGGAGGGGCCTGCTGTGAATACTGCAGCTGTGATTAGTGGGGAAGGGATAGGGGACCTCTTCAGGCGATCAATGGGCAGGGCGTGATCAGTCTTGGCAGCAGGAGGGTGGAAGGAGGGTGTTGATATTCCCAAGCAGTGCAGGGCCCATGATCAGCCATGAGTCCTCACAATAGCTATGGGGAGTTTTGAGTTCGGTTGCAGCAGTGGAGGAATCATAGATTTCTCTCTTTCTCTGTCAGGCGTCTGCTGTTGCAATTGTATATGTGCAGTCACAGAGGTCTTAAAGTTCTCTCAGTCTTCCAATTCACCATTAGCTTTTCCAGTTTGGTATGCCCTAGGTTTTGCCTTTATGTCACCTTCAACTTCCTTATGTAAACACGGAATATTTTTCTTCCTTTTACAATTCCTCTTCCTCTCAGGAATATACTTTAATTGAGAGATATTCAATATTCCACTCAATATCCGCCATTGTTCTTCAACTACCCTACCCTCAATTATTGGGCCCAATATACTTGGGCCAATTCTTTCGTTACAACCTTTCATTTTTTAGTTACTCCCTATTTCTGAATCTTGTATCAATGGCGCTTGTGTGTATGCTTTTGGGGGCATTTTTTTTAAACTGAGGTGGAATATATTGAGAGGAGATGAGCCAGGGAGATCAGCAGGCCCAGATGAGACCAGATTTTGGCACATCAATATGCCAATGAGAGATGCCCAATTTTCCTACAGTAAGGTGGTGGGCTGGTTGCAGAACTTTGTCATCCACAGCAACAGACCTCACAGACAATTTTCAAAAAAGAGACCACAATGTTTAACAAGGTCAACATGCACTTCAACCTCTTTGCCTGAGATCCCAATAGTAATAATGTATGCAAGGGTCAAGAACCGGGTACTTCTCCAGATGCCAGCACAACTTTTTCTGCATTTGGACCAAGAATGTTAGCAACCAGCCTCTTTTCACCAGAAGGAGGTTTGCAAGAGGGATCAGCTATGCAATTTAACCACTCAGCTGGTTTTTGTATCTACTGGTGGAGACTGATACAACTTTGCAGTCTTTGTAAATTCAGGACTGTGAAATCCAAGTTAAACTATGTCTGCAGGAAAATTGTACCATGATAATATTCTGCACTCATGTGTTGGAATTTTACAGCTCCTCTTAAGGCAGGATTTTCCAGGTCTGCTATAGGCAATAGAATTTTGAATGGCTTACTGTATTTTATAGTCCCGTCCCCATTGCAACAGTGTCATGAAATTTTGCTTAGGAAATATTTGCAGCAACTCACAGCTTCAAATGGTGGGCAACATGGATTCCTTGTAATTGCAGCAAGCATAATATAAAACAGATAAATATCAAATTTGCAAAGGAGTGCTACTGGATATGAAAGTATATGCCACAGTACGTTACAATGCTTCAGGACGAACGCTGCCCAAATCCTGCTCCTTCCAACTCACTGCAAAATCTTAGAAATTGAAACCAACATACCTCCTCAGCTTGGTTTAGGCCCGAGCCTGCTCCTGCTCCTGCATGGCATCAGATTTTCCAGGTCATACTGACACCACATAATAATAGGATCTCCCAATATGCACTCCTGACACATGAAAGTCTACACTGTGAACAAGGTGAAAACTTCCCCCATTGGGATCAACACTAGCAACCATCCATAGAGGGGTTTGCACCATTTTATATTGACAAGTTATTCAGTGTTCCAATGCATCGCACTAGTTAAAAACGTTGTGCAGGATGTGTCTGCTCGATAAATACAAAGTGACAGGAGCACATGTCATGTTATTGAGTACTAAGGTGCAGTGCACCAAAGGATACAAAAGACATCACTGCAGCCAGACAAGACCAATGTTCCCATTCAGCAACTCAGGAGACAATGTCATCAATAAAATGCTGTAACTTATCTCATGCTGTCAGTGGTCTATTTTCTTAGAGGGCAGACACTGTGGTAGCACCTCAGCCGCTGAGGTCTGTTACCCATCAGTGAACTGTATGCTAATGTCTTTATTTATAACCATACCAGACAGCACTGCATTTTCAGGGGTATACATAAGGTAGCTGCTGCAACTATACAGGGACCTGCAACGCTGAGTACAACGCTGAGTTTCAAACAGAGTCTTGATCCAGGCATGGTCCTTACTGCACTGTAGTTCAATGCTTTGCAGAGGTGGCACGAGCATTATTCATAATCCATGCTCAAAATCTCCCAGCCAAAAAGCTTCCCATCAGCAGAGCACTAAAGATGAGGTATTCTTACTTCCAGAAGAGTCTGAGTAGGCCCCGCCAGGATTAGTGGGATGGTCGAGGCCAGAAACAACATAGATAACCAAAAGTGAGAACAACCTAAAGTTGATGCAAGTCTCTCTGGAGAGCGGCTAATTAGGAGCAGAGATATCTGGTACCATGTAGCTGGTGGACAATTGGGGCATGCTCCATTTGGAAATGATCCCACTCAGCAGTCACCACCAGTTAAGCTCATTATATCTTCACGTTTTGAATATGGCTTTTGTAATTAAAGCAACAGATTTGGAGACCTGAAAAACAATGGGTGGATTTTGAATTTGGATGCAGGCAACTAACTATATGCTCACCTGCGCAAAATTTAAAGTGTTTTTTTCATTTTAGATGATGTATGCACTGGGGACAAAAAGAAAATTTGCCAGAAATCACTTTTCTTATGACCTTTAAAATCTGCCACTAGAAACCAACATATAAGCCCCATGCTTGGAACATTGTCAAAATTTGGTCTCCAGAGGTACAAAGCATGGAGCTAAAGAAACAACCAACCAATTCCTATAAATATTCATATGTGAAGAGAAATCCAAACATCGTGATTTATCAACAACCATTTTGTCCCTATCCCATGAGAACCAAAATCCATTTGTCACACTGGTTTATATTATTCATATGGTTTTGCTGATTACTAAAAAACTAATCTTTCATTTTTAGCAAAGATTGATAGCAAAATCCTCCCAAAGGGTGATAGAATTACAATTATAGCAAACTGTCAGAATCAAATTTTGCTCAAAAGATCATTCCATTTACAGTTGCAGGTTTAAATGATCAGCTCAAACTATGATTAAACAAATTGTCGCTTTTGCATGCAGAACTTATTCATAAAACATCCTAATGCACTACAAACAGAATTCTGCTAATATTTCACCTAATTCCAGTATAGAAAATGTGTTGTAGATGCACTCCACACCTAGAATCCATTAATAATGTTTAGTGCAGAATATCAAAATTATTAAAAGTGAACACTTTGGATTGATGTTAATTATTCAGAATAAAATTTTGAATGGAAGCCATGCATCTATTGAATAATCAATTACTATTTTAAATGATATTGTACATGCTTGGACCATTTTCAAAGTTTTGCTCTGGAAGTACAAAGCATAAGCTAATGAAATACCCAGCTAATTCCTATAAATATTCAATAAAAGCAAATTACTGCGGATGCTGGAATCTGAAATCCAGAAAGAAAATGCCGCAAAATCTCAGCAGGTCTTGCAGCATCTGTAAAGAGAAAAAAGAGGACTTTGGAGACTCAAAATGTCTGCTCTTTTTTCTCCTTATAGATGCTGCCAGGTCTGCTGAGATTTTCCAGCATTTTCTCTTTTGGTTTCCTATAAATATTCGTATTTGCAAAGAAATCCAAACATCATGATTCATCATGGTATAACATTTGTGATCTTTTAATTTAAATCTTTTCTATAGGTCAATGGTTTCAAACAATTTCTGTCAAATACAGTGACCATCCCAGAGACTCCTATGCCTAAAATTTACAACGAGAGAAAAATCAACATAATTTGAAACCTGGTTTCTAGGGCCCTCAATTATTTATTTTTCTGAAGTTATTTATGTATACAAATATTAAATAAGTATTACTACTACTGTTACAATTATTCATTGCTTAACAGTCATCATAAGATTTATTCTGATGAACAGAGTTGATGTGATAGTTGCACACCACTCATGAAAAAATTGCAATATTAAAATTTCAGGCAATATGTCCACAATCACTTAATTTATTCATTCCATACAGTCTATCACCTAATGTTCAAGGCAATATATTGTCTGATAGGGAATTCACAAAGAGAGGCACTGTTTGGCGTGAGGACCAATACTCAAGTTTATGTAATGGGTTCCAATTGCTAACTAGGCTGTCTGCAGAGCAATTTTCAACTTTCTTGAACTCTATTCAGCTTTGCCATACATCTCTCCCAAACGTTTGATCTCCTTTCTGCTCTCAAAGATGTCTCCCTAAGCTCTGGAATTCCTTCCATAAATCTCTCCATCTCTCTCTCTCCTTATTTAGAATTTTGAGGGAAGTGACCAACTTTTAAAAAGAAATCCAAGCTCTACTCCAGCCCAGCAACGCAACCCCTCCAATTCCTCTCGGGCACCCAGAAAGGCAACACAGCACCCCCTCCTCAATCCACCCCCGTCCCACCACCCCCCCCCCCCCCCAAACACACACACACATATATACAGAATCCATGCAGTAGTGGCCCGAGACAGTGCTGTTTTACACTTGAGGTTGCAGTGCTGCCAGTTCTGAGAGTTTCCAGCCCAAGCCCCACTACCAACATTGCTTGCTGTTGCTAGCATTATGACCCAGAGTCAGTGCTAAGACCCGAAATCAGTGCATAGACCCGGGTCAGTGCTGAGAGGCCAAAGTCGGATCCCGTGAGCAATAACAGCCCTCCGCCCCCACACACACACTCACAGGCACATACCCCCCCAGTCAAAATGCAACATGGCCACCACAAAACAACCCTCCCCACTGCAGCACAGAGCTGTTTGCAATCAGAGAGCCCTCGCTCACCCTCACTGCTCTAGCGCCTAAAGCCAATTTTTATAGAGGAGGTGTTTAGCTCACTGGTTGCGAATGAGGTGATTAAGATAGGTGAACTGGGATGATTGGAAGTAAAGCTTGCTAATAACATTGAGAGATTCATCCATTTTGGGCAGGGTCCTGACCGTCCAAGTTCTTTTGGTACAAAGGGAACAGGTGCGAAAACCAGCATCATTCCCACTAGTCGCATCATGCCTTCTTTTACAACATTTTCTCACCAAAAAAACAGGTGTGACGAGGCCATAAAATTCCATGCTTCTTTTTTCGGAAAATTGTGCCCCTCTTCTCTACCAAGCAGTTCAGAAACTTAGATGTTTTCCAACACCTACTCTGACTTTTCCAAATTAATACAAGCTACCATTTGAATTGAAATTATTTCAGGTTTTGTTAACAGTTTCCCATCAGATAACTTACAATTAAAAATTTCAAAACACTTGAGGTTATATCCCTAAAACATACGAATTGTAAAGTTGGACATTTTGCAATACTTCCTTTAAGATTATCTTTAAAACCTGTCTCTTTGTCTTAGCTTTTGATTATCTGTCCTAATATCAGCGGTTCAGTTTGTTTGCTGACATGTCTGTAAAATGGCTTGCACTGTTTTACTACATTAAAAGGAGCTATATAAATTCAACTTGTCGTTTCGTTGATTTGAATGATGTTTTTGACTACATTTTCCACTTGCTCAAGCTTTCACTGGAACTCAACTATACTTCCATGCATCCATAAGTTATTGGAACTCCCTAGTTCTAAAGATCACCGTTAAAAGGCAATGTCATTGCAGGTCCTATGAAGAGAGGTTGAAGGATTTGAGGTTGTTTTCGTTAGAAAGGAGGCGGCTAAGAGGGGATCTTATTGAAGCATATAAGATGATTAGAGGTTTAGATAGGGTGGACAGTGATAGCCTTTTTCCTAGGATGGAGAAAGCTAGCACGAGGGGACACAGCTTTAAATTAAGGGGTATGAGTTATAGGACGGATATCAGAGGTAGGTTCTTTACTCAAAGAGTGATTAGGGAGTGGAATGCCCTGCCTGCAGCTGTTGTAGATGCGCCAAGTTTGGTGGCGTTTAAGAGGTTAATTGATAAGTATATGGAAGAGAAGGGAATGGTTTAGTTTGGAGGGGCATTGCTTTTTATTTTGGTCGGCACAACATCGAAGGCCGAAGGGCCTGTTCTGTGCTGTAATGTTCTATGTTCTATGTTCTATGTCATGCTTGAAATCCACCAGCCTTCACACTACTGGCCAGCTTCCAAATCACTGACATGCTCACTTTAGCCAACCACTCAGAGAAATTAGATGTTGCACAACCATGATTTCACTCCATGCTGCCATTCACCATCCCCGCCTCCATCCCTATCAGCTGGTGTCTACTGAATAGAACATAGAACATTAGAGCGCAGCACAGGCCCTTCGGTCCTCGATGTTGCCGTGGGGGAGGAGGGGGCGGGGTGATGTCTTGGAAAGAGTACTCACTAATGAGATGCTAACATATTAAGATGAGCTTCCTGCGGTCCGCAGGGTTTTTCACACCACTTCACAGCGAGAGGGCAAAATGATCAGAACTTGGAAACTCACCAGCATGAATCGCGATCTTTAAATTTTGAGCACATACTGCTATTCCTGCAAACAGAGGCTGCAGGCTCAAAATCACCCCCAGAATCTCTGCTGCACAAGACTTAGATGTTGACTTTGAAGGCCCAGACTACTAAAAAAGGCTGATGAGCATTTGCTGCAAAGGGCAAATTGTATTTGTTCTCCGGAACTGTGAATTTGAAGAGTGGCTGCTTGCTGGTGAATCTACCGAATTTTGAATTCTGTCTTTAACAATAGTTTTAAGTCGCGAGGGTTTGTTGTTTATTTTGGCGCTCCGTAGCGGGAGATAGGCGCGGGGGCTGCTGGGAAGGGAGTGCGGCATTATATAAAGAAGGCCAAGGTAGACAGTGGGCAGCATCGGGAGCGGGCAGTGGAGTGAGGCGGGGAGCTGTAAGGGCTTAAGCTCACTGGGCTTGGGCGAGCACAGGCTTGGACGCAGTAAGTTACTGGATTCCTGTCCCACCAAACCTCTAGTGCCCATACCTCTAAAGGGCATCTAGAAAATGTCAGGGTCCTTGAATAAACGCATCCACTGTGTTCGTTGCCATATGTGGACATTCTTGGAGGCAGCACGTCTCCCGAAAGCCCACATATGCACAAAGTGTTTAGAGTTGCAACGTTTGAGGGCTCGGGTGAGGCAGCTGGAGCTGAGATTGGAAGATATGTTTTTAGTTAGAGAAAATGAGGGGATAATGAATAGGGACCATTGTCCTGAGGGGACCCCAGGGCCTAGGAGGAGGGATGGGTGGGTTACAGATAGGAAGTGGAGAAAGAAAAGGAGTCACGGCATTAAGATCATCTCAGAGGAGGCATCCCAGAATATCAAGGGTAGGGCAAAAGCTGAGGTAGAGAGGGCAAGGGAGGGGGATCAGAATGTCCCGGAGGATGGCAGGAATGCGGTATGTGAGATAGTGGTGGGGGATGGGAAGGTCAAAGGGATCGACAGGCAGTTCTGTGGGCAAATGCGGGACTCCAGGATGGTAGTCTGCCTCCCTGGAGCAGGGGTCCAGGATGTTTCAGAGAGGGTAGAGGGAATTTTGAAGGGTGGAGGGTCTAAAGCTGATGTAATAGTTCATGTAGGAGAGAAGGATGTAGGAACAAAGTGCAGGCGGGACATACGTAGGCAGTTCAGGGAGTTGGGGGGCATGACCAACAAGGTGCATGCATTCGGCAGGTCGTGTGAGGGCTGCTCTTGGATGTTGCTTCAGGAGTGGCCTAGTGCTTCAAGTCGTTAGTGTATGCTTAAACTGGACCATCTGATGGGCAACATGACAGCTCAGAGACTATCGCTGTTGCTGTGCAGACACATAGATTTGGGCCTGTGTCTGCGGGAGTTTGCGCGTTCTCCCCGTGGTTGCGTGGGTTTTCTCCGGGTGCTCCGGTTTCCTCCCACATCCCAAAAATGTGCTCTTAGGCTGATTGGGTAACAAATTGTCCCTATATTGGTCCCTATATGGGAATCTTCCACAATAGGCATAGCCTAAAGTCATGGATATGTCATTAAGACATTAGGACAGCAGCGCGGGCTCGTTGGGCCAAAGGGCCTGTTTCCCATGCTGTGTTGCTTTTTGTTCTTTGTTCTTTTGTTCTTTGTATTTGGGAGCCTGCCAGATAGCTTACACACAATGTTGTGGAGTGTTGACTTCAGCTGTGATTTGTGTCAAGGTTTTGCATCCAGTATGGTTACTCCTTGAATACAACTGTTCTTCAACTGTGACAGAATCTCTACTGACAAGTCAAAAAGCATCCATGAGAGCTCAAATGGCAGTCACTTTGGTTTGCAGGCTACTTTTCAAAGAGACTTTCAGAGTGTCATTCCTATACTCTGTTCTTTTACAGAATCATATTAAGGTACAGTTCCAGAAAAGGGATTTGATTCTACTGGAAAGGTCCCCAGGATCGTCTCTTAGGATGACAGGAAGACTGTTCCACAAAAATCAATCCATCAGAAGCAATTGTCAGTGCCGTACTGCTAGTTGGGCCAGCCCAAACCTGGTGTCTTACTGCAGCCTCAAGATTGAGAGAAATTCAAGTTTCCCAGCATAGCAATCGGTACCCCAATGGAATCTCTTGCAGAATTCACTGGGGTAACATTACGTAGAACATTCCAAATGACACAAGCTAAATCCAATGGGATACACTGTGTAGAGCACTTGAATGATACAAGCTAAATCCACTGATGTAACACTGTGTAGAACAATCTGAACGACACAAGCTAAATCCAGTGGTATAACACTGTGTAGAACACTCTGAATTATATAAGTTAAATCCACTGATGTACACTGTGTAGAAATTCTGAATGATACAAGCTAAATCCACTGGAGTACATTGTGTAGAACACTTGAATGATACAAGCTAAATCCACTGGGGTACACTGTGTAGAACACTTGAATGATACAAGCTAAATTCACTGAGGTAACACTGTAGAACAATCTGAATGACACAAGCTAAATTCACTGCAGTGCACTGTGTAGAACACTTGAATGATACAAGCTAAATTCACTGAGGTAACATTGCAGAACAATCTGAATGACACAAGCTAAATTCACTGCGGTGCACTGTGTAGAACACTTGAATGATACAAGCTAAATCCACTGATGTACACTGTGCAGAAATTCTGAATGATACAAGCTAAATCCACTGGAGTACATTGTGTAGAACGCTTGAATGATACAAGCTAAATCCACTGGGGTACACTGAGTCGAACACTGGAATGATACAAGTTAAATCCACTGAGGTAACACTGTAGAATAATCTGAATGACACAAGCTAAATTCACTGCGGTGCACTGTGTAGAACACTTGAATGATACAAGCTAAATCCACTGGGGTAACACTGTGTAGAACAATCTGAATGATACAAGCTAAATCCACTGGGGTACATTGTGTAGAACATTCTGAATGATACAAACTAAATTCATTGGGATACATTGTGTAGAACACTCTGAATGATACAAGTTAAATTTACTGGGGTACACTGTGTAACAGATTCTGAATGATACAAACTAAATCCACTGGAGTAACACTGCATAGAACACTCTGAACAATACAAGCTAAATCTACTGGAGTAACACTGTGTAGAACACTTTGAATGATACAAGCTAAATCCACTGGGGTAAAACTGTGTCGAACACTCTGAATGATATAAGCTAAATTCACTGGGGTAATACTGCGCAGAACACTGTGAATGATACAAGCTGAATGCATTGTGGTACATTGTGGAGAACACTCTAAATAATATAAGCTAAATCCACTGGGATAATGTTGTGTAGAACACTCTGAATAGTACAAGCTAAATTTACTTGCGTACACTATGTAGGACATTCTAAATGATACAAGCTGAATCCACTGCAGTATACTGAGTAGAACACTCTGAATGATACAAGTAAAATCCACTGGAGTACATTGTGTAGAACACTGAATGATACAAGCTAAATCCACTGGGGTAACACTGTGTAGAAACTGAATGATACAAACTAAATCCACTGGGATACATTGTGTAGAACACTCTGAATGATACAAGTTAAATCCACTGGGGTACACTGTGTAAAAGATTCTGAGTGATACAAACTAAATCCACTGGGGTAACACTGCATAGAATACTCTGAACAATACAAGCTAAATCCACTGGGGTAAAACTGTGTCGAACACTCCAAATGATACAAGCTAAATTCACTGGGGTAATACTGAGCAGAACACTGTGAATGATACAAGCTGAATGCATTGTGGTACACTGCGTAGAACACTCTAAATGATAAGTTAAATCCACGGGGGTAATACTGTGTAGAACGCTCTGAATAGTACAAGTTAAATTCACTTGGGTACACTATGTAGAACGTTCTAAATGATACAAGCTGAATCCACTGCAGTATACTGAATACAATACTCTGAATGATACAAGCAAAATCCACTGGGGTACATTGTGTAGAACACTCTGAATGATACAAGCTAAATCCAATGGGGTAAAACTGTGCAGAACGCTGTGAATGATACAAGCTGAATGCATCGTTGTACACTGTGTAGAACACGCTAAATAATATAAGCTAAATCCACAGGGGTAATACATTGTAGAACACTCTGGATAGTACAAGCTAAATTCACTTGGGTACACTATGTAGGACACTCTAAATGATACAAGCTGAATCCACTGCAATATACTGAGTAGAACACTCTGAATGATACAAGAAGAATCCACTGGGGTAACACTGTTTAGAAATCCTGAATAATATGAGCTAAATCCACTAGTGTACATTGTGTAGGAACACTCTGAATGATACATGAGCACAATGAGAGCAACTGAGGACTTGCACAAATGTGGCTCAGCGATGTCTGCAGCACAGTTGCTATTGCACATGGTTAACTTGAAGCACACTCGGTTAGGTTTCTCTCTACCATTTGTGGCAGCTTGGGTGACTAGTGGTGAATGCCTCTTCTGTTCTTACCCCTCATCTAGCCTCTACTCCACCTCTTGTGGCCCAATTGATGATAAAGACTGTACCCTTGTGCTGACAAAGATATGGAGCATGCACTTGCTGATTACAAGTCTGGGCAGATGGCCAATGTACACAGCAAAGCTTCTCCTGAGTAGTCCAGATAGTTAAAGCATGGCATCCACTTCCCAATTGTCTACTCATGATATTTCTTGTGGTGACAGGTTATCACTGCAGGCTAATTCTGTGGCTATGCTCTGATTGGAGACATGAGGCATGTCTGAAAGAGGGGCTCTTCTTGTCCAGTAGCCAGCCTGGAAAATGACAATCTGGAATAGAAGTGGTACAGAGAACTGATGAAGGATCAGTCATGGTTTCTGTCAAGAAACCAGCCACAGATGAGTAACATGTGGTTGAAAACTAGTAAACTTAAATATATTGTAATTCCTTTCAATTGATAAACAGGCTGATGATGAATAGTATGTAATGTAATAAGCATCTCGATCCTTTGAAATGTCTGCAACGTTAGTGTAGCCTAGCACTTTTTGGCATGGTTCTTTCTGACTCAGGCCCCTTTGTGAAACAAGGGTGCCTCAGTCCTTTACTCCTTTCAAAGGCAGAGACTGAAATCATACCATGAGCGCCTTCTTGCTTCTTGTCCTTTTAATTTTTGCTCCCTCCCTAGTGTTTCCCTCCAACTACCATTCCCATATTTAACAAACCACACATGACCACATTACAACTGTTTGGGATATTGCCAACAAGAGCCAAGCACCATCAGAATCTACTTCTTTACAGAACTGAGCCTTGTAAGCTAGAAACTGAGCCAAAGCGCACTCATAAATGAACCAGCAACTACAGATCACAAACCAGCTATGAGCCTCTAAGTAGTGAATGACTGTTAGTTCTTATGTATTTATATTGAGTAGTTGCACTAAGCATTGTGCATTCATAAATGAGTGGTATCATCGTACATCACAGTTGCTAGACCTACAGAGTGAAGCAGTAGCCTTTTGTGATGACCATCTGTGAATAAAATTCTTGCTAGTTTTTAACTTTCTACACATCCAAGCATCAAAACCACAATACATAACATGTATAGAGAACTTCCAACAGCGCTTTCTAGCCACCCAAGAGGAAGAAAGAGTGAATGAAAGCTAGAAAAGAACACCTAGGAGGAAAGTTCTTACATGTGTTCCAGACACACGGGGAGGCTGTTGCTGGACATGAGTCATGAGCCTCTACAGAGCAGTTATAAAAGTTGGGAGGCTGAAGCTCGGATTGTTACCTTGTTTAAAAGGAAAAGCAAGGTAACTGCTGGAAATGTTTTGCAAAGTGTACATATGGGGAAGTTCCATTAGAAAGAAAATGTGGGAATTGGAAGAGTTCCTTCTAGATCTACATTCTATGCTGAGTGTTTTAACTATTTTGCACAGGTAAACAACATTGTAGAAGTTATTCAGGTTCCCACATTCCTGAGCATCATAGTGGAAAGAACATTAAATCTCCTCAGGCATTTAATGCAACTGGAGAAGCCATGCACTTAAACATATGAATAATTTGTAGAGATGCTGCAAGCATACTATTCGCCAAAGCCCTTGGTGATTGCAGAGTGCTTCAGATTCTACAAAATATATCAAAACTAGGGGGACCAATTGCACAATATGTGGCTGTATTAAAAAGACTTGCAGAATGCTGTGAGTTTGATGATGTGTTAAATGATACAATTTGGAACAGATTGGTCAATGTTCTGTGCAGTGAGGCAATACAGAAATGGTTGCTAACCAAGTATAACCTTACTCTGAAAAAAGCCATGGAAATTGCTGTTTTGGTTGAGCTGGCTGCAAAAGAAGCTCAGCAACTGATTTTGGATATTCTGAAACACAAAATGTCTGCTGAATCGACACCTAAGAGTTTCATCAATGTGCAAAGCCAGGTCATTCAGTTGCGGAATGCTGGTGCAAGGATATAATATGCAGAAGCTGAGGAAGAAAAGGTCGTATAGAACATGCCTGTCAGAAGAAAAAGCAAACCATGAGCAAAAATAATAAGAAGCAATAAAAACCAAGACAGTTGTGCAAAAGAGTCAAGAGAATTATCACTGAATGCTCGAATCATTGCTGATGCTATGGATAGATACTGAGTTATTGCACTGCTGAAAGGACAGCTAGTCAGGATGGAAGTTGATACTGGAGCAGCAATCTCACTGCTGCCAGAGATTGGATGTAAGGAAAGAATAGTGTTGAAGACTTACACAGGTGAAGTGACTCGACTGAAAGGCCGCCTTAACATAGCTGTGCTATTTAACGGGCAAACAAAAGATTTGTCTTTACATGGGGTAGTGGGCAATTATCCAGTACTGATGGGTCAAACCAGGGTAAAGAAGATCAACTGAGCCAAAGTCAACCTAATGACTAATGGAGAGTCAGGTCTTACAAAAATTTTAAAGAAACGCACTGTTGGATTTAATGCAGAGGATGGAACACAGTTACACTGAAAATTAAAGAAGGAAGTCAAGCAAAATGCTTGAAGGCAACATTGGTACTCTAAACTATCAGGCTAAAACTGAAGGCTGACTTAGTGAACATGGCAATCTTGGAAGTTGTCAGTATTACTGAATGGTTACATCAATTGCACCAGTCTTCAAAAAGAATTGATTTGTACGGATTTGCAGTGATTCCACACTTAATCCAGCGCAGTGTACAGAAAAGCATCCACTAACCCACATGTTTTGATCTGTTTGTGAGATTGGCAAGAGGCCAACATGTTAGCAAACTCAACCTAAGCCAGGTTTACTTGTAGATGAATATGGACCAGAAGTCATAGGAAACTCCGAAATCATGACACATAAAGGTTCGTTTTGGTACACAAGATTTCTATTTGGTATCACATGAACTCTAGCATAGTTTCAAAGAGCAATGGATCTGATCAAACCACTATTAACTTTCTTTGGATTACCATTGACCAGAAATTCAACTAGATTCACCACATAAACACAATGGCTACAAAAACAGGTCAGAGGCTAGGAACACAGCAGCAAGTAACTCATCTCCTGATTCCCCAAAGTCTATCCACCATTTACAAGGCACAAGTCAAGAGTGTAACGGAATACTCTCCACTTGTCCGGATAAGTGTAGCTCCAACAACTCTCAAGCATGTCATTACCATCCAGGGCAAAGCAGTCCACTTGACTGAAACCTTATCCATCGCTTCAAACATTCAGTCCTTCCATTACTAATGCACACAGGCAGGAATGTGTGCCATCTACAAGTTGCACCACAGCAACTCACCAAGGCTCCTTTAACTGCATCTTCCAAACTCTAAAAGAACCACCTAGAAGAACTAGAGAAGCATACTGAAGGTAATGCCACAACCTGCAAGTTCTCCTCTGAGCCACACACCATCCGCAGTTAGAAATTTATCATTTTTGCTTCATGTCAAAAACATGGAACTCCTCTTCCCTGCAGCACTTTGTGTCTTCCAACAACAGATGGACAGCATTGATTCACAAAGGCAGCTAAGCATTACTTTCTCAAGGGCAAAAGGGAATGGGAAACAAATTCTGGCATTGCTAGCAATATTCACATCCCAGGAGAGAATAAAAAAAAAGAACCGTTGCTGGAGAAATATTATTGAGAAAGTTAAAGCTATTTCTAATGGTCATCATTCCAAGCTATATTTCAGTGCAGAATAGTAATTCCATTCCACAGAAATCACATTGATTTTCACAATTGACTTTAACGTGATTAAAAATAAATGGGTTATCTGTTTACAGTGAAACTTTAGATTTTAATAGCATCCAAAATAATTTTGATGCGAGATGCTTTTTCTAGTAGTTGCTTTCTTGTACCTGTATTGAAATATGTTCGGATAATCTTATGAACCAATAAATAAAATCTATGCATTCCTTTAATACAAAACAACTAATGTCATTGTAGATTGATATCCTGAGTCAGTAGTTAAAATAGGAATGATTTTTGAAATAAACCAGCCCTTTACATTACCACCAGCTCAGCTAATTTAGTATAGTGTTGTTTCTCAAATTGGATCATACAACTCAGAATTCATTCCATTGCAATTCTCTTCCTGCACCTCATGGTGCACTAAGTCAGACTTTTGTCTGTTTCCATAGCTAATAATTCTCAAACAGGTCACTAGTCTGTCACCAGGGGCTTATAGCTTGAAGGGTGTGATTCCACATCAAGCGTGCTGGCTGACCAGAAGTCTCTTCCACTCTTACTGCCAGCTATTGGTGCGTTTGGAAGGATTTGCAGGAGGCACTTAACCTGTTTGATCATGTTGGGAACTCATCTTCAATGGCCATCAAATTGTGGGATGGGATGTTAACAACGATGGCATTGCTGCAACTGCCTCAGCACTCAACACTGACAACTGCCAATCTCCAAGTGCAATTTTACAACTCATCCACTTCATCCTGGAGCACAATGTCTTCACGTTAAACAACCAGTTCTTCATCCAGACACACAGAGCGGCCAGGAGGAACCAAATTCACACCTCAGTAAGCCAACATATTCATGCACAGGTTCAAACAAGACCTCTTCACCGCACAGTACCTTCACCAATGCTATATAATAGATACATCGATGACAATTTTTTTTTAGACTCATGGTGAACAATCACTAAAACAACTATATGATGACATCAACAAGTTTGATCCCACTGTCAGACTCATCATGGACTACCTAATTGGTTTTTTCTAATTGGTCAGCGCAACATCGAAGGCCGAAGGGCCTGTTCTGCGCTGTAATGTTCTATGTTCTATCCTACAGAATTGGTTGCATTCTTGAACATACATGTCTCCGTAAAGGATGGTCACCTCAACACTTCACTGTACTGCAAATCCATGGATAACCTCACAATGCTCCAATTCTCCAGCTTCCACCCTAAACATGTTAAAGAAGCCATCTCCTACTGACAAGCCCTCTGTATACACAGCATCTGCTCAGATGAAGAGGATCACAACAGATGCTGAAAGATGCCCTCATAAGAGCAGAATATGGCACTCGACTCATTGATCGACAGTTCTGACTTGCCACAGCAAAAAACTGCACCAATCTCCTCAGAAGACAAACACACAATGTGGCAGACAAAGTACCCTTTGTTGTCCGGTACTTTCCTGGAGCAGAGAAACTACAACAGCTTCTCTGGAGCCTTCAACATGTCATCGATGAAGACAAACATCTCGCCAAGGCCATCCCACACTCTCATTTCTTGCCTTCACAAAAATCACACAATCTCAAACAGACCATTGTCTGCAGCAAACTACCCAGTCTTCAGGAGTGGGTAGTTTCTCCTACGACACCACACAACCCTGCCACAGCAACCTTTGCAAGATGTGCTGGATCATCGACACGGATGCCACATCTGACATGAGAACACCATCCACCACGTGCACAGTACATAGTCTTGCAACTCAGCCAACGTTGTCTACCTGATAGCTGCAGGAAAGGACATCCCAAGGCATGGTACATTGGAGAGACCATGTAGACACTATGACAACGGATGAATTTTCGACAATCACCAGGCAGGAATGTTCTCTTCCTGTTGGAGAACACTTCAGCAGTCACGGGCATTCAGCCTCTGATCTTTGGGTAAGCGTTCTCCAAGGCGGTCTTCACGATACACGACAATGCAGAATCGCTGAGGAGAGACTGATAGCCAAATTCCACACACGAGGACAGCCTCAGCCGGGATCTTGGGTTCATGTCACACGATCTGTAACCCCCATGACTTGTCTGAGTTTGCAAAATCTCACTAACTATCCTGGCTGGAGACAATACACATTTCTTTAACAGTGCTTAACCCTCTCTCTACTCACACTGTCTGTATCTTTAAGATACATTCCAATCATTATTTTGTAAATTGAGTTTGCGTCTTTATATGCCTTGTTTGTGAACAGAACACCCACTCACCTAATGAAGGAGCAGCTCTCTGAGAGCTTGTGGCTTGTACTACCAAATAAACCTATTGGACTTTAACCTGTATTTACCGTGCTTACAGTATGCTTACATCAATCCAATGCCGCCATCTCCATATCATGGGATTTGAGCCCAGAGCTTCTGGCTCAGAGGCCAGAATGTTATCCACTGTGCCACAAGACCTTCTGAATTCATTACCCAGCAAATAATTGTCCTTCTAGGACAGCCTTTCTCATTATGCACTGAAATTGCAACCTTTCGCATCATGCATTGAAATTCAGATATGCCCAGATGTTGAAAGCAGGATCGATATTCCATTTTCACGTTAGTGGTATGCTTATCAAGCTTCATAACAGATCACAAAAATTTGGTCAGAGATCTGTTTTATTCACAATGATAATTTGTCCCAATGGTGCCAGTGTTATAATCTCAGTAGAAACCAATAAGTTTTTAAAAAGTAATTTGAAGCACAATTATTGATTGAATGAACTATGTCACAATATTTCACATTTTAAACAATAACTCGTTTAAGGTCCAAGGATTAAAAAAAGCAAATACTATTAATTTAACACTGGATTTCATAAACACTGATCGGATAGTGGCACAGTGCCACAGTGGTTAGTATTGCTGCTTCACAGTGCCAGGGACCCTAGTTCGATTCCAGTTTCAGGTGACTGTGTGGAGTTTGCACATTCTCCCTGTGTCTGTATGGGTTTCCTCTGGGTGCTTTGGTTTCTTCCTACAGTCCAAAGGTGTGCAGGTTAGGTGGATTGGCCATGCTAAATTGGCCCTTAGTGACAGGCGATTAGAAGGGTAAATGGGGATAGGACCTGGGTGGGATAATGGTGGGTCTTGACTCAATGGGCCAAATGGGCCTTCCTCTGCACTGTAGGCATCCTATGATTCTATACTTTCAAGGCAAAAATCACAATACATACTCCTCCTGCTTTTATTTCCACCTGAGTGCCCTATACAGGATCTTGAGGATTCTTTCAATTCTTTGTCGGTTTATCTCAGAGCTTCCCTCAAATTGACTGCCAATTTTTATAAGAAATCACAGAGATAAAACTCCAAACAAAATACCTCGCTGCAATCTATTCCCACAGAATGTCCCAGATCAGTGATGGGCAATTTAGGCTTGTGAGTAAGCCAGATGAGTGGCCTCCTTCATCTCAGTGGGCCGCAAGATGCAAATTGGGGCTTATTGACTAACTATGACCCCATGAATATGGTCAAATACATTTAATACATACTGAATAATTCACAATGATTTAGAGAAAATGCTTGATTATTAATATATTAAATAGAATTGTCATAAACTTCTAATGGTCAAAATAAAAGCAATATTTACACTTTAGAAGTAGAAGGAGTGCATGGCTTTCATTGTCAATGTCGTGCCCAATCGCCAATCACATCAATTGCCTTGCTTGATTTGCATATCACTTCAGTCATACCAGTAGGGAAAAAAGCTACAGGGATGGAAATCTGTAGAATGTAACAAACACTGCATGTCTGAGATGACTTCTACAATGGTTCTCCAATCACAAGTGAAGGGTCACCTCATGGGAGGTTAAGATGTCTTGTAGCCCTCTTGTCTGGCCACTGCTGGAATGCATCCATAGCTGGAATGATGGCGTAGAACTCTTAAGTAAATCCAACAAAAACTACTGTATCTGCATCTCCAAGGTGGCCACCATCATTCCAATAGAGATTTTGCTGCACCGCCAAGACATCAAACAGAACATGGATTGACTCTTCCCACCTTCCAAATCTCTGCCTGATATTCCCCTGGCCCTCTTTCATCTCATGGTTCACTGAGATCAGCTTCAGCTCTTTCAATGACATGCAGTTAATGAGCCGGGTTTTCTGGCTGTTGCCACTGACAGGATCTTCCAATCCCACCAATGGTGAACCTCTGCCACAGGATCCCTGACAGCAGATGGTCAGGCATGGCTGGAAAATCTTGCCCATGGTCTCTTGTCTAATTTGGGTCTGCCAAATTTCACTGCCATCATATGCTGTTAGAATTACATTGCTCAGTATCCCAACTTACTTAGGATGTTTAAAACTCCTGGCATAGTCTGAGCAGGATGGTGTTACTTTGCATTTCAATATCAAGCTGCAGCTTCAGGTTGCTGGATGTGGGTTTATTTCCCAACATCTTCCTGATTTGAATGATTGTTTGAATTTGTTTTTGCTCGGAACTGTTGCATCCCAACATCACATGCATTATATAGCTCTTCTGCCTATTGGGTCCTCAAACTCATTGTCATCTTCCAGAGTATGGAGAGTTTTATTTTCTGTTTCATTAGCCCTCTCACTTTGCATCCTATACCTCCTTTCCCATCTTTTCTCTTTGTTCTGCACAACTTTTCCCAGTGATTAGGTTGGATCCATATGCAGGACAAATGTCTGTGAGCTCACAGTGATAAACTGCTCTAGCTACATTGTTCTCTCTTTCTGGTATGCGTGCTTTCATTGCTGCTTTACTATATCAACCCTGCTACCTTTATCTTGACTTAACTGAAGATAGACACTTGGGTAGTCAATGCATTCATCAAGTGCACTGTCAGTGTTAACAGCCTGTGATAAAATGAACTTGTCCTTTCTAATCAGAGCTTTTTGGATATCAGTGTGTGCAAAGATCCAAATGGACTGATGTAATAGCATTTCATCTGCATCTTACACTTGCTGGCTATATTTCTAAATCTTGTTAGGAAGTTATCAGCAGGCTCACCTTTTCCTGCTTCAAGCTCTGAAACTCATAACAGTAGTTCCAATGATTAGACTTAGTCTGAAGTTGTGTGCTGAATTTCTCAAAATTTTTGGGCAAAATTAAAAACTGAATAAATTCAGATATTTAAGCAATTAGTTTCCTTGTATTTTTCTACATAGACTGCTGAACACACATGATAGCATTCAGCACACTAGATAGCTTTGCGTGCACCGGATAGCTTTGAGTCACTTGATAGTTCTGAGTTCAGTGGATAGCTTTGAGTTTACTGGATAGCTTTGCATGCATCGGATAGCTTTGAGTTCACTGGATAGCTTTGAGTTCACTGGATAGCTTTGAGCACACTGAGTAGCTTTGAATGCACTGGATAGTTTTGAAGTCACTGGAAAGCTTTGGTGCACTGGGTAGTTTTGAAATGACTGGATAGCTTTGAATGCACTGGACAGCCTTGAGTTCACTGGATAGCTTTAAACGCACTGGATAGCTTTGAGCACACTGGAAAGCTTTAAGTACCCTATTTGATGTTAAATTCATTCCAAATTAAAACTTTTGATGTCAAATTTTAATTAAACCCACTGAACACATTTGAATGCAAACATCATGCAAAAAGTTTCAAGTTGGGAATGTTTATATAGGAAAAAAATGTTGCTTGAGTTAGAAATAAGCTCAAAGCTATTTCTTGAGTTATTACATTCACATTCACTTACTCTAGTATTTAGATTTCCCATATAAAACAACTCTCTGCATCAAATCTTAGGTATTCCTCTATTTTGTTTTCTTGTAGTTGATTGCACTAACCCTTGACTTCTCAATAAATCCATTGCTGAGATATAACCGGCACCTCTGGTAAATTAAATACACACAGCATTGGAATTCTTCATTTGCATTTCCAACACCGCTTTTTAAAAAAATCTATGAGATTTGTCAGGCATGATTTAACTTTCTCAAATCAATTTGGACACTCATTTATCATGTTACATTGAGACAAATGTGCTTCGATTTAATGCATTATTATAATCTCCAATTGTGGTCTATCAGCTCTCCTATCGCTGAAGTTTAGCTAAGCAATCTGTGGTTACTGTGTTCATATTCCCACCCACTCTTAAAAAGGGAGATTGTTCTCATGAGTTTTCATAAGAATTTCTAAGGTTTTTAAAAAGTACTCCTGTCCAAAATTTCCCACTTTTTGTCTTTCTTTTAACATTCTTGAACATTTATTGCCAATCTCTTATCTAATTCTATCATTTCAAATTCCTTAATGATGATTTCTCATGTCACACCTATTCTACTTAGTGAATCTAACTCATTATGTTTTTTTTAAATCACTATAGTTTAATAGCACAGTGCACTTAAGAGAGAACTGTGACATTGCAGATTGTATCACAAACTTTACCCCTGCTGGTTACTGTCAGTGTATAAAGAAAAAATTGTTTGGGGCAGTCTGCAGTCAAATCGCCTTTTTACAAGGATTATTGTATGCTAAAGAAGCTTTCAGCAAACGTTGCAGGTTCTATAATGTTCTTCATGCTCACCCTAATAACAACTGAATAAAACCACAATTGTACCTGGTCTTCCTTGCACTATATATATTTCACTCTTCAGTAGTCACAGATTATTTATTTATTAACTGTCCTGCAACATTTGTATTCTGCATTGAATATATAGAAATAACTTTCTGCCCCAGATTCACATGGCAGTTCCTATTCTTCATCTCTACTTTCCAATTCTAGCTGCACAACCCAGTAGTTTGAGCCAACTCTTACACTGGAATAAATTTCTCCCCCATTTCCCTGAAAATTCGTAGAATCACTATAGAGTAAAAGGAGAACATTCAGCCCTTCAAGCCTGCACCGACAACAATTCTACTCACGCCCTATCTCCATAATCCCACATATTTACCCTGCTAATCTCCCTAACACTGAAGGACAAATTAGCATGGCCAATCCATCTAACCCACACTGTGGCCTGTGAATGGAAAGTGAAAGACCCAGAGGAGATCCATGCAGATACAAGGAGAACATGCACATGCCAGACTTTTGGGGGCATTAAGCCCCATTCACAGGCTTCTGCAGCGAGCAACAGGTTCTCTCAGAATTTTGCAGCCAGAGTGTGCAGGGGGACTCTGAAAAACATTTCCAATAAGCAGATCTGGAACTCTCCCAGTTCCACGTCCACCCAGCATTTAGACTAAAAATGGTAAAATAGTGCCCGTAGTACAGGCTTTCAACTATTAGCTGACATTGAAAAGCTTCTATGATTATAATCCTTAAAAGAATTGGTAGGAAAATTGCAAAGTTGATGGTCATCTACAGATCTAGATTAACTATTAGGCCAGATTTTGCTGTGAAAAATAATGGTAAGTCTAATGTTGCTGACTGTTATCAATGCATAAATGGTACAACTTCAGGTGTAGAATAGGTGTATGGCTAAATACAATAGCCAAAAGCAATTCCCAGAGACTTGCTGCTTTGCCATTGGCTTCATAATAAATGACACTTCACTTTCTGCTACACCATTGACATGCTGCTTAAGCCAGAATTTGGTGCTTACCTCTATTTGTCCATGAAAATATGACGATGAGCTTCCTTACTGAATCACCGCAGTCCATTCTTCCTGTTAACAAGGAATCGCTATGATTTTGACCCAGTGATAATAAAAATGGTGATATAGATTTAAATCATAATGGTATGTGGCTTGGAGGGGAACTTGCTTGGTGTGCCCACCTGTGTGTGGCCCTTATACTTCTGGGTAATAGAAAGCACAAACTTGAAAGATGCCGGTGAGGGGGCCTTGTTGAGTTGCTGCGGTGCACCTTGTAACCGGTACACAATGCTGCAACTGTTCATCGGTGATAAAGGAAGTGAATACTTAAGGAGATAGATGGGGTGCCAATCAAGCAGACTCTGTTGTCCTGGATGGTATCAAGTTTTTGAATGTTATTGGGGTTGTGCACATCCAAGCAAGTTGGAAGTATTCCATCATGCTCCTGATTTGAACATTACAAATAGTGGACAGGCTTTGAGGAGCAGGAAATGAGTTACTTGCTACAAAATTCCCATCCTCTCATCTACTCTTATAGCCAAAGTATTTCTATGGCTAGTCTCTGGTTAAGACTCTAATCAATGGTAACCCCAGGGTATTGATGGTAAAGGATTCAGTGATCATATTGAATGGCAAGGAGAGATGATTTGATTCTCTATCGCTGGAGATGGCATGTATGTGGTGCGAATGTTACATGCCAATCATTAGCCCAAGCCTAAATATTGTCAGATCTTACATATGAACAAATACTATTTCAGTATCTGACAAGTCATAAATGGTTCTGAACATTGTACAATCATCAATACAAATGAGAATGAACATTCTCATTTCTGACCTTATGATGACCTAATTGAAGTTGGTTCAGCCAAAGACATTATTCCGAGGAAGTCCTCGGAGTGAAATGATTGGCTTCCAACAAACACAACTATCTTCCTTTGTACAAGGTATGAATGCAAACACTGGAGATTTTTATCTCCTAACTCTCATTGATTTTTATTTTGTTCAGTTTCCTTGATGCCACACTCAATAAAATCTGACTTGATGTTAAGAGCTATCACTCTCATCTCACCTTTTGCATTCAGCTGTTCTGTCCGTATTTGGACTGAGGATGTAACAAGACCAGGAGCCAAGCGGCCTTAGTGGAACTCAAACTGAGCATCAGTTAGCAGGCTATTGCTGTGCAAGTGCCTCTTGATAAGCACTTTTGGTGACAGCTTCCATCATTTTGCTGATGATCAAGAGTAGACAGTTGGGATGGTGGATTGATAATTGGTCAGGTTGCCAAAGGAGCTAATGAAAGAATGGAAAACCTATAGCAAGTAACTCACTTTCTGAAGTTCAATACTTGCCCACTATCTACAAGGCACATGCAAGTAACGTATATTGTCAGGGACCATAACCATTGCTTTATGAAGTACATTCAGCCATTTCTTGATATTATATGAAGCCAAAGACTGACATCTATGATATTGGGAACCTTAAGAAGAGACAAAGGTGGGTCAGACACTCACACACTTAACTAAAAATTATTGCAATGCTTTGGGTTTGTCTTTTGCACTGATGAGCTAGGCTTCCCCCTAATTAGGATGGGGATATTTGTGAAGGCATCATCTCTGCTTAGTTGCTTAATTATCTACCATCATTCAAGACTGGATGGGGCAGGCCTGAAGAGCTTTGATCTGATCCATTGGCTGTTGGGTCATTTAGCTCCTCTTCCTGCATGCTTCTTTTGTTGTTTGAAGTGCAATGTAGTCATGCACTTCAAACAGGCAACATGCTAGCACAGTGGTTAGCACTGCTACTTCATAGCTCCAGGGACCTGGGTTCGATTCCTGGCTTGGGTTACAGTCTGTGTGTAGTTTGCACATTCTCCACATGTCTATGTGGGTTTCCTCTGCGTGTTCTGGTTTCCTCCCACAGTCCAAAGATTGGCCATGCTAAAAAATTGCCCCTTAGAGTCCTGAGATGTGTAGGTTAGAGGGATGAATGGGTAAATATGTAGGGATATGGGGTAGGGACTGGGTGGGATTGTGGTCGGAGCATGGGCTCCGTGGCCTCTTTCTGCACTATAGGGTTTCTATGATTCTACGTGTTACTGCTTCACATGGGCCAGTACTTCATATTTAGGTATGCCTGGTGCTGATCCTTACATGATTTCCTGGCATTAAATTGGAATGATCCCAGCTGGCTTGATAGTGGAATAAGAACAAAAATCCATGTTAATATATTTTTTTAAAGCTTAATCAACAGGCTTACATTTTAAATGCTATTGGTAGTTGGTTCATTCAGAAGAAGGAAGCTGCAGGAAGTTAGTAATCCACAATAACACATCGAATTTGATAAATTCTAATTCATTTGAAACCTCTCAGGTCTTGCTTAACTAAAAGCTCAAGAGATCTTCAATGGTCTCCTGTTACAATAATTGAAAGCAAAGAAGTCTCAGTAATTAGCAGCAGTCCTTTGAGTAACTATAAATGCAATAATCTCTAATCGGTTTAATTACCATGTAAATAAGTTTTCAAAAGCCAAAAGCTTGGAGGGAAAAATGTATCACATTATTTAGCTTGTGTTTCCTGTAATATTGTATATATTTACACTTCAATCTGCAAAGATGTGAAAATGGAGATACTTTGGAAAGTAAGGCAGAGAGTACCTTACTTGGAAAGAAGACAGAGAGTGGTTGTGGATGGGTCTTTTTCTGCATGGAGGTTAGTCACCAGTGGAGTGCCCCAGGGATCTGTTCTGGGACCCTTGCTGTTTGTAATTTTCATAAATTACCTGGATGAGGAAGTGGAGGGATGTGTTGGTAAGTTTGCCAACAATACGAAGGTTGGTGATGTTGTGGATAGTCTGGGGGGATGTCAGAAGTTGTAGCATGACATAGATAGGATGCAAGGTTGGGCAGAGATGTGGCAGATGGACTTCAACCCAGATAAATGTGTAGTGGTCCATTTTGGCAGGTCCAATGGGATGAAGGAGTATATCAAGGGTAAGACTTTTAGCAGTGTAGAGGATCAGAAGGACCTTGGGATCTGGGTCCATAGGTCTCTTAAATCAGCCTCACAGGTGGAGGATGTAATAAAGAGGTGTATGGTGTACCAGCCTTCATTAATCAAGGGATTGAGTTTAGGAGTTGGGAGATAATGCCGCAGCTTTATGAGACCCTAGTCAGACCCCACTTGGAGTACTATGCACAGTTCTGAACACCTCATTACAAGATGTGGAAGCTATTGAAAGGGTGCAGAGGAGATTTACAAGGATGTTACCTGGATTGGGTGACATGCTTTATGAGGATAGGTTGAAGGAGATAAGTCTTTTCTCCCTGGAGAGATGAACAAAGAAAAAAGAAAAAAACACGGGAAACAGGCCCTTCGGCCCAACGAGCCCACGCCACCACCCCGATGTTCCCACCTCTACCCGTGATCCCTATATATGTTTATAGATCTATGGATTAAAAATCAAATTTGAGGCAATTTAGGGAGAATTTGTTTTTCCAATTAGCCTAAGAGCACATTATTGGGATGTGGGAGGAAACCAGAGCACCCGGAGAAAACCCACGCAAGCACGGGGAGAATGCACAAACTCCCACAGACACAGGCCCAAATCCCATAGACACAGCGATAGTCACTGAGCTGTCATGTTGCCCATCAAATGGTCCAGGTCAAGCGTACACTAATGACGTGAAGCACTAGGATACTCTCGAAAAATCCAAGAGCAGCCCTCTCACGACCCATCGCGTGTATGCCCTTGTTAGACAACAAGGTGGACCAAAGCACCTGTAGGATAAAAACAAGTACATCAATATCATCATCTATTTACACACTTCCCAGGGACTCCCAAGGCTCATGATCCCTATTTTAAATCAGTTTTCTATACCCCTCCATTCCCATGCTGTTCATGTGCCCATCTAAGTATTTCTTAAATAACTCCAGAGTACCTGCCTCCACCACTTTACTTGGCAGCGCATTCCATACCCTCACCACCCTCTGTGTGAAAAACTCCCTCTAGCATCCAAATTATACCTTACCCCCCTCACCCTAAGCCCGTGACCCCTCGTGCTATTCGAGTCCATCCTAGGAAAAAGCTTAACCCTGTTTACTCTACCTATACCCCTCATAATCTTGTACACCTCTATTAGATCTCCTCTAAGTCTACGTCTTTCTAAGGAAAACAGTCCCAATTTGCCTAACCTCTCCTTATAAGGTCTAACCATACCAGGCAGCATCCTGGTAAACTTCCTCTGCACTCTCTCTAGAGTCTCCACGTCCTTCCGGTAGAAAGGCGACCAGAGCTGGACGCAGTATTCCAAATGAGATCTAACCAACATTTTATACAACTGAAACATTAAAGGCCAGCTCTTGTACTCTATACCCCTTCCTATAAAGGCTAGCATACTATATGCTCTCTTCACAACCTTCTCCACCTACTCTGCCACCTTCAGAGACTTGTGCACCTGCACTCCCAGGTCCCTCTGCATTTCGATACTCTTAATAGGTCTACCCTTTATCATATACCACCCCCCTACATTCTTTCTCCCAAAATGCATCACCTTGCATTTATCAGGATTGAATTCCATCTGCCATCTGTCTGCCCAAGCTACCAGCCTATGTCCTACTGCATCACCTGACAATGCTCCTCACTATCCGCAAGTCCAGCTGAGGATGAGAGGTGACCTGATAGAGGTTTATAAGATTTTGAGAGGTATAGATCGAGTGGATTCTCAGAGTCTATTTCCCAGAGTTGAAATGGTCGCTACAAGAGGACACAGGTTTAAGGTGCTGGAGAGTAGGTACATGGGAGATGTCAGGGATAAGTTTTTCACTCAAAGGATAGTGGCCGAGTAGAATCGGTAGTGGTGGAGCTGAACTCGTTGGGGTCTTTTAAGAGACCTTTGGATGAGTACATGGGATTTAATGGGACTAAGGGTTATAGGTAGGCCTAGTAGATAGGGATATGATCAGCGCAATTTGTGGACCGAAGAGCCTGTTTGTGCTGTAGTTTTCTATGTTCTATGTTCTAATTCTGTTAACGGAACTGATTATCTCAATGTCAAATCAAGGGGATTGCTTTACATCAAAAATCATCAATGGTACATTAATGCAAGTGAAAACATCCTCAGGAGACAGACAGCTAACGCAATTATAATAAGCAAAATTCTAAGTTGACAGTAGTAGGTTCCAATTTTGGATTTCAGAACCAAATTTAGAGACTGAAAATATAATTTCTGAGTCAATTATGTTTTAGAGAAGCAAGGTCAACAAACTATAGTGCATCTTGATATGTACTATATCAGCCAATTAAGAAAAAAGGCCCCAGAGAGGGTTAGATTCCTAGCAAGATTTCCGGCAATGTTCAGAGATGATGCACTAAAATGGAAAAGCCAGAAGACAGGACTAAATTCATCCTCAAACTTCTTCATAATTCGCGTCAGCTCATCTGTTAGGACCTGACCAGCTTCTACAGCGGGAAACAGAGAAAGAGAAGTGAAGTTGGGCTGGCAATTACTCTGTTTTGTGCAGCTGGCAGGAGCACTCCAACTACACAATAAAATATTTTGTCACATTTCACAAACAAAAACAGCAAAGAGAAGAATACGCAACAGTGTCGATGCCTGAACACAACTCTCTTTGACCCCATTGCAGACCTCGTGTTGCACCTGTGTTGCTAACCTTACTCACCACATTGTTATAGAAAGAGAAGATCACAACGAGCAACTTCAGGGGACAATTAATGTTCTCCAGCAGTAGACTGCATCTGCTCAAATAATCGATAGCCTTAGTGAGATCAATGAAGGCTATATATCATGGGCTCTTTCACCCACAGCATTTTTCTTACAGCTGCCAGTCTGAGAAAATCATGTCAACTGTGGATTTTTCAGTTCTGAAGTCACTTTGGGACAGATGTGTTCAGTAAGAGGTCTGACAACACCAATTTT
Organism: Sphyrna mokarran; assembly: GCA_024679065.1. Lineage (NCBI taxonomy): Eukaryota > Metazoa > Chordata > Chondrichthyes > Carcharhiniformes > Carcharhinidae > Sphyrna > Sphyrna mokarran. The sequence continues at coordinate 46,959,680 of JAGIQG010000015.1, forward strand.
AAATCCAACCGATTTATTTGATAGTAAACTTGCTAGCTTTCGGCGTTTGTGCCTTTGTTGGGCGAATGAGGTGTTCTGGTCTCCAAAACCACACATATCAGCACAGACAGTTTACAGATTGCTGATTAGAATGTGAATCCTTACACCTAACCTGCTATTCAAGTCTTCAAGGTGTAAGGATTCACATTCTAATCAGCAATCTGTAAACTGTGCTGTTACGTGTGCTTTTGGAGACCAGAACACCTCATTCGCCTGACGAAGGCACAAACACCGAAAGCTAGCAAGTTTACTATCAAATAAATCAGTTGGATTTAAAATTGGTGTTGTCAGACCTCTTACTGAGCTTACCCCAGTCCAACGCTGGCATCTCTACATCATGACAGATGTGTTCAACCAGAATCTGCAATCTGACAAGAGCAATATGGGGAAATACTTTTCCCAAGATACTCAGCGAGGAAATACCCCAATAATTATATCAATCGCTGCAGTCGCACTTGTTCTTGTACAGGGTCACAATTCTTGCATTGTACACATCTTAGGAAACTGGCCCCTCGCTCCTGCAGAAACAGAGATATTTGTGCTAATATTGTAGGAGTGCTGGCTTCCCATGGCATCAACATCTGAAGCTTTGTTCTTGAAAAGTGAGTTAATACCTTTACTAAGCTCTTCCTCTATGGCTTTGATATCTAGCTCTCCCATGACAGGGGGATCCTCTATGGTGCTGAGATCTTTCTCGATGACTGTGTTCTCCTTTAATGGGACAGCTTACAGGTATTCACAAGATAGTGCAGCTATTCAGTCACTACTGGGAGGTGGATTTATGAGCACCAGAATACATCAACAGTTGGTGGGCTAAACCACCCCACATTCCTCTGAAGCATAAATCTGAGGCTGCAACATATCCAAATTCCATGTCAACTCAAAAAGATATAGCTGAGGAACGATTGACTGTGAGGGTGCATGCTGACAAATAGACTTATACATTTGTCTTTTCTTTTTGTGTTGCTGCTAGCCATATCACATCAACCTGTTTGACACACCAATGCCAGCATTACAGCTATAGGCATTTATCAATTATCACATGGAATGAATCAAATTAGCTGAAGATTGGCATCTGTGATGCTGGGAACCAGAAGCTGAGATGGATCATCTTTTCAATAACTACTGGCGGAAATGGCTACAAATGTTTCGATATTGTTTTTTTGCACAGATAAGTTGGTTAGCATTACTGCCTCACAGCACCAGGGACTCAGGTTTGAGTTCAGCCTTGGATGACTGTCTGCGAGGATTTTGCACATTCTTGCCATGTCTGCATGGGTATCCTCCGGATGCCACAGCCCAAAGATGTGCAGGTTAGATGGATTAGCTATGATAAATGTGTGGGGTTACTGGGATAGGATGGAGGAGGGCACCTGGGTGGGATTTTTTTTGGACAGTCAGTTCAGACTTGATGGACTACATGGCCTCTTTCTGCACAATAGGTTCTATGTTGGGCACTACCATTATTGAGGATGGGACTGCTTGTGAGACCACCTCCACCAGTTACATGTTTAACAGTCCACTTTCCTTAATAACTGGATATAGGAAGGCTACAGAGCTCTGATTTGACCTGCTGGTAGTGAGATCATTTAGCTCTGTTGAATGCATGCAGTTTTCACTGAATGCATTTCAGTTTTAAGCAGAGATGTACTCTTGCTTTGTAGTTCCATCAGGTTGGTACATCATGTTTTGATATATCAGGTGCTCTTCTTGCATTCACTTTCCCATTCCTCATTACACCAGAGTTAATCCCCTGGCCTGATGGTAATGGTAGAGATGGGATATGTTGAGCTGTGAGATTACCGATTGTGGTTGAATACAACTCTACTGCTGCTAATGGCCCAAAGTGTCTCATGGACACCCAGTTTTGGGCTGATGGGTCTGTTCTGAATCTATGCTAGCAAGCACAATGGCAGTACCACACATGATGGAGAGTATCCTAAATTTGAAGATGGGTCCTCACCTCCACAAAGATTGTCCAATGGTCACTCTTATCAATATTTTCATGGACAGATGCAAAGGTAGCTTGATGCGAATGAGGTCATGTATTTTTTTCCCTCTTGTTCCCTCACTGCCTGTTGCAAGCTCAGTATAGCACATATGTCCTTCAAGACGTAGTGAGCTCGGTCAGTAGCAGCACTACCAAGCCACTCTTCACGATGGATGTCAATATACCCCCAGCCTCTTTCCTTGCCACACTCAGTGATTCTCCCAAGTGCTGTTCAACAGAAAGAGTACTGATTCACCAGGAAGGGTGATAGGTGGTAATGTGCAGTAATCTTCCTTATCTATGTTTGATATGTCATGAGTTCTCATAGGGTTTGCAGTCAATGGTGAGGGCTCATATGGACATTTTCTCCCAACTGCTTACAATGAGCCACAACCTCAGCTGGGTTTGTCCTGCTGGTGAGGCCGGACATTTCCAGAGATCTCAGGAACATTACCAAATTCCTTTTGGTTGTCCATATTTATGACATTTACTCCTCCATCCACCATGTCAGGGAGGTGCTCAAAATAATTAGATTAGTCAGACATGATCTGCCCTTTACAAATCCCCGCTGGCTTTCTATGGTCACTGCCCAGGTACTGAGTCAACCTGTTCTTGAATATAGAGTTCAGTAAATTTTCCAACTGTTATAAACTGACAGGTCCCTGATTACCTCATCACTTCCTCCATGACTTCTATTTTGTTATCTATTGCCACAATCCTTGAATTGTGGCAGCTTTGGAAAATTATGACTAATTCAGTTGTTTTTTTATGAAACCCAGATCATTCATGATATGAATAATAGTTCCAATACACTTCAGAAATACCCCATGTCTTACTATGATGCCCAATTTTTGTTTCACTATTTTATTCATTGGATCTTATGACAGAATAGATATTGGAACTGGTTGCGCAGATTTGTTCCAATTGTTTTTTCAATGGCAATAATTGCTTTGGTTGAAATCAATGTGTGTATAATTAACCAATAAATTGGATTTATATGGTGTCTCTCAAGTAACAAAACATCCCCTGGCACATCACAGGTGTGTTTGCAAACAAAATTTGATACCGAATCACAGAAAGAAATAATAGATCAAATGACAAAAAGCTCAGCTGAAGATGTTTTAACGAGCACCTTAGAGGACAGACAGTCGAGGAGGTTTAGGGTAGGCATTCCAGAACTTAGGGCTACATGAAGCAATTAAACTTTGGGAGGCATGCAGATATCTTGAGTTATAAGGGCTGCAGAGTTTACAGAGACAGGGAGGGTCCAGGCCATGGAGGGAGTTAGCACATTCTCCCCACGTCTGTGGGAGCTCTGGTTTCCTCCCACAGTACAGAGATGTGCAGGTTAGGTTGACTGAACATACTAAATTGATCCTAATGTCAGGGGATTAGCAGGATAAATATGTGGGGTTACAGAAATAGAATCTGGGTGGGATTGTGGTCGGTGTAGACTCAACGGGCTGAATGGCCTCTTTCTGCACTGTAGGAATTCTATGAAAACAAAGGGCTGAATTTTCTAGCAAGTATCAGGGCTATGGCATCAGGACCATATGTGGAGCTCAACCCCAATAGTGTCTGCACTGCCCATCCTAGAATCTGGGGACTGCTTGTAGACCCAGTTTTGGCCACAGTGCTCACTGGTGTTGTTGGAACCACAGAATTGATTGGCCCGACAGCTCTCTAAAGTGAGACTACCCCTGACTGAGAAGCATAAATCCCATCTCCAATCAGTCAAGATTCCTTGGAGAAGTATGGGGCTGCTGAGATCAGCAGGAAGACATTCAGTTTAGAATTTTCGGGTGGCATCCAAAAAGCCTTGCCAGATACTTTCATACAGTTTCTTGTTTATTTACAAATCTAAGAGGCACATATTGGATAACAAAAGTTTTTGAATGTCTGCTTTAAAAACTCATTTTTACTGAAATGGCTAACATAGTGGCTGAATATCAGATGTGCATTTTTTGAGTTGCCAAGTTGATTACTGTAAATTGGAAAAAAACTTCTTTAATATGGTTAATATTTGGTAACAAATATATATCCCAATGGATTTTTTAAACCATTAACAATCTTAGTAAGTTTGAATTCAGGATTTTCTTAAAGGTCTAATATTTCACCAATGATTATAAAATAATTTCTGTTATATACATTGGGACATAGCCCCTGTATGAGGAATAGGTCATGTGACCTTGATGTGGTATGAGCTGCTGGGATTCACTCATGTGAGCAGTCTAGTTTAGAGTGGGGTGTGACAAGACCGGAATGAAGAGTTATGTTCCTTGATGCCTGCCTGTGGGTGGTTATTGAAGAGAAACTGCAGTAAAACAATTTGAACAATTTCCACTGCTATGATGTTGCTTCTGAGAATTGTACATTGTTTATACTGCATGAGTTGCAATGGAGGATACATGGGCAAAGGACATAGAAATGGCAACTCACAGAGTGGGGAATGTGAGATGGCATGGAGGAATGAGAGGTGGCATGGGGAGAATGTGAGAAGGCATGGGGTGATATGGAGGAACAAGAGATGGCATAGGGCAGACATGGGATAAGGGGTGAGGCTAAGGAGTCCTTTAAACAAATATTAGAAGCTCAGCTGCTGTGTTGGAGGACCAAGGAGGGCCCAATCAAGGCTGATGTTCTATTTGGCTGCCTCTGCACCCAAACTCCCCATGCTCTGCACTACAGTTTGCAAGATGCTCTGTGAATCCAATCCTTGTGTGAAAAAGCTATGAGCATCCATGAAGTCACACATGGGTTGGGTGGGCATTTTGCGAACTGCGATGGGTGCAGCTTGGGTTTTCCTAAGCCCAGCTGAAAATTCAGCTCTAGGTGTTCCAAAAAAATATTGGGCTCACATAGCTCAGCAGACCAGGAAATGTTATTGAAGGCCTGTAGCAGAAGTCATGACTGGCGTCCAACCAATCGCAACTTTCCCAGGCCCTTTTTTGACAATGTAATTAGCCTCACACCAGAAATCAGAGTGAGGCTGATTACAATATGAAAATTCCGATTTCCATATCATTAGTGAACCTGAGAAGATATTGTCCTGTTTTGCTAATGTTTCCCCCATCTCAGTGGGAGAGGTTCTCACCAGAAGGGATTTAAGCTAGCCCTCATCAATGGGGACCATGCCTCATCACCTCGTGGTCAGGGCAGTGGGAGTGCTTCATGGGCAGTGCCTGTCTGGCACTGCCAGCCTGGCATCCTGGTATTGCCCACTGGGCACTCTGGCACTACCTACAGAGCACTGGGCAATGCCAATGGAAGGGGCCTGAGGGGCAGGGCCTATCAATGGTGTGGGGGGGAATATACTGCCACTCTGCATTAGGGATCAGGAGGGTTTGGAGGAGGTCAATTGCAGCTGACCATAGGGGTGGGATCAGACTGGCCATGGAGCAGAAAAAGTGGGCAGGCAAGCGATCAGGACTGACCCGCGAGGTGGGGAAGGAGTAGCTGGTGTCAGAGAAGCTGTCAATAGGAGTGCGGTGGGGGTAACAGAGGCCAACGATTGGAGGAGCAGGGATTTGGAAAGATACTGGGAGCAATTGAGAGGCCAGCGCCCACGTGCCAATCTCCCCACTGATAGACTAACACATGCACAGTGGCCACTGAGCACTATGCTGCTGGCAGGATTAGGCCTGCCTTCTGCTTACTGGTGTGAATCCCCCTTGCATATTCCGTGATGCACAGAATGCCAGAAATCTATCCCACTAAATACGTTCAAAATATGGATGAGAAAATCTTCAATGGCAGTTACACTTTTTTTTTGGGGGGGGGAAGACAGAGAGAGAGAATTGCTCCCATTGTTCTAAATCAGATTTAAGAATTGGGGTGGCACAGTGGTTAGGACTGCTACCTCGCAGTGCTGGTGACCCAGGTTCAATTGCCAGCTTGGGTGACGGTACATTCTCCTTGTGTCTATGTGGATTTCCTCCAGGTAGTTCAGTTTCCTCCCACAATCCAAAGATGTGCAGGTCAGGTTAACTGACTGTGCTAAATGGCCCCTTAGTGTCAGAGCGATTAACAGGTTAAATATGTGGGGTCATGGGGATCAGGCCTGGCTGAGATTCTGGTTGTTGCTGACATAATGGGCTGAATGGTCTCCTTCTGCACTGTAAGGATTCTATTCTATGACTTGTTAAGTTTTGGTAAGATTCTGAGGCTGAGTAACCTTTGTAAATCGTGACCCAGCAATAGAACACTTTAACTAGGCTTTAAAATTGACACCTATCCAAGTTTTAAAAATATTTTTAGCTAGATCATCAATTTGTCAACTAAGTTTGCTTCTTTTATGATGAATAAATGATCTTGTCCTCTAATTCAAAGTCAACATCCATCAAACCTTTTTTAATAGTTCTGTATTATATCCTTAAATGATGTTCAATTAAACTTACCTTTACTTCAGGAACAGAATCTGTCAGTCAGCAAATCAATGTCTTCTTGCCTATAACCATTTAGCTTGTCCTCTCACAAGTTCTGCATGGTATGTGGGGAGACTAATACTAAGACTCAAAAATCTGGTTAATGTTTGGAAGCTTTTTGGTTGGTGCAGATGCTTAAAATATTTATTCAACTTGCAAGGAATCAGTTTAGTCACTAAATTGCACTCCTGCTTCAGCTCATTTGCTACTGAAATCCTCATCCATACCTCTGTTACCTCTAAAGTTTAATATAGCAATGTTGTGCTGGTCAAAATCCCATCTTCACTATAAGAACAGGAGAACTAGGAGCAGGGCCAATCAGTGGATGGACTGGATTGCCTATTCCTGGAGCAAGAGTAGGCAATCCAGCCTACCACCACTCACTGGCCCTGCTCCACAAGTCTTGCGTCTTGCCCAGTGCCAGGGTACCTAGTGAGAATGCCAAGGTGCTGGGTGGCAGTTCCAGGTTGGCACTGCCCAAGGAGCATTCCCCTTGCCTCAGACCTCCAGAAGAGTTCTCCAACAGTGAGGTGATCACACCTGGTCCCGATTGATGAGGACCAGTTTAAATCCCCGCTGATGGGAACATCTCCTGGCAAGAGGGGTGGGGTGAATATTTGGAATTTCCATATTTAATCAGCCACTTGCTGATTTCCGGAGAAAGGCTGAATACGTTGTAAAAGAAGGTCTGGGAAAGTCATGATTTGCTGGATGCCAGTCGTGAATCCCGCCACTGCTCCCCCTGCCGACATTTCCTGGCCTGCTGCACTTCTCAAGCCCAATATTTTTTAAAACACTTAGAGCTGAATTTTCAGCTGGACTCAGGAAAACCCAAGCTGCATGCACTCATGGCTCGCAAAACCCATGTGTGACTTTATGGGGGATCTTAGTTTTTTGACATAACGATTGGATTCACAGAGCATTTTGCAAATTGCAATGCACTGCATATGGATTGTGGGTGCAAAGGCGGGCCAAATAGAACATCAACCTTGATCGGGCATTTCAGCCCTCAAACCTGTTCCATCATTCAGATTCAGGGCTGATCTCATTTTGGCCTGAGGTCCACTTTGCTGCCCATTCTTCATACCCCTTCAACCCATTAATAATTAAGAATCTGTCTGTCTCCTCCTTAAATTTACTCAATGTCCTGGCATCCATCGCACTTCTGGGCAATGAACATAAGAGAATCACCATCCTTTGAGAAAAGTGGTTTCTCCTCGTGTGTTTTAAATCTGCTACCTCTTATTCCGAAAACTATGATCTCTTGTTCTAGATTGCAAAATGAGGAAACATTCAATCTATTCTACTTTATCAAATCTTTTTATCATCTTACGTATCTCAAATGAATCTCCTTTCATTTTTCTATGGTCTGGAGTTTACAGGACTAAACTTTTTTCTGCAATCAATCTACAGAACATCCTCTGAACTTCTAATGCCAGTACATCCTTCCTCAAATAAGGGGACTTAAATTGTACACAGTATTCTAGGCGCAGTCTCACTGATGCCTTATATAATTGCAGCAGTACTTCTTCACTTTTAACTCTATTCCTTTTGCTGTAAATGCCAAAATTGCATTCGCTTTTCTTATTATCTGCTGTACCTCAGACCAGTTTTCTGTACAAGGACACCCAGATCCTTCTGCACAGACATACCCCAAGTCTCTCTCCACTTACATAATAAGTTGCTTTTCCATTTTTCTGACCAAAATGGATAATCTCACATTTATCCACATCAATCTCCATCTGCCAATTTTGGCCTATTCATCGAATTTATTCATATCCATTTGTAAATTTCTTACTTCCTCTTGCAACTTACTATCCTACCAGGGTGGCACAGTCGTAAGCACTGCTGCCTAACAGTGCCAGGGAACTGGGTTCAACTCCGGCCTCAGTTCACTGTCTGTGCGGAATTTATATATTCTCTATGTGTCTGCGTGGATTTCCTCCGGGCGCTCCAGTTTTCCTCAACACTCAAATATGTGTGGATTAGGTTGACTGGCCATATTAAATTGACCATTAGTGTCAGGAGGATTAGCTGGGTAATTACATGAGATTATGGGAATAGGGCCTGGGTGAGATTGTTCTTGGTGCAGACTTGATAGGTTGAATGGTCTCTTTCTGCACTGCATGGATTCTATTTCAGTGTATCTGCAAATTTGGCTTTGTATCTTCTATCGCTGTATCCAGGCCATTAAAATAGATTCTAAATGGTTTGGGCCTGAAGACAAAATCTTGTGGCACCTCACTACATACATCTTGCCAACCAGAAAAAGACCCATTTATCCCAATTCTCTGCCACTCTTCTATCCAAGCTAATAAAACACCTATAACCCAATGTGACCTTACCTTCAGCATTAACCTTCTGTGCGGCACTTATCAAAAGCCTTCCTGAAGTCCAGATACACTACGTGAACAAAATCCCTGTCATCCAATTGGCTTGTTACATCTTTGAAAAACTGTAGCAAATTAGTCAAACATGATTTACCTTTCAGAAAACCATGCTGCATCTGATGGATTGCATTTTGATTTTCCAAATGTTTTGTTATTACTTCCTTAATAATGGAGGCTAGCAATTTCCCAACAACAGATGTTAAACCAACAGTGTAGAAGGAGGCCATTCAGATGCCAGGAGGAGGCCTCAAAGTGGCAGGTCAGTGGAACTGCATTGATGTCTTCTCAGGCATCTTGTCTTCTTCTGCAGCCCATCTACCATGTCTAATTGGATCGGGCCCCTAGAGGCAGCCAGTTAACTGGTCACTCAAAACGAAGCAAAAATGGGGCGAGTGACTCACAGCAGGGAGGAGAGCTAAGGCCCAAAGATGGTGGGAGAGAGGAATAGAGAGATGGAAGTCTTGATGGAGAAGCCAGTGAGGGAAGGTAACCTTGGCAGAGACACCTGAAATGGAAAAGAGCCCCTTGATGGAGGTGCCCCCCTCCTTTCCCCTCTGCTCCTGAGGTCCTCACGCCAGTCTCAAAATTGAGGCAGTTGGAAAGTGATCCTTAAGCGGTCATGAGTTGAGGTGAGGGGTATGATCTGCCCTAGGCCTTTTCTGTCCCATATAGAATTACAGACAAGTTGGGGGGAAGCAGGGGAGCAGTGGAAAGGCCAGTCAAGGAATTGAATGGACCTTCTTACAAACCAACAAGTGAGGACTGTAAAATTCTTCCTATGATCTGTTATTATAGAAGTTTCAACAACTCCTAGATCAATTAGACCACTGAGCAGAACCCCAATCAAGCATTCAAAATGGGATAATTGTCATAACAAAAGCTTCCACTGACATAGCAAATATCAATTTTCATTCCAAAGTATCAATAATAGAGGAGGAGAAGATGCAGAGCATTTTTTCTACTTTCAGAAGCAGAAATTCTTTTACAAAAGTAACCAGCTCTGAAAGTGGCATCAAATCAGAGCACAATAACATGATATCAAAAGATAATAATATTTCTTATAATCTATTATTAATAGAGAAATACTATTATTTTTACTACATTATAGTATTTTTCTACTGGATAAAGTACTGCAGTATTTGTGGGCAATTACACAAAACTGGTCAATTTAATGGTCAGATCCCTAGGATAAATTAGAACATAGAACATAGAACAATACAGCACAGAACAGGCCCTTCGGCCTTCGATGTTGTGCCGACCAAAATAAAAAGCAATGCCCCTCCTAACTAAACCATTCCCTTCTCATCCATATACTTATCAACTAACCTCTTAAACGCCACCAAACTTGGCGCATCTACAACAGCTGCAGGCAGGGCATTCCACTCCCTAATCACTCTTTGAGTAAAGAACCTACCTCTGATATCCGTCCTATAACTCATACCCCTTAATTTAAAGTTGTGTCCCCTCGTGCTAGCTTCTAACAACTTTATCCACTTGACTGCCTACTTTCAGGGATCTATTGACACATACACCAAGATCCTTCTGTTCCTCAACACTATTAAGAGCCCTACCATTAGCCCTATACTCTACACATTTATTGTTCCTGCCAAAGTGCATTACCTCACACTTTTCCACATTAAACTCCATTTGCCACCTCTCGGCCCAGCTCTGCAACTTGTCCAAGTCACTCTGTAAACTAAGACACCCCTCTTCACTATCTACCACACCACCAACTTTAGTATCATCTGCAAATTTACTGATCCATCCCTCAATACCCTCATCCAGATCATTTATAAAAATTACAAACAGCAGGGGCCCCAAAACAGACCCCTGAGGCACACCACTCGTCACCGAACTCCACGATGAATATCTCCCATCAACCACCACCCTCTGTCTTCTATCTGCCAGCCAATTTCTAATCCAATTAGCTAAATCACCCTCTATTCCACACATCTGCATTTTCTGTAGAAGTCTTCCATGGGCCACCTTATCAAAAGCCTTACTAAAGTCCATATATACTACATCAACCGCCTTACCCCCATCCACCTCTCTGGTCACTTTCTCAAAAAACTCAATGAGGTTAGTAAGGCATGACCTACCCTTCACGAAACCATGCTGACTATCCCCAATCAATTCATTTCTCTCTAAATAACTATAAATCCTATCCCTAATAATTCTCTCCAATACCTTGCCCACCACAGAAGTAAGACTCACTGGCCTATAATTCCCAGGAAGGTCTCTCTTCCCCTTCTTAAACAATGGGACCACATTCGCTATCCTCCAGTCCTCCGGAACCACACCCGTAACCAACGAGGACCTGAAGATCAGAGCCAGAGGCTCTGCAATCTCCTCTCTTGCCTCCCAGAGAATCCTAGGGTAAATCCCGTCCGGCCCAGGGGACTTATCCAACTTCAAACCCTCGAGAATTTCTAACACATCCTCCCTATCTACTACAATACTCCCCAATTTGCAACCCTGTACCTCAGTGCTCTCCACAGCTACATTTCCAGCACTCTGCGTGAATACCGAAGAGAAATATTTATTCAGTGCCTCACCAATCTCTTCAGGCTCCACGCACAACTTCCCACTGCTGTCTATGACTGGCCCTAATCTTGCCCTAACCAATCTTCTATTCTTAACATATCGAAAGAAAGCTTTAGGATTCTCCTTAATCCTATCAGCCAACATCTTCTCGTGTCCCCTCTTAGCTCTCCTCAATTCACTAAATTCACTCAAATTACAGTATTAGAAACGTATCTACATTTCAATACAGCACCTATGTAACACTTGACTGTGTCAAAACATTTTGCACTTACCTTCAAAATGTTTCCAACTCCTCAGTTTAGGCTTTCCATTTTCTTCATGAACTCTCAAACCTGATGCACTTTTCATGGACTTCCAAAACGCTGCACTGCCACTTGGAAACAGTGTGCGGGAGGAGATCCACTTTCTGTCCTCCATTTAAAATGGGGAACTCAACCTCAGTGGAAGTAGGTGTGTGTCTTTGCACACTAGAAACACCCAATCCATCAAAGGACCAGAAAAAAATGGCCTGGGGTCCAGAATGTGGAGGAAAATTTGATTTCCTCCAAACAAAAATCAGTGTGGCCATTCATGCATCAGAGTGCACCTCTGTAGTCAGAGGAAACTCTGGACCCTAAGACCAACTCCATCATTCAAATAGTAGATGTACAAGAGTCTTAGAATGAGGAAATAAAATTAGTCAATAATGATTATATGACAGTTTTATGCTGCTGGAATAGTCATGCTCTCCTTGTTGGTTCTACAAGTATATTGTGTATAGCATGTGTTACCAGGTAATGCAGAGTAGGAAAGCCAATAATCAATCCACAGTCTGTGCTTAATTAGCTGATCTCAACATGTTTGACGGCAAAGAACTTAGAAAGGATGTACAGAAGATTTACCAGAATTGTAACAGGAATTAGAGACTTTAGTCATGTGCAAAATGCTAGAAAAGACAGAACTGTTTGATTTAAATCACACAGTGAGTGGGATTTTGATGGGGTAAATAAGAAGCAACTGTTGCACTTGGCAGATGATTCATTAACCAAAGAATACAGATTTAACATAATTGGCAACTGAACCAGGCGAGGAGCTTTTGTTTTATGCTATGAGTTGTTCTAGTCCGTAATGCAGTCAGGGAGTGTACAGCAGCAAATTCCATAGTAACCTTCAAAATATTGAATAGAAAAATCCTGCAGATTTGTAGGAAAAGAGCTGGGGAATGGGACTAATTGAATGACTCTATCAAAGAGCTAATGGAAGCACAATGGGCCAAATGGCCTCCTTCCTTGGTGTAAGATCAATTAACAAGAGATAACCATTGAATAATACAAATTTGAAAGTATTCATATGAACACCTTGAGAATTGGCTTTGCTATGATATTTCTCCTACGGTCAAATCATTTTCAGGCACTTACCTTTTCAGCTCAAGTGTGACAAGCAGTCACATGCATGCACTTCTTTTAAAAAAACTTCTCTTAAAAGCGTCTACATAAGTAAGGTTATTGAAATTTGTCCTCCAACTTTTCTTCAATTAATTTTGAGAAACATGTGAGTGGAAGCTACTAGAAACCCCAGACATATATCCCATTGACTCAGTTGACTGATATGATGTAGGAAAGTAGGAATCTTGTACAATTGTACAATAATGTTCAATAGGATGTGAAATATTAGAAAGGATAGGTCAGTCAGGGTAGCCCTATTTATGGATCTTTGGAAGGAGGTATAAGTGGACTGCTTGGGAGCTATGAGGAGCTATGGAGGACACAGGGGGAAGGTTCCCAGAGGAAACATTGTCAATAACAATATTAGCCACAATGAATAATATTTGATGGTGGGGTCAGGGTCTAGGAGGAGGTAGGAGAAAGTGCTGGAGAGTTAATGTACAGCCTCTGCTAGGTGAATGTCAGGTTCAGGTGAGCAAGAACATTGGAGTTGAGGAAAAATGTCTGCTGTGCGGAGAAAGCACCCCTGGTAAAACATCTGAGAACAGAGGCAAAGGCAACACAAGAGAATTAGGTTTGTGCAGAGCTCAAAATTCATTGAGGTGAGGGTGTCAGTAGATAAAGTTCAACTCTTTGCTGAGGAGAGATTGTTCAGGGTCAGAGCAAGAGAGGTTCGAGGTTATCATGAATACACGGTGAGGTATGAAATTGGAAGAAGGAACAAGCTCAAAGGAAGTGAAGGGGAAAGAAATGGAGGGGCAACTGCTCATCATTCTGCCATTCACACCCCAGACATCATTTATTTATTTGCCACATTAATACTCCTTTTATTTCTGTCCCCAACAACTCTTTTGTCATAATGTCTGCTCTCAACTGCTTTCTTAAAGACTTTCCCTTTTGTTCTTTTTTCACCCTCGTCCTACAACTTACTTAATACCTTACATATTTCCAATTTTTTCCCAGTTCTGATGAATGACCATCAACCTGAAATATTAACTGGGTTTCTCTCTCCACAGATGCTGCCGGACCTACTGACTATTTCCAGCATTTTCAGCTTTCCAGCATCTGCACTATTCTATTTTTGACCAGACGAGAAGGTGGTTTAGGTATCAGAGAAAATGCAAGGTCGCATCAGTCCTTCAGCAAGACAATCTTCTGAATTTGCCAAGTTGGAAGGATCAGTGGGAGATGGCATTCAAGGCCAAAACAATGCTATGTCAATGTTCATTACCAACCAAAAGATTCCACCATTAGATGGCTTTCGTAAAATAATAGAATCGGTCAGACTAAGTCCCATCAAGGGTTAACTGTAAAAGTCTGTGATGTCATGTAAGGAAGTGACATACACTCACACGATCTGAGGATTGGAGTAAGTCTTGTCAGAGCCTCTTGAAAGGAATGTTCTCATAACTATAAATAATTTAGACTACTTTGTAACCAGCAGTCTTTAAGAATGTATTGAAACTATTACAACGCAACAACACAATAATACAGCTTTGAATTTTGTAATCAAATATTTCAATAGGTAGATGTACAACCATTCTTGGCATCTTAAAAATAATCTTCAGTGGAGATTCAGCAAATAACTTCCAAGTAAACAGGGGGGTTCTTGCATTTCTGAGAAATCTTCGGTACTGCAATAAAAATATCAGAATTATAGCTTACCAAATATTAGTTTGTCCAATCCAATGCTGGAGTAGATGTAAGTTGTATGTCGGATCTTTGTATGGCAAGAAATATAAACAAAATTGAAGTGATCTAAAGATGGTTCTGCACAAATCGTTGTGGTAAATACACTAGTGTCATATCCTTAAAGATTTGCACTAAAGGATGGAGAGAAGTAGAGCATGTTCTATAAAACATGGGAAGGACTGTTGGGAATTGAGAGAAGCAAGTATCTGGTGCCCTCTGGCAATAACAAAATTTAAGACAGTCATTCACACAAACTACAAAGACCATTTGTTGTGAGGCAGTGAGTCGAAAATCTTTCTTTCCAAGGACAATCCCACAGTGAGACAAGCCACCAAAATCACAGTCTCTTCACTGGAAACCTTCAAGACCCAGCTTTTCATTATCAGGACTACCACACCAGCAGGTCATGACTGTTTAGCTAGCAATAACCATTTAAATGTTAGTAGGATACAAAGGTTAGTCTGTGATGCTAGCATAACCAAACCAGAAGGTGCAGAAAGGCAGAACATGGGTCCTGTCTTTCGGAAAGCTAACCATATATTTTTAAGTTTTATTATTAAAGGTAAAATATTTTATTTATTTGTGTCACAAGTAATTTATATTAACACTGCAATGAAGTTACTGTGAAAGTCTCTATCGTCAAATTCCAACGCCAGGAGAATTCAGCACAGCCAACACACATAACCAGCACATCCTCTGGACTGTGGGAGGAAAAAGAAACTGGGGCACCTGGAAGAAACCGACTTTGACACAGGGAGAATGTATAGACTTCATACAGACAATGGCCCAAGTCAGGAATCGGACCCATGGCCCCGGTGCTGTGAGAGAGCAGTATTAACCACTGTGCCACTCTGGTGTGTAGTTGTAATGGGGCAAAGCCAGGGTATGCATATAACAGCAGGAAAAGGAAAGTCTAAGAAAGGGTTAGAACACAAGGTCTACCGTAACTGGGAGTAGACATAGCCAATTAACATCTCTGACTGCCAATACAGGTAATTTTCAGGTGAGATCATTTCAAGGCATTAGCGAACAATGCAGGGTCAATACTGATGAGCAAGGCCCCACTGAGTCAGAGGAGCCATTGTTCCTAGAAACTGGGAAGGTAGGACGGTTATCATACCATTGAAATCTATTTATGACACACTTTGCTATTGTATCACAAAACAGATAGACAAGGATAGCCAGACACAGCTGATTAACATGAAGTACCCAGGACAATAGACCCACCTAATCAACTATAATCAATTCAAGCTACTTGTATCAACGATATCCTGTATTACAATGCTCTGGATTCCAGAGAACAGTATAAGTAATGTATACTGCCTTTGTATCTTCAGAATCAGCCTAGATACAGACCGGACTTTACTGGGTTTGGACTGATTCTCCCTCATGCATGTGGAAATAAAACCATTTTACTGAAGCTTGATATGGATTTAAAGTCTCGTCATTTATTCCCTTCTACATTAGTATTGCAAGCTGAAGGTTTGCATGGAATACTGAAGAAAGTTTGATGTAGAATGATGATGGCACTTGGGTCACAAATTTTAGAATTGAAAGTACTTCTCTCAGACACTCATTTAAATACAAAATCATGGTTCAGGCATAAAATTTTATGCAGTGATTAGATTTGGTTTAAATAAATTCAGTCAATTTATATCTTTTAGTTAAGTGTCACTTTTGATTAAGTTGAAATTCTTTGGGCTGTGCTAAGTTTTATTAATTGGTTATGTGTACCAGTTATGGAAACCTGGATTTAACAAGTTGTCCAACTGTTTGATTTTTACTGTTCAGAACACTGAATATATTCAATCAGCTGCTGAATTTCAATATCGACCAAATATTTTAGCAATCTAATTACTTCTGTAAAACGTGGCTGTTTTTTTTAAAGATCGAATCACTGAATGAATGATTGAAGAGATTGCAGTGTCAAGTTTCTCCAATTGGCTACTTTTAGTTGTGGTTCAAGCACAACACTCCTTCCTCAAGTTTATTAAATCTTAATCAGGTTTCAGGCAAGTGTATACCCCCACTGATACAGACACAAAGCAAGATTAACAAACTTTAGGAGAACTCATTGTAAATACTTAAAATGATCATGCAAGTGGGAACCCTAATAGATTAGTAAGATTTTTAAACCATTAGATATTAAAGCACTGACAGAATGACCAGCATTAAGTGACTTTTAAAATAAGTTTATGAACTAAAAGAAAGCAGTTTACACATATAAGATGCAGTATGAGATTTAAGCCAATGATTACGATTTAAAACTCATAAGCTAATATTTTGAATGTATGAATGTATTTTGTTAAGACATATTGTTCATTTTAGCCAACAGCAATTTGCTGCAAAGCATCACGGTAAAAAGTCATATTCCAAAAGAATGTTGAGATCTTGAGGAGATGCAAGATTTATCAATAAAGTTTCAGATGGAAAGAACACGTAGGACACTTAACTACATTTTATGAGTATTGTTTATTCACTGTCCAGACGAGATGGATGCATGTGCCAGATGTGAAGTCATGTATTAATCTGGTTTGGCAGTGACCTGTAAGGAGACCCTTGAACTTTGGGATGGCAGTCACTAGGCAACACAGCAAGTGGGTCTGCTAAGACAGGAGTTATCTTTCGAATTCTATGGACTAATAAAATGCCATTATGCCAGAGGGTAAAATGTAGTTGGCTAAGATTTAAGACAGGTATTATTGTTGATTTGTATATTGAAGATGATTGATTTTAAACTAATGAAAGGCAAGAGTTTATGGTAAGAAAACCTATAATTGATTTGTTTTGAAATGTAAATGATTTCTTGGTAGATTTCTTAGCAAGATCTGGCTGCTCTATCTCAGAGCTGTCCTGACCCTTTGATGGTCTCCCAATAGCAGGGCTAATTAAAGTTATGTCTTTAATACAGAGACACTGGCTTCATGAGTTTTGTATTGTCTGAAGTTTAGGCAGCATCAGTCACCTCAGGTTTCTCACCAACAGATCATTTAAGACAAAATACTAGAATAGATTTTGAAAAAAGTGAAAAAATTAAAGTCTAACATACAGCAAAATATAAATAAATGTTATTTTGCAATCGCATTTCTGCATCGCTGAAAAATAATGTAATAGCTTTGTTACATTTTATTTCAAATAGGTTATTCTATTGAAATGTGAGAAATTATTGCAAAATAATGGTATCTTCCTGTGTGAAGCCATGCTAGATACAGTTTAGTGAACTGCCCGTGGTGCCATATAGTTGGTTATTTTGCACATTACAAAATAAATAAAACGAAAAATGTCACCACTTGGTTTGGAATTCAGGCTATTCAATTTGTGCGATCTCCATAATATGTGCAAATTTCAATAGATTTTATGATTAGTATTCCAGCAACAGAACTTTGCAAGAAGGCAGTCCATATTTTGATCACTCGTTCGGGTTTTTGCATGACTTGCCATCCATTAAACAATGCTCACCACTGGGAGCACTAAACATTTATCAGCATTAGCTCAGGAATTACTTTTCCTCATTCAGCTCAAATGCAACAGAATTGTGTTTCTCAGCACATCAAACTATTTAATCCAAATTGTGTGTATCTTAAAATGTTGTTTGAGAAATTGAACACATTGGGCAGAATTTTACGGGAACTGTAGCAGGAAGGACATAAACCATGCAAAGGTCCATTGACCTTGAGTGGGACTTTTTTGGCCTCGGGGCGAGTGTGACCAGAAAATTCCGCCCAAATTAAATGTTCACTTTTTGGTGACCTTTAGAACACCTTTAGGACTCCAAAATGCTGCTTTGTGGCACACAAACATTTTTGTGGCACAAATTGCAGCAGATAAAGAACAAAGAATAAAGAACAAAACAGCACAGGAAACAGGCCCTTCGGCCAACGAGCCCGCGCCACCACTCCGATGTTCCCACCTCTACCCGCAATCCCTGTCCATATTTATAGATCTATGGATTAAAAAACCAAATTTAAGACAATTTAGGGAGAATTTGTTTTGCCAATTAGCCTAGGAGCGCAGCTTTGGGACGTGGGAGGAAACCGGAGTGCCTGGAGAAAACCCACGCAAGCACAGGGAGAATGCGCAAACTCCCACAGACACAGGCCCAAATCCATGTATCTGCACAGCACAGCAATAGTCACCGAGCTGTCGTGTTGCCCATCAAATGGTCCAGGTCAAGCGTACACTGACGACGTGAAGCACTAGGATACTCTCGAAAAAGATCCAAGAGCAGCCCTCTCACGACCCATCGCGTGTATGCCCCTCGTTAGACAACAAGGTGAACCAAAGCACCTGTAGGATAAAAACAAGTACATCAATATCAATATATTGATGCCATGATTGAGAGCATTGATATGCATCAGGGATATATACAACAGGCAGATCACGACAGGGTTGCTACTTTGGAACTCAACGCTACAGCCAATGCTCTCTCTCAACTTCAAACAGCATGGAGGGCTCTCAACCATTTAAAAGGATGGTTTTAACTACTTCCAACTACTTTGAAGATAGTTGGTGCCTTCAAGTGTTTTCCTTTTTCTATTGTTGTTTAAAGTTGCAAAAGTCCATAGGGAACGATGTCAGAGATTTTAAAGGTTTCTTTTTTGTTAGCTTTGAGGCTTCCGTACAAATCATTTTCTCCCACTGATACACTAGAAAGCATTTTCCTCGGAATACAACACAAATACAGGCTGGAACTGGAAATATTTGTAAAATCTCGCAGTTGGAGATCACTGAGAGTCTGTACTCAGGGACAGCCAGCTATTCTTCCTACAGAGAAGCAGGCAGAGTACGCATGCAGTTTTGTTAGATTTTCAGGCTTCTCCAAGGTGCAGGCAGCCATTGACCGAGCTTATATCTCTTTGCAGATATTACATATCATAGACAGCAGAACATCTAGTGGCTGTGACCATAGAGAGCAAATCATGCAGGCCTATTCCCAATATTCTGGCAATGGTCATAATTCACTTATCCTGCACTAGAGCCAAGAAGCATGAAAAGGATACCCAGCGCAACATGTTGACCAAATGGCTGATGAGTCTGATGCACAACCCACACATATGTGTGCAACATACACAGAATGAAAGCTATGCTGCTGCATTCAAACGTTTCTAATTCATTTTACAAGATTTGGGCTTTCAAGGTTTATTGATTATCCCTAGGTGTATTGTTGGAGCAGCACTCATCCACACAAATGGAGAATATTCCATCACACTCCTTGAATTGCACCTTGAAAATAGTGGTCTGGCTTTGGGGAGTTAGGAGGTGAGTTACTCACGCTGGATTCCTAGCCTGCCCTGATAGCCACAATATTTATATGGCTAAACCAATTCAGTTTCAGGTCATTGGAGGAGCTCTGCAGTACTCAGCAGAGCTGCACGTCTCACCATAATGAGGGATGAGCACAGTTATGGAGTTTGCATCTGAGGAAAGGACCAAAGAGGACGAGGAGACAACATAGTTGGAATCCCTTTCTGCTATGGGTATCTGAGTACATATCAGTAACTGGTTTCCCCATTCTCCATTCATCGTGTCCTACCTTCCCTCTGTTACTGACCCTCCCAGCATCTGCTTGTCACAATACAAAAAAAAAGCCACAACAAATTAAAAATGTTAAACCAATCTACCACGGCCTCCAATGCAGATTCCCAAAACATTGAACACCACCCCCCCTCCTACAATGTTTGCCAAATCAGATTCATCTCCTATGTGACTGTTAGGATTTACACCAGTCACAGTGCATCTTTCCTTTAAGAGGTGCTGATTAGTTTTAATTGGTGCCAGGAAGTTACTATTCTGGGGAACTTACTGATGCAATGGTTGTGAGCAGCAATCATTCAAAACACTTGGCAGCACTAACCTAACAACGACGCAATACCCACATTACATGTGCAGGTTAATTGTGTTCAGCAATCCCCATGTCTTTTCTCAGGGGCTGTCCAATTTAGTTCCCATATTCTTTTTAATATGATAGTTTAATTTAAATGTATACAAAATATTTAAAACAAAAATAAAAAATTAAAAATAAAAGTCTTCTACATTTAGTCCCTGCTGTAAAGTGTAACCATTTGAAAGTTGCTGATCAAATTGACAGGCTTTTAAATCTGTAGCCCGGATAGATTATCACCACAGCTCCAACGGAGCACAGAAGGGTTCACATTCATTCTGTCAAAGGAAGGACTTCAAATTCATAAGAATCCTCAGAACTAGGAGTAAAAGTGGGCAATTTACCCCCTCAAGCAAGGATCACAATTAAGTATGATCATAGCTTTCTCATCTCAACCTCAACTCCACCATTCACCATAGCCCTTCAGGCCCTTAATAATTAAAAATCTGAACAACTTTTTCTTAAATTTATTCAAAGTCCTGCCATCCTCCACGCTCTGGCTCGTGAATTCCACAGACATATGACCCTTTGAGTGAAATAATTTCTCCTCATCTCTGTTTTAAATCTGCCACCCCTTATTCTAAAACTATGTCCTTTTCTTTGTGATTGCCCTACAAGAAGAAACTTCCTCTCCACAGTTACTTTGCCAATCCCCCTTATCATCTTGTACACCTCAATTAGATCTCTCATTCTTCTAAACTCCGAGCATATCAGTCTCAAATACCCATCCCATCTACCAAATTTTGCTCCATTCACTTAATTATCCATTTGTAAATTTCTTAATTATTGATCGCAACTTACTATTCCAGTGTTGTGACAATACTGTGCCTTTAAGAATTTTTTTTATCATATTTCTTAGAAGGGATATATTTAGAATTCAGCACAATTGCATGATGCCAATTTGTCTACACCAGGTAGCTCACATGCTGAGAATGCAGCCTAATTATTGATGCTAAATAATAGGGATATGTTTGTTGTAATCTGAGCAAATGCATTTTTGTTTATTTTTGGTTTTCCCCCTGGGGTCTTAGAGAAGGGCTTGATTGGGTTGATTGATAAGAGACAGAGTCATGTGCTAATGGGAGGAGCTAAGCTTTCAGAGGAAAGCAAGCAGTTTCTGCAAAAAAAAAAGAGATGTCTCTATCTCTCTCTAGAGATTGCTGTTTGGATGTCAGAACACAGGTTTCTTTAGGTTTGTCTTTCTCAGACACTCTAGAGTATTGACAAGGAAAGCCATGCAAGACTGTTATTTGCTAATGGATTTTGAAGAGGAGTTTAAGTTTGTCAGATGAATATTGCTTGAATTGGAACAAACATAGATAAGTTAGTGGTTAAGAATCGTATCTTGCCATGTCTAAATACTTCCATTGGTCAAAGTTAAGCTAATTAATTCCTTAGATTAAACAGTATTGTTAAAATTAAGTTTGTTTTGAGAAATGTTTCTTAGTATAAAGAATAGTACAGCACAGGAAACAGGCCCTTCGGCCCTCCAAGCCTGTACCGCTCATTGGTCCAATTAGATCATTCGTTTGTATCCCTCCATTCCCAGTCTGCTCATGTGACTATCCAGGTAAGTCTTAAACAATCCCAACATGTCCGCCTCCACCAGCCTATTTGGCAGCGCATTCCAGGCCCCTACAACCCTCTGTGAAAAAACATTCCTCTGATATCTGAAAAACATCCCTCTGATATCTGATATAGAATCACGCTTGGATTGAAACACTTTGGTGTTTTGCAGTGGTGAGCACTGATCCTTCACAGCACCAAGTTCCCTAGTTCAATTCTGACCTTGGTCAGCTATCCGTGTGGAGTTTCCACATTCTCTCTATTTCTGCATATTTCCTCCTAGTGCTCTGGTTTCCTTCCCCTGTCCAAAGATGTGCAGGCTAGGTTGATTGGCAATGCTCAAGTGCCTCTTAATGTCTCAAAATATATAGTTTAAACAGATTAGCAGGGTGAATGTGAGGTGTTAAGGGAACAAGACGGCGTTTGGTCCACGGCAAAGTACTCTGTTAGAGAGCTGGTACAAACTCAATGGGCCGAATTGCCTCCTTCTGCACTGTAAGGATTCTATGATCCTCACACTAATGCCAAAATAAAAAAAAGTTGGGATCTAGTCTAATTTCATAATATGCCTTAGAGTTTCTGATCTGGTACCTAATAACGTCATCTGCAAATCTGGCTACGGTACCTACCATTCCTGCATCCAAGTCATTAATATGAATTGTAAATAGTTGGGTCCCTGAGGAACCCAACTTGTTATATCCTGCCAATCCAAAAATGACCTATTTATTTTAATTCTCTGCTTTCTTTTGGTAGGTCAATCCTCTATCCAAGCTAATAAATTACCCCTAACCACAGGTGAATTAATTAAAAGGGCAACAGTATGGATCAGAAAAACTCACCAGTACTTTGGGTTTTGTGCCTGCAGCAATCACAAGAATGAAGAAGAGACTTGGCAAGGCTAGCCTCTAGATATCTGATTCATATCTGATGGTCCTGCCAAGAGAGGTGAGGAGCTGTAGTGATGTTGGCTGTAACCAGAACTGAACAAAGAAGAAAAGCTCTTCAACAAAAGAGGTGTGGATGTGAGCGATTCAGGAATGCAGAAGGTTTGCGATTCCTCCAATCTGTCAATAATGCACCAAGAAAATCCAGGATATCATGGCCTGGGCCTTGGCACCTCCCTCTGTGACTGGATCCTGAACTTCCTAACTCACAATCAGTAAAGATGGGCAACAACACCTTCTCCATGATTATCCTCAACACCGGTGCCCCACAAGGCTGTACTCCTTAAATAGCTATGACAGTGTGGCCAAATTCCCCTCCAATTCGATTTTCAAGTTTGCTGACGACACCACTGTAGTGAGTCAGATCTCAATGATGAGATGGAGTATAGAAATGAGAGAGAGAATTTGGTAAACTGGTGGGCCAACAATAATCTCTCCCTCAATGTCAACAAAATGTACGAGGTTGCCATTGACTTCAGGAAGTGTAAAGGAGAACATGTTTACATCAATGGGAATGAAATAGAAAAGGTTAAGAGCTTCAAATTTTTAGATGTCCAGATCACCAACAACCTATCCTAGTCCCCCCGTGCTGACATTATAATTAAGAAAGCCCACCAACACCTCTACTTTCTCAGAAGACTAAGGAAATTTGGCATTTCAGCTATGACTCTCACCAACTTTTACAAATGCACCATAGAAAGCATTTTTTCTGGTTATATCACAGTTTGGTATGGTTCCTGATGTGACCAAGACTGCAAGGGACTACAGAAGATCATGAATGTAGCCCAATCCATCACACAAACCTGCCTCCCATTCATGGACTCTCTCTACACTTCCTGCTCCCTTGGCAAAGAGCAGCATAATTAAGGACCCCATGCACTCTAGACATTCTCTCTTCCATCTTCTTCCTTTGGGAAAAAGTTATAAAAGTCTGAGGTCACGTACCAACTGACTCAAGAAAAGCTTCTTCCTTATCGCTATCAGATTTTTGAATGTATTATCTTAAGCTGATTTTTCTCCACACTTTAGCTCTGACTGTAACACTACATTCTGCACTCTCTCATTTCCTTCTCTTTGAACAGTATGTTTTGTCTGTATAGAGCGCGAGAAACAATATTTTTCACTGTATGCTAATACATGTGACAGTAAATCAAATCAAATTCAGAGGAAATGACAGGTGAATGATGAATCACTGTCAGATGGTCAAGTTTCACATTGTTATTTGCACAGCATTGTCCTACATAGTACTTCTCAGGACCACACATCCTGGAGCTCCACTCTCACCTCCCTCTCCAAGCAATTCACATCAACGAACACTCGTACTCCCCCTCAGCCCACTGCCATCTCACACCTATGCTTCACAGTCACCCTGGCAAATGCTGGCCTTCCATCCTATCTACCCAAGCTATTACAAACACTTCTGCCTCTGCTTTCTCACATTGTAAGGGAAGAGAGTACAAAACTTGACAAGAGGCAGAGACTAGGGAAGAGTTTGTGAGGGTAGTGAATTATAGAATCATAGAATCCCTACAGCACAGAAGGAGGCCATTTGGCCCATTGAGTCTGCACCAAACACAATCCCACCCAGACTCTATACCTGTAACCCCCCACATCTATCCTGCTAGTCCCTGTGAGACTAAGGGGCAATTTTCCATATTCAATCAACCTAATTCGCACACCTTTGGAGTATGGGAGGAAACCGGGGCACCTGAAGAAAACACATGAAGACATGGGGAGAACATCCAAACTCCATACAATCATCAAAGGCCAGAATTGAACCTGGATCCCTGGCACTATGAGGCAGCAGTGCTAACCATTATGCCACCATACTGCTCCTTTTTAAAAGAGATATTGGCTCTTTTGCCTCCCACGTACGTATCTGTTGGAGTGGGTAGGGTAAGGGACTACTGGAACAAGTGAGATGGAGTGACTTTTTGTTACAAAGAACAAAGAAGAACCCAGCACGGGAAACAGGCCCTTCGGCCCAACGAGCCCGCGCCGCCATCCTAACGTCTTAATGACATATAGAGACCAATATAGGGACAATTTGTTACCCAATCAGCTAAGAGCACATTTTTGGGATGTGGGAGGAAACCGGAGCACCCGGAGAAAACCCACGCAACCACGGGGAGAACGCGCAAACTCCCGCAGACTCAGGCCCAAATCCATGTGTCTGCACAGCAACAGCGATAGTCTCTGAGCTGTCATGTTGCCCATCTGATGGTCCAGTTTAAGCATACACAAACGACTTGAAGCACTAGGCCACTCCTGAAGTAACCTCTAGGAGCAGCCCTCGCACGACCTGCCGAATGCACGCACCTTGTTGGTCAACAAGGTGGACCGAATAGCCTGTGGAAACAATTAAAGTATTTAAACAGTCCTCATATATCCCTCTATCTGCAGACCACTCATGTGGCTGTCCAAGAGACCCTTAAACAACCCTAGCGTGCCTGCTCCCCACCACCTTACTCGGTAGTGCATTCCACACCCCCACTACCCTTTGTGTGAAAAAATGCCCTCTAATATTAGTCTTATACATAGCCCCCCTCACCCTAAGGCCGTGACCCCTCATTCTATCCGAATCTAATGGTGGAAAAAGCTTACCACCATTTACTATATCTATACCCCTCATAATCTTATATACCTCTAATAGATCCCCTCTCAGCCAACGTCTTTCAAGGGAAAACAACCCCAGTACGTTCAACCTTTCCTCATAAGACAGCCCTTCCATACCAGGCAGCATCCTGGTAAATCTCCTCTGCACTCTCTCCAGGGACTCCACATCCTTCTGGTATACGGCGACCAGAACTAGACGCAGTACTCCAAGTGAGGCCTAACCAACGTTCTATACACTTGCAACATCAAACTCCTACTCTTGTATTCTATACCCCTTCCTATGAAGGCTAACATACCATACACTTTCTTTATCACATTTTCCACCTGTACTGACACCTTCAGAGACTTGTGAACCTGCACCCCCAGGTCTCTCTGCGTCTCTATACTCCGGATAGTTTTACCTTTTATCCTATAACTCCCCTCTACATTATTCCGGCCAAAATGCATCACCTCGCATTTATCCAGATTAAATTCCATTTGCCATCGATCTGCCCAATCTACCAGCCTATCTATGTCCTGTTGTATTGCCTGGCACTACTCCTCAGTCCCCACCAATCCAAGTATCTTAGTGTCATCAGCAAATTTGCTGATCACACCACCTACCCCCCTCTTCCAAGTCATTTATATAAATCACAAATAGAAGATGTCCTAGTACTGAGCCCTGTGGCACACCACTAGTGACTGACCTCCAGTTGGAAAAAGAGCCTTCCACTAATACCCGCTGTCTCCTCCTCCCAAGCCAGTTCTCAACCCATCTACATACCTGGCCCTGTATCCCATGCGCCTTCACCTTTTTTATCAGCCTACCATGGGGAACCTTGTCAAATGCCTTACTGAAATCCATGTAGACGACATCAACGGCTTGTCCTTCATCAACCGTTTTTGTCACCTCTTCAAAAAATTCCACTAGATTCATAAGGCACGACCTCCCCTTAACGAAGCCATGCTGTGTATCCCTGATCAGATTGCAGCGCTCCAGATGTGCACACATCCTGTCCCTGAGGATCCTCTCCATTAGCTTACCTATAACTGAAGTCAAGCTCACTGGCCTATAGTTCCCTGGGTTATCCCTCTGACCCTTTTTAAACAACGGAACTACATTTGCAATCCTTGCAATTTGTTTGAGACTGTTTTATCTTGTGCTGGGCAAGATGCCATGGTTTGGATTGGGGTAGTATGTATTGAGCTGGAGTGGGGATCAAGTTGACAAAACAAAGGGAACATCCTCGAAGGTGTCTAGATTTGCCACGAGGCAAGAACATTCGTTGGCAGCACAAAATTACCTCTTTGACAATTTTTCTTTTGTTAGTGTCCTAAGTACGCATACATTAACACTATAATGAAGTTACTAAGGAAGAATATACTGAGGGAGAATTTAGCTTGGCCAATCCACCTAACTAGCACATCTTTGGAGTGTGGGAGGAAACCGGAGTACCCGGAGGAAACCCATGAAGATACAGGGAGAATGTGCAGACTCCATACAGATAGAGGTCGAAGTTGGGAATCCAGCCCGATGCCCCTGGTCTGTTTCGGCGGATGGTTCGATGTGACAGGATAGTACTGTACATGTTGAGTCCCATATATGTTGGTTTTTGGCTTTATTGTCCATTGGAGGGGGCGGGGGAGGTTGGAAGATTAGGATTAATTTTGACAGGGGGATGTTTCAGTTAAAGATAGAGTATTTTGAAGTCCATGTTGGGGAAAGGATAAAAGAAAAGGATGCTCAGAAATTTACATTTTTGGGCAGGATTTTATTTGCTAGTTATGATAAGTTTCCCTTTCTTCAAGATCCTTTAAGTCATCTCAAAATTATCCAGGGGTTAGTGGGTGCCCTTCTTAGGAGAGTTTTTTGTTTGCTAGTTATGCCGAATTTCCCTATAGCCAGAGATCCTTTCATTGTTCAAGGTAACTCAGGGAGTCACGAAATTTGCATTTCTAAGGGAGGACCCTTTCGCTAGTTGTAGCGAGCTAACCTGTGTCCAGGGTTCTCACATTGTTTCAAGTGATTGAATACTTAAATAGGGAAATTGTCTGGGAAATTATAGCGGCGAGTGTGTCCTCCATTTTTTTGCCTCTGATCTTCGGGTAAGTGTTCTCCAAGGTGGCCTTCATGATACACAACAATGCAGAATCATTGAGCAGAAACTGATAATCAAGTTCCGCACACGAGGACAGCCTCAACCAGGATCTTGGATTCATGTCACACTATCTGTAACCCCCATGATTTGTCTAGGCTTGCAAAATCTCACTAACGGTCCTGGCTGGAGACAATACATATCTCTTTAATCTGTGCTTAATACTCTCTCCACTCAAATTGTCTGTACTTTTAAGACTTGATTACCTGTAAAGACTCACATTCCAACCATTATTTTGTAAATTGAATTTGTGTCTTTATATGCCTTGTTTGTGAACAGAACTCCCACTTAGCTGACGAAGGAGTAGCACTCCAAAAGCTAGTGGCTTTAGCTAACAAATAAACCTGTTCGACTTTAATCTGGTGTTGTGAGACTTACTGTGTTTACCCCAGTCTAACACTGGCATCTCCACATCATGAAGGAAATGCCAGAGCACTGAAGGATGGCAAATGTAGTTCCATGCCTCAAAGAGGCTGGTAGAGATGAATCAGGGAATTACAGACTGGTGAATCTCATATCAGTGGTTGGCAAACAACAGGAGACAATTCTGAAGGAGAAAATTAATATCCTCTTGGAAAAGGTATGGGTTAATTAGAGATATGATACAGAGATGCCGGCGTAGGGCTGCGGTAAACACAGTAAGAAGTCTGACAACACTAGGTTTAAATCCAACTGATTTATTGGTTGAAATAAATCAATTGGACATAAACCTGGTGTTGTCAGACTCTTACTTAACTGGAGATAGTCAGCATAGCTTTGCCAGAGGGAGGTCAAATTTTTGGAAAACGTGATCAGCAAACTTGAGAATCAAGTTGAAGGAAAACTTGACCTCCCATTCATAGGTGTATGAGTGTAGTGTCTTTTAGATCAAACCAAATAAACAAACTCAAACTAAATTAGGACAAAGTAAAAGGGGCAGCTCCCCAAAAGGAAGCAGAACAGCCCAAGGTTCTTTCAGGTCAAACCAAGTAGACAAACTCAAACTAAATTGGTCAAAATAAAAAGGGGAACAGCCCGGACAAAAATGAAATTACAAAAGAAACTTAAGACACATCAAATCAAAATGATAATGAGTATAGTAAGGGGCTGAGTACACAGCCCTGTGAGACACCAGAATTGAGGATGATCATGGAGGAGGTGTTGTTGCCTATCAGATTGCAGTCTGTGGATTAGAAAGTCTAGGATTCAGTCGTAGAGTAAGAGCCAAGTCCGAGGCCATGGAGTTTATAGATGAGTTTTGTAGGAACAATGGTGTGCGCTTGGATGAGCACTTAAAATATCATAATATTCAAGGTCAAGTGCAAGAGAATGGGATTAGCCTACCATTAATGTCAATATTGTCAGTATAGACTAGATGGGCTGAAGAGCCTTTTCTGCATGAATGCTATAAGCGTCTCCTAGTATTGTGCATTCCTTGATGATAATTCTCCTGGTTCTCACACCCCTGCTGATTTAGTTTGAAACCCTCCCAACAGCACTAGCAAAATACTCTGCATGGAACTCAGTCCCAACTTCATTCAGGTGTAACCTGTTCAACTTGTCCAGACATCATCTTCCCCAGTGCCAGTCCCAACTTCCCAGGAATCTAAAGCCCTTTTTCCTGCACCAGCTTTCCAGCTGGACATTCATTTACCTTTTCCGCCTATTTCTGTGCTCATTTGTACATATGGAGCTCAAATAATCTGGAGATTACTATATTTGAGGTCCTGCTTGCTAATTTTCTACCTAATTCCCCAAATATTGGTTGCAGGAGCAGAGTCTCCTTTGTCCTTCCTAATTCATTGGTATAAATGTGGACCACAAGGTCTGGCTTCTCCTTCTCTAGTAAGAAGTTTGACAACACCAGGTTTAAATCCAACTGATTTATTTGATAGTAAACTCACAAGCTTTCGACCCTCTGGTCTTTGTCAGATGAATGAGGTGTTCTGGTCTCAAACAGCACACATAACAGCACAGACTGTTTACAGATTACTGATTAGAATGCAAATCTTTACACCTAACCTGCTATTCAAGTCTTAAAGTGGCTAACAACGTGAGTGGAAGGAGCACTGAGCACAGGTTAAAGAGATGCGTATTGTCTCCAGACAGCATAGTAAGTGAGGTTTTTTTGCTAACCCAGGCAAGTCATGGGGGTTGCAGATAGTGTGACATGAAGCCAAGATCCCTGTTAAGACCATCCTCATGTGTGCAGAACTTGGCTATCAGTCTCTGCTCAGCAGCTCTGCGCTGTCATGTGTCATGAAGGCCCCCTTGAAGAACGTTTACTCAAAGGTCAGAGGCCAAATGTGCGTGACCGCTGAAGTGTTCGCCAACAGGAAGGGAACAGTTTTGCCTGGTGATTGTCGAGTGACATTCATTCATCGTAGTGTCTGCACGGTCTCCCCAATGTACCATGCTTTGGGACATCCTTTCTTGCAACGTAATAGGTAGACAACGTTGGCCGAGTTGCAAGATATGTACCATGTACCTGGTGAATGATATTCTCACGTGTGATGATGTCCTCCACGTCGATGATCTGGCATGTCTTGCAGAGGTTGCTGTGGTAGGGTTGTGTGGTATTGTGGTCACTGTTCTCCTGAAGGCTGGGTAGTTTGCTGCGAACAATGGTCTGTTTGAGGTTGCACAGTTGTCTGAAGGCAAGAAGCGGGGGTGTGGGGATGGCCCTGGCGAGATGTTCATCTTCATCAATGATACATTGAAGACTCCAGAGAAGATTTCCTCTCTCAGACGACTATCTTGCAGCTGCTGTGTGACTTTCTTGACCTTGGCACCAGGGAGACAACATACAATCCTGAAGTCACATCTGCAATTGCTGAAACACCTGTCCTGTTCCCTAACTAACAAATTCTCTATCCTACCCACTTATTTTGTTTATAGCTAAGTCTATTGTGAACTGCAACAAATCCCGATAAAAACACTATTACTTTCCTAACAGACTACAGTGAATGCAGTGAATATAACTCACATCACGTAGGTAAAATCATTTCTTTTCAATGTGGGTAACGCAAACTCCAGCTTTCACTAATGGGAACATTTCCAAATCATGGAAATCATCTTGAGGGATGCCACTAAGTACGCTGCTCCTTCTGAAGAACCACAGCAGCCACTACAGGTCGAATGACTTTCACACAAACTGTCAATCTTCACCGCGCAACCGTCTTAACGACCGCGGCCATTGCGCAGTTGCTTTAATCGTCTGCCGTCACTGCGCATGCGGAGTACACGCACTGCCTCCTGGGTATTGGAGTTAAATCGGTGTACCGCGATTATTGGGACAGAAGAACCGTTACCGGTGGTGGTTTAACATGGCGGGTTTCTTTGGTACTGTCAGATAAATTACCGTACTGTTTATTTGATGGGCTAAAAGTACTGCATGGGGGAAGTGGTAGTTGGTTGGTAGTTGTCATGTGACGTTGGAAGGGATACTGAGCGTGAGCTGGGTGAGTAGCTGCAGCTTGTGTGTGTGTGTGAGAGAGAGAGTGGTTAAAGGCCTGGTCACTACTGAGAGCAGCTCCTGTGTAACCAATACAGCACTGTAAACCTGTGTTCTGAGTTAGTGCGTCACTCCCCTATAGTTAAACGAGAAATCTAATTGAAATCTAGCAATAATACAGAATGTCTCCACTATTCTCCTGATCCAGAGTTTAACGCCAACTCTTCAATCAGTTTAGTTGTCTGTTACTGATAAACATGCCAACTGTGTTCAAAGTATACTAACCCCCCCCCCCCGGCCTCTCAGTTTAAATACTCCTCAGGGGGTCTTACCAAACACAATATTCCTTTTTTTTTTAACGATATTTGCCACTACTGGTGATATATTGTTTGGTTTTCCTATTGTTTGATTTGTACTCACTGCTTTTAATTCATTTTCAGCCTCAGTAGTGTGCAGCATATCCCCCCCGCCCCCTCCAGCCTGTGAATCTTTGTTATTTGCATAGTAACTCATCACATCTTACAGAAGTGTCGTGGTGCACTGCAAATAAATTACTTTTTGTAATTCAGCAGCCATATTGCAAGAATCCACACAAGGAAACAATTTGGAGTGACTTATTTATTTAACTCAATCCAATCCCACCTCTGATGTAGGGTCATCTCAACCTGAAACATTAATTCTGTCTCTGCACAGATGCTGCCTGGCCTGCTGAGTATTTCCAGCATTTTTTAAAATTTACACACTTCTTGTCTTTTGGGAGCAATAATAGCAGACAGTTGTGTGCATTTATTTCTGTTTATAACTATGCTCCTGTAAATTATTGATGCAAGATCTAGAGAATTTTGCTGAGTCACAGAAAAAAGTATGTTTTTTCAATCAACCCTTTGTTTTTGAGATGGATGAAACAATACAGATAGCATCTTCAGTAAAATTTGAACCTGGTCATGTGCAGAATCTTTAGTACTACAGAATAGGAAGTTCCTGACTCTTTAAATATTGTGGTTATTTGACTACATTATGTATTATGCATCTTTGCAATGGTGGTACTTTTCAAATATGAATTAATCCAAAAATGCACCATGACCAAAAAAGTGGATTGCATTGTCAGAAATGTACTTAGAAGCATTAATAATGATTCATAGTCTTCCTCTTCTGAAGTACCCCAGTGATAAATCTTCACACCCACGTTTAATGGTTTTTGTGAGGCATTAATTTTGTGACTATTCGGTCAATCAAATGCAGTCCTAATGTTTGATATTCTCTCTCTCAATCGGTGTGGGCAAAATGTGACAGCCATGAACTTTGAAGAAGATCTGATGCCCAGGCAATTGCCTGTAGATGATTGGGATACAATTGAAGATTTTGACCCAAGTGTGCCACCCAGAACACCCCAAGAATACTTGAAAAGAGTCCAGTAAGTAAAAGTGGAAGAGTTGACTAAATTACAGTTAAATGTTTGATATAACTTCAAATACAAAGCAAGTAAAATATAAAGCCAATAAAAGTTATTTTGCTGTGTAACCAGAATTGTAACTGCTGTATTGAATATGGATTTAGATCTACTTCCTGCTGCAGAATTTGGTTTATGCCTGATACGATTTATCAACCTCGTCGCATTGATAGAGGCTTGGGAAGTAATCAGTTTGCTTTGTTGTGGCTGATGCTTGCCCATGGAGATAAAAAGGTGAGAAACTTAGAACAAAAAAAACCAGCACGGGAAACAGGCCCTTTGGCCCAACGAACTTAGTAGTTAAATATCCTAAAAGCAAAAAGCCAGTCCAACCTAACTTGCATTAAGTACAACTTTGACCCTTCTCAATTGTTAACAGCCCATTATGCCATATAATACACTTTTTAGCTTTAGCATGAATTTGTATCATCAACCAATACATAATGCATCTTGACCAATTAACAGTAGAATCTTGATAACATGGTGGGAAAATTCCTACTTCTCATTCCAAAGATGATTTGTAGAAATCGGATACCAAAATATGGCCATGCATGAATGAAATAGCAATACTCCAGAAATAAGAATAAAAATGTGTACTGTAAGTAGCTAAAGATTTATAGTGCTTCAATTTCTCATGGCTTTATCCTGTAACATGGTGGCCAATTATCGTGTACATAATGGACGTTCAGCTGCAACACAAATGACCATTACTCAAATATTTAATGGTGTGATTTTTGCTTTAACATTTTCAGTTGCAGATTAACCTACAAGTTATAATTTAGAGGTTGTATCTCAATTTTTGCTCTCAGGATTGAAGCATCAAGATGTCCTGAAGTAGTTGTGGCAAAAATTGACCCAAGAAAGTTGAAAAGAAATCAGACTGTGAATGTTTCAGTAAGTACAATAATTGGACACGTTACATGAAAACTTTAGGATCTGTCTTTTTAAGGACTTTTTTTAGGTTTTATAAGAAGTGTTCTATGTCTGCTTTTGGCTCTGTAGTTTGGTTTAATGCAAGTAGTAAACTTATTGGAAAGATGAGACTGACAGTGAAAACTTGTGTGACTTTATAACGAACAATATTTTAAATGGAAATCAAAGCAGAATTACTTTAATTTCATAGAATCATAAAATTCCTACAGTGAAGAAGAAGCCATTCAGTCCATCAAGTCTGTTCCTGCCCTCTGAAAGAGCACCCCACCCAGGCCCAATTACCAGCCCTAACCCCATAACTCAGTGCATAGATCATGACCTGTCTACCTAATCTGCATATCTTGGATGCTAATAGGCAATTTAGCATGGCCAATTCATCTGACCTGCACATCTTTGGAATTTGCCTTAGGAAATATATTTTTAATGCGCTGCTCTGTAGTATTGAGTACGTACAGCAATGTTAGATTGGCTGCCTTTTGGATAAGATGTTATGTCTGCTAAATGCCTATTTATACATGTGAATTTTTCTGTGTCCTGGTCATTTCCATCAACCATTGCCATTAAAATCAGTTAACTAGTTATCTATTCAGTTGTTGTTTGTTTGGATCTTGCTGTGTGTAAATTGCTTGCTTAATGATAGTGACTACACTTCAAAACTGACCTGTTGTTTGTTTGAATAGTACTTTAGAATTGACCAACAAGGAGATAAATTATAAGTGTGTGTTTTTCTAACTAAGTTGTTCATCTGGATATGAGGTATTTTCCTTGATACTTTGAGTTTTGTCTTTTAGTGTTGTCATATACATCTTCATAAGAAGTAGGAGAAGGTGTAGGCCATTCAAACTATTGAGCCTGTTCCGTCACGAATATAATTATGGCTGATCTGATTGTGGCCTTCATCCCAATTTCCTGCCCGTTCCCCATAACCCTTGACTCCTGACAGAGACATGGTTGCAGGGTAACCAGGGATAGGAATTGAATGACCCAGGGTATTCAGTAGTTAGAATGACATGCATAAAGGAAAAAATGATGAGTTGCACTGCTGGTTAAAGAAGAAATTAGCACAATAGTGAGAAAAGATATTGGCTCTGACAACGTGGAGTCTGCGTAGAGTTGTGAAATACCAAAGGGCAAAAACATTAGTGGACGTTATATTGTAGACCCCCAAACTTCAGTGGTGAGGTTGAGAATGGCGTTAAACATGAAATTAGTGATGCATGTGATAAGGGAATATTGGTGATCGTGGTGATTTTAAGCTGTATGTAGACTGGGCAAATCAAATGAGCCACGATGCTGTAGAAGAGGAATTTCTGGTGTGTATATGGGATAGTTTTCTTGACCAATATATGGAGGAACCAACTTGAGAGCAGACCATCTTAGACTAGGTATTGTATAATGAGAAGGGAATCGTTGACAGTCTAATTGTACAAGACCCCTTGGGGATGAGTGACCATAACACAATAGAATTTTTCATCAAGGTGGAGAATAAAGTAATTGATCCAGAGACTAGGGTATGAATCTTAATAAAGGCAACTAAAGATATGAGGTGTGAGTTGGCCTTTGTAAATTGAGAGTTATTTAAAGGGATGACTGGGTAGCCAATGGCAAACATTCAACAAACGCATGAGGGAACAGCAATAAACTGTTTATTCCTGTCTGGACAAAAGCAAACAGACAAACGGGGAAATGAAGAAATGGCCGAGTAACTGAATACATATTTTGATTCTGTAATCAAATGCCAGAAATGTTGGAGACAACAAGATTTAGTGAGAGGGAAGAACTGAGGGAGATCAATATAAGTAGAGAAGTGGTATTGGGAAAATTGATGGGATTGAAGGCGACTAAATCCCCAGAGCCTGATAATCTATATCCCAAAGTACTTAAGGAAGTGGCTGTAGAAATAGTGGATGCATTGATGGTCATCTTCAGGATTCTATAGACTTTTAAACAGTCCCTGCAGATTGGAGGGTAGCAAATGTCACTCCAATATTCAAAAAGGGAGATAGAGAGAAAACAGGGAATTATAGACCAGTAAGATTCCCAGTGGGGAAAATTCTCAAATACGTTATCAAGGATTTTATAGCAGAGCATTTAGAAAGCAGTGGCAGGATCAGACAGAATCAGCATGGACTTATGAAGAGGAAATCAACAAATCTGTTGGAATTCATTGAAGATGTAACTAGTAGAGTTGACAAAGGGGAATCAGTAAATGTGGTATATTTGAACTTCCAGAAAGCAAGCACAAGAAATTATCATGCAAGATTAAAGTGCATGGGATTAGAGGAAGTGAATTGAGATGGATAGAAAACTGGCAGAGTAGCAGTTAATGGGTGCTTTTCAAATTGCCACAAGGATTAGTGTTGGAACCCCAGCTATTCACAATATATATTCATTGCAACGTCATTTACAAAATTCCCTGCAATGAATGTGAAAAGCACTACGTGGGACAAACTGGAAGGAAACTATCAACCAGAATACATGAACATCAACTTGCAAGCCAAAGACATGATCCATTGTCATTAGTATCAGTTCATGAGGACCAAGAAGGACATCAGTTCAACTGGAATAGCGTGACCGTGCTAGGTCAGGCAAAAACGAAGAAAGAATGTGAATTTATCAAGGCGTGGCACTCAACCGAACATGCGATCAATCGGCATATAGATATTGATCCAGTGTATCAACCGCTGTGCAGGAAAGAACTGAATAATCGGAGCACTAAGATTCAAACCAACCCGCAAGGCGATCAAGGGACAAGATCAGATGCAGATGCAACAATTCCAGCAAATCCCAAAAAGCAACCAATCAAATTTCAAGACAAGGACCTCGAATGAACTAAAAAAGAATCAGAGATCAAACAACCAAAGTGGAGCATGGTCACTGAAATGATGGAATCACAACACAGCAAGTTCAACAATTAATTAATCAGAACTAGGGTCATTGCAATTAACCAATCAAAAGCAAGTAGATTTACTACTATTCAATTTGCTATATAAACGTAGGTACTATGCAGGAACACACCCACAGCTAAGCACTGACGATGTTTCCTCGTTTGGTGACGAAACGTCTGCAAGCCAATTGCCAAGCTCGGCGAACACAACAACAGATATATTAATGACTTAGATGAGGAAACAAAATTGTTGCATCTCAAAGTTCGCAGATGAAACCAAGTTGGGTGAGAGGGTGAACTGTGTCGTGAGTGCAGAGATCCTTCAGAATGACCTGGACAGGTTGGATGAGTGGGCTAATAGTAGGTGCAGTATAATTTGGATAAGTATGAGGCTATTCACTTTGGAAGCAAAAACAAGGCGGAAGATTACTACCTGAATGACTGTAAATTGGGAGAGGGCAGTGTGCAGTGCGACCTGGGAGATCTTGTGCATCAGTCATTGCACGTAAGCATGTGGTAAAAAAGGCAAATGGCATGTTGGCCTTCATTGCGAGAAGTTTTAAGTACAGGAGCAGGAATGTGCTGTTACACTATACAGGGCTGTGGTGAGGCCACACCTAGAGTATTGTGTGCGCTTTCATCCTAAGTGGTCCTGAATCCTCAGACTGTAGCCTCTAGTTCTGGACTCCCCCACCATCGGGAATATCCTCACTGCATCTACCCTGTCTAGTCCTGAAAGAATTTTATAAGTCTCTGAGATTCTTCCCCCCTCCCCCACCACCACCACACCATCATTTGTCTGACCTCTTAATGTCAACTCAAGTTAAACCAGGACAAAGTAAAAGGGGCAGCTCCTCAAAAGGAGGGAGGAAGGATGTTCTTGCTCTTGGGAGTTCAGCAAAAGTTTACCAGGCTGATTCCAGGAATGGCAGGACTGATGTATGAGGGTTAGGATTGTTTTAACTGGAGTACTATGTCTATGTTTCGTGACTTAGGTTGAACCTTTTATTGATGTTTTGTTTGCACTTCAGTCCCACGCTCCTGATCTACAGACACCTGGTGCAGAGAGGGGAGGGTCAGGATAGCTACCTCCCCGTGAACTTGCTCCTGGGCCTGGCGAAATGTGCCATTTTCAGGAGCAGACAGTCAAGGGGGCTGTCCATTCTGACTGTCTGCCCTTCTACCGTGGCCAGGTATCACTGGAGAGGGAGCATGCAGTGTCCACAGGTGCAGTTGACTCCTTCTGTGCCCGTTGGGCACTGCAGGGGCTAGGGTGCCTTTATTGACTCTAGTCACATTTTAATTTGATGTTTTTAAGTTTCCTTTGTATTTGGATTCTATTCGGATTATTCCTCCTCCTTTTGGGGAGCTGCCCCTTTTACTTTGTCCTGGTTTAACTTGAGTTTGTTTATTTGGTTTGACATTAACAGGTCAGATGAATGAGGGTGTGGCAGGGTGGGGGGGAACCTCACAGAGACTTATAAAATTCTGACAGGACTAGACAGGGTAGATGCAGTGAGGATATTCCCGATAGTGGGGAGTCTGGAACTAGAGGTTACAGTCTGAGGATTCAGGACCATTTAGGATGGAGGTGAGGAGACGTTTCTTCAGTGTGGGGAGCCTATGGAATTCATTACCACAGGAAAGTAGTTGATGCCAAGATATTGAATGCATTCTAAAAGGTGGCTGGAGAGAGCACTTGAGGCAAATGGGATCAAAGGTTATGGGGGAGGAAAAAGTTGGATGATCAGCCATGATCTTTATAAATGGCAGAGTAGTCTCGCAGGAGGAGTCCATTTGGCCCTTTCTCTATGTTTCTCTGTTACTGATCACGTATCTGACTAACTCAGTCTTGTATGTATTCAATGGAAATTGGCCAATTTGTGTGTTTTTTTTTGAATATAAACTGAACTTGCATGTTGCCCATATCAAGAATCTAGTTCACTGTGAAATTTGCGCATTTTTACAGGACTGTGCTGAATAAGATGCATGTTTTTCCTTGAATTGGTTTTGCAAACTTTAAAGTGTATTTTTGTGGTTGTGTGATTAGTTGCAATAACCTTATTCAAAATTATGTAATGTTTTATCAAAATTGCTAAAATGTTTTTCTATAAACATGTTTTGAACCAAAATTATGTTGCCCTGTTAAAGAATGCATTATGGATTGCAATTTAAACATAACTAAACCATTATTCAAAATGCACTGTGCAGAACTTCAATTAATATTTTGTCATATATGTCAGCAATGCAACTTCGCTCTTATTGCCGTCTTAGGTAATTGATTTTTCTTGAACCAGAAATGGTTCAGTAAGAAGTCTCTCAACACCAGGTTAAAGTCCAATAGGTTTATTTGAAATCATGAACTTCCGGAGTGCTGCTCCTTCATCAGGTAAGTGGAGATAAGGTGTCAATGCCAGATTCATCAAACTCATAAGGCAGCCCCAAATGTCACCCAAGCACAACGCACCGTGCTCTCAAAACCAATCGCAACATTGTCATCAAACCAGAAGACAAAGGAGGGGCCACCATCAGACTGAACAGAATGAATTACTGCAAAGAAGTGTACCAACAACTGAGCAACCAGGAATACTACAGACTGTTAGCTGCAGATCCAACCAAAGAACACACCCACCAACTCAACGGACTGATCAAGACTTTTGATTCAGAGCACCCTGCATGTTCTCATCCCACATACTCCACGCGTTGAATATCTCTATTGTCCCTCGAAGATGCACAAGGCCAACACGCCCAGTCATCTCATCCGATCAGGCAATGGGACCCTGTAGTCAGAGAGATTCTCGCACATAGAGAGCATCCTGAAATCCATCGTACAAAGACCCCAGCTTCTGTTGCAACACTATGGACTTCTTACAAAAACTCAGCACCCATGGAGCAGTTGAACCAGGAACACTCCTCGACTCTCTACATCAGCATTCCTTATGACGACGGTATTGCTGCAACAGCCTTCGTACTCAACACCGACAACTGCTAATCTCCAGATGCAGTGCTGCAACTCATCTGTTTATCTTGGACCACAAAGTTTTCACCTTCGACAACCAGGTCCTCATCCAGACTCACAAACAGCCATGGGGACCAAATTCACACTTCCAATATGTCAACGTCCTTGTGCACAAATTCGAACAAGACCTCCACCACAAAGGACCTTCAACCGATACTCTACACCAGTTACATCAATGATATTTTCTTCCTTTTGGACTGAGAAGAACGAATAACAACCTGATGAAGGAATAGTGCTCCGAAAGCTCATGCTTCCAAATAAATCTGTTGGACTTTAACTTGGTGTTGTGAGACTTTTACTGTGCCCACCCCAGACCAAAGCCAACATCTTTCCTTCAGAAATTGTTCCATTACTGTTTTAAACAAATAAGTAATAGTTATCTTTTCACTTGTGGAAAAGAGAAATCCCTCTCCCTAACCCATCTGTTTGTTTTTGTTGTAGAAATGTAGCAGCATTCATCTAAGTTAAAGTATCGATAATTTATCATGCTGCACACTTTATCATTTTTTTTAATATATATTTTAGCTGTCTGGATGTCAACCTGCCCCTGCAGGATTTTCTCCCAGTCTCCGATGGCAGCAGCAACAAGTAGCAAATTTTTCAATCCTTCGACAGGTAACCTATTTGCTTCGAAAAAATGTTTTTTTTTGTGTATTTGGAATCTTACTGCAGTGAAAATGTATCCAGAATTACATTAAGGAATATTAATTTTCCAGCCAGCAGGCAGCGCTCCATTTAAAATAAGCTTTTCACTGTGTGCCTGACTTCTAATTAGAGCATTCTAATCTCCAGATGACTAATTCTGTAATTTAATGGCATTTTCTATGAACTTCTAGTTATAAAGTGTTTAGTATATGCCCAAGTAAGTGAAACTATATGCAGTTTCAGTCAATTTAAAAATATATGTAGGAAAGCTGACAAAAATAGCATTTGCTTTAGGTATTCAAAATTGTAATTCCTAAATGAAAATTGTACACATTGGAATTGTGTAGAAATTGGGATGTTTCTGTGTTATGGAGCATGAGAATAATGTGAATTGCTGCAGTATAAGCTTTGAATATGGAATGTAGCCCCAAACTCATTGAACTAATTGCTAAACTGAAAATACAATTTTATGATAGTATATTGGTCTTCTAGCAGATTTGATTTTTTTTTTTTTCTTTTCACTTTTTAGTGGTCCTTGTACTTTTAGAATCATGGCATTCATTTTATTTTCTTTCCCCTAGAGTATAGCTAAACACAGGAATCGTTGGAAGTCACAGCCTTTGGACAGTAATGTAATGCTGGTACGTCATTTACACTGATCAAACACACCTTTCTATTGGTGTATGAGAGTTAGAGTTGCATTGGAAATTTTATGGTCATATCTTCAAAAAGGCTTGTTATTCTTTTAATGCATTGTATTCATGCAGGAAAAGATTATTGTTGCAAGAGTCCTCTTTAAATAAAAATTCAGATCCAGAATAAATTAATATTTGAATTTGACGTTTTGGGAAATAAATTGTAGGCATGAATTTGGTTTCCACATGTCACTGAACATGAGACTGTGCCCTCTTTGTTGGTTTGTGCTATGCCCCTGCTGTTTCTGACATGGCATCTTTTTGAGCATCTCCTGCTTGCTCCAGAAGCAACTGATTTGGTGTTATCACAATGTCATATGGCTTGACTGAGATGATCCTATCTACCAAATTTGGACCATGTATGTACTCTGAAACTTGACTAGGACATGGAGTAGTGATACAGAAGGATATAGCATTTGGTCTCTGCAGAAGACTATCCCCACAAAGGTTTAGAGAGCTGTTTTTCTACCTTCACCAGATTCCTGCATGTGCTTTTGCCATTTCTAGTTTTCCTATGCAGCGCTGAAGCGTAGCTCTTTGACAAATGCTGACGATCAGTGGGGAAAACTGCAACTGGCCTTCCATTGTGCTCTTGAACAACCTGGACCTTGGAGGCCTGACTTTGGACTGGATTACTTTGGTATTAACAGCAGTGATTAAGAGGCATCATCAAAACCACTGGTGAAATAGTGATGGAAATACTGTCATCTTGAGAGAGGACTGCAAATTCATTGTTGGGCTGCTGTTACAGTGTACATTTTGCTTTGAGCACTGGTATCTACTGCAATCATAGCAGTAGTCTGAGCCAACAGGGGGGGCAAGTATTGATTTCCATCTAAGTTTCCACTGCAGAAGTGAGATGTTGGATGGCTTCTATTTGTTCTACAGTAGAAGCTGAGACAACAGCTCCCATCAGTGAAGTTCGCTAGTACAGTCGCGGAGTTGGCACTATTTTGGTAGAAAGGATGGCGACCTTGGGTATCTAAAAATATAAAAGCAGAAGGAGGGTTTGAGGAATTGGCATCTTTCAGTATGAAGGAAAAGTGAGATTAGAGTTGAGAAGTGGCATAAGTCTTTAACTCGCCATTCCCTCAATGTTCTCAGCAGCATTGGATGATGCGGGCTCTGTTGCCAGCATTTTCTGAGTAATTGAATAAAGTGATGGAGACATTCTCCAAACCATCATCGCCAGTCTTCCCTTTTGTTGCCTACTTCAAAAGAGAGGCAGAACATTTAATTGTTCTGACTGTCTGGGTGTTGTGTTTGTGAAAACTGAAGCTCTCTGGAGGCAGAAATTCGGGTATGAGGCTGGCATCATTGGAAAATGAAAAGCAAAATATTGCAGAGGCTGGAAAATCTCAGCAAGCCTGACAGCACCTGTGGAGAGGGAAAAGAACTAACATTTTGTGTCTTGACTCTTCGTTAGCTTTCATTTGAGAAATGTTTGGGAGAGGTTGTGTATGTGAATTTTGGAAGTCAATGCTGAGTGCTACTAAGTACAGGCGGGGGTGAGTGATGGGGGCATCATGCATTGGGCAGTTTTACAAGTTGGTAGTTATGACCTGAGAGGTGATGTGAAGCTGTATTTAAAAATAAAAACGAGAAGCAGAGAAGGTCATTTTGTCCTTTGAACCTGCTCTACCTTCATTATGATCAAGGTTGATCATAAAAATTAAAAATTCTGATTCACGCCCTCTTCTCCCTATATTCCTAGATCTTTTACTCCCAAGAGCTACATCTAATTTCTTCTTGAAATCAGAAAATATTTTGGCCTCTATTACTTTCTATGGTAATGAATTCCACGCATTCACTCTTTGGGTGAAGACACTTCTCCGTACCTCATTTCTAAAAACCCTTATCCTCAAACTGCGACCTCTTGTTCTGGACTCCCACACCATCAGGAATGTTCATTCTAAATCTACCCTGTTAGAATTTTATAAATTTCTGAGATCCTCTCCCACTCTTCTAAACGCCAATGAATACAATTCGAACCAACTTAGTCGCTCCTCATAAGATAGACTTGTCATCCCAGAATTCAGCCTGATAAACTTTTGCTGTACTCCTTCTATAGAAAGGACATCCTTCCTCAGATAAAGACACCAAAACTGCACACAATACTCCAGGTATGGCCTCACCAACACCCTGTACAGTTGCAGCAAAATATCTCTAACTGTGCTCAAATCGTCTCGCTATGAAAATCAACACATCATTTGCCTTCTTTACTGCCTGCTGTACCTGTGTTCTTTCAACAACTGATGCATGAGGACATCAAGGTCTCGCGTAGTATTGATCTACCTCTCAATTTATACCCATTCAAGTAATAATCTGTCTTCCTATCACTGGTACCACCAAGTGAGTAACCTCACACTTATTCACATTATATGCCCACATTTTCAGCCTGTTCAAATCATGCTGAAGCATTTCTAGATCCGCCTGCAAGCTCACCTTATCACCCAACTTTATATCATCTGCAGATTTGGAGATAATATATTTAGTTCCTTCCTCCAGATAATTAATATTTAATTTAATAATTTGGAGTCCTAGCATACCCAACAGTACCCTACTAGTCACTGACTGCCTATCAGAAAAAGACCCATGTCTTGGCCAAACTCTGAACATTGACCTTCTTGTCTACCTGCTCCCACATTCTTACAAGGACATTTCTTTAGAGTCTACTAGCCTCTTGGAAGAATGGCCTTTCTCATCCCATGCCTTCAGGGTAGCATCTGTGAATGTGGAAGTCATCATCTTAAGCTGGTGCTCCATTTTCCATCACCTTTAAATGCATCTGTTTTTGTTTTAGGATGGTGTTGCAGTGCAGCTTCCCTTTTAAGAGGGACAGAGTGCCTAGGAAACAGTGTTCCACTTGCATGCTCTTAGATCCATATTGCACGTGCAGTCAGCCAGTAGTGTGGATTGCACTAGTCCATATGTTACAATCATGGTAGTGAGGAGGCAGCATGAAAGTTTGCTTGCTTGCTTGCTCCCTACCTCTAACAAAACAGATGCAGTAAAGTCTGGCAACACCAATTTTAAATCCAACTGATTTATTTGATAGTAAATCTGCAAGCTTTTGGCCTTTGTGGCCTTCGTCAGGCGAAGGCCTGACACCTGACGAAGGCCACAAAGGCCAAAAGCTTGCAGATTTACTATCAAATAAATCAGTTGGATTTAAAATTGGTGTTGCCAGACTTTACTGAGTTTACCCCAGTCCAACGCTGGCATTCTCTACATCAAAACAGATGCAGACAGATGTAGGATCATGAACATTACCCCTAATTAGTGACGCTGACAAATCTTAAAATTAGATACATGTAAATAGAATTTTATTTTAAACATTTCTTCAAATGTTGTTGAAATGGGTAGTTTTGAAATCTGCTAGTTAACGTAATACACACAGGTTCAGTCCTCGGTGCGAATTGAATTAGCTGATATACAGTGGTAGTGGAGGAGGAGGGTTGCGATACAACTCCTCCTTGCTAAGGACTCATGTGAAGATATAGGTTAACAACAGTTTTGAATTTGACTGTGATGTCTTCCACCATTGAATAAACTGCCTAATTCCTATCCTATCTGATCAGGATTGTATGTGAAGAATAGTCATTTGGGTGAATTACTGTAGGGTGATTAGCACCCACATAGCTTTACCTTTGTGAAGGGCCAACACCTACAGGAAGGTAGCGAAAGACAGTTGTTAATTTTACATCTGCTATAACTGAGTGTGATCGAAATAGTTTACATAATATAATGAATTGAAGCAGGTCCACTACCTGGTTAATTAGAGACACAGCCCAGAGCTTTAAACAAGTGAGGCTTATTCATCCATATCAGTTCTGTCTTTAAGTGCAGTAATCAACAAGATGCGAACAAGGATTACTTTCCAGC
Organism: Sphyrna mokarran; assembly: GCA_024679065.1. Classification (NCBI taxonomy): domain Eukaryota; kingdom Metazoa; phylum Chordata; class Chondrichthyes; order Carcharhiniformes; family Carcharhinidae; genus Sphyrna; species Sphyrna mokarran. The sequence goes on from JAGIQG010000015.1 coordinate 47,004,272, forward strand.
CTACACCTACTCACTTTCAGTTCATTCTTCTCCATTACTGAACTAGTTTCCTGCCTTCTTTCCCTATAGGCTGGAAGCCATTCCTGATTTAAGACCTCTGAAATTTTTTTTATAATTTGTCTTGTCATTCTGACATTTTACACAAACATTTTATAATTGTAAAAATTTGTAAACTTAAAAGTTTATTGCGCATATGCCATCTCTCATGCTTTAATACAGTGACCAGTAGGTGAATGCAGATCTTTTGCAGAAGATATACTCTTGATGTGTTATTTGAGTAAAATATATGGGTTGGCTAAAGTTAACACAAGCACTATTGGTTATGAAGAGAAAACATTATTCAATGATATCTTACTGCCATCTAGTGACAGCTGAATGGTTTCATTTATTTGGTATGTTCAGTGTGCTGTGAAAGGTTAACCTATTATCTTTTTAAGAGATGATAAAACTTTTTTTCTTGGATTAATTGAAATTCCTGTCAACTTCACAGCCAACACTTGATGATGAAGAAGGATGGAAGAAGTTCTGTCTTGGACAAAAATTATACTTGGGTTCATCTGTATCACCAGTCACAAATGAGCCTGATAATCCAGGCATTGACTATGTGCAGGTGACTATTTTCCATTATGTACATATAAATAGCACAATCAGAATTCAGCTGCTCTATCAAGTAAATCTGTTTGTTTTGTGCTGAATAGATTAGATCTCTTTATTCTTGGAATTGATAAAAATCTGAGGCTTAGCAATTTTTTTGCACTACTTTCAGTTTCATTTATGCTTTGTCATGAAGTTTACTGATCCCATATGCTAATGAATAAATGAGTAACAAAGTTAGAATTGAACAAATATAGCCTTCAAGCCCACTTTAAGGAAATCTTTGTTTAGTTTCTGACTTAATTTGATTAAATATTTGAATCATCACCAAACTGGTTAATAGAATGGGACAAATCATTATTATTGTTAGAAAAGGTTGTACTGATGAAAGATACTTTGATAAACCAGAGTGCCAGTTCAGTTGTATTTATTAGTAATCCTGACAGATTATGTGCTTTTAAACATCTATAGGAATATATTTCTGGAGGGATTTATGTATTTGTCACTGGGGACAAAGTATTGACCTAAAAATCAACAAAATCCTTCATGACTTCAGTACCCACAGAAATAATTAAAACAAAGTGCTTTGTGAAATATATATTCACAACTGTACTATATGACCAGCGATTATTGAATAGTAACAATTGTTTGGTTGAATTAAAATGGGTCTTGGAAAAGCAAAAAGTAGACTGGATTTTTGCAAGGCATGATACTGAAGTTTTGGTGAATTAATTGAACATCTGGCATCAGTAACATTTGAGCCTTTCAGCAAATACAAATTACTGGTGCCAGCTGCTGATGTATTTGTTTTTATGACTGCAAAAGAAGGATGCATATCAAAAGTAGAAGAGTGACACTTGGATGCTCTTCATATGTATTGCATGGCAAATATATTGTGCCAATGTAGTAGCAGGTCTGTTGTGAAATGACCCTCAACCAGATTTGGCAATCACAAGCTGCAGTGCTTATTCATCAGTACAAGTGCAGACGCTTTCACATTCAGTGTGTGGGTCTGGAACATTTGTTGTGACAGATGCTAAGCGTGAGCACCAAAAGGAGCCAAGATAATGTGACTGTCAAAGGAAATAACAGAAAGCTGTGCCTGCCATAGTAAAAGGCAGCAATTTAAGCTGCAAAATAGCTCTCACTTTTGGCAAAAGATCATAAAGCATGGAAGTAAATTGAAGTTTGGAGTACATACAAGCAAGGGGAAAAAAAAAAATTGTTTAAGAAACTTAGTTTCACTACTGACTTCAAGGATGATGGAGAGGCAAGTAGTTTTTTTTTTCAAACAAGGGTATGTGTGGGCAGTTTAAATTCCCTAAAAGCTTTATCAGACTGGCATCCCAACATCATTCCACCCACTTTTGGGTTTCACCCGAAGTTTGAAAGTGAGAGGAAAGCTACTGGGTAAGTAATTTAAATATTTTAATAGATAATTACAGTTTTTAACCAAACATTCTGGTTTCCTGAGTTGACAGCAACTTGCTAGGTTCAGTTCAACCAGGTGAGTGTGCAGTAAGGAGTGCTTCTTCAGTGAACTACAGGTTGGTAAGCTCTTGATCAGTGAAATGGAAAAACTCTAGCTAAGGCCAGATGAGAGTCTTTCGTTAATAGAATCCCTACAGTGCAGAAAGAAGCCTACAGCCCATGAAGTCTGCATCGACTCTTCAAACAGCATCTTCCCCAGGCCCATTCCCCCACCTTATCCCTGTCCCCCATGCATTTACCATCGTTAATTTATCCAGCCTATGTATCTTGGAACATTAAGGGGCAATTTGGCAAATGGATTGGCAAATGGCCAATCTATTTAACCTGCACATCCTTGATCTGTAGAAGGAAATCCAGGCAGACGTGGGAAGAAAGTGCACGCTCCACAGTCTCCCAAGGTTGGAATTGAACCCAGGTTACTAATGCTGTGTGGCAGCAGTTCTAACCACTATGCTACCATGCCACCATACAGTTGACAGGCAGGGAATCCATTCTCTCAACATATGTAAGCATCAGGAGGCTTGGGCTTTCATATGTCGCTGCTAACATATACAGCCTTCTGAAATAAGATCTCCTTCCCAATGAAATAAGTGGGTACGTGTTTCAAGTGACCACTGATGAGCCACTACCCCTCTCACCCCACTACAGGTCTCTGCTTGCCCCTGATGTATGCTGTCTTATACAAGGAGAATTATGTGTTAGAAATGGCTGCTGTAGATGGGTGAATGGACATTTAGGGAGGGTGACAAAGGAATGGGTGCAAGAGTAAATGGGATCAGATGAGTGCTGGGCTTTTCAGAATGGAGCTGCAAGATGTGTTGAACTGAGGAGGTTGGAGGAACCACGTTTCTTTTGTGGATTTCCTCAATCTTTTTCATGCACTGCTGCTTAACTGGAAAGGCTGATTATTTCCTCCCATCCTTGAGAATGCTCATCTTGCTGTAGTCCTTCAGATTTCGTAGCAGAAACTCCAAGTAAAAGTCTTCTCAAATCTCTTTATCATTCCCGTGTAGTAGCAGCTTCAATACAGTTACGTATTATGACACGTCAGTGTACCTCCAAATAGAAATTTAGCTCTTCAGCCCACCTAACCACATTCAAAGCTTGCTGCATATCACGATGGATTCATGACCCTTTTTAGGTCCTGCTGTTTTGGGAGGGACCATCATTCATAAATTCTGGACCCATGCATCTGATCAGTTCTCCTGCTTGGGACTGAACTGGGGATCTCTGAAATCTTTATTTGTAGCACTTAGCAATTTGTACCTCTGGACATACAAATACTTCTGAAATTTTTCATTATTATTTAGATTTGTGCTTTCCTTTTGAAAATTGGACCAAAATCAATTAATGCAGTAAGTTTCAAGTTGCTATATATCTTTGGTCTGTTTTACAGGTGGGATTCCCTCCCTTGTTGAGTATTGTCAGCAGAATGAGTCAGGTATGTGCAATTTTTTTTAAGCAGTAAGCACAGGCTGACTTTAACTTTAGGTCAGAACGTGTCATTATGTCTATGGTCTCAAGATCTAACAATCTTATAATGATGGCTGTCTGAGCTGCAAACGCAATCTAACCACAAGTTTCTAAACCAAGAAAGACAAACTTTATACGCTTAAAATAATTAGATCACATGGCCTTGAAGGAATACTGTTGCACCTTAGCAGAATATTTATTCTTTAGCATAAGACTTCATTCTTTCTAAAACAGTACATTGAGCAATATTATAGGAGATAGACTAATGTTTTAAAAGGTGCATTAGAACGTATAAATTGTACAACAAATGTCTTATGGTTCCAAGCTGCAATCTGGCCTTGCTTTTTAATTGGCCGAACAATTAAATTTGAATATGCCCTGAACATTGCCGACCAATATACTGACCTTAAAGGACGTAATTACACCATACAAAGCAATATTTGCTGCATTACGTCATTAGATTGTATCGAAAATCACTCAGCGACAGTGTTTTGTTCAGGACAGCCAACTTTTGTAAATGGCTGTGAGACCACAAACTGTGGATGATAGGGCAGCAGGGAGTAGATGGAAATTTATAGACTTGAAAGAGATATGGAGAACAGGGGTGGAAATAAAGGGAAGAACTAAAGGAAATATGTCTTTCTCGTCCACCAAATTCTGGTCCTTCATAATCTTGTACCTGTTCCAAGGAGAACCAGTCCATCATATCAAGTCTTTCTTCAAGGCTGCAATATTCTGGTCCTGACAACATCATTAAATTGCTTCTGTACCCCCTGTAGTGCAATTACATCGTTTCTATATGTAGATGACCAGAGTTGCAAGCAGTACTCAATTTGTGGCCTCGTGGTTTATACAGAAATGAGGGGAGAGAGGGGCACAGACAGTGTGCTGAATGTGCTTCCATGCAGTAATCAAGCAGACTGTTTTGGCTTGAATAGTGTCAAACTTTGTAGTTGGCGCTGTGCTTGACCAAGCATGTGGTGCATAATACATCATACTCCTGATTGGTATCTTCTGGATGGTGACAGATGCTGCAGAAAACCCAGCTCCAAGGTGCTCTTATTTAAACATTTAGATAGCAAGTCTAATTAAGTTTCTAGTTAGTAGTCGAATCCTCCATTATTATAATACACTGAATGGGAAGGGGAGGTGGTTCAACCTTTCCTTCTTGGAGATTGTCTATTATTATCTGGCCTTCGTTTCTTGAATGTTACTTACCATTTGACCAACTTTGAACGTTATCCAGGTCTGTCTTCATGCAGACATGGACTGTTTCATTATCTGAGTAATTGCAAAGTAACTGATTTGTTATGTTAGCATTCAATAATCTTGCCCTCATTTGTTCTATTTTAGATCAGTTTTTCTCTATATTCTAATTACAACAATGAGTTAATTTATAAATAAGGAGACATTGACGTGTTAAGAAAGTGGGCAAAGATCTGACAAATGGAATATGTGAGAAAACGTGAAACTGTTCATTTTGGCAAGAAAAACAAGAAGGAATCCTATTGAATAAATTGAGAGATGCAGAGCTTTGAGATCAAGTGATCCATATAACTTAGTGCATAAATCATAGGGCTAGTATGGAGGTGGTACAAGTAATTAGGAAAGCTAATAGAATGTTATAGTTTATTGTGAGAGAAATTGAATAAACTAAGGAGGCTATGCTTCATTTGTACAGGACACTCTTGGAGGACTGTGTACAGTTTGGTTTCCTTTCTTAAGAAAAGATCTAAATGTGGTAAAAGCAATTCAGAGAAGGCTTACAAGACTAGTACCAGGAAGAGGTGGGTTATCTTGTTAGAAAAGATTAGATAGATTAGCTTTATATTTGCTGGAGCAAGAGGTGACTTAGTTGAAATATCCTGAGGAGTCTTGTCAGGATGGAATGGAAAGGATGTTTCCTCTTGAGAATCTAAAACTAGGATCTTTATTTAAAAATAAGACATTTAAGACAGATGTGAAGATTTTTTTTCCACTCAATCGCGAGCCTTTGTAACTCCCTTCTGAAAAAGGCAGTGGAAACAGAGTCTTTGAATGTTCTCAACGACGAAGTAGATGGATTCGTGATATTCAAGAGGATGAAAGTGGTGGGCCAGAGGTTGCAGTCAGATCAGCCATGATCTTATTGAATGACCAAGTATCCTATCCTCCTAACTTGTATGTAATGTATCAATACTATAATGCAGTCTTCATTATACTTTATAATCATTTCCTTGTCAAACATGCAAATACAAACAATAATGGACCTCCAAATACCAGAATACTTTTAGCATTCTTTCAAAAGTATTAATAAAAATGCAGTTTTACTGTAGGGTGAAGTAGTGGCTCTGAATTACCTACAATAAAAGTTCATTTTCAGATTCAGCACGAGTATCTCCAAGGAGATGGTTTTTCATTTAATGAACTGTTACAATTTCCAAAGAGACTTTTCTGCTTAGACTTTTAATCCATGACAACTCTATTCTGAAAGTAGTTAGTAGGCTGAGCTATAGATTCATAGGTGGGTATATTGGCTCCCCCACTCCTATTATTCCAGAAGTAGCTTTTTTTTTTCACATGACAGAGCTATATTATTAAATGGTATCGCACGCACTGCCTTTCGACTGGGATTCTCAGTAAGTAAAGGGTTCCTGGCTGTCTTTTCCCATTTCCTAACCGAGTTATTGAACACCCACGTCTTACGTTGGCATAGACCAGTTAATAAAGTTGGTTCCGTGCTATACCAGAATTGGCATTTGATTCATGAGAGTAAGAATAAGAAGTCTGCAACTGAAGAGATACAATAACCATGCAATTAAACAAACAATACTTTATCGTAAGGGAAAACTTAAATGATCACACCATTAGCATCAATATTTTTAGCATATATAAAGTTCCCCAGTGATATGAAAGGACAAGTTAAAGTATGTAAATATTACAAAATGTTTATTTGAGAATCTTTCCCATGAATGGAAAATCTATCTTTGATTCAATGTTCATTTCATGGTACTGGTTTCTTATTGAATGTTTGTTTATATACTAAGTGAAAATCAACCAATATCTGACTACATTTAATTGGTGGTGTTTCCAATGGTCAGAAGAGTAATAGCCAGCATCATGTGATTTCTTAATGGAAAAGTTATGCTTAAATCACTTGCTAGTTTTAACATATTAGTCAATAGTTGAAAAATTTTTGTTAAACCTCTTATAAGATATCATGTAGGAGTGCACAAGTGCTAATTGTATAAGATTCAGTTTCAGTTATTATTTCTGTTCACTGAATCTTTCCCAAGACTATTCATGATTTGTCTTTTGCTCTCTTTTTCCAGCCCACTGTATTTAACGCACTGGAATACCTAATTAACTGGTTTGGAGATAAAAAATTGTATCCAGAATTAGTAAGTGGATTTTGTACTTCAGATAGTTAGCTTTGCTTTAAATGTGTTGGAAATACTTGTTTGGTACATTGCAAGGAAATGAGTATAAATCTTGGAGGTATATAATTAAGCCCTGAAATATTTTTCCATCCTCTACCTTCTGCCTACCGATTTCTATACAGCATCTGCAAAGGTAACCAAGCTACAATCCATCTATTGGCATAAATACACCAAAAAACTTAATTCTATATTACAGATTTTTTTAAACTGAGGGTAAGTGTGGTAAGTTGAGACTCCAAATAAGGTGGTTTTATATATATAAAATAAAGAATTATCTTTCATATATAACTCAGAATAATAATAACTATTAAAGCAGGTCTTGCTTACAGGCCACTCTTGCAGAATGAAAAGCCCTCCAAAACACGCACATGCTCAGAACCCTCAAAAGCCAGTAAAACAATTCAAAAAGCAAATAAGAACACTGCACTCTAAATAATCTGTAACACTTCTCCCCTTTCTAGTAAGTCTTTCCAGTAAGAAAATTATCTCAGGAGGACACAATATTGGATGGTAAATCCAGAAAAGGGAGATGACTCAACATGTCCACATTTGCTGCTGTCTTTTCCAGTTCTGTGCACAAAATTGGCCTGATAGGCTGACAATGTAAGCACCCAGCACTGTGCTCTTGCGAGACCAGGAAGGAATACATTCCGACTCAACTGAAAAAAAACTCATCAGTGACTTATGATTGGTATGTATGATGAACGAATGACCATAGAGGTACTGATGGAATCTGTTCACTGCAAAAAATAATAGCATGACCCTCTTTGTCCAACTATGAATATCCCCTTTCGGTGTCCTAGATGCAAAACCAATGGGTATTTTGGACCCATCCTCCGTTAAATGAGAAGCCTCACATCATACAGTAAGGATAAATTCCCTGTCAGCATCAAAATGGACTTGCAGATTGCAACAGTGTTTTCTCATTTTTGAAAGCCGCTGCCTGCTGTGCAGATTGCTATTTTCATTTGTTTTCTTTGTGCAGAAGTAGATAAAATGAACCATCACTGACAAGTCTAGTAAAAACTTTCCGTAAATAGCTTATTAAGTTTAAAAATGACCTGGTCTCTGGAGCTTCCTTTAATAGCTCAAATTTTCTCTTACAAGAGATGAGGCTTGTGCACTGATTCTGTAACCTAGACAATCTACACTTTGCCTGGAAAATGCACGCAAACCCGCCTCTAAAAATCTTTTTAAAACTTAATCCAAGTTGCTACAGTCCTCCTCCTCAATCTTCCCCATAATCAAGATGTCATCCAAGCAGACTACAATCTGAACAATTCCTTTACTAGGTTATCTATTGTCCTTTGAAAGATCAGGACTAGAGGATCAGCCGGAAACCAAATATACCTGAAAACCCTTTATGCATTTTGGTTTTTCTTTCTCTTCAAATCTTTCTCTCGAATGAGTTGTTGATGTGCCTGGTTCATCCTTGAGAACATCTTGCCTCCTGCAAGAGTTGAAAATAAATCTTGCAACCTCGGTAATGGATAAGCACCTAACTTGGAAAACCCAGTTAATGGTGAGCGTGTAGTCATCGCAGATCCATACCGTACCATACCATCATTTTCAAGAACAGGATTGATTGGAACTGCCCAGTAAGAAAATTGAATAGGTTCGATGTTTCCAAGCCTTTGCAGCCATTCCAATTCCTCCATTTTCCTCCTTGTGACCTAGATTACAGTCTTAGGCCTGAAAAAGTGAGGAATTGCCTGAAAATATAATTTCAGCGTACTCAGTTCGTCCTGGAACATGTCTGGATACTACTAAGCAAGATCATCAGTCACCTTGTGCTTGATCTCATCCCAATTCAATGCTAGAGCAGTGCTCTGAAAGCTTGTGGCTTATATTACCAAATAAACCTGTTGGACTTCAATCTGGTGTTATGAGACTTCTTTTCGTAGCATGGTCAGATCCCTCACTGGATTATGTCTTCGACCCATACACCGAAGAGAATCCAGCATTGTTTTGCCTCCTTTTCTGTTCCATTTGCTAAAGAGAAATGTTGCAACCTCTCCATGTTTTCCGTTCAGAACTCACTTCTGTTGTCAAAAGTTCCGACTGCTCCAAACATATCTGAAATTCCAAAAAATAAACCCGTGATGTAAGCTAGCTACTCATTATAGTGTAACTTCCTGTTGCCATGTTAAACATTGAAAAACTTTGTTTTTTCTTCATTTGCTGTTTTCTCCTTGTAGCCAAAAGACTACTTGACCACAAATAGTCATTGAATGAATTAAAGAATGATCGTTTTTATATAAAGTTGAACAATAATAACTATGAAAACAGGCCTTACTTACAGAACACTTGCAGACTGAAAAACCCCACCAAATCTCACATGATCAGAACTCTTAATAGACACCAGTAAAACAATTCCATAGGAGAGAAAATGAATAAGAATGCTGTAGCAATAAGGAAAATGTATTTTGGTGCATCCAAATTTGCTTTGTATCCAACTTCACTTTAACTTTCCTATTGTCTTTGACTCACCTAGTAGATCATTCCAAATAATTTTATTAGCAGGGTAAATACATGGAGTTACAGCGATCGTTGTCAGTGCAGACTTCATGGGCTGAATAGTCTCCAATGGGTGGCACAGTGGGTAGCACTGTTGCCTCACAGCGCCAGGGACTTGGGTTCAATCCCGGCCTCAGGTCACTGTCTGTGTGGAGTTTGGCCGTTCTCCCTGTGCCTGCCTGAATTTTGAGTGCTCCGGTTTCCCCCCTCAGTCCAAAGATAAAGCAAAAATATATTTATTAGTGTCACAGTGGGCTTATATTATATTCCAGTGAAGCTACTGTGCAAGGTTGAGTGATCATTCTAAATTGCCCCTTAATGTCAGAGATTTACAAGGTAAATATATGGGATTATGAGGCTAGGGATTGTTATCTGTGCAGGTTTGGTGGGCTGAATGCCACCCATCATTCAGTGGGTGGATGAATGATGGAGATTCACCTTTCACTGTGAAAATATATATACATTTTTTTTATTTATTGTGCACTAATTTAAATGTATTCTGACTTGAGTTTACCTTGATCTAATATTCACCTCATAAAACTTACCAGTATTATAATATGATTGGCATGAGTTATAAGGAAAATCTAAAACAACATGGATTGTATATGCTCAATCTAAGATTAAGGAGGATTTTATAGAGGTATTCAAAATGATAAAAGGCATAAACAAGGTTTCTTCACAGTTGATAAATTAAGGTCAGCTAGCTATGATCTCAATAAGAACTTGCCTTGTAAAATTGTAGGTTCTTGCAGAGTAATTGGAGTGTGGTAAGTAAGTTTTTGTCACAAGCAATAATTGATGCCACATTGATTACAGCAATTTAAAAAAATTAGATCTTTTTTAGAAAGCAAAATCTTGTGCCTCTTCTGTTGCATCCAGATCATGTTTTCCATTGTGGAATCCTAACACTACCAAAAAATTCTCAGTGGACAATACTCCAACACTGAAGAGCATGGTTAAAGAACAAAGAACAAAACAGCACGGGAAACAGGCCCTTCGTCCCAACGAGCCCGCACCGCCACCCACGCTGTTCCCATCTCTACCCATGATCCCTGTCCATGTTTATAGATCTATGGATTAAAAACCAAATTTGAGACAATTTAGGGAGAATTTGTTTTGCCAATTAGCCTAAGAGCACATCTTTGGGATGTGGGAGGAAACCGGAGCACCCGGAGATAACCCCCACAAGCATGGAGAGAATGCGCAAACTCCCACAGACACAGGCCCAAATCCATGTATCTGCACAGCACAGTGATAGTCACTGAGCTGTCGTGTTGCCCATCAAATGGTCCAGGTCAAGCGTACACTGACGACATGAAGCACTAGGATACTCAAAAAAAAATCCAAGAGCAGTCCTCTCACGACCCATCACGTGTATGCTCCTCGTTAGACAACAAGGTGGACCAAAGGTACACCAAAGGTGGACCAAAGATACTCTACACAGGTAGAGTATCCCACCCTCCCCCCTCCTCTAACCTAATAATAATAGTGTGTGGGAAGTTTTTTTTTCTCTCCTGCAAATTAAAGTAACAGTGATGGCAGTGCAGGTAGTACATTGCACCTCCTGCGGTATGTATGAGGTGAGGGACACCAGTAGTGTTCCTGCTGATTATACCTGCAGGAAGTGTGCACATTTGCAGCTCCTTGAGGATCGTGTTAAGGAGCTGGAGCTGGAATTAGAGGAGCTCAGAGTAATTCGAGAGGTTGAGGAGGATATAGGCAGGAGTAACAAAGAGATTGTAACTCCTATAAGTGATAATTGGGTAACTATTAGGAGGAGGGGTAAGAAGCAATCGGGGAGACAATCCCCTGGGGCTGTTCCCCTCCAAAATAAATTTTCTGTCTTGGAGGCTACAGTTGAGGAAGAATCAACTGGAGCTGACCAAAGGGAGCAGGTCTCTGGGGGTGAGACTGCTGAGAATGCTCAGGTGGGTGGGGGGAATAAGAGATTAGGCCTAGTTATAGGAGACTCCATAGTTAGAGGGACAGATAGGAGGGTAAATAGTAATAAACAGGACTCAGGGCTGGTGTGTTGCCTCCCAGGGGCTGGGGTCCAGGATGTCGCAGATCGGGTTTTTAGGATTCTTAAGGGTGAGGGGAGTCAGCCCCAAGTCATTGTTCATGTGGGGACACATGATGTAGGTAGGACAAGGGAAGGGGATATTAAACAGAAATTTATGGAGTTAGGGTGGAAGCTTAGGTCCATAACAGGCAGAGTGGTTATCTCTGGACTCTTGCCTGTGCCAAGGGATAGTTTAGAGATGAACAGAGAAAGGGATAGTTTGAACTCATGGCTGCGTGGATGGTGCAGGAGGGAGGGGTTCAGGTTCCTTAACAATTGGGACTCATTCTGGGATAGGTGGGACCTCTTCAAGAGAGATGGTCTACACCTGAACCAGAGGGGGACTAATATCTTGGGGGGAAAATTTGCTAAGGCTATGATGGGGGCGTTAAACTGATTCGGGGGGGGGGTGGGATCCTAAGTAGTTGGGGTGCTGAGAGGGATGAGAGTAAGGGGGTTATAGAGGAGAGTTGTAAAACACAGCGGCGTACGGGTGGGGTGGAGCATGGTTTGAGATGCGTATACTTTAATGCAAGGAGTATTCGCAATAAGGGGGAGGAACTTGCAGCTTGGACCAGTACCTGGAACTTCGATGTTGTGGCCATTTCAGAGACTTGGGTAGAGCAGGGACAGGAATGGATGTTGCAGGTTCCGGGGTACAAATGCTTTAGTCGGAGTAGAGAAGGGGGTAGAAGGGGGGGAGGAGTGGCGTTACTGGTCAAAGACTGTATCACGGTGATCGAAAAGAAGTTTGATGAGGACTTGTCTGTTGAGGTAGTATGGGCTGAGATTAGAAACAGGAGAGGAGAGGTCACCCTGTTGGGAGTCTTTTACAGACCTCCTAATAGTTCTAGAGAGGTTGAGGAAAGGATTGCGAAGTCAATTCTGATTAGGAGTGAAAGTAGTAGGGTAATTGTGATGGGGGACTTTAACTTTGCTAATATTGATTGGAATAGCTATAGCTCTAGCTCGTTAGAGGGGTCAGTTTTCGTACAGAGTGTGCAGGAAGGTTTTTTGACTCAGTATGTAGATAGGCCAACTAGAGGTGAGGCTACATTGGATTTGGTGCTGGGCAATGAGCCAGACCAGGTGTTAGGCTTGGAAGTTAGTGAACATTTTGGTGATAGTGACCACAATTCGGTTACGTTCACCTTAGTGATGGACAGGGATAGGCATGAAGCTGGGGGCTGTAGTTATAGCTGGGGGAAGGGTAATTATGAGGCCATCAGGAGAGAATTAGGGTGCGTAGATTGGACTAGGGAACTACAGGGACTGGGAACATCTGGAATGTGGTGCTTATTCAAGGAGCAGCTGCTGAGAGTCCTTGATAAGTATGTCCCTGTCAGGCAGGGAGGAAATGGACGAGTAAGAGAGCCTTGGTGTACGAAAAGAGTTGATTTGCTGGTTAAGAAGAAAAAGGAGGCTTATGTCAGGATGAGGCTTGAAGGCTCAGGTAGTGCAATGGATAGCTATAGATTAGCTAGGAAGGAGGTAAAAAGTGAATTGAGGAGAGCTAAGAGGGGACACGAGAAGATGTTGGCTGATAGGATTAAGGAGAATCCTAAAGCTTTCTTTCGATATGTTAAGAATAGAAGATTGGTTAGGGCAAGATTAGGGCCAGTCATAGACAGCAGTGGGAAGTTGTGCGTGGAGCCTGAAGAGATTGGTGAGGCACTGAATAAATATTTCTCTTCGGTATTCACGCAGAGTGCTGGAAATGTAGCTGTGGAGAGCACTGAGGTACAGGGTTGCAAATTGGGGAGTATTGTAGTAGATAGGGAGGATGTGTTAGAAATTCTCGAGGGTTTGAAGTTGGATAAGTCCCCTGGGCCGGACGGGATTTACCCTAGGATTCTCTGGGAGGCAAGAGAGGAGATTGCAGAGCCTCTGGCTCTGATCTTCAGGTCCTCGTTGGTTACGGGTGTGGTTCCGGAGGACTGGAGGATGGCGAATGTGGTCCCATTGTTTAAGAAGGGGAAGAGAGACCTTCCTGGGAATTATAGGCCAGTGAGTCTTACTTCTGTGGTGGGCAAGGTATTGGAGAGAATTATTAGGGATAGGATTTATAGTTATTTAGAGAGAAATGAATTGATTGGGGATAGTCAGCATGGTTTCGTGAAGGGTAGGTCATGCCTTACTAACCTCATTGAGTTTTTTGAGAAAGTGACCAGAGAGGTGGATGGGGGTAAGGCGGTTGATGTAGTATATATGGACTTTAGTAAGGCTTTTGATAAGGTGGCCCATGGAAGACTTCTACAGAAAATGCAGATGTGTTGGAATAGAGGGTGATTTAGCTAATTGGATTAGAAATTGGCTGGCAGATAGAAGACAGAGGGTGGTTGTTGATGGGAGATATTCATCGTGGAGTTCGGTGACGAGTGGTGTGCCTCAGGGGTCTGTTTTGGGGCCCCTGCTGTTTGTAATTTTTATAAATGATCTGGATGAGGGTATTGAGGGATGGATCAGTAAATTTGCAGATGACACTAAAGTTGGTGGAGTGGTAGATAGTGAAGAGGGGTGTTTTAGTTTACAGAGTGACTTGGACAAGTTGCAGAGCTGGGCCGAGAGGTGGCAAATGGAGTTTAATGTGGAAAAGTGTGAGGTAATGCACTTTGGCAGGAACAATAAATGTGTAGAGTATAGGGCTAATGGTAGGGCTCTTAATAGTGTTGAGGAACAGAAGGATCTTGGTGTATGTGTCAATAGATCCCTGAAAGTAGGCAGTCAAGTGGATAAAGTTGTTAAGAAGGCTTATGGAGTCTTAGCTTTTATTGGTAGGGGGATTGAATTTAGGAGCCGCAGCATCATGTTGCAGCTGTACAAAACTCTAGTGCGGCCGCACTTGGAGTATTGTGTGCAGTTCTGGTCGCCACATTATAAGAAAGATGTGGAGGCATTGGAGAGGGTACAGAGGAGGTTTACTAGGATGTTGCCGGGTATGGAGGGCAGGTCCTATGAAGAGAGGTTGAAGGATTTGAGGTTGTTTTCGTTAGAAAGGAGGCGGCTAAGGGGGGATCTTATTGAAACATATAAGATAATTAGAGGTTTGGATAGGGTGGACAGTGATAGCCTTTTTCCTAGGAGGAAAAAAGCTAGCACGAGGGGACACAACTTTAAATTAAGGGGTATGAGTTATAGGACGGATATCAGAGGTAGGTTCTTTACTCAAAGAGTGATTAGGGAGTGGAATGCCCTGCCTGCAGCTGTTGTAGATGCGCCAAGTTTGGTGGCGTTTAAGAGGTTAGTTGATAAGTATATGGATGAGAAGGGAATGGTTTAGTTAGGAGGGGCATTGCTTTTTATTTTGGTCGGCACAACATCGAAGGCCGAAGGGCCTGTTCTGTGCTGTATTGTTCTATGTTCTATGTTCTAAAGCACCTGTAGGATAAAAACAAGTACATCAATATCATCATCTATTTACACACTTCCCAGGGACTCCCAAGGCTCATGATCCCTATTTTAAATCAGTTTTCTATACCCCTCCATTCCCATTCTGTTCATGTGCCCATCTAAGTATTTCTTAAATAACTCCAGAGTACCTGCCTCCACCACTTTACTTGGCAGCGCATTCCATACCCCCACCACCTTCTGTGTGAAAAAACTCCCTCTAGCATCCAAATTATACCTTATCCCCCTCAGCCTAAGCCCGTGACCCCTCGTGCTATTCGAGTCCATCCTAGGAAAAAGCTTAACCCTGTTTACTCTATCTATACCTCTCATAATCTTATACACCTCTATTAGATCTCCTCTAAGTCTACGTGTTTCTAAGGAAAACAGTCCCAATTTGCCTAATCTGTCCTCGTAACTCAGACCTTCCATACCAGGCAGCATCCTGGTAAACCTCCTCTGCACTCTCTCCAGAGTCTCCATGTCCTTCCGGTAGTAAGGCGACCAGAACTGGACGCAGTATTCCAAATGAGGTCTAACCAGCGTTTTATACAACTGCAACATTAAAGGCCAGCTCTTGTACTCTATACCCCTTCCTATAAAGGCTAACATACTATATGCTTTCTTCACAACCTTCTCCACTTGCTCTGCCACCTTCAGAGACTTGTTCACCTGCACCCCCAGGTCCCTCTGCGTTTCTATACTCTTAATAGGTCTACCCTTTATCATATACCTCCCCCCTACATTCTTTCTCCCAAAATGCATCACCTCACATTTATCAGGATTAAATTCCATCTGCCATCTGTCTGCCCAAGCTACCAGCCTATCTATGTCCTGCTGCATCACCTGACAATGTTCCTCACTATCCGCAAGTCCAGCCGTCTTTGTATTGTTTGCACGCTTGCTGATCACTCCACCTACTCCCTCTTCCAAGTCATTTATATATATATATATATTACAAATAGAAGAGGTCCCAGTACCGAGCCCTGTGGCACACCACTAGTGGCCGACCTCCAGCTAGAAAAACATCCTTCCACTATTACTCTGTCTCCTGTTACCAAGCCAGTTACTTATCCATCTAGACCTGTCCTTGTATCCCATGAGCCTTGACCTTCTCAACTAACCTCCCATGAGGGACTTTGACAAACGCCTTATTAAAATCCACATAGACGACATCGACGGCTCGTCCTTCATCCGCTGTTTTCGTTACCTCCTCAAAAAATTCTACCAGATTTGTAAGGCACAACCTCCCCTTAACAAATCCATGCTGCGTATCCCTAATCAGATTGCAACGCTTAGGATGTATAGGCACCCAATCTCTAAGAATCCCCTCCAACAGCTTCCCTCCAACTGATGTCAAACTCACCGGCCTATAATTTCCAGGGTTATCCCTACTACCCTTTTTAAACAACGGAATAACATTAGCTATTCTCCAGTCCTCTGGAACCTCACCTGTGTCCAAGGAAGAGACAAAGATTTGCGTCAGAGGCCCAGCAATTTCACCTCGCACCTCCCTAAGCAGCCTGGGATAAATGCCATCAGGCCCCGGAGATTTATCAGTTTTAATGCTACCTAGAAGCTCTAACACTTCCTCCCTCGGTATGGATATTTCCCTCAACTGGTCCACAGCTCCCTCAGAGACAGGAGCTGTCAACAAGCCCCCCTCCTTCGTGAATACCGACGCAAAGTATTCATTCAGGATCTCCGCCATTCCCTCAGGCTCTAAGCACAGTTCCCCTCCTCTGTCCCCAAGAGGTCTGATTTTTTTTTTTCCTCTAACCACCCTTTTATTCCTAACATAGGAGTAAAAAGCCTTTGGATTTTCCTTAATCCTATCCGCCAAAATCATTTCATGCGCCCTTTTTGCCCTTCTAACTCCCTGTTTGAGCTCCCTCCTACTCTCTCTATATTCCTCCAACGCTGTCTCTGTTCCCAGCTGCTTTGACCTATCATGTGCCTCTCTTTTCTTCCTAACCAAGTCCTCAATATCCCTAGTAATCCACGGCTCTCTAATCCTACCTTTCCCATCTTTCCTGTTGGCCGGCACGTATTTATCTTGCAACATTTTCAGTATTCCCTTGAAAGACTCCCACGTGTCTAGTGTGGATTTACCCTCGAACAATCATTCCCAATCAGTTTCCATAAGTTCCTGCCTAATCCGACCATAGTTAGCCTTCCCCCAATTCAGCACCCTGCCCCTAGGGCAACAAGCATCCTTTTCCATCTGTATCCTAAAGTAGACAGAATTGTGGTCACTGTTAGCCACATGTTCCCCCACTACAACATCAACCACCTGCCCTGGCTCATTACTCAGAACTAAATCCAATATAGCCCCTTCTCTAGTCGGGCTAGCCACATACTGTTCCAACGATCCTTCCAGTACACATTTTACAAATTCCTGCCCATCCAAACCCCCAGCTCTAGGTACTTTCCAATCCACCCTAGGGAGATTAAAATCTCCCACTATAATGACTCTGTTCTTTCTGCACCTATCCAAAATGTCTTTACATATGCCTTCTTCAACTACCTGCGGGCTGTTGGGTGGCCTATAATACACCCCTAGCATAGTAATCGCCCCCTTTCTATTCCTCAACTCCACCCACAGCGACTCCACTCCTAACTCCTCTGTATTGTCCTCCCTCTGCACCGCCGTGATGCTCTCCTTAACTAACAATGCCACTCCCCCACCTCTTCTGGACCCTCCTCTGTCACGCCTGAAACACTTATACCCAGGAATGTTCAGTTGCCACTGCTCCCCTTCCTTTAACCACGTCTCTGTCACCACAACCACATCCAAGTTCCTCGCAAACATTAAGGCCCTAAGTTCATCCGTTTTTCCCGTTACGCTCCTCGCATTGAAACAGACACACTCCAGACCTCCAAGCCCACTCGGAACCTCCTTCTCCCTGGTGTATTTCTTCTCATCCAAGCTTAGTCTATCTCCCATCTCGCTCTCTACCGAGCTATCGGTCTCAGCCCCTCCCCCCTCCATATTAGTTTAAATCCTGCCAAAACACTCCAGCTAACCTCCCAGCTAAGATATTCACACCCTTCCCATTTAAGTGTTCCCCGTCCCTTCTATACAGATGCCCTTCTTTCACAAGACTTCCCAGTTATCCACAGATTTCTCTGACTACCACCTAGTTGGATTCTGGAGTTTCAGAGCATTTAATCTTTCTTAATGTGTTGTTTTCTCTGAACCAACTATAATGTATCTATGCCCCTTTAATGCCAAAATTGAACAACATATTCTAAGGATGGTCTGGCTAGTCTGCATTATAACAATGTATATATCTTGCTGTATCAGTGCTGTGTTTCAATTTTTCCTAGGGCAGATGGTTGTATGCATTGTTAGCCTGCATAGAAAAGCCACTACTACCTGAGGCACATTCTCTTATTCGACAGCTGGCTAGAAGATGTGCTGAAGTTCGTGCCAAGCTAGTAAGTGTATGGGATTTTTTTTAAAGGAGATATAGTAAAAGCATGAAATTTTGAAATGATTTCATCCTCCTTGCTCCATTTCATTGCTGAAATAGGTCACTTTAGCGTGGCCGTGTGGCACAATATCCAACTTGTGCACAATAAATATTGTTTCTCCATCTTGCAAGGCCAAAAATGCAGTTACTGGAGTTATTTCCTGGGGATGTTGTTGCTGTTGTGAGTTGTCATTGTATTTCTCTAGGGCCAGTACATAGAAGCTTCAGTGCATTATGTCATTGCTATCTGTTGCAGTAGAGATCATATAAATCTGGAGACTAAGCAACAAACTTATTACCACACAATGGATGTGATGGCAGTGCAGTAGATTAGATTGATGCAACAGGTTCAGCAGAGTAAAAGAACTAGAATATGTCTGTTAATGTTCTGTCAATCAGTAATGATAAATAGGAAATCAGAACTTTCTGATCATTTTTTTATCCAAGCCCATATCCTTTTCTCTTTTTAAATGTTCTCCCTTCCCTGAGGTTATTTGTGTTTTTTTTTTGTAGTACATTTTCAATAATCACCCTCCCAAATAGCCATTCGTCTTGTATGAATGTAGACAGTGTGCATCAGTGGTTTTTATGACAGTTGGGGTATTACAATTGAACTTGAACCAATCTTCAACAGTGTCTGCTGTCATGTTTCCAACAGGCAATCAGGATTATTTGGATTATGTCTTACTGAAACTCATGAACACTAAATTCTATTTATAGTGCCTTCCTGCCATTCAAACTAAGGTCACGTGACAAACTGCAGATGTAGGATTGAACTTGGCACTTTCCTGGCCTGAATGAATCAGGTCACATGACACTGGTGCTATGATGGTAATCTATTTTTCAATTTTTTAATATATTGTAAACAGGTACTACAAAAAGTTAAATGGCCTTTGTTTGATGGTTTGCTTATCATCTTTGCAGATAGGAGTTGTGCTTCATAAAATGATGGATAGAAGATGTAAGGTGCTGTCATACATAGCAACCTGCATCCTGTTTTAACTAGAGACAATGGCCTTTTTGCTTTTGTACTATGGAAGATGACTACCAAAATAATTAACAGAACACCCTATGCTGAACAATTGTACTTTTGTAGAATGGCAGGGAAGAGCTGGACAAGTTTACTTTGCCTTTTATCTTAAAGCTACTGTCTTTTGCTACCTGGTCTTCCATCTACACAGACAAGAAAGGTGGTTGTTCAAGTCATCAACCTTTACCGGAGAAATTTCAAATGACCAGCCACACAGACGTGTTTAACTTTGTTCCCAGTGTGTCCTTTCTCACAAGTCCCTAACCATCTGCTAATGTACTATGTTTTTACTCATTTTTCTTTTAGGAAAATCCAGAAGATACAGAATTATCAGCAGTGAATTTACTAATTTGTTTAGTTGCCAGGTATTTAGGAAACTTTGTTTCAACTTCATCTGTGCATGTTTGAGTTTGCCAAATTGGAGAGTCTTACCCCTTAACTGAGGAGTATCTCCCATCCATATAAAGATGTACTAGTAGAAGTTTATCAGTATTTGTATTCTTTTCTATTTATTTGAGTAATTTTATTCATGTTTCAGTGATAAATTCATAAAATATAAATGAAGCTAATTAAGTTCAAGAAACAAAGAAAAGAGGGAACCACAGGCACCTAGCAAGGCATTAGTAGTGAGGAAATATCAAAATCTTTGATTAAGGACATGGTGACAAGGCATTTGGAAAATCACAATCTGTTAGAATCAATGTGGTTTTCTTAAAAAAAAACTTTTCACGAATCTATTGGAGCTTTTTGACATTATAAACAGAAGATGAGAGAGAACCATGGATATTGTAAATTTGTTTTACCGTAAAGAATTTAAAACAGGTTGGCCAGAATCTTACCAAAATCTGGCAATGTCAGGATTTGACTGAAAACTGTCATGATGCTCTCCAGAGAAACGGGCAGGTTTTCTTTCCACATCTTGTAATACTTTGTCACAAAAAAGCATGAGAATATAAGGGCTAAGGTCTAAACACTGCAGCAAAGTCATGATGCACAGAGATTAGGTGTAATTTTTAAAGAGCAAAAAATATATCCTTCCCCTGCAAAACAAATTGGCAGTGTTTCCTTCCCCTCTCTCTCTGTCCACATTCCCCACCGTGAGACATTGTGCCAGGCTGTGCCCTAGCATGTCACTCTCCCTCAAGGCCTATGCTTACCTTTTGTGTCTCCCTCAATCCAATTTGGGTGAACACTATCGTAAACGTCGGCAAGATTTGAAAATACTGTGCGAGTGGGTGTGTAGGGGTTGGTGGTAGATAAAGTCGGTGCTTGGATCTTGGCTAATTACAATCTAGGTGGAGAAAGTAAGCTGTGAAGAAAATACAACAGAATAATGTACAGATTGGTTAAGTGATTGACGAGCAAGTCATGTATAATTTTGAGGAATGTGAAATTATTATTGTATTTATGAATACTGATGAGCAGAAGACACAAACACAGGCAGGAAGGCTTCTGAAACAGCACAGGTACTCCATTTTCTTCTCCATATTTAAAGTTGCAAAGCAGTGAAGCCAGAATGTAGTACAATAGAAGTTAGTTTAGGCTGTTTCTGGATGAATTTATATGGAACAAATGGCCATCCTTATTTGTAATGAATTGTGATAGATAATGGGGAATTTATTTTCAACTTTAACTTTTGTAAATGTGTTAATATTTTCAGGTATTTTGAACAGAGTGACCTCGCAGATAATGATTGACATGATTGCAGTCTGGACTACGAACTCTAGCTACAATTTTCAACATGGCTTACGTTAGCATCTTTACTTTTTTTAAACGTATACCTTTCTATTTTGCTGGAACAAACTTATTGTCTTAAATTTATTTGATATTAAACTCTTTTATGGAGAATATTTAGATCTACAAGATAAAAGCTAGTTGAGTCAAATCACTTTGTTTTAAATAAATAATTTGACTAGTTTTGGAATCGTTTGTTACTGGCTCTTTTAAATTCAGTACTTTCTGATTCTGAGGGATTGATTTAAAGCTTATGATCTTGGTTAAGACTTGTAACTGGGATTTCAGATTTTCTTTAAGAGTTACTTAACTGAAAGAATGAGCCACAAGATTTTATGATTTAAACAAAAGAATTTTTACTATACAAGTCAAACAAAGCTAACGCCCTATATTCTAAAACGCTGAATCAACACAAGTTAAAACACTAACGGGCAAATTGCAGTCACTTATAAACTATAAATTGCACAACAAATAGCAGATACAACAAGGACAGATATTAAGCTTGGCAGTTCATCCAGCAGATATTTGATCAATTGCAGTCATGTAGTCCTTAAGAGCGTTCTTTCTCGTAAAATGTTTCAGCTCTTCTGGCATTTAACCTAATTGTCAGTTGACAGCAATGCACAACATTCCATTGGCATGGTCTAAACCAAAAATGGTTACAACTGCAGAACTTCTTCAACGTAGACTGGATGATGTAGATCTACTAATAACATTTTCAAGTAACAAAAACAGCTGCAGCAACTATAGGTTTGCCTATTCTTGACCATGTGTGTATAATCCAATCAAAATTTCAGTCTTTCCTCAAACTGCTTTTAGTTTTCTTTTACAATTTTTCTTTTAATTAGCGTTCAACTTTTTCAAAAAATCAGCTTTAAAACCGTGTATTCCATGATGGGCTTTAAGTGTACAGTAAAAAAAATCCTTGCGCTATTTAATTTACATATTCTCAGATCGGCTATAATTATTTAGTTACTGTATCCAGTCACAGTTGGTTATCTTAAAGCAATGTGTGAATGAAGATGAAACCGATGGAGTGAACCAGAGAAAGCTCAAACGGTTTAGAGAAAAAACCTTGCTCTGTATTTTGAAAATTTTCATAATGCAACATAGTGCAGCGATATTTGCAACACAGCTTACTGTGTCCCACAGGAGTACCTAAACTATTTACAAAGTAGTTGAAAATATAGATCTGTAGGTGGATATGGGATTTAATTGAATAAAATAGTATTTGATGATTCATGATACTAATTAGTATGATTACAAGTACTCTATATTGTTGATGTGAACCATTCATTTGAGGAACTCTGAGCTCCATATTAAGATTGGAAATTCCTCATTTGTGCTTCATTGATTAGAGAATCTAATTTTACAATGAATGTTGTTACAGAGAGAACAATAATAACAAATTCCGTCCAAGTATCAGCCATTAGCTTAAAGATTTTTAAAAACTAAAATTTAAGTACCCGGATATTTCAGAACTCAAGTTAGAATCTTAGTTTACCTCAATTGTGCATCCATTGCATTAAGACAGCAGCCATATATAATTTAATGAATAATTAACACATGGTATTTAGCACCTGATATATTTTACTAGTGTCTGTTCAAGTTGCCTATTTACAATAAGTTGAGTCCTGAATTGCTTTTGACTTCTACTTGAACTATATTTTATGTCTTTTGTACATTGAAAAATATATACTGGATGCAGCATTTTTATTGCACCAGGGCATTTTGTGAGTACCTGTAAAGTATGGTATGGGCTCAAATAATTTAAAAACCATTTGTTCTCTAAGAAACTTATTAACTAAGCAATTTTTAATAAGATAATTGACAAAAGAATGAGATCAATTATTTTTGCATATACAATATAATTGGGAATGCATTGATGGTAATGGAAGCAGAATTCAATAGAATTCGTTATATAGTGAAAAAAGTAAAAAGAAATGCAGGGTTATCAGGAATGAACTGAAGAATGAGGCTAATTAGATAGAATTGTCGAAGAACTGGTATAGGCATGATGGGTTAGTGGCCACCTCCTGATTTTTAGTTCTTTAATGGCCAGCATCTGCAGGTAAGTTTGAAAATCTATTAGGTAGGATGCTAAATACAATACACAAATTGATTAAGGGAAGATTTATTATATACAGCATTAATACAAATTACTAAAACTTTTTAAAAAGCACATTATCTGAATGTGTGTATGCATTATCAAAGATATTTATAATAAGGAATTTAATGTGAAGGTGATGGAAGATTTGTTTGTATAGTTGAATGATGCTGTTATTTTTCCTTCAGAAGTAAAAATGGTGCCTGTTAGAAGAATTGGTCTATTTGTAGTTTGGTATTGATTGGTTTTCTGGATCTACTAAAGTTTGAGAGACAGCACTACTTTTAATGGCCTGTATTTTGCCAGTGATACTTTAGAACTAAAATGAGTTTAATGATTTTAAATGGGATACTGAATGCTATTCAAGGAATGGCAATCACAATAAGATTGCCTCTCCACTCTCTTTGTATTAAGGTGGGGCGATTCATTTCTGGCCCAGATTTCAGGCCTGTTCAGTAATACATAACATGCCTGTTCTTGGATGTCCTTCTTTATAGTGCAGGATTGTTGAAGTCAAGCCACATCCTCTTAGTTCAATGTTCCCAAAGTCACTGAAACACTATGAAGTGAGTGAGTAAGGGGATAGTCGAGGATTCCAGTGGGAGTCAAGTGGTTGTGTTTTGCTGGGATGATGGTGATTGGGGTTGGGGTCAGTGTCAGTAGTCCAATTGTTTTACATAATGAACACTTAGTCATGGCTCCTATGTGTAATGTCAGTGTCATGGCAGATTGATCATACTAGTCAAAGAGTAACTTGTATTCAATGTTGATGGTTTTCTATGACTTGTTTTCTGCTGAAGCATTTATGGGGTCATTCTTTGTCTTTTTATTTCTCCCCTTTTTTTTTAAAGAGCTGCTTTCTGTAATGCTATTCTGGCAAAGATTTGTAATGACTTACCTATCCAAAACTCTAAACACCCAGCTCATTCAAAGTTTGCTGCCTATATCTGATTCAGCTCACCTTTTATGCTCGCTTGATTTACCTCTGGTTCGCCAATCCTTTGACTTTTTAAAATTCTCATCCTCATGTTCAAGTATTTTGGTAACTTCTTCCTGCCGTACAGTTCTCAAGAATGGTGTTCCTGAAACTTCGGACTTTTGTGAGTCTGTGAATGGATTTTTTTTTAATGAGTAATACTGTTCTAGGAGGAAAGTTGTACATATATGAATGATTTTAATTAAGCCTCCTTGTACGTATAGAAACTTTTGGTGTCAGTGTTTGTCTTCAGCTAGCTTCCTTTCATAGTCCATTTTAGATGTGTCACCTTTTTATTAGTATTTAAATTTCTCCCAATCTTCCACATTGCCATTAACTTTTGCAATATTTATATGCTGTTATTTTTGCCCTTATGTTAATCTTGATTTCCTTGGATGATTTTTCACTTTTACAATTCCCCTTCCTCTCAGGAATGTACCTTAGTGAGATGTCTTTAATATCTCCCTAAACAACTGCCAGTGTTTTTCTACCATCGTCCCCTTGTAATACTCTTGCCCAGTCCACTTGAGCCAGCTCCTTCCTAAGGCCTTCATAATTGCCCATGCCCAATGCTAAAACTCATGTGATTCTGTCCTCTCACTTCCAATCTGAATTTCAAATTCAATCATGCTGTGATCACTCCTTCCAAGTGATCCTTAACTACAGGGCTGTTACTCAATCCTTCATTAGATAATACCAGATCTAAATTAGCCAGTTCTCTGGTTAGTTCCATAACGTGCTGCTCTAAGAAACACATGATGTAGAGATGCCGGCGTTGGACTGGGGTAAACTCAGTAAAGTTTTGCAACTCCAATTTTAAATCCAACCAATTTATTTGATAGTGTCGAAAGCTCACGGATTTACTATCAAATAAATTGGTTGGATTTAAAATTGGTGTTGCAAAACTTTACTAAGAAACACATACATTATGAATCCTTCCTCAAGGCTACCCTCACCAAGTTGGTTAATCCAATCAATATATATGTTAAAGTCACCCATACCATTGTGCCCTTTCCACAAGCCCTCCTCATTTATACTATGCCCTACTTCTAAACTGCTGTCGGGAATCTGTAAATTACTTCTCGTACTGTGTTTCTTTCCTTGCTGCTTACTTCTACCCAGTGGCAATTTCACTTCTGAATACAGCCTTGATGTCATCCTTAATCAATAGAACAAATCCACCTCCTGGCCTTCCTAAATACTGAATATCCTTGGACATTCAACTCCCAATCCTGATTCTTTTGTAACCACACTTCAGTAATCCCCACCAAGTCATATCTGTTTGTCACTTTGTGCTGTCAGCTCATCAATTTTTAGTTTTGAATGTTGCATGTGTTATGGTATAAGGTATCTTTCTGTGACCGTTTGTTGATCCTGATAACTGATTTCTCTAATTCTTCGCGTTTCAGTGCATATTTTCTCTTTCTACGTTTCCTACCTCCTGCAACATTGTTTTTCAACTGACTGCTCACTTGCTATCTTGCCACTTTGGATCTCACCCCCTGTCATATTAGTTTAAATCCACCTGAACTGCATGATTAAATCTCCCCATGAGGATGTTAGTGCCCTTCCAGTTAAAATATAACCCATCCGTTGTACAGGTCCCATATGCCAATTTCCTGAGTTTTGAACAAAACTTGATGCAAATACATTAGGGAATATTAGGTCATATAGGAACAATGAAATGGAAAAAGAGCTCCTCATTTTAAAAAAAAGAGTAGGAATTGAGCAATGTCTTAAGCATGAAAAAGGAATAGGAGGGGTGTAGGGATGGGTTCTGCAGAACCCACAGCTGCCAATAGTGTAGTATGGAAATGAGAAGGGGCAGAGATGAGGATTGTAATGGTGCAGCAGGTCACAGAGGTATAGGCATAGTAGAATTTGAGAGCAGGACAATGAGGATTTTAAAGTCAACATGTTGCTTAAACAGGAGGTTTAGACCGTTTTATAGGGTTTCATCCTAATATCTTGTCAGGTTTTGTTGATTACATTTCTATAGCAAATTAGGACATCTAGTTAAATATAGATGCAAGTTGTTCTGAAACAAACTTCCCTCTTCAGATGCTGACTATGTATTTCCAGAATTTTGAGGAATTGTATATAGAATAGAACATTACAGCGCAGTACAGGCCCTTCGGCCCTCGATGATGTGCCGACCAATGAAACTAATTTTATGACCCTCTAACCTAAACTATTCCAATACTATCCATATGCCTATCCATTGACCATTTGAATGCCCTCAAACTTGGCGAGTCCACAACTGCTGCAGGCAGGGCATTCCATACCCTTACTACTTTTTGAGTAAAGAACCCACCTCTAACATCTATCCTACAACTACCATCATTTAATTTAAAGCTATGTCCCCTCATGTTATCCATCATCTGAGGAAAAAGGCTGTCACTATCCACCATATCTAACCCTCTGATCATCTTGTATGTCTCAATTAGGTCACCTCTTAGCCGCCTTCTCATGAAGATAACCTCAAGTCCCTTAGCCTTTCCTCATAAGACCTACCCATCATATCAGGCATTATCCTGGTAAACCTCAAGTTGGCCACAAAATAAATTGTCACCTCAGTGGAGTTTCTTGACCACAACTCGTGTAGATTTATGTAGTTGGTACAGTCAAACCACAGTTCAAATTCAAATTAATGCTCAAGCATTAAGTGCCAATTTGAGAGATGGACTTATTACAGATGTTGTAGTAAATGCAATTAATGTAATGTAAATGCAGTTAACTAACACATTTACAACTAGTATTATGTGTGTTCATTCTCAGCTCTAGAATCAATCTGGCGGCAAAAGCCTACACTCTGACACAAGATCCTTGCAAGTTCCAAAGAACAAAACAGCATAGGAAACAGCCCCTTCGGCCCAACGAACCCACGCCGCCACCTTGATGTTCCCACTCCTACCCATGATCCCACTCCTACCCATGATCCCTGTCTATGATTATAGATCTATGGTTGAAACCAAATTTGAGACAATTTGGGGAGAATTTGTTTTGCCAATTAGCCTAAGAGTACATCTTTGGGATGTGGGAGGAAACTGGAGCACCTGAAAACCCACGCAAGCATGGGGAGAATGAGCAAACTCCCACAGACACAGGCCCAAATCCATGTATCTGCACAGCACAGCGATAGTCACTGAGCTGTCATGTTGCCCAGCAAATTTCCACCCACTTTCCACCCTCGTTTTCCTTCCCTTTCTCTATTTTACCTCTTTTTCTATTCATCCCCTCTATTTCTCTGTTTACATTTCCACATTCTCCCTTCCACTCTCTCCCTCTTTCATTCCTCCCTCTCTTGCCTCCATTTCTCTCTACCCCTTCTCTTTCCGCTCCCTCTCTATCACTTTGCACATTCCTTCCCTACTTCCCTCTCTCCTTCCCAAAATTTCTCCTCTCTTTCATCTCCCCTTCTCTCTCATCCCCCATCTCACCTTCATTTCTCTATCTCTGTCTCCCTTGTGTCTTTCCTTTCTCGAACCCACTGCTGCCTCTCTGCCTTCCCTACCCATCTCTCTTTACTCATGTCCCTTGCTGCCCACTCCTGATTCTCCCTAGCCCCTCTTACTCCACCTCCCTCTCTCCCCTCGCTTGCCCCACTCCCTTTGGACATACAGATTAACATCAGTAACTGATTTGTTAACACACTTCCCCAGAGTGATCAGGTCACATGATTCAGTGCACACCCTTAGAGGCTAGCTGCTATAGGATTACTGTAGTTTATTGGCATATTGTAATTCTGGCAAAGAAAACCATTAAATGTTTTATACTTTATTAATAGTTTTAAATCCAGTCAATACATTACAATAAATGTGACAAGTTACAGAATCTTAAAAATTCAGGTTACATTTTAATCTCAATCCTGTATATCAAATCTATTTTCATGATGCTGGCCCAAGGAAGGAATAAAAGTGGATTGCACTAACTTTTCAAAATTTCCTAATTCTCAACAGAACTCAACTTATGTCAATTTCAATCTTTTACATTAATCATTCAAAGTTTATGATGTGCTCTCAAAATGGAAGATGCATTTTCAGTTCTGACGAAGTGCCCACTTTAATCAAGAAAAAATTAAATTGGAACCACAATCCAATTAAATTGGCTCCCACACACCCTGGACATACTTTTCTGCCTTCTGTAGGGAAAAGGATGCAGTCTAAAAATATGTACTAATCAACTCAAGAATAGATTCTTCCCCCCCACCATCAGACTTTGGTCCTTTCATGTTACAGTCTAGCTGTAACTGCAACATTTTCTGTCCCTTTTTTCCTTTTCCCTTATGTAGTCTGTTTTGTCTATATAGCACCTGAGACAATACTTTGTCTCTGCATATGACACAAAATGAAATCAATTTGCTCATACAAATGATTGGTTTGGCTGAACAATAATGCTTAGCATTCTCAGCCATGAAGCGAAGGCTACCATCCAATTTAGTATTCAAACATGATTTAAGTCATAGAATCCATGTTGACTATGATCAAATTTTAGATAAATTATTCATCCAAACCTAGTTTCAAATGGTTACATCTTGGATTTGGCTCATTGTGAAGCTCTCTTACATCTTCCAGCACAACCAGAGTGCACAGTTGACATTTAAATCTGTTAGTATGAAAATGCAATTTCATCTTTCCATTCTAGCAAAAATATTTGCAGAATTCTATATTGAGATAAACCTATGGGTTAAATCAGCAGAGCTATACATAGAAATAAGTCAAGCCCAAACCTGTTATGTAATAATACTGGTAATTGTTCCTCTCACCTACATCCTTCCACACACAGCTCTCTTATTTTATCCCCATTGTTACAAGGGAGCAGTTAGATCAATAAAAGCAAAATACTGCAGATGCTGGAATCTGAAAAACAGAAAATGCTGTAAAAACTCAGCATTTGCGCAGAGAAAACATGCCCATAACTAAAGAGGGAGAGAAATATGTTGGATAATATACTGTATAAGTGGGGACAGAGTAGGTCAGTGATTGATGGGAGCTGAAAAGATGTGCAAGTCATGAGACAAAGGTACACACATTCTGCTGTAATACATTTACCATCTCCTGCCATTAACACCCATTATCTCATGAACTATACATTTTAGTGCAATCTCTCCTACTCCCACCAATCATTCACCTTCTACTCTGTTCCACCACTCTTGTACAGTATACAATCCAAAACATTTCTTCCCCTTTAGCCCTGAAGTAGTCATACAGACATTAACTTTTTTTTCTCTTTATAGATGTTGCCAGACCTGAGTTTTTTTAGGTTTTTCTGTTTTTGCTGTTAATCTATGCTATCCATAGCTTCAGTCACAAAACTAAAAATACTGTCAACATTAAAAACAAGCTTCAAATTATTAAGTACCATCAATGACTATCAGACATCCAAAATTACTTCACAAGCCAATGGAATGCCTGTGTAATAAGTTGTAATAAGACAGAGGAACAGAATTACGTCATTCAGCCCATCAAGTCTGTTCTACCATTCAATCATGGCTGATATTTTTCTCATCTTCATTCTCCTGCCTTTTTCCCATAACTGCTTATTAATTAAGAACCTATGTATCTGTCTTAAAAACATTCAATAACCTGATTTCTACAGCCTTCTGTGGCAAAGAGTTCCACGGATTCACTGTCTGGCTGAAGAAATTCCTCCTCAGTTTTAAAGGATTGTCCCTTTAGTCTGAGGTTCTGCCCTTTGGTTCTAGTTTTTCCTACTAATAATGTGGGAAACATGCCAGCCAATTTGCAAACAGTAAACTCCCACAAGTTGCACCATGATAAGGATCTGTTTTTGAAATTTTGAGTAAAGGATCCATAATCAACACCCCCTGCTTTTCTTCGAAAAGGAATCATTTACTTCCAGTTCAGCCACTGGCTTAATATCTAAAAGGCAGCACCTCTGATAATGCAGCATTTTATCCATGTTGGACTTCAACTTATGTGCTCAAATCTCTGGAGTGCGACTTGAACCCAGAACCTGACTCAAAAGACAATACCACCACCAATTGAGCTACAGTCACAGTAAACGAATTGAAGATCTTCATCCGAAACAATCTATAACCCTTTGGCAAGCTACCAAATGTGTTGAATATTTCAAGTATTTTATTCTAATTCTTAATTTCAACTGTTGTAGTTTTTTTTAAACCTCAAATGAGTAAAGTGGTGTAAAATAAGTTGGAACAAGGGATCAGCTCAATTACATCCATAAAAACATTTAGAATACACACATCCAAAGTTCTATTGGTTTGCCTAATGCAAAGTGAAGTTTTATTCTGCCTGATGGCATTATGATCATTACAATGGTGCAAGTGTATCATGAAAGTCACCTTTAAAAATAGCAATATTTAACCTCATAGCTAAAAAGGCAATAAACATATGTAAACAAAATTATAATGCTATTTTACATAATATGAAATAACATTTCCATAATTTTAAATAATGAGGTTTTCAAAAGATAATACTTGAAGATATCTTCTACACCTTTTGTATCATTACTTGGAATTTACCTGAAGAAAAAATAAAAACAGTAAGATAAGTACTCATTTTGGGATATAAAAGAATTCCAATTATTCATCTGAATAAAAATGTTTTTCCCTATATTTTAACAATCATGCAAAGCTATGTTAATTTGAACACATTTTGAATCAAACTTTCAAAAGGAAATAAATATAAGGCAACTTAGTCGCTGCAAATTTTCAGTCCTGACCACTACAAGTATCTAACAA
The DNA here is from genome assembly GCA_024679065.1 of Sphyrna mokarran. Taxonomy (NCBI): domain Eukaryota; kingdom Metazoa; phylum Chordata; class Chondrichthyes; order Carcharhiniformes; family Carcharhinidae; genus Sphyrna; species Sphyrna mokarran. The sequence continues at coordinate 47,035,262 of JAGIQG010000015.1, forward strand.
GCCCTCTTCAGATCCATTTTATCAGAATTCTGCTTGATCACCAAGAACAAAAACTCCAATAATGAGCAATAACTGCATAGAAGATGGTCAGCTAATCAAAGAATATTGACAATTGATGTGAAGGAGCCCTTTGGCTTCATAAATCCCTGTACCTCATGAGCTATACTTCAGAGTATTGAAGGAAGTGGTTATTGGTGTAATGGATTATGTTTCAAAATTCTACAGATCTTTCAAAAGTTCCTGCAGACTGGAAAGTACTAGATGTAACCCCAATATTTAAGATGGGAGAGAGAGAGAAAACTGAGAACTAAATACCTGTAAGTTTGACGTCCGTAGTAGGGAAAATGTTAAAATCTGTTATATAGGATGTGATAATTAAGTATTTGGAAATTAATACGATTCAGCAGTCAACACATTTAAGGAGGAGAAATGTTTGGCAAACTTGTCTGATGTAACCTGTAGCAAAAGAGGATCAGTGGATGTGATGTACTTGGATGTTCAGAAGGATTTTGATTGTTAGTGACTGAAATTAGAACACCTGGGACTAGGGATAATATAGTTGTATGGACTGAGATTGACTAACATACAAAACAGAATGGGAATAAACAGTGCGCAGGCTGTTACTAATGGGATACCATAACAATCAGTGCTGGGACCACAGCTGGTCACAATATCTATAGATGAATTAGATATGGGGACAAAATATAATATTTTCAAATTTGCTGATGACGTGGAACAAGGTGGAAATGTAAGTTGTGAGGCAGACACAGAGGGACCTGAATAGCTGAGTGGACAAGGACATACGAGATGGAATGCGATTAAACATGAAATAATCTACTTTGAAAAACCAGAAAGGCAGAGTATTTTGTAAATGGTGAAAGGTTGAAAAGTGTTCATGTCGAAAGGGACCTGGGTATTTCTAACAGCTAACATGCAGATGCAGCAAGCGGTATGTTGCCATTCATCACAAAGGGATTTGAGTACAGGAGTGAAGATGTCTTATTACAAATGTATTGTGTATACCTTTGGTCTTCTTATCTAAGGGAAGATATATTTGCCACAGAGAGTACGCAATGGAGGTTCACCAGACTAATCCCTATGATTGTCTTAATATCTGGAGTTTTGAAGAATGAGCAATGATCCCTTTGAAACTAACAGAATTCTAACAGAGCAAAATAGGATAGATGTGGATAGAATGTTTCCCCTGGCTGCTTAGTCTAGAAGCAGGGGACACCTTCTTTAAGTAAGGGGCAGGCCATTTAAGACCAAGATGAGAAGGAATTTCTTCATGGGGGTTGGGGGAGGAGTGGGGATGTGGTGCTAAATCTTTGGAATACTCTATCCCAGAGAGTTGTGAAAGCTGTATCATTAACTAAGTTCAAGACAGTAATCGACAGGTTTCTGGAAACTAAACTATCAAGGATTATGGCAGTAGTGCAGGTAGATTATCAGCCATGATCTAATTGAATGGCAGAGCAGTTGCAAAGATCTGAATGGTGTACTCTTGCTTGTATGTTCCAAGCAACCTATAACATAGAAACCATAATAAGACTTAAATCCAGCAATTAATTCCACAGAAACACAAAGATATCATATAACTTACATGCAGGCATTGTAGTAACTTCTACTGTCACAATACTTTTAATTCCCAAGTTTGATAAGGCACCTCTAACTAGTCCACAGGTAAACGCCAAATACTGAAATAAAAGATAAGGATGCTGTTAACTTTGTACCATATTTAAAGAGTATTATAATTTAAACCCATACTAGACATTTGTTAAACAAGAGATTGTCCACTTTACAATAAATTCATAATCAAGATCTGCAAGAAAATTCAAATTAAGGACAATTATGAAGTCAACAAGCTGTAACTGAAAAACAAAGTCAGCTATATAGTTGTATTTAATAGTATTTTCAAATGTCTAGCAGTTATCTTCTAACTTTTACTTGATTCAGCTGACATTTCTTCTCTATTCTGCTACAAGTTACCATTCTCATCTAAGTCAGAAGGGTGCAGATGGAACTCCCATTTCAGAACTTGAACTCAATGTTAGAACATAGAACATAGAAAAACTACAGCACAAACAGGCCCTTCAGCCCACAAGTTGTGCCAATGATATCCAGATCCACTAAATTTATACTACGCTTGCTTGTTGCAAGAACTCAAGAACTCTGTGGTTGCATTATCACGCTTACCTTTACCTAGCAGATACTACCAACTGGTTTTGCTAATAATCTTATATCATTTGCCTATGACAACTTCTCAAGATCAGAGATTTACCAGATGTAATCCCATGATGCGGAAGGTGGAGAATATGATATTGAAAGAAATGATAGCTGAAACACATCATCCACATCCTGATTTAAAACCATGTGTCAAGAAAGTTGAGTTGATTCTCCAACATGAGTGTCTATTGTGGGGAATTTGAGTTATCATTCCTCCTAGTCTGTTTGGAGAAATTCTTGAACAACTACATGAAGGATATCCTACTATAATCCAGATGAAGGAATTAGCATGTAATTATTTTTGGCAGCCAGGTGTAGATACTCAGGTTAAAGAAAAACTGGATCAGTGTAAACCATATTTCAGATATGAAATACACCATCATAGTTTTCATCACAAGAATTTCAGAATTATCTCAAAATAAATAGTATTCCATAAAAGCTGCATTTTATCATTTAATCAATCAAGGGATTCGCTGAAAGGTTTGTACAATTCTTGAAACATTCTTTAAAAGCTTCAAAAGAACAAGATTCATTATCACGTTGTGAATAGCTTCTTGGCATCTTACAGAAACGCTACTCAAGCAACTACCCAAAGTTCACCTGCATTACTATTCTTAAAGAGAAAGTTGAGAACCATGTTTGATTTGTTATTACCTTCAGATAGCACAGTGTCAACAACAATCTCAAGTTGCTAGATGAGACGTGAGGGCAAAACAACGTTCATTTCAACAAGGAGATTGAGTGTTTGTGCATAAGTATTCCATGAGTGAAAATAGTTTTAACAAAAATAGGTCCAATTTCTTACACAGTTTAAACTATTGAACTAGTTTGACAATGCCAGGCTGATCAACTATTATCTCAAAATGATTTCTTAGAATCAGCTCTAGAAGTATCAACTTCTTTACTCCCTCATGTTGTGAATATCATTACAAAAAGAATTAGTTCAATCCAAATGTCTCTGCAGCTTTACTGAATGAAAATAATACAATTATTTACAAGAGAGTGTCTATTGACGTTCCAAATCATATTTCTGGAGTCAAGGACAGCTAAATTCTAGGATGTCATATACAACCAAATAGGAATAGACAATCTCCTGATCGACTTTTTTATTGACTGAGTATAACAGATAATGATGCATAGCAGTGTCTAAAATTTTATTGATCCCAAAAATGACTTCATAGTAATTTGTTGTCATGATCACAGAAGTAAAGGGGAAGAATTGTTTTATATTTATGAAGGATTACAGGTTACATTAAGAGCTGATCACATGATTTGGTGATTAAGGTGTTTATAGAAGCTGCTGCTATATTTTAAGTTTTGTATTCTGTGCAAAGCACAGGTCTTCAATAAAACCTATTGCATGTTAGTTTGAATGCATGTAAACCACATTTTGCTTTCTGTTAAGACCCACAATCCCTAATATAGTTAAGACATTACAGTTATAAACTCCTACAAGTTACAAGCTACCAAAGCTATCCATTTCCCTGCAGCTTTCTGAAACAGAAACAGACTATCTGCAACTCTAGTATCATATTTAACTGCAAGATAAGTTTCAATTGCAAGTTTGCATCATCACTAAGACCGTTTATTTCTAAATCAATCATCACCTGACTCCACTCCTGCCTTAGCTCTTTGCTGCTGAAACCTCATTTATACTTTTGTTATTTCTAGACATAACTATTCTAATTCACTATTGATTTGAATCCTATATTCTATTATCTGTAAATTCCCATCTCACTTCTGGAATCCCTGGCTCCATTCTGGCTGATGTCAGAAGAGTCAGCATTGTCAGGGAGAGCAGAAAAGGGTGAGCACTGTTCAGGGGTGGACAATGTCTGGGAGTGAGGGAGGCAGTAAAATATTGTCAGGGGTTGAGGTTGTGCAGTTTCAGAGGTTAAATGATCCATTTAAAAATCAATGTCAGGTGAACAAACTGAAAACAAATCTTAAGGGACATGTCTTCAGTTCACAACAACAAACGGAGCACGGCTTCTCTTTGATTATACCAGTAGGTCTCCTCACTCCGCTTGTTGACAGACTGAACCTGGGGCCAGGTTACAATGTCGAAAGATTCCAGCATAAAATAGTAAGCAATGTAAATGGAAGCATAAAATTACAAAGATATTAATCAATTAAGTAAATGGTCAAAAAGGTGGAAAATAAATTTCAATGTAGTCAAATGCATTATCATCCTTAGACCCAAGGCAGCAAGAACATGGTATTTTCTAAATGGGGGAAGACTAGAAACTATGGCAGCCCAAAGATACTTGGGGGTGCAAGACCTAAATCATTAAAACATCATGAACAAGTACAGACTTTAAGAGGAAAACATTTCATACAAGGGGTAGGAGACACTGAAACATAGAAATTAGGAGCAGAGCCTACTCTACCATTCATTGTGATCATGGCTGATCATCCAGCTCAACAGCTTGATCCCTAATCATATATTCAGAACTCATCTGCAACGATAATTAATACTAGATCAATTGCCAGTTTTAAAACAGAAATCGTTGGGACTTTTCTTAACCTAAGCAAAGGAATTTGGTGAAGCAGGTATGTGGAGTTCATTACAGATCATCCATGATCTAATTGAATGATAAAACAAGCTTGAGAGTCAAAATGCCTACTCCAATTCCTATCTTTCCATGATAGTATCAGGCCTTTTCAAAAACAAACTGTATAATATTTCAAGTGTGATTGTTAAGAACAAAACCCAAAGTCTGCCAGTTCAGCAATCACTTCCGTAACTGCAATTCACATCCCTTACAATCCAAAATGCACCTATATAAAGTGCAATCTTGTTGCATATTCCAGCTACTGTAATCACATGTGTCAACACTGTGGTCTTCTTTAGATGTGGAAGGCAGATTGAAAAGCACACTAGTGAAATGGAACAGAACCTCAAACCATTACAGATATGATGTTTTTAAGATTGTTGTCCTGGAACTGCATCTTTAATTTGGCATAAAATAGAGAAGTATATGGGGGTCATGTGATCTATTCTGAATTCTGCTGGCAGAAAACCTGAGTGGTTTGATGGTTACGGGGGGTGGGGAGACGAGGTTGTTTTACAGAAAAGACTATTTACTGAAAAGTTTATTTAGTTAAAATGGATGCATTTAATGAACCACAGGCTGATTGTTAGGGTGTCTAAAATAAACTATTTACTCACAGTAGTGGGCAATGCTGAGATTACACCTCAAAATTCCTGTCATCAGAAGAGCTCCCCAGCTCCTCTTTGAATACTGCCACAATATCGATTGTGTCCACCCAAGGGAACACTGAAGGCATCAGTTTGCCATTTCATCAGAAAGATGCCACATAAAATAACAGAATCCCTACAATGCAGAACACGCCATTCAGCCCACTGGTTTTCTTAAAGTACATTGACCAGGCTTTCTCCTCCACTCTATCCTTGTAACCCAACACATGTACCACGGCTAATCCATCTAAGCTACACATCTTTGGACACTAAAGGGCAATTTTTCATGATCAGTCTACCTAACCTTCACATTTTTGGACAATGGGAGGAAGTCTGAAAGAAACCCATGCAGACACAAGGAAAATGTGCAAACTCCACACAGGCAGTCACCCAAGGCCAGAGTTGAAGACAGGACTCTGGAGCTGTGAGGCAGCAGTGCGAACCACTGTACCGCCCTCAGAAAGGATTACATTTTCCCACTGTCAATTTAGATTACAGAATGTATTCTAGTGTCTGGAGCAGAACTTCAGGCCATGATTCTCTGGTCAGAAGAGCACTACCACAGAGCTAAGGGAAAGAGAATTCTAAGCTATGCGCAAGCAAAAGAAGCATGCAAATTTGCTTAAGGCTCATCGTTAGTGCCTTGAATTACTGAAGTGTCACCTTCGGCTGCAAAGTGTTTTCTATGTGAAAAATGAACTGACAGACTGACAAAAGCTATTACTCAGATTTTGGGACTAAACAAAAGAAATTTATTTTGCTCATAAACAGAAAACTCCAAAATGCAACTGTAATCATAACTGTACGTAATGAGGAAGCTTGTTTGCATTCCAAAGTACTTCAAAATCTCAGGTAGAGTTTGTGCTTTGGGGAGTCACATTTGGCAATCCAGCCTAAATCATGCTCAATTGTTTTTGGAATTGAATTTTCAGTTCAAATTCATTTGCATATCAAACACTCTTTCATGAATCAGTGCAATCAGGCAATGTTTTAGACCATAAATGCAAAATAATTTAATTAAAATATTCCTCAATATAATTAAGTGGTAAATTGATACAGCATTATTGGACCAAATTTTTCAGTAACTAGTGAATGGACAGCATTCGCCATTAACCTCAGAAAAGCTATCTACAAAGGTTTAGAGGATACTGTGGTGCCAATTTTCCCTATCATTCTGACACCATCTATTGGGAATTCTTGACACAAAACAAGATTGAACTTAACAGAATGAACATTTAATCTGACAAAGATTCTCCAACTGCAAATTAGAAGCAAGAAGTATTGATCAACACACATTTTAGAGAGCAAAATAAAAATTAGGATATACATATAGGATCAAGTTATAAGAGAAACAGCACACTTTAAAATATTTATTTCAAAAATCTAAGCAATAACACTCCTGCATTCTAACATTAGATTGTAGCTATGAAGATTAGACAGCAAGGCACTGGTGACCTTTTGAATTTCTGTGTTTAGTTGCACCAGTACGGAAACCACAAGTTGCTGTTGGTTTTACCCCATAATGACGACAAACACTGACAGGCTTTTCATCTTACAACTCCAAATTCCAGCACTAGTGCAACTGAAAATAGTTTGTAAATCACAAAAAACGTCTTCATTAATCAGTGCTTAGTCCACCACTTAGGTAGTAGAGCTTAGTTTCATCAGTGTGCAATAGTTAGTTTCATACACATTAAAAAAGTTTTTAAAGTGCCCATTAATGCTTCAGTATCTAAAATAGCTTAACTTTAACTGTCTGAACTCCCAATGGCACATTAACAAACATTTGATTAATTCAATCTACAGTATAGCCAATTTTGTGGTGATTCTGAAATAGGGAAAAAGCTGAATGCATTTTGTACCTGAAGGGAAAGGGTTAATGGATTTTGTACCTAAATTATGTCACAAACATAACCTTTCATCATGACTAATCTCCTTTAGCTTATATTGTTCCTGGTAGTAATATAAGTTATTTGTTCATGTTAAAGTATGTGAAACTTTTATAACAGCTGATAGTTAAATGTGACTGTTACTTTGTACACTTTGCAAATTTTACTTGTTTGTAGTAGTGGGAATCGTTACACAGATGGTAGTTTACGATACCGGCTTTTAACAGCTGCTGATGGCATATCACGATACCGGCTTTTAACAGGAAGAGTACTGTTGGGACAGCCACGATCACACAAGTGACTTCAAAGAAGGGATGCCAGTACTCTGCAGAAGGAGTTCCTATGTCCTGCCTGCAGGACTGTAATTTCTGATTAACTTTGGGCTGCATTACAACCCAGGAAGGAAGAACTGGAGGTCTGGCAGGAATTGGAACTTTGAATCGTGATTCCTGCTGGAGCTCATAATGTATAAATGTCCACTTGTGTTTGTGTTCTATGAGAAGTCTGGTAAGCCTTAATCGGAGCCAGTTTCTCCCCAAAATTTTGGAATAAAAATCACTGTATTTTTGACTCACTGTTTCAGAGGTATTATTTTACCTACAACAATTCCAACTTCACTGGGATATACTTTAAACTAGTGCAAAAGACTACAAAAGCTTAATTTGTCTTGGGCAATATCAGTTTGAAATTCTTCATTCATTTGTGCTGGTGCAAACCATTTTGGACAAAATAACACTGGAAACAGTGCAATCTAGCAGAAACTCTATCCTGATACAGTTGACAAAATATTCATTTAACATTTTCAAATATAATGAATTGGAAATACTGGGCAAGATGTTCCCAAAAAAAATTTTGAATGCCATACAAGCAAGTAAATAGGAGAGTTTCAGACGCACTTTTTGGGGAAGTTTGAAAATGCAACCTTATGACACAGTCACTTTTTGGACAGAATGCGATTCTCACCAATGAAGATAGACAAAGCCTAAGCTTGCCAGTGAAGCCAGCTGCAGAAAACTTGAGGCACCATTGCACAGATACCCCAATCTTCCAGTGCAGTGGGAAGTCTCCTGCCAACACCCGCCCCCACCCCCACCAATTGCTCCTGACAGGGGGGAGCATCCAAGAGGCCAGAAATAGATGAGACAGGTGTGTTAATGCCATGTCATTAATATTTAAATCAGAAACACAGCTGGGAAAATGGCTTTCTGCTTGAGATTGCTTCATGCTTAGCGCAAAAGCTTCGCATGCTACTTCCCAGCTCACTGCAATCAACATGCATTGAACAGTGGAAAGATCCCACCCACTGCATTTCCAATACACTGATCAAACATGAAAACTCAACTATTTAATTTCTAATAGATGTTATAAATTAGATAACTAGTTGGAAGGGCAAATAGGAAGTTTTATTTACATTTTAAGCGTGATGTTCTGGTTTAGAAATGGTCCAAAAATAGTTCCTATTACACTCAATATATTTACTTTAAAGACAAATTAGACAAGTATCTAGATGGTCAGCATAATAATAAATGCTCTTGGGTTTTCTAAGCTATACTGCTCAATAACTGATTGTTGGAACAACATCAATGTGGAATAAAAAATGGACACCATTAATCATGAAAATTTTAGAAGTTATTAAAAGATAACTTTTAATACTCTCTAACCAATGCTCAGGATTCCCTTCACACACATTGTTAGCCACTTTAACACTTGAATAGCAGGTTAGATGTAAGGATTTGCATTCTAATCAGCAATCCGTAACTGTCTGTGTGGATATGAGTGCCTCTGCAAATCAGAACACTGCATTTGCCTGACGAAGGCTGTAAAGTCGAAAGCTCGTGGATTTACTATCAAATAAATTGGTTGGATTTAAAATTCATATGACTGAGTCCAGCTAAGCTCACACAGAGAACTCAAGCTCTGTTTTTTTGGGAGAAGAAGTATTGCTTCTCTTTTCTGTCTCTAAAGTCTGGAGATTGGAAGTTGCCAGGGACAAGTTTACCTCTTTTGAGGAAAAGTCCTTCTTTGGAAATTGCTGTCTGAATGTCTGTCCAGAAGTATTAAAAAGCTGAAAATCTAGCATCGCATAAGCATCTTTGCTTTCTGTGCTAACTAGTTCTACAAAAGGGATGTACATCTATGGGGTATTACTTTAAACTGGAACAGCAAATATAGCTAGCTGTTGAGGACTTTACTTTGTCATGTTTAAGAATTTTAATTAGTTATGCTCATTCTTTTTATATTATAACCGAGTTCTTAAATAAAATTTGTTTTGATAAAAGCTTCCCAGTGAGTCACTTGAATCATACTTGGAATAAAACACTTATGTTCACCCTAGTGCCAAAAATCAAACATAAACGTTAGGGACTAGGCTAACTCCTTAAAATATCATGAAGTTTCTGACCTGATCTTTAACAGATAGATATGAAATAGTGGCACGGATAGAAAATTGGCTATCTAACAAAAACAGAATAGACATAAATGGGTCATTTTCTGGTTGGTAGGGTAAGACAAGTAGTGTGCCATAGGGATCAGTGCTAGGCCTCAATTCTTTACAATTTACATAATAATTTGGATGAAGGGACAGAAGATACAGTTGGTAAATTTGCTGATGACACAAAGGTATGTAGGAAAGCAAGTTGTGAAGAGTACACAAGGAAGTTACAAAATAATAGATAGATTAGATGAGTAGGCAAAGATCTGGCAAATCTGGAATGTGGGAAAATGAAATTGTCCATAAAAAGCATAAGAGTCCTGAGATGTAAAGAGGTCTGGCTATCCGAATGTATGAATTACAAAACTTAGTACACAAGTGCAGCAAGTAATTAGCAAGGCTAAAAGAATGTTATTTGTTGCAAGGGAATTTGATTAAAAGAATAGGAGTATGAAATTCACAAAAATTCTTTAGACAGCACCTTCCAAACCCATAACCACTTCCATCTAGAAGATCAAGAGCAGCAGATAAAGAACAAAGGAAAGAACAAAGAAAATTACAGCACAGGAACAAGCCCTTTAGCTCTCCAAGCCTGCATGGACCATGCTGTCCAAAGAACGAAAACACCTTACCCTTCCAGAGACCATATTCCTCTATTCATGTATTTGTCAAGAAGACCCTTAAATGTCACTTTCATTTCTGCTTCCACCAACTCCTCCAGCAGTAAATTCCAGGCACCCACCAGCCTCTGTGTAAAAAACTTGCCTTGTCCATCTCCTTTAAACCTTACCCCTCGCACTTTAAGCCTATGCCTCCTTGTAATTGACTATTCCACCCTCGGAAAAGTTTCTGGGCATCCACTCTGACCATGCCCTCCAATTTTGTAGGCTTCTATCAGGTTGCCCCTCAACCTCCATTGTTCCAGTGAGAACAAACCAAGCTTCTCCCATCTCTCCATGGGAACACCACCACATGGAAGTTCCCCTCCAAGCCACTCATCATCCTGACATGGAAATATATCACCGTTCTTTCGCAGTCACTCGGTCAAAATCCTAGAATTCCATCCTTAACGGCATTGTGGGTCAACCCCAGCACATGGATTGCAGCAATTCACAAAGGCAGCTCACCACCATCTTCAAGTGCAACGAGGGATGAGCAATAAATGCTGGCCAGCCAGTGTTGCCTCTGTCCCACGTATGAATGAAAAAAAAGGAAGCCAGTCATCCCTGCCTGCTGCCAGTCCCAAACTAATGCATTCTCCGCTCTGTCACTTCCTATTCTGGAATTACAATCAAACCTATTATGAGATTTAAATATTATGTACGTTTTGAACTGTGAAAAATCTTACAATGATCAACATGCATAAAATGTTTCTTTTGGGATGTTTTATATTTCTAATATTATCAAAATAGTCCTTGAAACGTTGGCATAGAAGGAGCCCTTTCACCTGTAATGTCTGTGCTGGCTTTTTTAGAAAACAACAAAACTAGACCCATTTGTCCAGTCTGTCCCTTTACTTCTAATATTCATGCATTCTTGCTTAAAAGAAATAATAGTTTCTGCCATATGCCAAATCATTCCACGCTCCAACAGCTTTGCACAAAAGAAACTCCTGCTAAATGCTCGCTTCACTCTCAACTGAGTTTTAAACAGACCAACCTATATCACCAACTCCTGAAGCCAAACATGTTTGTGATATGATGCATAGGGAAAACCTGTTCATAATTTTAAAAACCATGATTAATTTCCAACAGATGAATCCAGATTTAAAGTTTTATTATACTCCATTAAATACTTCATATGGCATTACGTTTTCCAGATCTTTAACACGTGCTTCTATCAACCCACTTACTTATTCAAGATAACCAGAAGTTATACCTTAGGTGCATGTTCCAAGTATTGCTTCCCTGCAGACATCTGAGTCAAGAGGCGGAATTTATTGTCTTGGAGCACATAAATACCCTGCAAAGTTAATGTGAAATCATTAATAAGGTAACAACACATTAAAACTCTAACACAACATTAAACTAGGCTGACTCTCCAATATAATACTGAAAGTACTGCATCTCCAGAAAGTTATGATTTGGAGATGCTGGCGTTGGACTGGGGTAAGCACAGTAAGAAGTCTCACAACACCAGGTTAAAATCCAGTAGGTTTATTTGTCAGCACAAGTGCCGTCACCAGAAAGTGCTATTCTTTGATTAAGAATCAAATCGAACAGACGGTTGTCTTTATATCATTTAGGAAGATGCTATAAGATCCATGGCATTATTCAAAGAAAAACAGGAATTCTGTGTCCGAGCCAGCATTTCTTCCTTCAACCAATAAAACAAAAGCAAAATGAATTCACCTCATTGTACTTTCACACTACTTATTGTATTTAAAGAAATTTCATTAAAGCCAAGGCATTTGAGAAAATATGTACCATATAAATGCAAGCCTTTCTTTCCAACACAAATAAATTGATAACAAAGATCACACATTTTAGATAATAACTATCTAGTTGAACAGTTGCCAGTTATATCTTGAACATATATTCAATTGTTTTAGAAATGCAACACTTTCTCACTATGGTTTCTCGGTGCAAAGTAACTTCAAATAGCAACAATTTATTCCTCAGGTTCCTCAAATTAGAGAGAACACTGCAATTAAAAAGTAGTACAAGAATACTTGAGCTTTTAACATGTGGCATAGCAGGCTAGGGGTAGGTGGGAATCAAAGATATTAAAACTTTCCCATCTGAGTGCATTTCCTGCCATCTTTCCCTATTTCAAATTCTGAAATCCAAACAGAAACTGCTGATATAAATTCATTTCGTTAGAATTGCACCAATTCACCAATGGAAACACAGTATTGCATCACTAGTAAGGTAACATAAATACAACATGACAAATTCATACAAATTTACATAAATCAACAAATCCCAATGCAACTTATCTAACTGATTACCTCCAGCAGTATTTTATTTTTCTACAACAGAGTCCCCGAGCCTCCTCCGCCCCATCATTACTTAAGGCTGAAATTCCTCATTCACACATTTGTCACCGCTCCAGACTAAAGTGCTGTCGCCAATTCCTTCCAAATAGGGTACATTCATTTTATGCTAATAAAAGAATTTTCACAGCAATCTAACAATAGTCTCTGCATTTAAACCACAAGGCTTTTTAAATAGTAATTCAATTATGATTTCTCACAAAGGTATGTAACTATTGGAGAAATTTCAAAGAAGATTTACAAAGTTGCTAGTATACATGTTAGGAAAGGATGAACAGGTTGGGTCTCATTAGTAGATGAGCCAATAACAATTAACTTCTAACATTATGAAAGGTTTTGATAAGAATGGACACAAAGAGATTAATTGAACCTGTGGTGAAGAACTCAACTAGAGGGCATCGAAATAAGATAATCGGCATGAAGTCCAGTAACATGGCGAACACGGATGTTGAAGGGATGTGGAGGAAGCTAAGTTAAGGTAGAGACAGGTTGGGTTGGACACACTGAAGGGGGCTGAGGCAAGAGGGCCACGTGGGTCAAGACTTTTAGGCCATGGTGGCGGGGGCGGAGGGGTGTAGGAGCTGGGGGCTTAGGGTGGACTAATGGGGGCCAAGGCAGGTGGAGGGCCTGAGGTGCAAGGATGGGACATGCAGAGTAGGTGAAGAGAGTGCACAGGGGCTCAGTACCAGAGTTACCCAGGAGTTTTGTGGTTTTAATTTTTATGACTTTGGGTAACTATTCTAATTAAACAGTTGGAACTATCCAAAGATTGCAATTTAAATTGGAGTATCATATGGCTCCCACGCACAGTAATTGGCCAATGGAAGTTTCACCTTCCTAGGCTATTGCCGTGCAATCATTACATGGGGATTTCTAGGGGGCATCCTCCAGGCACATCGCTGGGGTACAATGCCCCAGATTCAAACATATTCTATTTCTTACAATGACCCAAATCTTCTAGTATCCAGATTAGAGATTGGATGTATATGGGATATATGCTTCAGGACCCCATGGAAGTCCCAACATACACAATTGTGCAGTAATCGCCTGGCAAATTTAAACTTCCAATGGGCTCATTGCTACAACCCATGGCCCTCCAGAAAGTCTCCAGTTATTGGGCTCAGTATCAAAGTCTAAGGGCAGACATGCAGGACTTCTTGCTACATACTCTGGAATTGTTAAGCTGGTGTAACTCAGTGATCAGCCAGCACAACTGAATTGAACATTACAACTGAACCTTCCCATCACCTTCCCTGATCCAACTACCCTTCAACCCAACTCATGCCTGGCACCCAACCACCAACTTCACCCGCCCTCTCATTGACATGAACCTTTAAAAACTTACCTGAATGCGGCAGCTACCGTGATAAAAAGTAGGTATCTCATTTCCTTGTTCATCTTTTCTTGCACCCAACTGTCTTCTCCGTGGAAATCTGCACTGACCCTTCAACATTTTGTAAAAATTGTACAAGGGTCAGGTCGCAGGAATCATCACAGGCAGCGTCAATACATGCAGAATTGATGCTAACCGGATCTGGACCATTACTTGTTTTTATGTCAGCAAAACTCATTTTTAAAACACAGCTGCTTAACTAGCAAACTTTAAATACACTTGAACTACTTACCTGATGATTAGTTCGAAGATTGTCAATTTGTTTTTTAAATACACTGGTCCAGAAGTCTTTACAGATGAACTTCATGACATCCAATTCATCCTTGAATCGTGCAGTATCTTTAGTAAATCTGTAATAAAAATCAAACAAAATATAACATCCAACCACCTTAATTGAACATAATAGCCTGGCTTTAAAACATAAATGGTTTTAAATAGGTATGCTCCATTGATGTAAAACTAGCATTCTGCAAATACTAATTTCACTGAGTGAACAGTTACATTGAGAAATGTCTTTAAATGGATTGCTGGCTTGTTTCAGGCAGAATTTAAGACAGGCACCAATGAAATGAGTGAAGTTGACACAGAAGTTATTGGAGCATTGCTGATCCATGCTTTTGCCATTTCTTATACACTTATGTCATCACACTATAGGAAGGATGTGCTGGGGAGGGTGCAGAGCAGATTTATCAGGAGATTGTCAGGGCTGGAGGGTCTGAGCTATGAAGAAAAATTGGAAAGGTTGGAGCTGTTTTCCCTGAAGCAGCGAAGGGACTGGATAAGAGGTTTATAAAATTATGAAGAACATAGATAGGGTGGATAGGAAGGCACTTTTTCCATTAATACAAGGGTCAATAACCAGGGGGGATAGATTTAAAATGACATAGAAGGCTAATAGCGAGTTGAGGAGAAACCTTTTCACTCAGAGGGTGGGGGCAATCTGGAACATTGCCCGAAAAAGTAGTTGAGTCAGAAACTCTCATAACAAGTAGATAAGTATTCTGCAGAACAGTGATATGGACTCAAAATGTTAATTCCCCTGTTTTTCTCTCTTCTCAGATGCTGCCAGAGTTGCTGAGTTTATCCAACATTTTCTATTTTCAAAACTCTGACCAATGCTGATGAAACCTTTATTGGCACTAAACAGAGTACAATTAGTTAATCTACTCAAGAAGAAATATGGATGGACCAATCATCTGCTCTTTACTTTTGCCAATGAACTAGCGATTTCTTGGTGTTTTAAAGTTATAAATATCCTGTTAATAGTGCACAGGAATACTAAAAGAAATCTGGATAACTAGAGACTTAAATGAATGAAATAAATGATACAATTTCAATATTGTGAAGTGCAATTTCACAGTGACAATGCTTCTATGCATCTGAAAATTAATGACCTGAAGAAAGCAGATATTGATATTTTCAACCACATTGCAATTCAACTCCACACCTCCCCACAAAATACATGTTCCACAGCTTATGTACTAGGATGTATATAAATGCTTCAAATTCTGATACAGAAAAGGAGATAATCGAATGCACCAAAGGCAGTAAACATACAGGTGGTGGTGTCGGAAGATATGTTTTGTGAACTGTTTTAAAAATGCCCGATGGTGTGCAGAAAACAAATATCAAAAGGAGATTACATCAATTACAGAGGAATGCAACACACTTGGAATATTAGAAACAAAGCTGCAGGATAACAAATTTGAAGAAAACCAGCCTTACACAAGCAACCATTAGCAATGAGGATATTATTAAAATATAGACACTGACATAGGGAGAGTATTAGGAAACCCTATTGCTGAGAAGGCATAGAACAAGTTACCCTTCACTGGATGAGTTCATAAAGGCAGTCACAGCTGAAATGGAGATGTTTTTGGACTGACCAACAAGGCTGATACAGTATGCATTAAGAAAAGCATTACTTGCTAATATGTAACAATCTATCACTAAAGCAAAATACTGCGGATACTGAAAATCTGAAATACAAGCAGAAAGTGCTGGAAATACTCACTAAGTCTGGCAGTAATCTGTGACATATTATTTGTTTTTCTGGACAACTTTTCACTAATTCCATGATCGATTAGAAAGCCGAGCCCACCCCAGTTTGGAGTTTGTACTGTAGCAATCGTCTCTTTAACCCGTACCCTCTGAATGCTGTGTCTGTGTTGTAATTAGTTTCATATTTTTTGTATATATTTAAGATACCTAAATCTATGGAGGTAAAAATTCCTTTTCACTGGCTGCAAAGCATCATATTTTTGGGCAGTGGAATAAACATCCAAATAGGAAACAAATGAGTTGGAGATTGAAACATGCATCACAAAGTGTTTATTTTTAATTCTAGTTTTTTTCAAATAGATGTATTAGCACACCGTCAAATTAAATAATTAGAATATATGTCATAATGCTTTGTCATTTACTGTTTCCATCTCTGCAAAAAATTGCCATTGCTTACTACCTTTCTATTAGTCCTTGTCCTACTCTGAATCCCATGTTTTCCAGCTTGGTGACACATCTTCCACTTTCCTAGGAAAAAAAGAAAAATATTTTGTTATGTACCTATTACACATTATCAAATGACATGAAAGAATTTACTTACTGGTAGATTAAATTTTGCACTTGTTACCAGTTCAATCTTATTTTGTGAAAAATTTCATGCATTAAAGTAACTTACCGGTTGACCCTACTTCTTTTCTTGAAAGAGAAACATTTTCCCCCACATGAAAACTACTTTCATTTTCACCAAAGCAATACAAAGTCCTAAGGAATAACATGTATTGCTACAACGATGCTGAAATAATGACTTCTTCAATTAGTTAATTTTAAATTAAAGTTAAATCCTCATATTCCAAGTTTTTTGCCTTAAAAAGATTAGTAGCAACAGAATAAGTAGATCTGAGATCTGTTTGTACCTGAAGTTTGAGGTCCAGTCAAGCACTGCCTTATTTAACTGTCAGGGTCTAAACTTGCGCTCCCTGAGTCTTATACTTGCTAACAAATACCTTCACCTTTTAAGATTTGAAATCTTTGAGTAAGAAAGGGATTATTTTTGCCCACAACATCCAAATTAGCCTAGAGGAAGTTTAAAAATAATTGTGGTGTTCAAGTGTCTCCAAGCATTTCTTAAGCCAGTTTTGACACAACAGAATAGATATTTCAAAAACATTTCTCTCCAAAGCAGAATGCTCATATTACTCCCCAAATAATTTCAAATTTACTGTTGTGGGGACATGCCAAGTGAAAGTCATGGATTTATAGAATGATTATATCACAGAAGGAGACCATCATTTCCACTCTCTGCAACAGCAATTGCCACTCTCCTGCTATTTGCCAGTGTGCCCGTTAGGTTTTCCACTTCAGATAACTTTCCAATTCTCTTTTGAAAGTCACATTATCAGGCAATGCTTTCCAGGCCCTACTCACTCACTGTTATAAAGGCTTTTTGTTGCGTATTGGTTACTTCTTCTGACAATTATCTTAAATCTGTCTCTCTGGTTCTTAATCCTTCCACCAATGAAAACAGTTTCTCCCTATCTACTCTGTTCAGAGCCCTTTCAATTTTGAAATCTCCACTCAATCCTCTCATCTCTTAGCGATGACAACGCCAAATTCTCTACATAACCAAAGTTCTTCAGCCCTAGAACCATTTTCTGCAACTTCTCTAACCCCTTGCAATACTCCAGCTGAGATTCAAACTGTTGTATACAGACTTATCATAATATTCTTACGTTTTGTACTTCATTCCACAATTTTAATCTAGGATCTCAGATCCTGTTTTAATCATGCTATCAACCTGCCCTGCCACCTTAATTATTTGTGCCATTTACCTCATGATCTCTGTTTATGCATCTCCCTTTAGTATTGTACCCTGTATTTTACATTGCCTCTCTACGTTCCTCCTATGTGGAAAATGAATCACTTCATATTTTCTACATTGTCTCATTTGTCATATATCCGCTGTATCCACCAATTGATGGTCTTTTGAAGTATAGGATTGTACATTTCTACCATTTTGCAGATACGACTCAAAAACATATCCATCTTTCAGGTTCACCATAAAATTTGCAAATGCAACATGATTTAGAGGAGGCAATTTCATTTGCCACCGTTTCCATTTCCTCCCCCTTTCTGCATTGGACTACGGCTAATAATTTGAAAGTTATTTTCTAAAATATTCTGTTCTGTTCCCAAGTTATGAAATACCTAGTACAGTATAATTTGTCAGCAGCAAAAAAATTCACCCAATTCAGGCACTTCAAAAAGATATCCAAGAAGCATACAGTATCAAGCTTGAACCCATCACCCCCCGAAAGATTTACAATTAATGAGCCAGTTATCTAATACATGAAAAAAACAAGTTCAAGCACCTGACCATCTGATTCAAGAGATCTACAGAAGATTAAGGCTGGGATTTTCCACTTCCGTGCTCCAAGTTTTCAACAATGGAGGCAGCTTGCCACTGGTGGGGTCCTACCCAGGTCTATGGTGATTTGTATGGCTCATTCGCTCTGCTGCTGGAGAACCCGCAGCAGAGAGGACTGCCTTCTGCAAGGCTAGAAAGTCTCACTGAGAGGACCTGAAGATCCCACCAGCTGGAAAGACCGTAAAATCCCCAAGTATTTAATGTCAAAGGGAATGCACAAGTATGTTATTTTGTTGTGGTTAAATATCTTCCAATATTTTATTAACTGATGTTGTAAACTGTCCTCTTCAGCTGTTGTTCCTCTCTCTTTTAAATCTGATGTTATCTCCAACTCTTTAAAACAAAACATGAGCCCAGAATCCTTGCAAACTATTTCTAATTTCCCTTTCCTGTCAAGTCTTTGAACAGTCTATAATTTCAAATCCACTCCCATCATTCCTGGAGCTCCATATTTGAATCCTTCCGATCTGGTTTCTGCCCCTGACAAAATACCTCTTATCAAAGTCACAAATGATGTTTATGTGACTGTGACAAAGAGATTTTATTTCTTTATCCTTCTATGTAGTCTTTGACATGGTTGACCATACATCCTTCTTCAATGCCTCACTACTGTTGTCCAAATGGATGGGACTGCTGTCACATGGTTTCATCCTATCAACTTAATCACTGCCAGAGAATCGCTTACGATGACATTTCTCACTGTTCTCTGCCATCCCCTAAGGATCATTCTTGGCCCATTCTTATTTCTCATCTACATGTTGCCCCTCACAACAACAGCCAAAAGCATTCAAACATACACTGACAGCACCCAACTGCACCTTACCAATGCTCCTGGCTCCTCCACAGTTGCTAAATTATCAGATTACTTATCCATTTCTGGATGAGGAAAAAATTCCTCCAATTAAATACTCGAGAGACAGAAACCATTGTTGAAAGTCCAAACTCCTTTTCCCAGCTACCATCCACCCAACAACAGTCTGAGATTAAGCCAGTCTGTTCACAACGCTAATATCACATTTGATCTCAAGATCAACTTCCAACCTCCTCATATTTTTGTTATTTCTATGACCACCATTTTTTATCTCTATAACATCATTCAATTGCACCCATGTTTGCTGCTGAAACCCTTCTACATGAATTTGTTATTTCTAGATTTGACCATTTCCACACACAACTGGTTGGTGTCCCATATTCTGCCATGGAACTTTGCTGTCCATGTCTTAGTCACATCATGTCCTCATTCTGCTCTCATCCTCTGATTGCTAACAAATATTGGCTTTTGCTCAAGCAACATCTTGATTTTTAAATTCTCATTATTTTGAAGTCATGACCTTACCTATCTTCACCTCTACAATCTCCTTCAACCTTATAACCGTCCAAAATATCTATGCTCCTCTAATTCTGGCTTTCCGTGCATCACTGATTTTAATCATTTACCATTAGTGACCATATCTTGAAATTCTGGAATTTCCTCCCAATGCCTCTCTACCTTGCTTTCTTCCTTTGAGACACATCTTAAAATCAAACTTTTTGATCAAGCTTTTAGTCATCTGACTTAATGTCACATTACGTAGTGTCATACTTTGTTTTACACTATCCTTGTGACGTTAAGTTGTTACTGTTGGGCACACAAAACTGTGTGCTCAACTTATTTGCTGGACAAGTATGATATGTACAATGTAGTTCAAGAGTCTAAATTTAACGAAAATGCTATAAAATTAATAATAATAGCTGTATCTATAGCAGAATTAACACTAAAAACATGCTAGCATGATAGATGTGGCTCTTTTTTAAAAACTATCAGGCGTATAAAATATCAGAAATAGAGGTATTTTTGGTTACATCAAAGAAACAGAGTGGTTTTACTTTGCATTAAAATAGCTCATCCATAAGGTTCATGGTGAGGAATATAGAAGGGATGTCCGAGGTAGATTCTTTATTCAGAGAGTGGTTAAGATGTGGAATGCACTGCCTGCTGCGATAGTGGAATCGGACACTTTAGGAACTTTCAAGCGGTTATTGGATAGGCACATGGAACACACCAGAATGATAGGAAGTGGGATAGCTTAATCTTGGATTCGGACATAGCTCAACACAACACTGATGGCTGAAGGGCCATGCTGTACTGTTCTATGTTCCATAGTGAAACCTTAATTATTCATACTCAATTTTTACTTTGCTAATTTTCAATCAAAATTCTTACAAACAAAATCTTGTACAAGACTTTGCCTGTCATCACCATTCTCCTGATCTCCGAAATCAATTCATCAACGTAGAAAAAATGTTGAATTCTGAGTTACTGATTTTGATTTCTATGCCAAATGTGCAACACCAAATGTGTTATGGGGATGCAGAAAAAAATTGTTCACAATGAAGTAAATAAAGGTCATCTAACTGGATTTCTAATCAACTGAAAGCACAATAAAATGGAGAATTTACCTCAATTTAAATAAGTGAATTACAATGTTGATAAAGAGCTATGGAATTCTTTTACTTGATGGCTATGCATCACCACTATCAAATATTAACTAACAAATTAATGAAAATTCAAACTGGAGTAAACATGCCAGCTCAACTTAACATTACATCAATTCAGGAAGAGTCTACTGTGAAGAACATGCTCCATTTCTTAAGAATAGGATCTTAACTGATCTTTAAACTGCAACATTTTTAACATCTGAACATGATTGCCTTTTTAAAACCATATGGTTAAGAAAGTCAGTCAGGCATATTCCAGCTGAAGTGACCAGTTTTCAATGACCCATATATTACATTTTACTGATAAATTAAAATAAGGGAAGATAGTGCTCATATTTACAATACCAGAAGTAATAATTTCTTCATGTTAGGAATATTAATTCACTAACTGGTTAAGTCACTAAGACCTGAATACAAAAAAAAAGTTTTCACTGTATTCGAGTTGATTCAATGTGTAAGTTCTGTCCATTTTGTTTATTGACTACACAAAAAATTTTTATATCCCCTCACATGACATGCTAACTAACAACTTGCCACCTGTTCTGTCTTTTATCATGCCATTCTAAACTAATCACAATTTTTACTTAGTATTTTCCTCCTCTGTAGTGGATCTAGACTTTGGCCTGTTACAAAAATTGAGCTATGGTTGGTGGTTCAGTTACAGAAGAAATGAGAAGCAAATAAGTACATTTCCAAAGATGTTGATTTACCATGGCGAAAATTAAACATAGCAGAAAATCATACTGAGGATGTGCAATACAAAACACTGCAGTTACCTTCTATTTTCCAGGATGTTTTCCATATTAAGTTGCAAAAGCTCTGCATTGTCAATATGGTCTTCATTTTATATTTTATAAATTTTCAGTTAGCTGCTTTGCTTTTGCTCTAATCTTATACAACATGTTAGTCAATGGGTAGACCATAGCTTCAAGCCAAGAACATGATCAAACTTCCTACAATTCATCTTTCACCACAATGATTTGCAACTTCAATTCTTGCACTATGCAAACATTAACAAATTTATTTAATGCTATTTTTACCTTTCTTTTGTTTGCTTTCTTTCATTCTTCCTGTATTGCATACAACTTCCAGCCTGACATGCCTAGGGAACTTCCTTCCTGCCTAAACTGTTCTTGCAGCAGCTAATAGTTGCACAGCAGTAACTTGACCAAACTAAACCTTCTCGAATGGGAAATCCCAGTAGTCCAGCCATATACCCATCTCATTTCCAACAGTTATACCCTGCAATTACAATATAACACTGTCTTTTGGCTTTCTGTGGCTAGTATTTATACTGTAATCGCAGGATTCCTGGCTTGGGTCACTGTCTGTGCGGATTCTGCACATTCTCTCCATGTCCGAGTGAGTTTCCTCCAGGTGCTCTGGTTTCTCCCTCAGTCCGAAAGCTGTGTTGGTTAGGTATATTGACCTGCTAAACTCTCCCTCAGCGTACTCGAACAGGCGCTGGAGGGTGACAACTAGGGGATTTTCACAATAACTTCATTGCAGTGTCAATGTAAACCTGCTTGTAACACTAATAAATAAACTTTAACCTTAAAGCTTAGAATGAAGAGTGGCAAATAAAAGAGAATGCATGCAAGAATTGGGGGTATACATGCGCAAATTATTTAAGGTATCATGGCAAATTGAGAAAATGGATAAAAAGGCATACGTGATACTGGACTTTATGGATTGAAGCATAGAATCTATAACGAACCTTTGCAAAATTCTAGATTCAGCTTTAACTGGAGAATTACGTACAATTCAGAGCACCACATTTTAAGAAACAGGAGAGAGTTTAAAGAAGGTGTAGACAGAATTTACGAGAAGGGCTCTTTCTACACTCTAGGGTTTCTATGATTCTTCAGTGGTAACCTCTCATCAAAGGCAAATAGTTCAGTTATGTAAAATGAACAAGTTGTTACTTGAACATAGCAAGTCTTAGTAATCATTCTGAAACTAGCCTAACCAACATACAGCCAGGTCATCACTGGCAAGACCAACATTTGTTGTCTATCTCTAGCCTTTAGAAGAAAATGGTGTACAACCTTCTCGAACGACAGCAATTCATCTAATATTCCACAGTGCTGTTAAGAAAGGACTTTCAACATTTTGACCCAGTGACAGCGAAGGAACAATGATATATTTCTGAGCACTCTGCAAATTGTACTATGTTTTAACATGAAAGGACTCGGATTTGAAGATACAAAATTCCCAAAGTGCACATCATATCTCTAAATCAAGCTATCTGCATGAGATAATGCCACAAGTAACTCAAATAATGAATAATTGAAATATATCCTACATACAGGCGATAAGTGAAGAAATCCCGAAGAGATTGCTGATGGCACCAATTTGAGTGGTGACTTCAAATTCAAAGACTCAGAGTAGTTCACTTTTATTTTTATTGGAGTTTGAAAACACTGGTCACGTTGTACACGGTTACTGATTCACATTTCAAAAGCATTCAATTAGTTGTAAAGCATTTAAAGCCAACCTGACATCCGAAAAGGCACTACTAAATACAGAAGGTGTGACATCCTTTGACCTCCTCACCTTTCAAAGCCCCAAATATTTTCTTCAGATTAAAAAGCATTTCATTGCAGTTCCTCTCCACCCCTCCTCCTGTGTGCCCATCCCCTCCCCCCTGCTCCAGATCCCCTCATCCCAGCCCCCTACTCTCTGTCCCATCCCACTCCTGTCCCCTTTTCCCCACTTCCCTTCTGTCCGCCATCTTTCCCTCCGCAACCTCCTTTCCCATCTTCCCAACCATACCTCCCCTTGTCCCCAGCCCCTACACTCCCCAACCCCTTCCCCACGCACCCTCTCCCTGCATTCCCTGCCTCAATCCCCTCCCTACATCCCCCGTCCCCCACCCCCCAGCTCCCACACGCCCCCTCACCTTACCCCTCGCGCCCCATCCCCCTCACACCTCCCCGCTCACCCCCAATCTCATCGTCCCCCCCCCGATCCACTCGCCCCTCACCCTCCCCTCCGCTCGCCCCATCAACCCCCTCCGTTCGCCCCCATCCCCCTTGTCTCCTCTGCTCGCCCCAAGACCTTTGCACCCCCCTTCACTCGCCCCCATCCCCATTGCCCCATCCCCTTTGCCCACCTCCCTCTCCCACCCTCACCCACATCCCCTCACTTCCATTCCCCTCGACCCCCCGTGCACCCATCCCCCACACACCACCACCTCGCCCCCATCCCCTCCCCCTACTCGCCCCATCCATCCCCCTCCCGCTTGCCCACTCATCCCCCATCCCCTCCCCCTCATTCCACATCCCCCTCACCCCACTCCCGTCCCCCGTTTCCCTTCCCCTCACCACCCTCACTTCCCCCCTCCTCCCCCTCACCCCTCCCCTCACCACCCGCCTCCTCCACCTCACCTCCACCCTCCTCCCTCACCCCCCTCAACCCCATCCCCTCCCCTCATCACCCTCCCCCCCCCCACCCCCTCACACCCTCCTCCCCCTCCTCCTTACCCCTTCCCCTTTCCCCACCCCCCCTCCCCCCACCCTCTCCCCCTACCCCTCTCACCCCCCCCACCACCTCCCCCGCTCCCCCTCCACCCCTCGTCTCCCCACTCCTACCCCCCCACCCCACCCCCCCCCCCCACCTACCCCTGCCCCCGTTTCCCCGCTCACCCCTCCCCCACTCACCCCTCACCCACTCACCCCCTCCCCCCACACCCTCTCCCCCCTCCCCTCTCCCTTTCCACACCCTCTCACCCCTCTCCCCCTCCCCTCCCTCCCGTCCCCCCTCCTCCTCATCCCTCCCCTCCCCCTTCCCCCCCTCCCCCCCTCCCTCCTTCCTCCTCCCTTCACCCTTCCCCCCTCCCTTCATCCCCCCACCCCCTCCCCTCCCCCCCAAATACCCCTCCCCTCCCCCCCCACCCCATCCCCTCCCCCCCCCACCCCATCCCCTCCCCCCAAATCCCCCTCACCCCCCAACTCCCCCTCCCCCCTCCCAACTCCCCTCCCCACCCCTCCCCCCAACTCCCTCTCCCCTCCCCCCCATCCTCTCCCCCTCCCCCCCAACTCCCTCTCCCCCTCCCCCCCCCAACTCCCCCTCCCCCCCTCCCCCCCAACTCCCCTCCCCCCTCCCCCCTCCCCCCCACCCCCTCCCCCCACTCCCCCCTCCCCCCCCCCCCTCCCCCCAACTCCCCCTCCCCCCCAACCCCCCCTCCCCCCCCCCCCCCTCCCCGCTCCCCCCCACCCCTTGCCCTCCCCCCCCACCCCCCCCCCCTCCCCCTCCCCGCCCACTCCCCTCCCCCCAACCCCTCCCCCCCCCCCCCCCCCAACCCCCCCTCCCCCTCCCAACTCCCCCTCCCCCCCCTCCCCCCCTCCCCCCCCCCCCCCCCCCCCCCACCCCCTCCTCCCTCCCCCCTCCCCCCCCCCCCACCCCCCCTCCCCACCTCGCCACCCCCCCTCCCCCCCCCCCCCCCCCTCCCCCTCCCACCCAACCCCCTCCCCCCCCCCCCCCAACTCCCCCTCCCCCCCACCCCCTCCTCCAACTCCCCCCCCCCCCCCCACCCCCCTCCCCCCCAACCTCCCCCCCCCCCCCCCCCCTCCCCCTCCCCCCAACTCCCCTCCCCCCCACCCCCCCAACTCCCCCCCCCCCACAACTCCCCCTCCCCCCCACTCCCCTCCCCCAACTCCCCCTCCCCCCCCCACTCCCCCCCAACTCCCCCCCTCCCCCCCAACTCCCCCCCTCCCCCCAATCCCCCCCTCCCCTCCCAACTCCCCCTCCCTCTCCCCCCCAACTCCCCCCCTCCCCCTCCTCCCCATTCCCCCTCCCCCTCCACCCCCTCTCCCCCCTCCCCCTCCCCCCAACTCCCCCCCTCCCCCTCCACCCCCACTCCCCCCTCCCCCTCCCCCCAACTCCCCCCCTCCCCCTCCACCCCCAAACTCCCCCCCTCCCCCTCCCCCCACTCCCCCTCCCCCCCCAACTCCCCCCCTCCCCCTCCCCCCCCCCCCCCCCCCCCCCCTCCCCCCCCCCCCCTCCCCCTCCAACTCCCCCTCCCCCTCCCCCCCCACTCCCCCCTCCCCCTCCCTCCCCCTCCCCCTCCCCCCCAACTCCCCCCCTCCCCCCCCAACTCCCCCCTCCCCCCTCAACTCCCCCCCTCCCTCCCCCCCACCCCCCCCTCCCTCTCCCCCCCTCCCCTCCCTCTCCCGCCCCTCCCCCCCTCTCCCCCCCTCCCCCCCTCTCCCCCCCCCCCCTCCCCTCCCCCCCACCTCCCCCTCCCCCCCCCCAACTCCCCCCTCCCCCCCAATTCCCCCCCTCCCCCTCGTCCCCTCCCAACCCCCCCCTCCCTCCCTCTCCCCCTCCCCCTCCCCCTCCCCCTCCCCCCCCCCCCCCCCTCCCCCCCCCCCCCCCTCAACTCCCCCCCCCTCCCTCTCCCCCTCCACTCCCCCTCCTCCCTCCCCCTCCCCCTCCTCTCCCCTCCCTCCTCCCCATCCTCCCTCTCCCCCCCCTCCCCCTCCTCCCCTCTCCCCCCCTCCTCTCCTCCTCCCTCTCCCCCCCTCCCTCCTCCCTCTCCCCCCCCCCCCTCCCTCTCCCCCCCTCCCTCCTCCCTCTCCCCGCCCCCCCTCCCCTCCTACCTCTCCCCCCCCTCCCTCTCCCCCCTCCCCTCCTCCCCCCTCCCTCTCCCCCCTCCCTCTCCCCCCTCCCCTCCCTCCCCCCCTCCCTCTCCCCCCCTCCCCTCCCCCTCCCCTCCTCCTCCCCCCCTCCCTCCTCCCCCTCCCCCCCCTCCCTCTCCCCCCCTCCCTCCCCCCCCTCCCCCTCCTCCCTCTCCTCCCTCCCTCCCCCTCTCCCTCCTCCCTCCCTCCTCCCCTCCCCTCCTCCCCCCCCCCCCCCCTCCCCTCCTCCCTCCCCCCCCTCCCCTCCTCCCCTCTCCCCCCCTCCCCTCCTCCCTCTCCCCCCCTCCTCCTCTCCCCCCCTCCCGCTCCTCCCCTCCTCCCCCTCCTCCCCTCCTCCCCCTCCCCCCCTCCCCTCCTCCCTCTCCCCCCCTCCCTCCCTCTCCCCCCCCTCAACTCCCCCCCCTCCCCCTCAACTCCCCCCCCTCCCCCCTCCCTCTCCCCCCCTCCCTCCCAACTCTCCCCCCCCTCCCCCTCTCCCCCTCCCTCTCC
The DNA here is from genome assembly GCA_024679065.1 of Sphyrna mokarran. Taxonomy (NCBI): domain Eukaryota; kingdom Metazoa; phylum Chordata; class Chondrichthyes; order Carcharhiniformes; family Carcharhinidae; genus Sphyrna; species Sphyrna mokarran. The sequence continues at coordinate 47,062,433 of JAGIQG010000015.1, forward strand.
CCCCCAACTCTCCCCCCCTCCTCCCCCCAACTCTCCCCCCCCTCCCTCTCTCGCCCCCCTCCCTCTCCCCCCCTCCCCCCCAACTCTCCCCCTCTCCCCCCCAACTCTCCCCCCCCTCCCCCCCGTCCCCCCTCCCCCCCTCCCCCCCCCCCCTCCCTCTCCCCCTCCCTCTCCCCCCCTCCCCCCCCTCCCCCCCACTCTCCCCCTCCCCCCAACTCTCCCCCCCTCCCCCCCAACTCTCCCCCCCCCCTCCCCCTCCCTCTCCCCCCTCCCCTCCTCCTCTCCTCCTCCCCTCCCAACTCTCCCCTCCCTCCTCCCTCTCCCTCCTCCCCCTCTCCCTCTCCCCTCCCCCCCCCCTCCTCCCTCTCCCCCTCTCCCCTCCCCCCTCTCCCTCCCCCTCCCCTCCTCCCTCTCCCCCTCCTCCTCCCCCCCTCCCCTCCTCCCTCTCCCCCCCCCTCCCCTCCTCCCTCTCCTCCCCCTCCCCTCCTCCCTCTCCTCCTCCCCCCCCCCCCCCTCCCCTCCTCCCTCTCCTCCCTCCCCTCCTCCCTCTCCTCCTCCCCCCCCAACTCTCCCCCTCCCCTCCTCCCTCTCTCCCCCCCCTCCCCTCCTCCCTCTCCTCTCCCCCTCCCCTCTCCCTCCCCCTCCCCTCCTCCCCCTCTCTCCCCTCCCTCTCCTCCCCCCCTCCCCTCCTCCTCTCCCCTCCCCCCCTCTCCCCCTCTCTCATCCTCCCCTCCCCCTCCTCCCTCTCCCCCTCCCCCCTCCCTCCTCACCCCTCCCTCCTCCCCCTCCCCTCCTCCCCTCTTCCCCCCCTCCCCCTCCCTCCCCTCCCCCCTCCCCCCCCCCCCTCCCCCCTCCCCTCCTCCCTCTCCCCCAACCTCCCCCTCCCCTCCTCCCTCTCCCCCCCCTCCACCTCCCCCAACTCCCCCCTCCCCCTCCCCCAACTCCCCCACTCCCCCTCCAACTCCCCCAACTCCCCTCCCCCCCAACTCCCCCACTCCCCCTCCCCCAACTCCCCCCTCCCCCCTCCCCCAACTCCCCCCCCTCCCCCCCCAACCCCCCCCCCCTCCCCCCCAACTCCCCCCCCCCTCCCCCCCCCCTCCCCCCTCCCCCCTCCCCCCCCCTCCCCCTCCCCCCTCCCCCCCCCCAACTCCCCTCCGCCCCCTCCCCCCTCCCCCCCAACTCCGCCCCCTCCCCCACTCCCCCCCAACCCCCCCCTCCCCTCCCCCCCTCTCCCCCCAACCCCCCCCCGCCCCCCCCGAGACTCCCTCCTTCCCCCCCGCCCCGCCCCTCCTTCCCCGCCCCGCTCCATTCCCCGCCCCGCCCTTCCCCACCGCCCCCTCCTTCCCCGCCCCAGACTCCCCTCGCCTCCTGCCCCTCCAATCTGTAACTCTCGAACCCCCCCCTCCCCCGCTCCCTCCTGCTCTCACCATTTCGCCTTGCTCAGCCGATTTATAAACATAAGATACGATCTCCGTGTGGAGGAGTTGGAAGAGAGCCTCGTCCGCCATCTCCTGTTTGTTCATTCTACTCCCTGGCCCGGCCTCGGCTGCAGCAGCTTCACTGACAGCTCGGGCCCGCCCCGCTCCCCCCGCCCCGCCCCGCCCCGCTCCGTTACTATCCCAACCGAGCCAGCATAGCCACGCGTCACTTCCTGTCGCCCTTAAAGGCTCACGCGCACTGGGTGCTGTAATTCTGTTCAATCCCATACAATGTCTTCTTCACTGAACTGTTAAACATAGTCAAATTTCACAACAACTAAATGATAATTCAATCCATACATTTAGCAAATTCTGCAATTAAATTGGAAAAGAAATTCTTATAAAAAGTTAGTGACCAAAAACATTAACTGTCTTTTCATACAAGTTTCTCGCCATTTCAGATTCCCAACATCCATAATATGTTTTATATGCGTTTTACAAACATTCAATACAGTGTTTTCAATTAGCTGTTCAAAATATTAAATTAATGAGTACGCTACCACAAAATTGTTTGAAAGTCCAGAACGTTTTACTTCTTTTTCAAATTTCAGGGGATGCTTTAAAATTAATCCAGGAATACTGAAAGGTACCACTTGGTGGCGACGTTTGGCCCATAACACTAAAGTCAAACTGCGGGTTAACATCACCATAAATCTTCCCTGCTGTCCCCCTTCCCCCCCCCCCCCCCCCCCGTGTCGTTTAGAAATATTGAAATTTTACAGCAAAGGGAGTCAATCCCCTTTGTTGGAGGCGACCCTTTTGTTTTTATTTTATTTAGTTTTTAACTGTTCTCTACCTCTTATTTATTGTCTTCATTTTTCGTCCCCTCCACTCTTCCCCCATTTTATCCCCATTTCCTTACCTTTTTTCCTCTTTTGTTCCCCCTTTCCTCCTTTTCTCAATTTCACCTCCTATTCTCTCTATGGACTTCCATTAGCCTTGTTTTTGTAGTTATGATTCATCTTTCTTTCCCTCACCTTACAGTATAAATATTTTCCTCTTTCCGTGTCTTTTAGCTTTGACAAAGGGTCGTCTGTGCTCTAAACATCAGCTCTTTTCTCTCCTTACAGATGCCGCCAGACATGCTGAGATTTAAAAGCATTTTATTTTTTTGATTAGGAGTTTGTTTGTTTTTCTGTACTAATCAAAAATAGCTATGCAACATGACCCCACTTTCCAACTCCTACTTCCCTAAACCTAAAACCTAAAAAAATCTCTAAAAGATTACAGCACTGCAAGTGCATTTTCAATGTATTTTTTAGTGCGTCAAGGGTTTCAGCCTCTATCCCCTTTCAGGTAGCCATTTTCAGACTGCAACATTGGGTGTAAAATTCCTAATTGCCCTTTAATCCTTCAAGTAATGACTTTAAATCTACCCCCTCTCCCTGTGTATTTTTATTCATTCATGCAACATGGGCATTGCTGCCTGGCCAGCATTTATTGCCCGTTGATCTATCTGCTGAAGGAAACAAATCCTCCCTAACCATTCTATCTAGCCCCAACATCATTAGGTTAGGTTGATTGGACATGCTAGACTGCCCTTACAGTCCCAACCTCCCATGTGGGGGTTAGGTGAATTGACCATGGTTATTTTTATTATTCATTCAAGGAACATGCATGTCGCTGGCTAGCCAACATTTATTCCCCTTCCTTAGTTGTCCTTGGAGGGACAGTTGTGAGTCAACTGCATTGCTGTGGTTCTAGCATCACATGTAGACCAGGCCATGTAAAGACAGCAGATTTCCTTCTCTAAAGGGAGATAAGTGAACCAGATAGGATTTTCTGACAATCAAAGATGGTTTCACAGTCATCAGTAGATTCTTAAGTGCGGGTAGTCTTTTATTGATTTCAAATTTCACAATGTGCTGTGGTGGGGTTCGAACCTGTATCCCCAGAACAGTAGCTGACTTTCTGGATTAATAGTCCAAAGATAATTCTACCAAGCCATCGCCTCTCCTACGATAGAGCAGAGGAGAGGACCTGGGTAAGGTACACTGTCAGAGAGTAGGTGCAAACCTGATGGGCTGAATGGCCTCCTTCTGCGGTACAGGGGTTCTATGATCATAGTTTTGTCAAAGCTTTGATAAAGATTCATCTGGACTCAAAATGTCAGCTCTTTACTCTCCTTGCTGATGCTGCCAGATCTGCTGAGATTTTCCAGTGTTTTCTCTTTTGGTTATAGTGTAAGGATACCAAGTAACTCTTTTAGGATTGATCATTTTGAAGTTTATTTATTAGTGTTGCAAGTCAAAATTCATGAACACTGCAATAAAGTTACTGTGAAAATTCCCTATTTTTAATCTCTTCAGTTACACTGAAAATGAATTTAGCATAGCAAATCCACACATTTTTGGACTGTTGGAGGAAAGTGGAGCACCCACAGGACATAAGAAGAATGTGCAGACTCCGCACAGACAGGCTTTGGTCCACCTTGTTGTCTAACGAGGGGCATACACGCGATGGGTCGTGAGAGGACTGCTCTTGGATCTTTTTCGAGAGTACCCTAGTGCTTCACGTCATTAGTGCACGCTTGACCTGGACCATTTGATGGGCAACATGACAGCTCAGTGACTATCGCTGTGCTGTGCAGATACATGGATTTGGGCCTGTGTCTGTGGGAGTTTGAGCATTTTCCCCGTGCTTGCGTGGGTTTTCTCCAGGTGCTCCGGTTTCCTCCCACATCCCAAAGATGTGCTCTTAGGCTAATTGGCAAAACAAATTCTCCCTAAATTGTCTCAAATTTGGTTTTTAATCCATAGATCTATAAACATGGACAGGTATCGCGGGTAGAGGTGGAAATATCGAGGTGGCGGCACGGGCTCGTTGGGCCGAAGGGCCTGTTTCCCGTGTTGTTTTGTTCTTTGTTCTTTGACAGTGACCCAAACTGGGAATTGAACCTAGGTCCTGGGTGCTATGAGGCAGCAATGCCGATCACTAAGCCACCATTCTACCTGTGCATCACTATTAAATATTCCCACAAACTCATCTCTTCTGTATTTGCTTTGTCAAATTTTCCGAACCATAATTCCAAAAATGCATAATGTTAATACTATTCCATTCCAGAAACATCAAGCTCCCATGTGAAACTGACACGTGTGTAGTGCACTCACTCCCTGTTATTCAGGGCCACTGTAAGAAGTCTCACAACACCAGGTTAAAGTCCAACAGGTTTATTTGGTAGCAAAAAGCAGATTTTGAAGTGCTGCTCCTTCATCAGGTGAGTGGAAGATCTGTTCACAAACAGGACATATAAAGACACAAACTCAATTTACTGAATAATGGTTGGAATGCAAGTCTTTACAGGGATATTGAATAATGGTTGGAATGCAAGTCTTTACAGGTAATTAAGTCTTAAAGATACAGACAATGTGAGAGGAGAGTGGGGTTAAGCAGATGTGTATTGTCTCCAGCCAGGACAGTTAGTGAGATTTTGCAAGCCCAGGCAAATTGTGAGGGGATTACAAATAGTATGACATGAACCCAAGATCCCGGTTGAGGCCATCCTCATGTGTGCGGAACTTGCTATCACTCTCTACTCAGCGACTCTGCGCTGTCATTCCCTGTTACTCAAAGGCACTATGAGAAGTCTGACAACACCACGTTAAAGGCCAACAGGTTTATTTGGTAGCAAATGCCACTAGCTTTCGGAACGCTTGCTGTTCCTTCGTCAGGTGAGTGGGAGATATAGAGGTGTTTACTACCAAATAGGCTGTTGGACTTTAACCTGGTGTTGTGAGACTTCTTATTGTGTTTACCCCAATCCAAAACCAGCATCTCCAAATCACTCAGAGCCATTAGCAGAGTGCATCTTGAACAGGTTCTCCTAGTTGCACCACCTACTTTTTTCTCTGGAACGTAGGAGGCTGAAGGGTGTTCTTACAGAGATGTGTAAAATAATGAGGGGCACTGATCGGCTAGGTAGTCAATATCTTTTCCCAAAGGTAGGGAAGTTTAAAACTAGAGGGCAGAGGTTTGAGGTAAGAGAGGAGAGATACAGAAGTGTCCAGAGGGGCAATTTTTTCACAGAGTGGTGAGTGTCTGGAGCAAGCTGCCAGAGGTAGTAGTAGAGTTGGGTACAATTTTGTCTTTTAAAAAGCATGTAAACAATTACATGGATAAGATGGGTATAGAGGGATAGGAGCCAAATGCGGACAATTGGACTAGTTCAGGGGGTTAAAAACCAAGGAGGTGTGGACAAGTTGGGGTGAAGGACCTGTTTCCATGCTGTAAACCTCTATATCCAATGACCCTTGCTCAATGAGCTAGGTGTCTGAATAGATGAGAGTGCTAAGGTCCCTGGTCTAGCATTGTAAAGTCACGTGGTGTTTGATCAGGTGACACAGAAGGGGCGGAGCCTGGCCTCTTCCCAGCGTTCAGTGCGCACGGCGGCGAGGGGCAAGATGGCGGTGGCGGTGAGAAGTTTGCAGGATCAACTGGAGAAAGCCAAGGAAAGTTTGAAGAATGTGGATGAAAGCATTCGGAAATTGACGGGCCGCGATCCGAACGACCTCAGGTGATCGTCTTTCAAGCCTCGGTACCCTGGGTTTGGCCAGTGGCGGCCGCGGGATTCTCCACACGCATACAACACAGTCCCGCCAGGTGGCCGGGCCCGGGCTTACCCCCGCCCCCCGCGGCTCCTCACTGGAAATGGAAGGGCGAGAGAGAGAGCCCCCAGCCACCTGCAATTAATCCCCTTTGGATCCCACTCATTCGCCTCATGCATCTGCTCCAGCCTGCCTCAGACAATTTGGGCCCAGACACTTCTGCCCCGCACCCGCTCAGGCCGCCCGCGAGACTGGCCGTTGGACGATTATCTCAGTCACTGGGAGCTGATCAGCCTCTGTTTGACGGCATGAAGCCCTCCTTCATTCAATGATATGCTTTAATTCTCGAAATAAAATTGGGAGGGCTGAAACGTATGAAAGGGCTCTCTTTTCATTTGTCTGAGAGATAATCCCTTCCACCTTTTTTCGTAGTAACAACAGATTCCCGCGTCATTGTATTTCCCCCTCCCATACCCCGCCATAGAATCAATTGGTAGGAATACAAAAAAAATTCAATAATTGAGGTGGATTGGAATTACTTGTCAAATTTTGGGACAATGCTATAATCTTTCAGCACGAGAAAGTTTGTTCGCTTCAATAAATGAGGACACATAATTTGTTTTTCTTTCAGAAAATGTCCAATGATGTTTGCAGAGTGCATCAAGTTAATACCCTTGGTTTCAGAAAATGCATGGTTGTAACTTGGATTTTTGTAGCTGCATGCTTAAGATAATTCTAGGATGATAAAAAAAATCAACCTATTCTTTGATCACTAGCCAGACTGAAAACGTGGAAAGAGGGAAAGTTTGTTGAATATGAAATATCTTTCCTACTCCCCACTCCAAAACTGCAGTAGTTTCAAAATCAATTAATTGTAATGCTCCTATGATAGTAGCTATATTTGTTGAGATATGTTTACATTTTGTAAATGTTTTTATCTGTTCATTGCATTCAAGGGATTAATTTGTTTTTTGAATGAATGAATGAATTTGCTGGGGCTGAAGATTATTATAGTTCAGTGAGGACTGGGATGATAGATGCACAGTCTCAAACTCATAGATGGAGTTATGTAATGGAATCATTGCTCAAAGTTTACATAATGTGGAATATGGTGACTGGGAAGAGTTGGCAAAGTTGAGTTGATCAACAAAAGCATGCATAAGTATTTCAATAACAGAAGGCTATATAAGAACAGACAATGATGTTGAGGTAAAATCCCGTTGCTGAATGAGATTTCGGCTCAAACGTCACTTTGAGTTCATTTTCATTTTGAATAACCCAAAATAAATAGACTTAGGAATTATAATCAACAGATGTCATATGGACTACACAATTTTCTATCAGGTTCAGTCTGAAGAAGCAGGTAATGAAAATGAGCTGCATGGGAATAGATAGTCTAAAATAAATCAAATAACAAAGGTGGCTTACTTGTATTAAGTTCAGAAGCTTTTTGGCTTGTTCATAATTTTAATATGCAAATAGTGAAGGATTGCAAGGATAGTCATGAAGTTTGGTGGAGGACAAGTAAAGATACTATTTGGCATTTATATGAAAGCAAGCATCATCCTTTTGGGATATGGTAGAGCAACATAATGGGACTGAATCCGGGCAAAGATCCATCTTGGAACTGACCAGAGATGAGAGAGAGCAGATCCCATTGTATTCATTCTATTAGAAATCAGAGCAAAAAGAGGGGATGTAATGGAGGTGAATTGTGAAATATTATTGGTGAAAGATGAAATGGTCAAGTGTACAGAAGGTCTCAGAGGCAAAAGGAATAGACTGCTAAATCTTTGGGATTATACTTGAAATCTGAATCCCTCAATTTTAATTTATCCTTTTGAGACTTTAACTACACAGGCAATAAGATGCAATCTGGTGATGTAATGTCAGAAGCAATTTATTAAATAACTAATATTTGGCAAATTAAGAAATGACTTTACTGGCTCAACATGACTCTTGTTTTTCAGTTCGGCGTAGGGTGCAAAGTGACATGTGGTTCTCTTGTTCCTAGCTGGAAAACACTCTTAGTTTCTGAACTCTATTATTGCTGAAGACTGGTATTTTTGAGAGATATAGCCTGTCCTCACTGTCAGTGGTATTAACTGGGCATATGATCAGTCTCTGGTGTAGGTGGTAGTATTGTCACTGCATAAATAAACTAGAAACTCGGGATTGTGCTCTGGACACCTGAGTTTGAATCCCATTACAACAGATAGTGAAATTTGATCTAAATTTTTAAAAAGTGATAATATTAACCACAATCATCCTTGATTGTCATAAAAACCTATCTGCTTTACTTAATTAACATCTGTTAGGGAAGGAAGTCTGCCATCCTTATCTGGAATAGCCTACATATGACTCCAGATCCACAGCAATGTGGTTGACTCTTAAAAATGCCCTTTGACCTAGAAAGCTACTCAATTCGAGGGCATTTAGGGGCAGGCAATAAATGCCAGCCCATATCCTATGAAAGAATAGAAAAGATTAGTGTCTGATTTTCTTAAGGATGGCTGTTATCTACTGGTGTTACTTCCTGTATGACCCTTTACTTTATTACTGTTTTTCTGTTATTTCATTAAATTTCATGACTTCCTACTAAGAAAATGGGGTGTCTTCAACAGCTACTATGTTCACTTCTCTGAAATGAGTGTATGGTGTTAACGAACTAATTTCTGGGCTCAGTGTCCCGAATGCCTCATTGACATTTGTAGAACTCTTATTGAGACAGGCACTTAATCAATATTTGGCTGAAAACTTTTCCGTTGTGGATTTCAGTCGTGAATTAGCGTTTGGTGCAAGTTAATTAAAAATAGCAAAAGAGAACAACAAGGGACACAGCCTTGAAACTAATACAGAAATTACAAATTTACTCCTACAGAAAGCATGTTTAAATTGGCATATAAAGGCAGTCAGTGTGCACAGATGAAGTAGTAAGATACACTTACAAAATACAACAACAGGATACATTCAATTGATACATGCTCAGAAGTAATAAGAGCAAAAGAACTACAAAATCGATTAACTTATTTCTTAAATTATGAAACCAAAGCAATACAAAGGCTTTGAAAGGAAATGACTGTTTAAAATCCTAAATTTAGGGCCCTGAAGGCATGAAACCTCACCTTTTGTCTTTACACAATAGGCCTTTGAGTCTTAAGTAATGAAAACAAATTGATAGGTTAATTGCTGTGGAATGTAACAACAGTAAGAAGACTCGCAACTCTAGATTAAAATCCAATAGGTTTATTTGGTAGCAAACACCACCAGCTTTCGGGGCTCTGCCCCTTTATCAGGTGAGTGGGGAGAGACTTCTTACTGTGTTTACCCCAGTCCAACGTTGGCATCTCCACATCGTGAATTAACAGTTCCAGACTCTGGCTTGTTCAATCAAAAAAGTAGTCTCTCGAGATCAGGTTAAAGACTTTACCCTGGTGTTGTGAGACTTCCTGGGATTACTGCAGTCCAATGCCAGCATCTCTACATCTTGTTCAATCAAGTCTAGCCTCACAACAATAGCTTCCAGTGAACCTGTGCTTTCCACATGTCTTATGCTGTGTGGTATATGTCAAGCAAGGATGCAACTATGAACCTAGGGGCAGTTATATGGCATTGCCTTGTATATAGTACCAGCCTCTTGAATTCTGTACTGTTTTGCAGTGGAATGCTGGTAGAATTGAACTTGAGGATGGGGTGTGGATATAATGTGCATCTCGTTAAATTTTTGTTTCCTAGTGAAAAGCAGTACGGTGATTCTCTGGTTATCAAATTCTCTTTCATAGATCACTGATTACAGATATTAACAAGAAGTTTCAAAGGACATTCATGTTTCTGGAATGTTTGTTTATGGTGCTTAACACTGCACCATGTTATTTTGGACAAATTCACTTGTTTATGTGTTAACTGAATTTTATTTTTAAATACAGGCCTGGCCAGGCTAGGCGGTTATCCATCGCAGGTCCAGGTGGAGGTAGGGGGCGTGGGATTGGATTACTTCGGTAAGATTGAAATTCTTTACACATTTCCATATCTATCTTTCAGGTTTATCAAAGTTGAGTTACCAATGGATTGCAAATCTTTGATACATTTTGCATCCCCACAGTTAAAGCATATGTTTTTTAATTTGTGTAAAAATGAAAGTGAAAAATTCTAACTTTGGATTATGATGCTGTTAGATTTTGTGATGCATTTAATAATTTTAGATGTCATTTAATGCATGCTGAGAGGCCTGACAATTTTTGTGATGAATTTTCTCAAACAACATTCGGAAAATGAGTTGCTTCAGCTAACTTTGGCTTTTTTTTAGACGTGGACTCTCTGACGGTGGAGGAGGTCCCCCAGCTAAACAAAGGGATTTGGACGGGGCACTCAGCAGGTATGTTATCTTTAGGTTAAAGTATAATGTATTTGGAAGAATTGTAGTAGAAATGTTCAGATAAACTATAACATAAATTCAGGCAAAGAATGTTTTTGTTTGTACAATATCTTAGCTTTAAGAGAAAAGTAACTTTGAATTTCCCACAGAAACAAATTTGATGGCATCTTTGCAAATACAGCAAACTTTCCCAAACTAAAACATACGCAAGAACTGAATAAATCAGTCAGATGTTGTTAGCAACATTTTCAGTTATTCCTGAGAAATGTACATCATTTTTATGACATTTTAGCAATTTGCTTTCCAGTTTGCATTGTAATATTCGCAATATTTTAGTAATTTATAGCACAGAAGGAAGACATCATGCAATCCAGCCTAAATCTACTCTTGGTCCATAGTTGTAGATTACAGCACCTGAAATGCATATTCAAGATAACATCACTGTTTCAGGCAGCAAGTTTCAGAGCCCCACCGTCCTCCGTGAAAAGATTTCCCAACTCCAATATGTTAGCACTGCTGCTTCACAACTCCAGGGGCCTGGATTCGATTCCTGGTTTAAGTCACTGTCTGTGTGGAGTTTGCACATTCTCCTTGTGTCTGTGTGGGTTTCCTCCCACAGTCCAAAGATGTGCGGGTTAGGTTGACTGGCCGTACTAAAATTGCCCCTTCGTGTCCTGAGATGCGTAGGTTAGAGGGATTAGTGGGTAAAATATGTAGGAATATGGAGGTAGGGCCTGGATAGGATTGTGGTTGGTGCAGACTCAATGGGTCGAATAGCCCCTTGCTGTACTGTAAGGCTCCTATGATTTCTATGAACTCCAAACCCCCCCCCCCCTTGCCGCCGCCCCCCAATCCTTCCACTAGTCACTCAACCGAATGAGTTTGCACCAACTCTCCAGGGCATCTTACCCATACTCTCTCCCTGTAATCCTGCGTGTTTACCATGGTTAATCCCCCTAATGTTCATATTTTGGGAAACACGGCCAATTTGGTAAGGCCAGTCCACATAACCTGCACATCTTTGGACTGTGAGGAGCCAGAACATCTGGAGCAAACCCATGCAGATATAGGGAGAAATGCAAACTTCACACAGTCATCCAAGGTGGAATCAAGTTAGGGTCCCTGGCATTGAGGAAGCAGTGCTAACCGCTGTGCTGCTCACTGTATACATATAGTACCTTTTTATGACCATCAACCTTTCCAAAGTTTTTACAGCTAATGAAGTATTTATTGAATTGCAGATACTAGCATAATGTAGGAAATGTAGCAGTTAAATTTCATCCAGTGAACTTTCACAACGTGATAATGACCAGATAATCAGTTTTTGTGATGTTGTTTGATGAATAAATGTTAGTCATAAAGTTAGAGGTTTATGGCATGGAAATGAGCTGTTTGGTCCAACTTGCCCATGCCACCCTTTTGTTTTAGCCACTAAGTTAGTCTAAATTACTCACGTTTGGCCCATTTACCTCTATCCATTTTATCCATGTAACTATTCAAATGCTTTTTAAAAGACAAAATTGTACCCACTTTTTCTACTACCTTTGACAGCTTGTTCCAGACGCACACTACCTCTGTGTGAAAGAAAATTGCCTCTCTGGACCCTTTTGTATCTCTCCCCTCTCACCTTAAATCTATGCCCTCTAGTTTTAGAGTCCCCTATCTTTGGGAAAAGAAATTGACTATCTAGCTGATCTATGCCCCTCATTATTTTATAGACCTCTATAAGATCATCTGTAATATCCCACACTCGAAGGGAAAAAAAATCCCAGTCTATCCAGCCTCTCCTTATAACTTAAACTATCAAGTCCTGGTAGCATCCTAGTAAATCTCTTCTTTCTTTCTAGTTTAATTATATCCTTTCTATAATAGGGTGCCCAGAACTGTACACAGAATTCCAAGTTGTGTCAGAACAGTAGGAATACTATTCCCACTCTCTTGAATGCTCTTTGAATGGTCCTTGGTGAATTGTCTCCATCTGTAAGATGCCTCAAACAGTGCAACACTGCCTTACTACTACTGGATTTTCAGGCTCTAGTTTTGTGCCCAGCTGGGACTAGTGACCTTTTGACTCAGATGAGAATGCCACCAATTGATTCACAATAGAAACCAGTGTCCTTTCATCCATTCTATACTTAATATCAATTGAAGAAAGCAATCCTAGTCTATCCAGTCTTTCATCATTGCTAAAGTTCTCCAGTCCTGGCCTCATAAATTCCCCCCCCCGGCTTGTTTAAATCTTTCCTATAAGATGAACAGAGCTGTGGGCTAACTAAATTCCATTGTAATCTCCTTACTCTTTTATGTTCATCTTAATTATCTTACATACCTGTACTGCTGATTTCAGACGTGCACTCCAAGGCTCCTCTGTTATTCTGTGTACCTTTTCATTTATTATGTATTCCCTTATTTTATTTGCCCTCTCAAATCATTCTTTAACATAATGGCTATTAAAGCCATTGTCTAGATGACAATGACAAAATGATATTCCTTCAGATATACTAAATTTTATTTCCACGTGACCTACATCAACTTTATTCATCTCTCTTGTAGGACTACCTCAATTAAATCCCTAATCAAATCAAGTTTCTAACTTCATTACAAAACACATCCCAAAAATCCATTTAATAGTTTGGCACTTTGAAGCATGGAGCAAGATTCTTCTAAGTCCACTTGCAATCATGACTGAGTTTAATTTATAGCAAACAAGAAAGGTGTTACAGTTTCACTTGCAGTTCTAAAATAAGGGAATCATAATAAACATACTGTTTTTCAAACCCCCTTTTTATAACTATCCAGATCAACAGGTGGCACAGTGGTTAGCACTGCTGCTCACAGTTCCAGGGACCTGGGTTCAAATCCTGGCTTGGGTCACTGTCTGTATGGAGTTTGTACATTCTCCCTGTGTCTTTGTGGGTTTCCTCTGGGTGCTCTGGTTTGTAATTATGGGTGATTTTAATCTGTGTAGAGGTTTGGCTTACCAAATCAGTAACAGTACTGTAGAGGTAGAATTCCTGGAGTGTGTACATTACAGTTTTCTGGATCAATACTTTGAGGGAGCAACTAAAGAACAGGCAATTCTAGACTGCATTGAGCAATCAAAGAAGTAATTGGCAATCTGGTTGTATGAGGCTTCTTGGGAATGAGCAGCCATAAAATAAATAGTGATACAATTCTTATCAAGATGGAGAGTTATGTAGTTGATTTTGATAGTCCTGAATCTAAATAAAGAAAGCTATTACGAGGTGCAAGTTGGTCAAGATGGACTGGATGGAGATCCTACAAATTGGAGGGTAGCTAATGTAGCCCCACTATTTAAAAAGGGAGGTAGAGAGAAAATGGAATGACATTGGTGGTGGGAAAAATGCTGGCTTTCATTATAAAAGATTTAATAGCAGAACACTTGGAAAACAGTGGCAGGATTGGACAGAGTCAGCATGGATTTATGGAAGAGAAACGTGCTTGACAAATTTACTGAAAGTCTTCAAGTTGACAAGGGGATGCGAGTGGATATGGTTTATTGGACTTCCGAAAGGCTTTTGACAAAGTCCCACATCAGGGAGTAGTGTGTAAAATAGAGCACAGAATTGGGAGTAATGTATTGAGGTGGATAGCAAACTGGTTGGCAAACAAGAAACTATAGGAATAAACAAGTTTTTTTTTCTAAATGGTTAGCAGTCAGTACTGCAGGAATCAGTGCTAGGATGCCAGCTATTTGCAATATATATTGATGATTTAGATCACAAAACTAAAGGACAAAGTTCAAGTGAGCCAGTGGAATTTGCTGAAACAGCAAGCAGCTGAGACTAAACATTGCATGTTTTCAAAGTAGTTGCATATAGCTCCTTTAGGGCTAAAGGGTTGAAAGGAAAGTCATGAGAAAAGCAATAAAGAAAAGTAAGATGAATTATGAGCGTAAACTAGCTCAGAATATTAAAAACAGATGACAAAAGTTTCTACAAATATATAAAACAAAAGAGTGGCTAAAGTAAACATTGGTCCTTTAGAGGATGAGAAGGGGGATGTAATAACTGGAAATGAGAAAATGGCTGAGGTATTGAATAGAAATTTTGTGGATCTTCACATGGAAGACACAAATAACATGCCAAAAATTGATGACAAGAAGTCTATGGCAGATAAGGACCTAGAAACTATCATTATCATGAAGTAGTATTGGGCAAACTAATGGAGCTAAAGGTAGATAGTCTCCTGGCCCTGATGGAGTGCATCCCAGGGTACTAAGAGCTGGCGGGGGAAAAAAAGCAAATGCAATAATAGTAGTTTATCAAAATTCGTTGGACTCTGGAGTGGTTCCAGCAGATAGGAAAACAGCAAATGTGATGCCACTGTTTTGAAAAGGACATAGATGTAGGGGAATAATGTTATATTCATTTTTCACAAGACTCTTCTGTCCATGGCACAAAGACAAACACCAACTGTTGTCAGAATCAAAGTTCTTTATTTGTTGTACACATGTAAGCTGGCTAACCTTTGCTACTTAATTTCCATTCTGTGCTGGAAATCAGTTAGCAAAAAGTGTGTGGAGTAACAAAGCTGACCCCTTTTATGCAGTTTTAGTATTGCATCAGGTAGATGTGATTTCAAAAGAGATTTAAGCACACATCACCCGATTCAATCAAAAATGAGGAATTGCTGCATAAGAAAGAACATTATATTCAAATACGCATTTACTAGTAACAATCCCTATGCACCAGAACAAGCATAAGGTCTTTAAGATATGATACCTGTTAGTGCAAAAGAGAACATTATCATGCACTTAGCTAAACTTGCACCTCAGCCGTGCCCAACAAGCTGGAGCCTGTGATTATCTTGTTTTCAGTTTGCTCCCGTGAGCTGTTCCTCTGCCATTCTTGCAATCCCAATAGTTCACCTTGCCCTCTACAGTGGACATTAATTCTTTAATATCTCTAACTATAGACCAATTAGCTTAACTTTTATAATAGGGAAAATGCTTGAATCTATCATCAAGAAAAATAGCGAAACATCTGGATATAAATAGTCCTATTGGTAAGATGCAGCATGGGTTCATGAAGACCAGGTCATGTTTGATTAATTTGGTAAAATTCTTTGCGAACATTACATATACAGTGGACAATGGGGAAACTATAGATGTGGCGTACCTGGATTTTCAGAAGGCATTTGACAAAGTGCCGCACCAAAGACTGCTACAAAAGATAAAGATGCACGGTGTTACGGGTAATAGCATAGATAGAGGATTGGTTAACTAACAAAGCAAAAAGTGGGGCTTTTCTGGTTGGCAATCAGTGACTAGTGGCATGTCTCAGGAATCAGTGGGACCACAATTGTTTAGAATTTACATAAATGATTTGGAGTTGAAGACCAAGTGTAATGCATCAAAATTCACAGATGACACTAATGTAAGTGGCAGAGCAAAGTGCAGAGGACGCTGAAAGTCTGCGAAGAGATGTAGATTAAGTGAACAGGCAAGTGTCTGGCAGATGTAGTACAATGTTGGTAAATGTGAGGTCATCAATTTGGTTAGGAATAACAGCAAAAAGAACTATTATTTAAATGGTAAAATATTGCAGCATGTTACTGTGCAGAGGGACATGGGTATCTTTGCAAGGATCATGAGGAGTTAGTTTGTAGATGCAGCAGTAATTAAGAAAGCAAATGGAATTTTGTCCTTCATTGCTAGAAAGATGGGGTTTAAAAAAGCAAGGTTATATTTTCTGTTATATAAGATGCTGGTGAGGCTATACCTGGAGTACTATGTACAGTTTTGGTCTCCTTACTTGAGAGGGGATATACTGGCACTGGAGGGGGTGCAGAGGAAATTCACTAGGTTGGTTCCAGAGTTGAGAGGATTGGCTTCTGAGGAGAGATTGAGTAGACTGGGGCTATACTCATTGGCATTCAGAAGAATGAGGGGAGATCTTATAGACACACAAGATTATGAGGGGAATAGATAAGATAAAAGCAGGGAAGTTGTTTCTACTGATGGGTGAAACTATAAGTATGGGGCATAGCCTCAAAATAGGGAACAGATTTAGGACTGAGTTGAGAAGGAATTTCTTCACAGAAGGGATTGTGAATCTGGAATTTGGTGCCTAGTGAAGCCTTTGAGGCTACCTTATTGCATGTTTTTAAGGCAAGGACAGATAAATTTTTAAACAATAAAGGAGTTGTAGTGAGTGGGCGGGTAAGTAGAGCTGAGTCAATGAAAAGATCAACCATGATCTTATTGAACGGCGGAGCAGGTTTGAGGGGCCAGATGGCCTACTTCTGCTCCTAATTCTTATGGGGGAAAACAGGAACAGGTCACTGGGTTACATGATCAGCCATGATCGTGTTGAATGGCAAAGCAGGCGTGAAGGGTCAGATGGTCTACTCCCATTTTCTATGCCTTTTAACACTTCTGAATAAAAGCCTGAGCCGTTAACAAGGTCAGGCCATTGTAAGATGGGAATAAATTGAATAAACAAGTTTTCACATTTAATGCTTTACTGGAAGTCAAATGCCATATGAAAACAGTCATTTTTGAAGCAAATCACATTTGTTGGCATATTGGGTTGCATTGAGATTCATTCATGTGAAAATGCAGCTGCCTCAGCTATCATGAAGCTCTGCTAACAAATTTGTGGGCAGATTCTCTGGAATTTGACTATCAGGATTTACTGTATTTGAAAGTCTCGTCTAATTTTTAATAGGCTGGGAGATCGTCGGTCTAGGAGAGAGTCACGTCAAGACAGCGACGCAGAGGATGATGAAGATACAAAAAAGGTATTGTTATAAGATAAAATGTTACATTCTCTTCTGATTTAGTTGTTAAATACACTGTCATATATGAAATTGCAACATCACAGCCCAAAGTATTCCCGGACTTTTACTGAATTAATTATGGAAATCTAGATACTACAGTTTTTCCTAACTGGATATATATTTTAGACGATGGGTAAGAATTAGATTAGATTCCACTGAATGCCTCCGTTATTGAATAACGCAAGGGCAATCACTCTGAGGTGGTGCTGTCTCCAATGTATATTGGCATCTATCAGTGGAAGGTAGGTATAAATTTGCAATAAAGTGAGATTAATACTTTCACTATTTTTTACAGCCAGCGTTGCAGTCTTCTGTTGTTGCTACCTCCAAAGAAAGGACACGCCGAGACCTTATTCAGGATCAAACAATGGACGAAAAGGGCAAAGAAAGGTATCTTCTACTTATAGTACCTAAACGTTTAATTCTTGAAACTTGCAGATAATCCTCAACTTCACAATGTTCAAGTTACAATGAGCGGCACATCCGACATGTACAAATTTACACAGTGAGTGGGATTTACTGTCCACTCACCAAGTGTTTCACAGCAGCAGGAAGCAGCCTTCCCTTGATCAGCAGTAGGATCTCCTGGTTCTGTTGTCGACAGTTTCCTGTTGACAGCACCCCTCATAGCCATGAAACCCATGCTATCAGTGGGACTGGAAGAGTAGCCAGAAAGTTTTGCCCTCTGTTTTGACTTTACAGTGCCAATTTTTGACTACGACACCAGTGAACAGTTGTTCATTATCAACTATATTGTTCTCTTATGTTCCATCTTAGGGCCTATTGCTTCTCAGATATAGGCGAGTCTTTGAAAGTGCAATCATTATTAAATCATGGGAAATATGGTGTTTTTGTTGAAGAATGATCTATCAAACTTTAAAGTGATAAGTCCCAGTTCAAAATTAATTGACTCAGCAGAAACTGGTGGGTTGGGTGCATATTTTTGAAAAATTCATGCTTACTTATCACTCAAGTTCGTAAGATATAGGAGCAGAATTAGGCCAGTCGGCCCACCAACTTCCCTCTGCCATTCGATCACAGCTGATATGCTCCTCATCCCCATTTTCCTGCCTTTTCCCTATAAGCTTTCAACCATCACAAATTAAAAATCCGCCTTATTACTCAAATTTACTCACTGTTCCAGCATCCACTGCACTTTTGGGTAGCAAATTCCACAGATTCATAACCCTTTGGAAGAAGTAGTTTTTCCTCAACTCTGTTAATAAATACAGTGCATCTGAGAAACCTTTGGGAGTGAAACAAATTTACAAAACAACTTTAGTGATGATTTTATACCTCAGTTCAGTGTCATAGTCACAGGTGATGGAAAGGAAACAATTGTCTGAACCACATCAGTTCTATCATGAGCAAGTGCACTAAAATAGGGTATCACCCCTTTGGTCAGGAACAATTTATAACATTGTCCCTGTGAGAAAATCCATTCCAACTTATAATGTTTTAACGTATGATATGGTTTTCAGGAACTGATTGTGTCATATGTCCAAGGACTGTTGCCTGTATTATGAGAGACTTTGAAAATTTACTAGATGATGCTTGGATTTGACTTCTGTTTGTAATTGAGCATGTTTCTTTACACTATAGGCTTAGGCCAAAGTAATTTTTAGAAGATCAGGTTGTTTTTATTTGCAGATTAGGACTGATGTGCAACAAAAACTGTAATTGGTGTATAATCAACACATTTTATTTCGAAGAACTGAATTCATAAGTGAAATTCAATTTGTACTATTGAATTGCAACACATTCTGTTTCAGAAGAATGGCTATTTACTGTTAATATCAATGTTACTAATCAGATGTACTATTGCTCTTGGAGCAGTTTAATTGTAAAGCCTTTGTATCCCTAGCAATAAGTTGTAATCTCAGCATGTTTGAGATGGGTTTATCTTGCAGTATGCTCTGGCCAAGTTCCAAGCCAGTGAGTTACAACTATCTAATTGCTGTCTTTTATTTAATAGGAATCGGCGGATGTTTGGCCTGTTGATGGGTACTCTGCAGAAATTCAAACAGGAATCTAATGTTGCAACTGAGAGGGTATTTTTTTTCCCTTTATTTTTGCTCTTCAATGTCTGGATCTTAGAACAAGACTTTGAGTCCTGATTATTGCAATGTGACAATGGTGATAGTAAAAATTTTACATTTGTAAATGGAACAGATGTCGTAATGAAATGCTGTTCTACCAAACAACAACATGCCTATGTTGTTTCAAACTCCTAAATACTGGTTGACTTGAAAGTGCCACCTGCATCTTGTTTCAATGCCATGTACCATTCCCTAGGGCAACAGAAAAGAAAGCTTTAGAACTCCAAGCAAATATTTTGTTTGCCATGAGTCCTTGAGAATCAAGGTTCCTACTTGCCATGAAGTGTACATCTGGCCTGTTCATGGTTGCATATTGTATTTGTTAAATGCAGAATTAATGCAAAGCATTTATTTCCATAGTAACCTTTGGCTGCCGTTTTAACAACTGGAGTGCAGACCAGCAATTGTATAGAAGTTCAATCAATGATGTTTAAAGGGGCTTTAAAATTATGCCATTTGAGTAGTTACTTGGTTTTTGCTATTCAGTCAGTAAGTGCTTCCCCACAGGGAAGCAAGTAATGACTCAGAGCTTAGACACTCATGTAAAATGTTCTCCCTTGTCTACACAGCTAATGATGGATTTGAGCACTCATCCCATAGGTGAAAGGACATTGCCTAGTCTCTCAGACTCAATATCAGTAAAAGATATCTTTAATTTGTGTATGAACTGTGCTAATACTTTGACAGGTGATTTTCAAAAATTCAAACAAAATTAAATATTTAATGCTGTGCTGAATAGATGTCATGCCAACGTTGTTCCTTTGTCCACTGGTAACCCACGGGTTCACTTTAAGCACCTCAATTAGTGTATTGTTTCTTAGTTTTCAGCTCGTTGTCCAAGACGACATGTAAGTTTACTTAATTATTCTGTACAGCTGTATAATCCATGAATTCATTCTATTGGTTATTTCCACAGATTCTGGTTGATTCCTTGAGTCGCGTTGATTCCAACCTTTTGTATCATTCTACAGTGTAGAACTTTATTTTAAATTCAGTTCATGTTGGGCACCATCATAGTGCTGATCCTAAAGACTTTTTCAGACATGTCTAGCTGTGAAATATGTGTGCATATAATGATGTGCTGAGCAAGTTGTCGGCACGCATATGGACTGATGCAACTAAAAGGTGCATGGCTGCCTCTCGTTATGCCCTTTCAATTTAGTGTCTTTCTTAGTCAGACATGACTTAGTTATTCTATGATAATTATCCATAAAGTAGTTTGTACAGTGCAGTAAAGTTTATAATGCTGTTAACTTGGTAGGTGTTACATACTTGTTAAATGTTGCAAAGTTGTTTCCGTGGTAACATCAAAAAGAGAAAAGGTTTGTAATGTCCTGATGACAAAGTGCTGTTGGCATAAGATATGTTGTGAATTGAACTTTTTTAAACATTTGGTATTGTTGAAGAGTCAACTTGAGAATTTTATCTTTTGAGTTTTGATGCAATTTCTCTTCCAATCAACAGCAAAAAAGACGTCAGGAAATAGAGCAGAAGCTTGAAGTCCAAGCTGAAGAAGAACGTAAGCAGGTAGAAAATGAGAGGAGGGAATTATTTGAGGAACGTCGTGCTAAACAAACTGAACTGAGACTTCTAGAACAAAAAGTGGAACTGGCTCAGTTGGTAGGAAACTCTTGTCTGAATAGGAAATTTAATTTTCTGGTAGCTTGATCTTCTTTAATATTTCTTCCTTTCTCAAACAGCAAGATGTATGGAATGAACATAATTTAAAAATAATCAAATACATCAGAACCAAGACGAAACCTCACCTATTCTATATACCTGGCAAACATTGTCCAGCTACTCAAAAGCTTTTGGATGAATCCCAAAGGAAGATGAATGGTAAGTATTTTACTAGTCGAATTACAAGGTAATGGCTGTCATATTTCAGACCTGCGGTTAAATTATGCAATTTAAGAAATGTAGCTTGCTGAATAGAGTTAAATTGAGCACTGGTGGTCTTATTTCGGCGACTTGTTGAATATGATCTCTGGTTCCTTTATAAGAAAAGCACTTGCAGGGTATACCATTGTCTAGTTATAGATTATTTGGTGTTTTTAAAAATCGTGTTATCAAGGTCAGGTGTGACCAAAGTACAAGCATCTTTTTAATGTGTTTTAATGTGGGAGATGGTGTATGATTTCAACATTGCTCATGGGTAGGGGGAGCAGAGAATTAAAAATGTAGGATAATGTATTTGGAGTGTAGAATAAGTAAGAGGATAACTGGTTGTTCATTAATAATTGGATAATTGTGTGTTGCTGAGAGAATAGTTTTTTTGGTGATTAGAAGTGAAAAGAATTGTGTATTGAGGTGAATTTTTTATACTATCCAAGAGCCTGTGCAGCTAGAACTTCCCAGATATTTTAAGTCTAGGCACACATGGACTTTGTAGGGTTATATTACTCAGTGTGGAGGGGAGGGGCTAATGGACTATGCAAAAGCTCAATTTGAAGATACTTATGTTGTCGTTCAGGAAGCATGAACTTGAATTCCTGGTAATTCAATGATTGTTTTGTATTAAGTGCTAGTGAAATTGATTTTTTTGTAGTTGTATAATTGATTTGTAGTTTAAACTATGTATTAATGGAAAACAGTTGCTAAAGTGATGTAGCTTCTTCAAATAAGAATGGGATAAGCTGAAGGGAAATAGGCTAAATGATAGAACATAGAACATT
Organism: Sphyrna mokarran; assembly: GCA_024679065.1. NCBI lineage: Eukaryota > Metazoa > Chordata > Chondrichthyes > Carcharhiniformes > Carcharhinidae > Sphyrna > Sphyrna mokarran. The sequence continues at coordinate 47,084,408 of JAGIQG010000015.1, forward strand.
ACAGCGCAGAACAGGCCCTTCGGCCTTTGATGTTGCGCCGACCATTATAAAAAAGCAATGACCCTCCAAACTAAACCATTCCCTTCTCTTCCATAAACTTATCAACTAACCTCTTAGACGCCACCAAACTTGGCGCATCTACAACTGCCACAGGCAGGGCATTCCACTCCCTAACCACCCTCTGGGTAAAGAACCTACCTCTGATATCCGTCCTATAACTATCACCCTTAATTTAAAGCTGTGTCCCCTCGTGCTAGCTTTCTCCATCCTAGGAAAAAGGCTATCACTGTCCACCCTATCTAAACCTCTAATCATCTTATATGTTTCGATAAGGTCCCCTCTTAGCCGCCTCCTTTCTAACGAAAACAACCTCAAATCCCTCAGCCTCTCTTCATAAGACCTGCCCTCCATACCAGGCAACATCCTGGTAAACCTCCTCTGTACCCTCTCCAATGCCTCCACATCTTTCTTATAATGTGGGGACCAGAACTGCACACAATACTCCAAGTGCGGCCGCACTAGAGTTTTGTACAGTTGCAACATGACGTTGCGGCTCCGAAATTCAATCCCCCTACCAATAAAAGCTAAGACTCCGTATGCCTTCTTAACAACCTTATCGACTTGACTGCCTACTTTCAGGGATCTGTGCACAAATACACCAAGATCCCTCTGTTCATCAACACTATTAAGAGTCCTACCATTAGCCCTATACTCTACACATTTATTATTCCTGCCAAAGTGCATTACCTCACACTTTTCCACATTAAACTCCATTTGCCACCTCTCGGCCCAGCTCTGCAACTTGTCCAAGTCTCTCTGCAAACTATAACACCCCTCTTCACTATCTACCACTCCACCGACTTTAGTGTCATCTGCAAATTTACTAATCCATCCTTCAATACCCTCATCCAGATCATTTATAAAAATTACAAACAGCAGGGGCCCCAAAACAGACCCCTGAGGTACACCACTTGTCACCGAACTCCACGATGAATATCTCCCATCAACCACCACCCTCTGTCTTCTATCTGCTAGCCAATTCCTAACCCAATTAGCTAAATCACCCTCTATCCCATACATCTGCATTTTCTGCAGAAGTCTTCCATGGGCCACCTTATCAAACGCCTTACTAAAGTCCATATATACCACATCAACCGCCTTACCCCCATCCACCTCTTTGGTCACTTTTTCAAAAAACTCAATAAGGTTAGTAAGGCACGACCTACCCTTCACAAAACCATGCTGACTATCCCCAATCAATTCATTTCTCTCTAAATAACTATAAATCCTATCCCTAATAATTCTCTCCAATACTTTGCCCACAACAGAAGTAAGACTCACTGGCCTATAATTCCCTGGAAGGTCTCTCTTCCCCTTCTTGAACAACGGGACCACATTCGCTATCCTCCAGTCCTCCGGAACCACACCCGTAACCAACGACGACCTGAAGATCAGAGCCAGAGGCTCTGCAATCTCCTCTCTTGCCTCCCAGAGAATCCTAGGGTAAATCCCGTCCGGCCCAGGGGACTTATCTAACTTCAAACCCTCAAGAATATCTAGCACATCCTCCCTATTTACTTCAATACTTTCCAGTTTGCAACCCTGTACCTCAGTGTTCTCCACAACTACATTTACATCACCCTGCGTGAATACCGAAGAGAAATATTTATTCAGTGCCTCCAATCTCTTCAGGCTCCACGCACAACTTCCCACTGCTGTCTATGACTGGCCCTAATCTTGCCCTAACCAATCTTCTACTCTTAACATATCTAAAGAAAAGCTTTAGGATTCTCCTTAATCCATCAGCCAAAGTCTTCTCATGTCCCCTCTTAGCTCTCCTCAACTCACTCTTTAGCTCCCTCCTGGCTAATCTATAGCTATCCATTGCACTAACTGAGCCTTCAAGCCTTATCCTGATATAAGCTTCCTTTTTCCTTTTAACAAAGGAAATGATGGGCAACAAGATGGTAGGTGAAGTACAATGTGGAACACTGAGGTAATTTGATAGTGAGAAGACAAAATTAGAATTTTTTTAAAGGCATGAAACTTTGTAAAATCTTGATGGTCTGAAAAATTTGGAAACTTAACCTAGTACAAGGAACCAAGCTGGTATGCAGGAACTGCAAGCATTTATGAAGACACATGCAAGGCATATCTAAAGAAGGATATATTCGCTCTTTAGGCAGTACCATGAAGGTGGAATGAGAGGACTGTCCCATGATAGGTTGAGTAAATTGGGCATGCATGCTGGAGTTTGGAAGAATAAGAGCTGATCTCACTGAAACACTAAAATGTTGCTGCAGTGCATCTTGTAGATGGAACTACACTTTCATGCCCGCTTCCCACATATCTCCATTCTGAGATGAAAAATCTAACTATTTCAGTCTTGAAAAATGTGATGATGGAACAGGCTTGAGGGACTGATTGGTCTCTGCTCCCATTTGAATGCACTACTTTAAAAAGTCAATTCAATTTTAAGTAGCGGGTTTGGAAACCTCAACTGCTGGCAGTTGAGTATTTTTAATAAGGAAATATGGTTAACTTTTTGTTCTGATCTTTTTGAATAGTTTCAGCAATGAATCATTAATATATTCAGTACAGAGTGCAGAAAGAAATTCAGAACCTGCATGATGTTCCCAGGCTTCTGCTGCCTTTGACCACCAAGGTGATAGATGTCATGTGTTTGGAAGGTGCTGTCAAAGGAGCCATAGTGAGTTGCTGCAGTGCATCTTGACTATGCGCACTCCTTTCACCATCAACAGTGACTGCAATGAATGTTCTTGAATGGGGTACCAATTAAGAAGGTTGCATTGTCCTGGATGGTGTTGAACTTGAGTTTCATTGTATTCATCCAGGCAAGTGGAGTGTATTCCAAGACATTCCTGACTTGTATCTTGTAGAATGGTGGAGAGGCTACGGGGAATCAGGAGGTGTGTTACTCTTTGCAGGATTCCTGCCATATACAGTTATAACAACACTTTCCTATTTGTATACTTCATCTCCCTTGTAATAACCATCACCGTTCCAATTGCCACCTTAATTAATTGCTGTACCTGTGTGCTAACATTTTGTGATTCATGCACATGAACACAGAAATCCCTCTACTTCAGCATTCTGTAGCTTCTCTCCATTTAAATAATATTTCTCTTTTCTATTCTTCCTTCCAAAGTAGACAACCTTATAGTTTTCCACATTTTCCATCTGCCATTTTTTGCCCACTGACTTGACCTAGTGAAATCCCTTGCCCAACTTGCTTGCTATTCAACTTATTCTAGTATCGTCAGCAAATTTGGTTTCAATACTATGGTGAATTCAACCAGGTCATTAACATTGATTTCTGTGGTAGCCAATTAATTATACTTTGATCTGAAAATGATCCATTATCTGTACTTTTTGTTAGTCAATCTTCTGTCCTTGTTAATATCGCCCCAATATCATGAGCACTGTATTGAATACTGTTGGAAATTCTACATCTAGATCTCCTTTATCCACCCTGCTTGTTACATCCTCAAAGCACTGTAATAAATTTGTCAAACACAATTTCATTCCTATAAAAAAAAAAGTTGATTCTGCCTGATATTATGACTTTTTTTAAATGTCCAGCTATTTCCCCCCTTGCTAGTGGGTTATAGCATTTTAGATAGCTGTCCTGTTGTATCTTTTTGGAATAGTGGTGTTACATTTGAAATTTTCTAAGACACTAGAACCTTTCTAGTGTCTAGGGAATTGGAAGAGTGCAGCTTAGTGTCTTTGGATGCAGGCTATCAGGTCATGGGAATCTTTGGTCCCATTTGTTTCCTTAGTACTTTCTTAGTGATCAAAGTAGTTTTGAGTTAATTTAGGTGTCCTCTGTGCAAACAGATACAAATACTTGTTCAAAGTTTCTGCCACTCCTTGTTTTCTATAATTCCCTTCTGTCTTGCTCTCTACAGGACCAAAGTTCACTTTTGCTACTGTTTTCCTTTTTTATATAGCTGTAGAAGCTTTTATTATCTGTTTGCTTTCATATTCTAATTTCTCATCTTTTTAGTCATTCTATGCTAATTTCTACAATCATCTGTGCCACCACTTGCTTTTGCAGCATTTGCAACATTGTACATCTTTTACAATTTGATATCCTTAACTTTAGCCAATAATGATGTATCCTCCATATAGTCTTTCTTTTTTAATGGATATTTGTTGCAATTTATGAACTGTTTTATTTGCACCATCTTGCATTCTCCTCTACTGTCTTACTATCTCTCTCAAATGTAAAATTCTTATGTTACAATCACTTTTACCTAGAACATCCTTTCTTATGAAGTCAATATTTAATCCTGTTTCATTATACATTACCAGGTTAAAAAGCTTGTTCCGTGATTGGTTCGAGAAACTGAATACACTCATGAATTCATCCGCCAGACAACCTTTACCAATTCAATTTGTCCAATCTGAGGATTAAAATTCCCTGCTATTACTCCTGTATCTTTCTTGCAAGCCCCCGTTATTTCTTGATTTATACTCTGTTCCTACAATGCAATTACTGTCAAGAAGCCTATAAACCATTCTCATAGGTTTTTCCATTGCCAATTCTTATATTCACCCAAACTGTTTTACATTTTGATCATTTAAACCAAGATCATTTTTCACTACTGTACTGACCTTACCCTTTCCTTTCATCCTAAACATCTGAAGTGTTGTGCAAACTTGAATATTCAGATCCTAGCCATGATCACATTGCAACCATATCTATTTGCTCTCATGTATTCACTTTTGTTCTCTTTGTGCTACCTATTTATCCATCTTGGTATTAATGCTGTTTGCATTTAGATGAAGAGCTTTTAATTTTCCTTTACTATTTTCCCTATTCTGACGTTTTGCTGGTGCACTCATATTTGTATGCTGTATTCTCTCCTGCCATGTTCTGGTTATTATTACTCATGTTGTGCTCTCATATTATTGCCTTGTCCTTTCTCATTAGTTTTCCAAATCTCCCTTTGCACAAACCGAGCCCTAACTATTTAATTTAGAGCCCCTCTATAGTCCTAATTATATGACTTGTTAGGACACTGGTCCCAGCACAGTTCAAGTGAAGGCTATTGCAGTGGTAAAGCTCTCTTTTTTGCCTACTACTGATGCCTGTGCTCATGAAGCAAAATCCATTTCCCCCACACTGATCTTTGACTCATGCATTCAATTATCTGGTCTTATTTACCCTGTGCCAGTTTGCTCATGGCTTCAGGAATAATCCAAAGATTATTACTTTTGTAGTACTACTTTTTAAAATTTTGTCCCCACTGGAGCTGCTCAAGTTCCTTCAGCAGAGCCTTTTTCTTGATCCTAACTTTGTCATTTGTACCCACATGGACCACAACAACTGGAGCTTTCCTTTCCCATTCCTAAATGCTCAAAAGCCTTAAGAAGATGTCCTCAACTCTGGCACTGGATAGACAAGAAATCTGACAACACCAGGTTTAAGTCCAACTGATTTATTTGATAAACTCACAGAAGCTTTCGAGGCTCTGTTCTTCGTCAGGTGAATGGATAGACAACACAATCTAAGGATATGTTAACGTTATAAATATGTATTGGATTTTTATCACCTAAAGTTTGAGTTTAAATTCCAGGGCAGTTTGTGAAACTGAATTCAATAAAATAACTTTGTGGATTCTGACATCAAAAAAAAAGTTCTCTAGTGTTGTTCAGGGAATGTAAATTGACCTACAGGAAAGGACAACATCTGCGTGGTTAAATGCAACATCAGTCATGACATCTAAGTTCAGTCTGATGCTTGTGGGTTTAGTATGAAAGTTGTCAGGGGATAAGTAATACTTATTCATGCATGTCCCACCCATATTCCATGAACAAAAACATTACAACCATTGAATTAGCATCATTTGTAGAGAAAGTAAGTTTTGTGACAGTAGCGGTGGCGACTTAATGCTGTGATTCAGTGCTTATATCTTGGAATGAGGTAAACAAAGGAATTAGGTAGTGAAGGGATGTGGAGCTGTGAGAATGGTGCTGCAGAGAGCTGACTGTTGCTTTAATTATGCTGTGCCCTACTACAACTACATTCATTTTTCCCCAACCCTACTTGAGTGGCCCCTGCATCTGTTCTGTGGTTAGTTTACTAGTCTTCCTTGCAGTCCTTGCTTTCATCTATACATGCTGTATTAGAATCAAACCTATTAAATATTTGCAAAATTTGAAGCTCTTCTATTGCTATCTTTGCTTCCAATATCCACTTCAGAGGAAACAAAAAACTCACCAATCACCTTGTGTCTCGCCACCTTTGGCTCCTCTTTTGGACTGCTTGACAGAAGAGCACCATTCTCGCAGCTCCACATCCCTTCACTACCTAATTCCTTTATTTATCTCATTCCAAAATATAAGCACTGAATCACAGCACTAAGTCACCACCGCCACTGTCACAAAACTTACTTTCTCTACAAATATGATGCTATTTCAATGGTTGTGATGTTTTTGTTCATGGAATATGGGTGAGACATGCATGACAGAAGTATTACTTACCCCCTGACAGCTTTTATACTAAACCCACAAGCATCAGACTAAACTTAGATGTATGTCATGACTGATGTTGCATTTAACCGTGTAGATATTGTCTTTTCCTGTAGGTCAATTTACATCCCCTGAACAACATCAGAGAACTTTTGATGTCGGAATCCACAAAATTATTTTATTGAATTCAGTTTCACAAATTGCCCTGGAATTTAAACTCGAACTTTAGGTGATAACCTTGTAAATATGTATTAGATTTTTAACATATCCTTACATATAATTACAGTACCTGGGTAAAATATATTGCGTTGTTCAACTAAAATTGTTACTGCACGTTTTATTAAACAAATGCAACACAACAAAGCTATTAATACTGAAGGTTTGATGGCTGTGTATTTAACACTTAGGACGATAGAATTTATTTCTATGGCCCTTGTGGCAAATATTTGCAGATATTTTCTGAGTCTGCAGTGATTTTAAAGATTTCATTTCATGCAGTCTGGGACATTTCTTAACCATACCCATCTCATTACAAAAAAAACTAATTTACAGGGACTATTAAAAGGAGGTAGTGAATATTGAAAATAAAATTTAGAGCTTCTGTTGAAAACTGAAATCCTAATGTAATCTCTAAGCATTTTATTCTTAATCCATCAAGGAAGTATATACATTTGCTAAAGTATAATCTTTGTAAGATAGCAGCTCAGCCGTTTTGAAACTGAACTAAATTTTAACTGGTTTTTATGCATTATTACAGGTTTTGAGGGTGTTAAATAGCTAGCTGTTAACTAATTTGATTCATAACTCACTCTTTACTGCAATGGCTGGGTTACTTGAGGTGTTTATGTAAATGAAATAAAGATACAAAGTATCCATCATAGCATATTATTTTTGAAATACAACTTTCTGGACTTAAATCCTTCCTGGTGTTAGGGGCATGTTGTACTTCGAATGAGATGGTTAAGATGTATACCTACTCCCAATTCTGAATTATTTCATTCAGATTATTCATTTGGATTGAAAATATAATTACTTCTGTTTTATTTAAATTAATTTAATCTACTTGATATACTGATATTATGAGAAAACGTTGATCTTGCGTTGATAAACTATAACTGAAGTGCTGAAAATTTGGTACCTTGAATATTCTCTGTACATATCTGACTAATAACTGAGTGCACTTCAAAATATATTTACATAAAAGGCTTTGGTTTCTTTCCTCAGAGGCAAGTAATAAGTCTTGCCTCTTTTTCCTGCCACCACCCATTCCCCAAAACCCCCAACTTACCAAGACCTCATGTTGTAATTCTGTTTTCAACTAAGTAACTCTTGTAATATATTATTTTGAAAGAATGAAAAAAAAACTCAATGATTGATCTCTGCAGAGAGCGCACCTTGTTATAAAGCTAGAGATATTCCCTATGACATGAAAAGTAATTTACTGAAAAATAAATATTTTGTCCTTCTATGCCTGCCTGTGTCACCATTGCAGTTTATTTTTATTATGCAGGAATGTGTGAGTGTGTTTATTTTTGAATTTTTTTTAGGTATTTTTGAACACAGACGTCTGGAGTTTGCAGATCAAATTAACAGAATGGAAGTTAGACCTAGACGTCAGTCACTGAAGGAAAAAGAACAGCGAGAGGTGCAGAATGAAGAGCAACAGAACGAGGAACAGGAGGGTAAGGTGGCTCACCATCAGCAGGTGGAGGAATTGGGTAACCAGAACAATGATGTAGAAATGGAGGCAGCAGAAGAAGTGGAAGTAAGTGCAGTTAAGAGTGATGCAGGAAAACAGCAAGAGAAACAGCAGGAAGAAGAGGAGGAGGAGGAGATAGAGGAAGGGGAAAGCAACAGCCAGCCAGAGAGCGTGCCTGTTGATGATAAGGAAACTAGCCAAAATCAGGAGAATGATCAGGATATGGTGGATGAGGTAGATGAAGGTAAGGAAGAGGAGGAGGAAAGAGTAGAAGAGGTTTGTAAGGAGCCCGAGCCTGGGCCTGAACCCGAGCTGGAACCAGAGCCTGAACCCAAGCCAGTACCTGAGTCTAAGCACAAACTAGAATCTGAGCCCAAGCCTGAACCTGAGCTTGAATGTTCGGTTGGGCATGAGCCAGAACAAGAGAGTCCTGTGAACGTTCAGCCTGTGGATTTACAAGTGGAACCAGTTAGGGTGTCACCAAGGAAAAGTACAAGCAGAAGTAAGAGTAGCAGCAGGAGTAAAAGTAGAGGTCGTGAGAAAACAAAAAGTAAAAGTAGGAGCCGGAGCAGTAGTAGCACGAGCTCAAGTAGTAGTTCAAGCACCAGTAGCAGTGGTAGTAGTTCAAGCAGCGGTAGCAGCAGTAGAAGCAGCTCCAGTTCTAGCAGTAGCAGTGGTAGTAGTAGCAGAGACAGCAGTACTAGCACTAGCAGTAGTAGTGAGAGTCGAAGTAGAAGCCGGAGTCGGGGTCACAGCAGGGACAGAAAGCGTAGGAGGAGTTCAGATCGAAAACGTAGAGTTATTTCAAATACAGATAAAGACCGTAAGTCAAAACCCAGTAGCAAAGATTTAAAAGGATCAAGGGAAAAAGGGTCTCGGTTAGATAGGAAGAGGTCTATAGCAGACAGTCATTCAGGCAAAAGGTCTTCACGGACTGAGAGAGATCATAAATTGGACAGAAAGGATAAAAAACACTAATTCACAGAAGACTGAAAATTGACTTTTAGGAAGGCTATGTACAGCTTGATTTGTACCATGTACCTGATAGATGGAGGGATGTTTTCTTTCAGCTGGAGGATAAAGCCGCCTTAAGTCTTGCTTGCTGTATAGTACTTTCATTTGAAAACCATGAGACTTAAAATTCCCTATTAGTCCCTGTACTTTTACAATGTTTTGTATGCACATGTTTCTCCCAATTACAATTAAAGTGTATTTCTCAAAATGGCGTTGTATGGAAAATATTGTACTAAGCTTATCAGAAGGATTAGCCTTCCTCCCTTTTCAGTGTTTTTAAATCTGTTGTATTCGACCAATGATGATGCCTCTTCTGTACAGTTGCAATTCTAAGGGGAAGAAATGTCATCTGAACATTGTTAATTCTTAGCGTAAAGGTGGTTGTCTTTGAATATGTACTATACAGTTTCTTTATGTAGAATTAAATGTACATTTTAAAAAGATTTAAAAAGTTTGTCTTTTAAATGTTTTCTACAGAATTTGATACATAAAACAGTCCTTGATTCATGAAACAAAAGCTCACTTCTAAAGCAGCAAACTTGCAATTTTAATAAGATTTCAGTAGATCAGCTTCAGTGGTTGAATGGGTAATTCCACACAGGCCAGGAAAATTCCAGGTTTCATCTGGTCTCTGCTTTGGCTAATCTTGGTTGGAGATCTTGTGTTCTAGGGTTGGAGATGGGAAAAATTAGTTGGTGTTGCTCTCCTAAACATCCCTCCATAACAGTTTTTATACTTACATATCTTGAGGATACAACTGTCAGCTTTATTTCGTTGACATTCTCTATCAGACGACAGGGGGGAAACTACCCAACATAACTTAGTGAATGCAGCAGAGAGGGGAGCTTGATAGAAAAACTGCGTGTTCTGTAAACAGAGTTATGGATCCTGTTTATTTTCATATCTGTGCATCTTTAGCCCCTGTAATTAGTCCTACAAGGGGGAATTTACTGGAAGACAAACTTTTGTTCAAGGCTCATGCTGAACTGTCCAAAATAAAATGTACTGAGGAAATCTAATCACTTCTCAATGATTATTTATCTAACCCTTTTAAGTGATTTGTTATATTTATTGTATATTGTAACTGAGATGGGCAATAGAAACCATTTACCTTGTTCAAAGATGAAAAGAGAATATTTGAGCACAAAAGAGCAAGCACTGCCACGATTGATTTCCAGCTAATGAACAGTAAGATAGCATAGCTATTGATTCACCAGTCAACTGAAGTGGACAAAGTTGAGACAGTGAAGTGAAAACCATTTATGCTGGAAAGGGCTTCATTGTTTGAGGGTATAGCTATGGTTAAAGGCTAAGCATTCAATTGGAATCACCAATCTTTTCAAAGTTAAAACACACGTTGGTGATGAAAGGGTGTCTTGAAGCACAGTGCCAGCTCTCATTCCCACTTCTGAGCCAAAGCTCTGGGTCACAGTTGCACTCTGGGACTAGATAGCCACAGAACACAACATGGCAAAACAGTTATCAACCTACAAACCACAAATTTATCTACGCAGGCAGTAAGAGCAATTTGTAGTTTTGTCGGCTAGAATTTGCAGAAGGCAATTGCAAATCATCTTGCTAAAAGTAACCATAGATCAACACATGGAGGTCCATGGTTACCAATACCCTCAAAGGATATGGTACCTAAGCTGTGGCCTACAGCTACAGTTAGTTTGTGAAATTTTGTGTATAGTTTCACCTAAAATATTGAGCTTAATCTGATTACTTTTCAATGTGCTATTCCACACATTGAAAGTAGCTGCAATTTTCACACTATACTTACTAAAAGGGTGCATCTCTGGTATTCAGTGGGTCATACAAAATTGGGGTCTTTGAGGCTTTTCGTGTTGCACTAATGAGGACAGGTGCAAGAAAGAGAGCAACAATTTATACTGCATAAGAAAAGGGATTGGTTGGTAAGTCAACTCTGGTTGATGCATTGCAGGACATATCCACTGCAAGCAAGTCAATGTCCAAGCGATGTGCCTTGTTCTGAATTAAATAATGCTACTTTGGTGCATTGCAACATCTTGACCAGAGTTCACTTGGCAACCGGTCAGTACCCTTTTTTTTTTGTGCAAGTGTGTTGTTCCCTTTGAATTTTTTTCATTCTTACATCCAACTGGATGAGTGCAAGATGAAAAGCTGCAGCAGAAATACTCTGCTGGTATTGTCCGACCAATCTTTATTATGCATTAGGTAGGATATTTTAAAATCTTCCATGAAGAACTAAGCTGGAAATGAATAGGGAATAGATTCTTCAATTTTCTATATATTAAGACAATGTTTCGTCGACGTAGACCAGACCAGGATGCATTCAGTAAGTCAAATAAATGGGAATGTGGTTCTGTTTTTCTGTTATTAAAATTTGCACTTGAACAGATTTTAAAATCTACAGTACATTAATGGGAGAATTCAAAACTGTAATATGCCTGATTTAATGTGGTTGTATCCAGTTACTCTTGTTTAGTATGATGTCCATGTTTATCTTTCTGTTCACACTTCAGTGCTACATCGTGTTGTCGTAGCACTTCTATTTATACAAGGGCAGTTTTGCCTGCTTTGGTTGTGTTGACGTCATAGACAAATACTTTTATTCCACCAACCTTTTATGAACAATTTAATAATGACCAGATAATTGTGGTGTTGATTGAAGGATGGATATTGACTGGAACATGAGAGAGAACTTCCTTGCTGTTCTTTGAAATAATGCGATGGAATCTTTTTTTCATTCAACTGAAGATGAGACCTCAGTTTAATGACTTATCAAAAGACAGACCTCAGGATAGCTGACTACCTGACATCATCCTGGAACACAACCACAATATATTTTTTTGAAAGCAACCTGTACCTCTTTGAGGTGAGCTGTACTCTGATTACCACTTTCCATTGCTTCATAGGAAATTAAATAGTTGGAAAAGTATGTAGCATCCTATCTGTTTCTACTTCTAGCCAAATATTTGGAGCATTACATTCTGCACTGGTCCAATATTTGATCTAATGTAACTAGTACTACTAATACTACAGTAGCCTGAGAAACAATTCCATGATATGGAGATGCCTGTGTTGGACTGGAGTAAACACAGTAAGAAGTGTCTCAACACCAGGTTAAAAATCCAACAAGTTTATTTGGTAGCACAAGCCAGTAGCTTTTGGAATGCTGTCCTTTTATCAGGAAATGGGAGTTCTGTTCAAAAACAGGGCACATACACCAAAGCTGGCAGTAGATTCCATCCCTTTCTACTGATGGTCCTAAATTTTAAATTGACTTCCTGTTCTCCATCTGAAAAGTGATCATGGTTGTTGAAATTTGTTTCCAATTGATATTTCCATATAATCCATAGCCATGGTGTGGCCTTATTGAAAGGAGAGAAATGGAGAAGGCATTCCAAATATCTGTGCAGTAGAAATTCATCTGCATTTAAACTTTGCCACTGATGAGAGTGGCTTTTATGGAAGGCTCTTTCGTTGATCGCTCCAACATCAAAGTTCTTTAAAAGGGTCATCCAGACCTAATGTTGGCTCTGTTCTTTCTCCACAAACGCTCAGACCTGCTGAGATTTTCTGTTTGTTTCTGATTCTAGCATCCACAGTATTTTGCTTTTATCATGCATTAATATGCATGAATCATTTTGAGGAAGTATATTTAGATTAATTCTAAAACAATTACAAAATGAGTTAACTTGTTGACATTTAATATTTGGCAATGGAACTTTTGAAAACTAGGTTTGGTTTCGAAGATCTCGATTGCTATGAATAGGAAACCAGATAAAATATGGCTTTTAAAAGCAATTCAGAGGAATGAAATAATTATTTGGAAAAGACTGATGAAAGATGCCTGGGTTATAGAACATTGGGATGTGTTTAAAATTGTTATAAATTTATCAAAATGAAATGAAGCAATTTCAAAGATGGATAATTTAATTATTAAAATTGGGAGAGAATCTAAATTTAGTGGATTTGACTGTGGCAGCAATACTGGGCAAAGTAAATCCTTTTGGACTGATTGCATTGAGAACATTGAGAGGCCCCACTAGGCAATAGGTGTGCTAAATTGACTATTGTGAAAGAGTTACTGGGCATTGCTCTAAACTTAGATTTCTAATAGACATAAGAACACTATGGACAGAAAAAAACAATCCAGGTAACTCCCTATTAGCCAACTTCTGTAACTCAATATAATGGAAACTCTTCTAAAAAGATTAGAGCACTGCCTGTGAAGAAATAGTTTATGCAATAATTCTAGATGTTATCCGAAAGGCATAACTTGCTGTCAGTATAATGGTGTAGCTGCGGACTGGTGTTTGCTATAATTAATGCACAAGTACTACAGTAACTTTAGGCAAGGCCAGATGCATAGTTAGAAGCAAAAATCCATAAGTTGTTGTTTGATGCACACGCTTGTCACTGGCTTTGTGAAGATGCTTCTCCCTATCTGACCTGTCGATGAAATGCACTGTGCAACACATATAATCTAAACTTGCTACAAAAAGTTGTCCAGTTCAATTTTTATACCTCTAATAATGAATGTTAATTCTTACCAAACAACCTCTGGCATTGTCTCATTCCTTAAGGTTTTAATTATTGTTGGTGATATTAAGTGTAATTTTGTTTTGCTTTTTCTCTCAGTCCAATACTTATTTTCCTCAATTCTTTCTATAACTGATTTGTCCTTTGAATTCACTTACCCTAATTAGCATTTTTCTCATTCCTTGCATTGTTTCACAATTCTCCAGTCTGATTAGTTAAGGGAATATGGAGTTGCTTGCAATGTTCACTCAAAAACCAATGTCCTCCTTCATTTGCTGTGAATTAATGACCTTGCACTTGTCACAGTTTCTAGCACAAAGTATCAGTGTGATTAAATTGCATGGACAGTGTAAATAATGGCTGTATAGTTTCCCACTACATAATGTTATAACCCACATGTCAAATGAGCCTTCATTTCTTTCCAAGGATGTTCCACATAAAATAGGCAGTAGAGTTCCCTTCTGATATAGTTTATTTGGACTTTTTGCATTCTTATGATGAAGTCCTATAGAAAAGACTTGTAATTAAGTTTGGTATAGAATGTGGAACTGGATACAATTTTTTTAAATGGTGAAACAATACCAATAGGTATTTTTTTGTACTCAGTGTTGAACAGAGTTCCACAAGGTCAGGGCTTGAATTTTTTACATAAATGACTGGGATTACGGTAGCACATTAGTTAGCACTACCTCACAGTGCCACAATGCAGCCTTGGCTCACCATCTATGAGAAATTTGCACATTTTTTCCATGTCTATGTGGGTTTGCTCTGGTTAGTCCAGTTTCCTTTACAGTCCGATGTGCAGGTTAGATGGATTGGCCTTGGTGTCTAAGGTGTCCTGTCAAAGTCGGTGCAGACTTGATGGGCTGACTGTTTTTTCTGCATTTTAGAGATTGTATGGTTCTACAGATTATGAAAACTTCTCTAAATTCCAGATCTAGAATAGAACCATAGAAATTAAAATAGCGTGTGTTCAAATCATACAATGTAATAGTTTCCGTTGTCCAATCGAAACTACACCCACAAGCAAGCCCACAATTTTTTGTGAACTGATATATAGTCTTCCATGTGGGGAAAAAATGTGACAGCCAGCATCCCTAACAGTTGTGCTACTGATAAGCTGACTGGCCAATAGTGCTTATGCATTCCTGGCCTCTTTCAGTGGGCACATTAGTTGTACATCTTGGACCAACAGCTATTAGGTAAATTAGAATCAAAGCAACAATGACTAAAAGAAGGTGTTCTGGTACAGTAAGATTACATTTCCATAAGGGAATAAGTAGAACAAAACTAGTGCCCCTTTGATATTGAAGATAGAGGGCAAGCTGAAACAGCAATGGTTTATTTCAGTTTATTAGTATCACAAGTAGGCTTACATTAATACTGTAATAAAGTTACTGTGTAATCCCCTAGTCGACACACACTCATTCTGTTCGGGTACATTGAGGGAGAATTCAGCATAGCCAATGCATCTAACCAGCATATCTTTTGGACTATAGGAGGAAACCCACACAGTAATGGGGGGAGATGTAGCCTCTGCACAGACAGTTACCCAAGCCAGGAACCAAACCCAGTTTCCTTGTGCTTTTGAGACAGCAGTGCTAATCACTATGCCACCATGCTGTCTCTGGGGTGATAATAGAAGTGAAATCCAGGCTTATTAGAGAACGTTTGGAGGAAAAGTGAAAAAATAACAAATGAATTAATTTAATTTTTAACATTTGAACAACACTATATATGACGTGATACAATTCTAATCTGCTATCTGTCCTTAATTTCCAATTCAAGCAATATTTCTCTAATAGGCGTGAGCTTCTTTTCAAAATCAGTTGGCAAAAACCCAAGTTTACATGCTTAAACTTAATCCGAGTTTTTTGAACACCTCTAGAAAGAGAGGCAGAGACACCTGTCTTGACAACAGCCTCTAGAGAGACAGCTCTGGCTGCTTTCAGAACCAGACAATAACTGACTATTTTACAACAGTCTCTCCTGCAAGCTTAGCTCCATTATCACATTTATGAGTAGATGCCAGTGTTATAGCTGTACTGTAAAAGCTTGGCTAGAGATGCAGCAAATTCTGGAGCACCATGTTCAACGTACAGAAGTACCGATTCATCAGCTGAGGGGAAGAGGCTTGGGGGTGGAGGGGAGAGGAAACGATACACGATCATCAACAGGAAGTAGCTTTGCCAAGGTTTTACCTGATGCCATGAGATTTTATGGGGTCCAGATCAGTGTTGACAACTTCTGGTTTCATTCTTTATTGACTTTCCAGTGGTTTGATATAACTGGTTATGAAGCCATAATCGAGGCCATTTAAGAATCTCACTGTGGATCTGGATTCACACATTACCATGATGTGGAGCTGCCAGTGTTGGACTGGAGTAAACAGAAGTCTCATAACACCGGGTTAAAGTCCAACGTGTTTATGTGGTAGCTTTTGGAATGCTGCTCCATCAGGTGAGTGGGATTTCAGCTCTCAAACAGGGCATATAAAGACACAAACTCAATTTACAAAGTAATGGTTAGAATGCAAGTATCTAAAGGTGATCAAGTCTTAAAGGTACAGACACCAAGTGGAGAATGCATTAAGCACAGGTTAGAGAGATGTGTATTGTCTTTAGGTAGGACAATTAGTGAGACTTTGCAACCTAGACAAGTTGTGGAGGTTACAGACAGTGTGACATAAACCCAAGATCTCTGTTGATGCCATCCTTGTGTGCAAAATTTGGCTATCAGTCTCTGTTCAGCAACTTTGCACTATCGTGTGTCGTGAAGATCGCCTTGGAGAAAGCTTACCTGAAGACAGAGGCCAAATGCCCATGACCGCTGAAGTGTTCCCCAACAGGAAGAGAACACTCTTGCCTGGTGGTGGTCGAGCAGTTCATCCATTGTTGTAGTGTCTGCATGGTCTCCCCAGTGTACCATGCCTCGAGATACGCTGCAGAAAAGGGTATCAGGTAGACATCGTTGGCTGAGTTGCAAGTATATGTACAGTGTACCTTTCACAGAAGGAAATCTGATGTTCTCACCTAGTGTGGCGTCATATGTGAACACAAGAAGTCTCTCAACACCAGGTTAAAGTCCAATAGGTGTATTTGGTATCACAAGTTGATGATGGCATGCGTGTCAATGATCCTGTATGTCTCGTAGAGACTGCTGTGGCAGGGTTGTGTGATGTCATTGGTCACTGCTCTCCTGAAGGGTGGGAAGTTCGCTGTGGACAATTGCCTGTTTGAGGTTGTGCAGTTATTTGAAGGCAATAAATGGGATGTGGGGATGGCCTTGGTGAGATGCTCATTTTCATCAATGACGTGTTGAAGGCTCCGGAGAAGATGCCGTAGCTTCTCGGCTCCAGGGAAGTACTCGACAATGAAGGGTACTGTGTCCGCTGTGTCCCATATTTATCTTCTGAGGAGGTTGGTGCGGTTTTTTGGTGTGGTGTGTTGGAATTGTTGATCAATGAGTCAATCCTGTTCTTATGAGGGTATCTTTCATTTGGAGGTGTCTATTGCAATCCTCATCTGAGCAGATCTTGTGTATACAGAGGGCTTGTCCATAGGGGTTGGCTTCTTTCACGTGTTTAGGGTGGGCTTGACTGTCTTTGATGGAGATGCAAGTGTCCAAAAATGCAACTGATTCAGGGGTAGTCCATGGTGAGTCTGATGGTGGGCTGGAACTTGTTGGTGTCATCATATAGTTGTTTCAATGATTGTTCACCATGAGTCCAAAGGAAGAAAATGTCATTGATGTATCTAGTGTATAACATCTGTTGAAAGTCCTCTGCAGTGAAGAGATCTTGTTTGAACCTGTGCATGAAGATGTTGGCATATTGACATGCGAGTTTGGTCCTTAAGGGACGTGATCCATATGTCTGGATGAAGAACTGGTTATTGAAGGTGAAGACATTATGGTCCAGGATGAAGTGAATGAGTTGTAGAATTGTAGCAGGAGATTGGTAGTTGTCCTGAGGCATTGAATACTGAGGCAGTAGCAGCAATGCCATTGTCGTGAGGGATGCTGGTGTGGAGTGCCGAGACATCCATTCTGACCAGGAGTGCTCCTGGTTCAACTGCTCTATGTGTGCTGAATTTCTGTAGCAAGTCTGTACTGTCATGACAAAAGCTGTTCTTTGTTCTAACAAAGAACAAAACAGCATGGAAAACAAGCCCTTCGGCCCAACAAGCTCGTGCCACCACTTTGGGGTTCTTTGCGTTGCTGCAAAGTACTCAAACCTATTGTACAGAGTCGCTGAGCAAAGACTGAATCAAGTTCTGCACAAATGAGGACAGCTACAACCAGGATCTTGTGTTCATGTCACACTATCTGTAACCCTCAAGACTTGCCAGGGCTTGTCCTGGGTGTAGACAATACACATCTTTTAACCTGTTTGAATCCTCTCTCCACTCATATTGTCTGTACTTTTAAGACTTGATTACCTGTAAAGACTTGCATTTCCAGTGATTATTTTGTAAATTGTATTTGTGTCACCAGCTGAAGGAGCAGTGTTCTGAAAGCAAGTGGCTTGTGCTATCAAATAAACCTATTGGACTTTAACTTGGTGTTGTGATACTTACTGTGTTCACATAGAAGGAAATCTGACATTTTCACCTGTGAAAGGTACGTCAAGATTCGACTTTTCATTCCAAGTTTCTTTTAATTGAATTAAAATTTTACCGTATGCCATGTTGGGATTAAAACCCAGATTACCCTGGGACTTTGGATTACTCATCCACAACACCACCTTCTTCCATCGTTTTTGAAATCTGGGACAAAGCTAACAGTCACGTGGACAAATAAAATCAGCACAGATAAAGGAAAATGGTGTTTAACTAATCTGCTGATGAGGTAAGAGCTTCATGAAGGTAATGTAGTTAATGCGATACATTCACTTTCAAAAGTTGCATATAACAAGCTTGTCAGCAAAGTCAAAGTCCATGGCATTAAAAAGTACAGTATAGAAATTAAACTGGCTGGGTGATAGGAAACAATAATAAAGAACAAGAAAATTACAGCACAGGAACAGGCCCTTCGGCCCTCTAAGCCTGTGTGGACCATGCTCAACTAAAACCCCCTACCCTTCCAGGGACTATATCCTTCCATTCTCATCCAATTCATGTATTTATCAAAGCATCCCTTAAAAGTCACTATTGTATCCACTTCCACCACCTCCCCCAGCAGTGAGTTCCAGACACCCATCATCCTCTGTAAAACAAATCATACATCTCCTTTAAACCTTGCGCAATTTAGCATGGCCAATCCAGCTAAGCAGCACATCTTTGGACTGTGGGAGGAAACCCACACAGACACAAGGATAATGTTCAAACTCCACATAGACAGTGACCTGAGGCCAGAGTTGAATTCAGGTCCATGGCGCTGTGAGACAGAAGTGTTGATCACTGTGACATCATGTCACCCTACGTTTCAATCAAGTGGCTAGATCGGAGAAGCTGGGACTGTTCTTCCTAGGGAAAAGGTGGCTGAGAGGACATTTGGAAAAAGGTGTTCAAAATCATGATCTACGAGCTTTTCTGGCCATGCTCATCCCAAGGCTGGACATCAACGGACATTTGTATGGTCCATTCCTGCCCACTACGATTCCTGAGGCAGGCGCGATGGAAGAGATTCACTCTAAGTCTGGACTGAGAAAAATGGAAAGAAAACTCCCATTGCAGAAGGGTCGAGAACCAGGGGACAACAAATTAAGGTGAATGGCAAAAAAAAACAAAGGGGGCATGAGAAAAAGTTTTCTTTATTCAGCAAGTAATTAGAATCTAGAAAGTATTGCCCAAGAATGTGATGGGGGCAGATTTAATCATGTTTTTCAAGAGGGAATTGCATAATTATCTGAAGAGAAAATATTTGCAGGCTATAATAAGGGGGCAGAGGAGTGGGATAGCCAAAATGTTCTTACAGAGAGCCCGCACAGAAAAAAGGGTTAAATGGCTTTCTTCTGTGCTGTACCTGTTCAATTGTTCTCTGATTCTAGATTGGCTAAGTGAAGTTAACAAGCAAGAACAAGTGCCATCTTTCACTCAACTACAACTATCAACTCTTTCCTTTATCCCAATGTGCAATAACATTTCGGAACACTTTAGAAGTTCTCTGTTGCACTTTAATTTCCAAAGGAACGCTCACACAAGGAGGACAACCCCATGGACTCCTTCAGTTGCCTCCACTCAAGCAGTGGAAAAATGAAGTAGAAAATTAGTAAACTGGGAAAAGCTTCATACTTATAAAGTTATTTACATAGAACATAGAACAATACAGCACAAACAGGCCCTTATGACACAGAATGAGGTCATTGGTCCACCTAGTCCATGTCAGCTCACCATAGAACGTTACAGTTCTAAGAACCCGGGTTCAATTCCACCTTGGGTGACTGTGTGGAGTTGCACATTCTTCACGTATCTTTGTGGGTTTCTTCCGGATGCCCCAGTTTCCTCCCACAATCCAAAAATGTGCAGGTTAGGTGGATTGGCCAAGCTAAGTTGCGTATTGGTGTGCTAGGATGTGTAGGTTAGGGGGATTAGCAGGGTAATTATGTGGGGCTACAGGGATAAGACCTGAATAGAATGCTCTGTCGGAGAGTCAGTGCAGACTTGATTGGCTGCATGGCCTTCTTTTTCACTGTAGGGATTCTATGATTAATCCTATGATCCTATGATCTTTTTTTCTCCAAAGGGAACAACCCCAACTTCTTCAATCAGAACCTTGTAGCTAAAATCAACAATCCCTGGAACCATTCTGGTGAAGTTCCTCTGCATTGCTAATGAAGCATCATCTAGTTAAAGAGCTGGAAATCAAAATTAAAAGATATCCTTAAAACACGTTTCTAGTCTTTCTTTCATTTCCAGAGCCAAACTGACCTAAGCTTCTGATAACTCGGGCTCCCTGCTGAAAGAAGCATGAGAATCCGTGACTCTTCATAGCCTTGGTGCATGCGAAGTGAACTGGACTCTAAATCTGAAATCATAAGACATCAGAGCAGAATTAGGCCACTTGGCCCATCGAGTCTGCTCTGCCATTCAATCATGGTTGATATTTTTCTCATTCCCATTCTCCTGCCTTTTTAACCCCCTGATCCCCTTATTGATCAAGAACCTATCTATCTCTGTCTTAAAGACACTCAATGACCTAGCCTCTATTGTCTTCTGCAGCAAAAAGTTCCACAGTTCCACCACTCTCTGACTGAAGAAATTCCTCCTCATCTATGTTTTAAAGGATTGTCCCTTTAGCCTGAGGTTTGCCCTCACTAGTTTGTCCAACTAGTGGATACATCTTCTCCACGTCCACTTTATCCAAGCCTCGCAGTATCCTGTAAATTTCAATAAGATCCCCTCCCATCCTTCTGAACTCCACCGAGTACAGACCCAGAGCCCTCAACCGTTCCTCATACCACAAGCTCTTCATTCCAAGGATCATTTTTGTGAAGCTCCCCAGACCCTTTCCAAGGCCAGCACATCCTTTCTTAGATATGGGGCTCAAAACACACTCTAAATGGGGTCTGACCAGAGCCTTAAACAGCCTCAGAAGTACATCCCAGATCTTGTATTCTGGCTCTCTCAACATGTGATGATCCGAATGCTAGTGATCAACTCAGCTGTATGCACATTTGAATATCATCATAATGCCTGCCAAACCACAAACTCCTGTAAAGAAATATTAGACTGCAGTCTTATATGATCTGAAACCAACCTGTCACACAGGCAAGTGTTTGGATGATTTAGACAGGCAGGGGGGTTAGATTTAATATTGCCACATTCAAAGTGCTTAATATTGCACTACGTGAAGACAATGTGAATGGAATTAGCATTAGAAAATTCAACAAGAAGCCTGGAAGCAATGATGAACCATCCTTTGGGGATGGGGGCAAAGAAGGTGCAAAATTTTATAACTTCTTCTTATCCATGTAGAAATCTTTGTACACCAGTTCACCCATTGTGGGCCCAAACATTGAATTATCCACACTTTTCATAATAAAACATAGAAACTATCTTTAGAAAACACTGGAAAAAAACTGGCTAAATAAAGTTTAAAACAGGAAGGTGTCACTGACATATTATCTGGAGTCAAAAGTGTGTGCATTGTCTGCATATTAGTGTCCTTTGTTACTGTGATTTAATTCCTGATCACAGCTCACCTCCACTCTCATGTATAGCACAGTTAGGAGTAAGACATTTTACATTATTCTTGTTTTTTTGAACAATTTCTCCAGCAAATTTCTTGAAATTTATTGAAATCAGTTTTTATTGTCCTTGATCCTTTATACTGAAAACATTTTAGGATGATTGGAACCTATCGAATTTGCTCCCCACTGTAAATTACATTTGTTGTTTGTCCTTTGTGAGGTTCCACAGCAACCCCCACTATTACAATACAGATTTGGATGATTATTTTCCATTTTAATTGCCTCACTGTAACAAGGATGTGGAAAACCAAAGATGGACAACAAGCATATTTCAATTTGTGAGGTCAACAATGACCATTAAGGTAAGGATATAAAATGTACAAATGCCTCAGAATATGAGGCAAGTGGTTTATAGAATCCCTACAGAGCAAAAGGAGGCCATTTGGCCCATTGAGTCAGCATCATTCCTCTGACAGAGCATCTTATCCAGGTCATATCCCCTTAGCTCCATGCATTTACCCTGCTAATTCCCCTAACCTAGACATCTTGGGACACTAAGGGGCAATACAGCATGGCCAATTCATCTAACCTGCACATTTTTGGACTGTGGGAGGAAACTAGAGCATCCAGAGAAAACCCAGACATACATGGGGAGAATGTACAAACTCACAGACACCCTGGACTGGAATAAAACCTGGATGCCTAGCATTGTGAGGCAGCAGTGCTAACCTCTTGAATTGGGAATCCAACAGTAGTTGTGAACCTTCATTCTCCATGCATTAGATTGGCCTCAGGACTACTAGTCCAGGGACATTACCACTGCATCATTCCCTATCTCCAAAACATGACAACCATTCAGCAAAGGAGCAATCAGATTTGAACTGAGTATCTCTTATTATGCAGTCAAATGCCTGACCACTGAGCTAGACCCTCTAAGCACCGGACAATGTAAATTCTGACATTATTCTAAAATAAGTCATGATATTAACACTGTATTTATATTACAATTAAAAAAGGTCACTTTTCATGAAATTTTAATAAAGCAAATTTCGATATGATATTTTTACTTTAAGTATGCCAAAATTCTGGATGTTTTGTTCAAAACAAGTGCAATATAGCAAGGTGCCACCAGATGGCAATGATGAAACAAGTTACCAAAAAAGTCAACAACACAAACATTTTGTAAACAGTCATTTGATTAACTATCTTAAATGATACTGAAAATTTATCTGAGGCATTAGTTGTTGGGGCTGAAGTGCAGCTAATAAAGTCTGACTTATATTGTTGACTGTACTTGTTTGTGATACACATTATAACTACCAAAAGCAAGCATTAGAACAAAGTTAGAACAAAGAATAGTATAGAACATAAGAACATAAGAAATAGGAGCAGTAGGCCACCTAGTCCTTCGAGCCTGCCTCGCCATTCAATAAAATCATGGCTGATCTGAAGTAAATCAGTTCCACTTTCCCACCCGCTCCCCTTAATAACCCTTAATTCCCTTATCTATGAGAAATCTATCTACCCATGACTTAAACATATTCAATGAGTTAGCCTCCACCACTTCAATGGGCAGAGAATTCCAGAGATTTACCACCCTCTGAAAGAAGAAGTTCCTCCTCACCTTTGTTCTAAATGGCACCCCTCCCCCCCTTTATTTTGAGGCTGTGACCTCTAGTTCCTGTATAGCACAGGAACAGGCCCTTCGGCCCTTTAAGCCTGCGCCAATCATGTTGTCCTATCTAGACCAATCGCCTGTATCCCTCTTCTCCCCACCTATTCATGTGTCCATCCAGATAAGTCTTAAATGGCGCTAACGTATCTGCCTCACTTGGCAGTGCATTCCAGGCCCCCACCACCCTCTGTGTAAAAATACTTGTTCCGCACATCTCTACTGAACCTTTGCCCCTCACCCTAAACTTATGCCCCCATGTAATTGTTATTTCTGCTCTGGGAAAAAGCTTCCAACTGCTCATTGTGCCCATCATAATTTTATAAACTTCTATCAGATTGCCCCCTCAACCTCTGTCTTTTTAGAGAGAACAACGCTAGTTTATTCAATCTTTCCTCATAGCTTATAACCTCCATACCAGGCAATATCCTGGAAACCTTTTCTGTACTCTCTCCAAAGCCTCCACATCCTTCAGGTAGTGTGGTGACCGGAATTGAACACAGTATTCCATATGTGACCTAACAAGCATTTTATATAACTGTAACATAATTTGCCAACTTTTATACTTGATGTCCCATCTGATGAAGGCAAACATGCCATATGCTTTCTTCGCCACCTTTTCCAGCTGTGCTGCCTCTTTTAAGGATCTGTTGAACTGTACTCTCTCTGTGTGTCTATGCTCCTGATGGTTCTGCCATTTATTTTATAGGTTTCACCTGAATTGGATCTATCAAAATGCATCATCTCGCATTTGTCCGGATTAAATTCCATCTGCCATTGCTCCGCCCCATTTTCCAACGTATCTATATTCTGATATATTCTCTGACAATCTTCATCACTATCTACAACTTTGCCAATCTTAGTCACCACCTGCAAACTTGCTAATCAAACCAGCTACATTTTCTTCCAAGTCATTTATATATATTACAAAAGCAGAGGATCCAACATTGATCCCTGTGAATCATCATAATTAACAGGCTTCCATTCAGAAAAATACCCTTCTGCAACTACCCTTGTCTTTTATGGCCAAGCCAGTTCTGAATCCATCTAGCTAGTTCACCCTAATCCTGTGAGATTAAATCTTTTGCACCAGCTTGCCATGACGGATCTCACTGGGTTGCAGGCATGTACTTACATTCTTGAAGAAAGCTTCACTCTCTGCTTATTGACGAAGATCAAGCATCAGATGAAGCCCCAAGATCAGGTGTAATGCTTTTTCTTGTCAATTTGGATCTTGTATGTTTCTCTTGTGAAACCATGAATTGGATTCAATTTGAATTGTTTTTAGAGCAAACAAGGAGATAAAGGGTTTGGCTCTGTAACTTTAAGAATGGAGTAACTTATTTTTACAAGCTGCTTTTTTTTAAAGTTTGGGGAATGTAGCCTGACCATCCTCATCAGTACGGTTTGAGTGGGACGGAGATGTGACAAATAGAATTCAGAATGCATTTGTGGAGGTCTAACAAAGCAAGGGAATACTCAATAAATGAGAAGATATTGGGAGGAGTTGAGGAAGTGAGAGATCTTAGACAGCAAGGCCGCAGGTCCCTGAAGATGGCAAGATAGGTGGACAAGGTGATCAAGAAAGCAAATGGAATGCTTTTTTTTATTGGGCAGGATACAAAGCAGGGATGTAATGATGGAATACATAAAACGTCGATTGGGCCACAGCTACAGTTTTGTGTACGGTTCTGATCATTGCATTACTGGAAAGTCATAATTGAGGGTGGCACGGTGGTTAGCATTACTGCCTCAAAACCAGAGACCTGGATTCAATTCCTGGCTTTGGTCATTGTCTACCCAATGGAGTAGACCCCATGGAGTCTGCAAGTTCTCCTCATGTCTGCGTGGGTTTCCTCCAAGTGCTCTGGTTTTCTCTCCTAGTCCAAAAGACATGCTAGTTAGGTTCAGTAGCCATGCTAAATTCTCCCTCAGAATACCTGAACAGGTGTCAAAGTGTGGTGATGAAGGGAATTTCACAGTAATTCATTGCAGTTTTAATGTAAGCCTACTTGTGACTAATAAACTTTACTTTTGCTCTGAAGAGAGTGTAAAGGAGATTTATAAGAATGTTGCCAGTGCTTGAAAATTGGAGCCAAGAGCAGAGATTGGATAGACTAGGATTGTTTTCCTTAGAAGAGAGGAAGCTAAGGGGTGACCTCATTGTACAAAAATATGAAGGGCCTAGAGATGGTAGAAGGAAAAATTTGATTCCCCTAGTTGAGGGGTCTATTACCACGGGGCATAAATTTTGGTAGAAGAATTAGAGGAAACATGAGCAAAGAGTTTTTCACCCAGAAGATAGTGGGTATGTGGAATTCATTGCCTAAATTGGTGGTTCAGGCTGAAACATTCAACTCATTTAAAAGGATCTGGATCTGTATCCGAAGTGCTGGAACCTGCAAGGCTATGGACCAGGTGCTGAAAAATGGAATTAAAATAAGCGGCAAGTTTCATTCTTCTCTTTTATCGCTGGTGCAAACATGTAAATTTTAATAGAATTCCGACAGTGCAGAAGAAGGCCATTTATCAATATCCCACCCAAGTCCTATTCCCATAACCCCATGTATTTATCCTGCTAATGCCCTTACAAAAAAAAGGGCAATTTGGCATGGTCAATCAATCTAAACCACATATCATTGGACTGTGGGAGAGAATTGGAGCAACCGAAGAAAACCATGCAATCACAGGGAGAACGTGCAAACTCCATACAGTGACCCAAGGCCAGAATCAAACCCAGGTCCCTGGTACTGTGAGGAGCACACAAGATAAACACCATATCGGGCAACGGGACCATGTGTGAGAACCTCTCCATCTATGTCGGGGGCATTGTGAAACCCATTGTACAAAGAACTCCCAGCTTTTGTCGCAACACTACGGAGTTCCTACAGAAACTCAGCACACATGGAGCACTTGAAGTAGGAGCACTTCTCGTCACAATGGATATTTCAGCGCTGTACACCAGCATCATCCACAACAATGGCATTACTGCAACTGTCTCAGTACTCAACGCTGATAACTGCCAATCTCCAGATGCAATTGTACAACTCATCCGCTTCATCCTGGACCACAATGTCTTCACCTTCAACAACCAGTTCTTCATCCAGACACACGGAACAGCCATGGGGACCAAAATTTGCACCTCAATGTGCCAACATCTTCATGCACAGGTTCGAACAAGACCTCTTCACCACACAGTACCTTCAACTGATGCTTTACACTAGATACATCAATGACATTTTTTTCCTTTGGACTCATGGTGAACAATCACTGAAACAACTATATGATGACATCAACAAGTTCCATCCCATCATCAGACTCACCATGGACTACTCTTTGGAATCAGTTGCATTCTTGGACACATGCATCTCCATCCAGGGTGGTCACCTGAGCACTTCACTGTACCACAAGCCTACCGATAACCGCACAATGCTCCACTTCTCCAGTTTCCACCCAAAACATGTTAAAGAAGCCATCCCTTATGGATAAGCCCTCCATATACAAAGGATCTGTTCAGATGAGAAGGATCGCAACAGACACCTCCAGATGCTGAAAGATGTCCTCATATGAACAGGACATGGCGCTCGACTCATCAATCAACAGTTCTGCCACAGCAAAAAACTGCACCGACCCCCTCAGAAGTCAAATGTGGGACATGGCAAACAGAGTACCCTTCATCGTTCAGTACCTCCCCGGAGTGGAGAAGCTATGAAATCTTCTCCAGAGCCTTCAACATGCCATTGATGAAGATGAACATCTCACCAAGGTTATTCCCATATCCCCATTTCTTGCCTTCAAACAACTGCACAACCTCAAACAGACCATTGGTCGTAGCAAACTACCCAGCCTTCAGGAGAACAGTGACCACAACACCACACAACCCTGCCATAGCAACCTCTGCAAGACATGATACGTTGGGGAGACAATGCTACAACAACGGATGAATGAACACTGCTCAACAATCACCAGGTAAGAGTGTTCTCTTCCTGTTGGGGAACACATTCAGCCTCTGATCTTTTGGTAAGCATTCTTCAAGCATTCTTCATGACAGATAACAATGCAGAGTTGCTGAGCAAAGACTGATAGCCAAGTTCCGCACACATGAGAACCGCCTCAGCCGGAATCTCGGGTTCATGTCACACTGTCTGTAGCTCCCATAACTTGCCTGGGCTTGCAAAATCTCACTAACTATCCAGGCTGGAGACAATACACATCTCTTCAACCTGTGCTTAACGCCACTCTCCTCTCACAGTATCTGTACCTTTAAGATGTAATTACCTGTAAAGACTCACATTCCAACCATTATTTTGTAAATTGAGTTTGTGTCTTTATATCTGAACAGAACTCCCACTTACCTATGAAGGAGCAGCACTCCAAAAGCTAGTGGCTCTTGCTACCAAATAAACCTGTTCGACTTCAATGTGGTGTTGTGAGACTTCTTCCGGTGAGGCAGCAGTGCTAATCACTGTGCCGCCATGCCCATGATTCTGTAACATCAGAGAATACAATGATGTGTTTACAAAGAGCCCTGTGATTTACTGTCCTTTCCTAAATCACATGGCATTTTATAATCCTGGTTTCATATTGGATTGGAAACATCGTTTAACCATTGTAAAACCAAATCGGTTGGATACATCGTGCTAGAGATAATTCTAAAGCGTGGGGCTTCATCTCACTTGTTTGAAGATGACCCTTAAATTACATTGATGCACATCTGAAGTTCTGCCTCATCTCGGAAACCCGATTGGATAACAAAGCAGTCGAATGATGTGTTGTGGCTTTGCAATAATTCAAGTTTTTAGGAAGGTACTTCAGGCATACCTGAATAGTCAGTAAACAAACAAATGTTGATCATCTTGCATTATGATCCAAATTCTTACAGAATTAAAACCCATTCTCATCGTTTTATTTCATTTTTTTGTCTAAACGTTGCACTTGCTACTTATGATCAGGATGTATTGCGAGCTCAATAGCGTTTTATAACCACGCGTAAAACAACAAAACATCCCCCCAAAAATTTAACTATACAATTAGCTTCTCAAAACTGGGAATAACTATCCGATCACCCCCTCCCCCCTCACCTTTGATAATGCAATTGGACAATTTTAGAATTCAGGACACATTGCTCAAAGCCTTTTGGTTAAATCTGAAATAGTAAAACACAAAATCAGCCTCTCCATTTATCGCGTCTGCAGCTTGATTCCCCAAAAAAAGGCTGAGGGAGGGTGCAGTAGATTTCTCAGGATCAGATGGACTGAGCTCCCACTCCCAACTCCAGATCATTGATGACCCAGAGTTCGAGACCAGCTCTGCTCTGATTGGTTTATTCCACAGGCTGAAAGGCCAGTTGAAAAATAGCATTCTCAACTGTGAGGGCTGTGAGTAACCCACCAAAACTAACACAAAACTTAGCAAGTTTACTTCACAGAATCACCTTAGTTTGTCTATTTTATACCGAACGAAAATCTTTCTGAAAAAAGAACACGTGCAGCAACTGGTTAGGATATAAATAATTTAAACTAACTCAATCTCCACTTGAGTGCTGCTGCTTTCTGGATATTTTGAGGTGTGTGTCTGCCACAGGGGTGACTGAACCAGGCGCTTCTTCAGGTAGCAGTTTATCTGTATTGGGGGAGAATGTAATTAATGTTCAGGCCGAGCCGTGAGAGTGGACAGGAAGGCTTCTATGTTTTGGGGGGTTGGGATGTTGCGGGGGCGATTCATTCACTTACACTATACTGTAATTCAGCCTGACAGTTTTCAGTGAAATAAATTGAAGTCCAACATGGAATAGATTACTGAAAGTACAAAAAAGGGTGGTGGTTGAGAGAAAGTTGGCCTGTAGGTCAGTTTTTGATGTAATCACTTCTTTGAAAGCGGTTGTTTAATATTAACGCATACAGTGGCTGGACTGAAACTCCAGCATCCGCACTAATTTGCTTTTATCTTAGTGGCCGAATTAATCTCATTTGCTGTCAAATTCTCCTTCCATGCTTCCCTATTAAAGTTGTCCATACCGGCGAGATGATGGTAGGCTGGTGAATGCTTTGAGGTCATGGAGAGTTCAGATCCCAGCCTGGGTAGCTGCTGCAATTTGAATTCGAATATACCTGAAATATAAAACTAGTCGTTTAACGGTGACCACAAACTATCACTGACTGTTGTAAAACCCCATCTGGTTCCCTGATGTCCTTTAGGGAAGGAATTCTGCCGCCCTTACCTGGTTTGGCCTAAATGTGACTCCAGACCCACAGCAATGTGGTTGAATCTTTCTTGGCTGTCCTCTGAAATGCTCAGTTCAGTTGGGGATGGACAATCAGTGCCGTGAAAGAATAAAGAAATATTCCAACCATGTACCCTCAGCTCCTGTCAGAAGCTGAAGATAAATTGAGTTGTATAAAGCTGCAAATTGCTTTACCTTTCTAGACTGCATGGGGCAGGAGGGGAGATATAACTTCATGGTTTGATCACATGAAAAATTAGCTGGAGGTGAACAGAGATCAGAAGAAATCAATAGTTAGGAGTGTTATTTTCAAGCGCTAAATGTTATATCTAACCTAAGTAGCTGGCTGTTTATTAACTGGACAAATCACATGGCATATTTCTGATTACAGATACTCCCTGTATGTTGGAGGTTTGATGATTTACCTGATCCAGTTTCGAGAGTTAATCATTAAGCCCTGTACTGTGGCCCACAGTCCACAGACACGTCGCAACTTCCAAAATAAGGAAAATGTAGGTTTTTGAAAGCCAGCAAGAAATTACATTTTTTTTTGTTTGGAGGTGTACTGTTTGGCTGAGGAAGGAAGTGTCTCTTTCCCTATTTCCAGTGCTGTGGTGAGCATCTCAGCTTGCTGCTGCCCAGGTTCTACAAAGGAGATTGGAAAATGAGACAGTGCAACGTGGCAAAAGCTGCAAAATACAACGTCTCACTGTTGTTGCTCTTACAATTGATCCCAACAGACGAGGGGTCAAAATTATCCAACTTAAAGCTGTGTGGAGATCCTGAATGTGAAGGTAAGTGATCTAATGCACATACATTGTGTTTTAATCAGAAATTTGGAAGGCCATTTGACACATATTGGCACTTCCGGCAAGAAATGCCACACTGTCTCTTTACAAATATACTGTACTATATTTTTTAAAGATTCCACGCCTTTTGCCAGCACCTTGGGCTTGCTGTTAGGTAGTGAATTATCAGACTTACACTTGCTTTATTGATTTGAAGCCTGTGTATTATCTGATCCATCTTTCCTATGCTACTTATTATTTAGTTCCTTCTATGCTGAGTCCCCTTAATGCAAAGTTCACCCAGTTATCCAACGCTCCGGTGCGAGGGGATCAGGCAGCTATCATGTCTTCTCCGCATTATACCCTGTGTTTGAATTTCTCCCCTTTGTTTCTCAGTGACTGAAATGGAACTTCCTTCGATCTCTCTGTCTGAGAAGGCCAGTTTCCTTGGAACTTCTCTAGCCACACTACTATACTATAGGCTGAAATCGCTAGATGGTGGAGGTTCCACTGAACTTAGGGTAGGAGAGAAGGCAGAAATAAATTTGCTGTACTGTCAATGTGCCCTATATTGACTGTACTGGGACATTGGTATTTTGTCTATTTTTGGCTTTAGGGTTCAGCATCCCATTCCATTTGTTGATTGCTGCTGGACCAAACTTCCTTTCAATTTGTCTTGGTGTGGCATTATTTCTGGCGCATTTGTGTCATCCATTTTCTCCTCCTCTGTTCATATATTACCTAGAAACATAGTAAGTAGGATCTGGAGAAGGCCATTCAACATTTCGAGTCTATTCCACCATTCATTATGATCAGATGGCTGATCATCAAATTCAATAGTGTGATCGCCACCATCCCCATCCCCACCACCCAATATCGCTTGATCTCTTTCGTCCCAAGAGCTATATCGTGACATCTCACACTACTTTCTGTGGTAGTGAATTCCACACAGTCACCTTCAATTGTAAAAGGTTTATCCGTTATCCTCAAACTATGATCCCTACTTCTGGGCTCTCCCATCATCAGGAACATTCTGATAAATAAAAGCAAAATACAGTGGATGCTGGCATCTGAAACAAAAATAGAAAATGCTGGAAAATCTCAGCAGGTCTGACAAAAGCTCATCCAGACTCAAAACATGGCTCTATTCTCTCTCCGAAGATGCTGTCAGACCTCCTGAGATTTTCCAGAATTTTCTGTTTTTGTATTAGAAATATTCTTTTTGAATCTACCCTGTCTAACCCCGTTAGAATTTTATAAGTTTCTATGAGATCCCCTCTGATTCGTTTAGCTTCCAATGAATACAATCCCAACCGACTTAGTCTCTCCTCATATGACAGATCTGCCACCCCAGGAATCAGCCTGGTAAACCTTCACTGTTCTCCCTCTGCAATTATTACACTTATATTCCTCTATTAAGTGCTTTAAGACATTTCATTGTTAAGAAATCTATATATATTTGTTGTAATAAATTTAATTGATTGTTCTTCCATCCACCTTATTTTATCTTGTCTAAATATTTGGTCAGATGAATATTGAGTACATGATATATTGGCTACTTTATGTATTCATTTCACTATAAGGATTCCTGTCAATTAAATTGGGTTTCTTTAATGAATTATGAAGTTATAAACAATGTACTAAGAACAGTTTCCTTAGCATACAATTTCTCTAGTACAAAATTAACAATTTAAGCAATTTGTACATTTTAGATAATACAAATAAAAACTACTTATGATTTAAAGAAGGAAGTATTATGTCCTTGTTTTACTTTTTAGTCTAATCTGCTCTTGTCTTTACACAGGATCCCTAAGCAGAGTAAAAGCTACAGTGGACTACACAGGTCGTGATTGTAGATTCCTTACTTTCAAGTCTGGAGACTCTATATTTGTTTATTTTAAGTTGACTGGGAAAAGAGATGATTTATGGGCTGGAGCTGTAAGTATCGTATTCTGTGATTCATTGTTTTTCAAAATATATTCCCTTTTTTAGTGGCTTAATAATATATAATGTATATTTGTTTCATTATGTTCCAACATCCTCAAGTCATTTTTCATTCATGGCTGTGCTAGGGTGGCACAGCAGCACTGCTGCATCACAGCCCTAGGGACTCAGGTTCAATTTTGGCCATGGGTGCCTGTGTGGAGTTTGCACGTGCTCCCTGTGTCTGTGTGGGTTTCCTCTGAGTGCTCTGGTTTCCTGGCACGGTCCAAAGATAGACAGGTTAGTTGGATTGACCATGCTAAATTGCTCCTTTATGATTCTAAATATTACTATTACTACCACCTTCTTGGATTCCAGCATTTTCCTAATGACATATTAGGTTAACTGCTCTATAGTTTACTGCTTTCTGACACCTTCCTTTTTGAATGGTGGTGTTACATTTGTGTTTTTCTGGTCTGTGGGAATCTTTCCAGAAAATAAGGAATTCTGGAAAATTACATTCAGTGGTGGACCCAAGATGCAATATTACTGAATAAGTACAGGAATAGTGAGCGAATGGGGTTTAAAGCAGGTAAGCAGAATTTTGGACAAACTCAGGTGTGGGATCTTAAAGAACTGGCCAACGAGATGAATGTAATTGACCATGCTAAATTGTCCAAAGATGTGTAGGTTAAGGATATTACTGGGATAAATGTGTGGGGTTACAAGGGATAGGAAAGGAGAAGTGGATCTGGGTAAGATGCTCTGTCAGACAATCGGTGCCCACTTGATGAGCAAAATGGCCTTCTTCTGCAATGTAGGAATTCTATGGTTCAATTCTATTACGTACTGTTATACGTATGCAATGTATTGCTTCATTGCCTCATCACTTCCTATATCTAACGTCTTTGAGACATGCTAAAGATATACATCTTTATATACATTTATATAGCGCATTAAGTAAGGTCAAACTTCCCAAGCACATAACAGAGGCATAATCAGACAAAACTGACACCAAACCAAAGAATAAAATATTAGCATAAGAGATGAAAACATTTGGATGAAGAAGGCACAGTGGTTGCAGTAGCACAGTGACACAGTGGTTTGCACTGCTGCCTCACAGTGCCAGGGACCTGGGTTCGATTCTTACTTAGGTCGCTGTGGACTTTGCACATTCTCCCTGTGTCTGCCTGCGTTTCCTCTGAGTGCTCAGTTTCCTCCTGCACTCCAAAGATGTGTGGGTTAGGTTGATTGGCCATGTTAAATTGCCCCTTAGTGTCAGGGAGTTAGTACAGTAAATTAATAGGGATATAGGGATATGGCTGTGGTGAGATTGTGGTTGGTGCAGACACGATGGGCTTCATGACTTCCTTCTGCACTGTAGAGATTCCGTGATTCTATGAAGTGGGTTTAAAGGAGGGAGAGATGGAAAGGAGAGATTTTAGGCAAGGATTTCCATAGTGAAAGTGGTGGACAATGCACAACAGGCCAGAGCTGGAGAAAACCAAGTTGGGTAAAAACTGGAAAATATCACAGACATAGGGAAAGATGAGGTTATGCAGTGATTTTAACACAAGAATAATAAGACAGTGGTGGACCCAAGATGCAATATTACTGAATAAGTACAGGAATAGTGAGCGAATGGGGTTTAAAGCAGGTAAGCAGAATTTTGGACAAACTCAGGTGTGGGATCTTAAAGAACTGGCCAACGAGATGAATGTAATTTTCCAGAATTCCTTATTTTCTGGAAAGATTCCCACAGACCGGAAAAACACAAATGTAACACCACCATTCAAAAAGGAAGGTGTCAGAAAGCAGTAAACTATAGAGCAGTTAACCTAATATGTCATTAGGAAAATGCTGGAATCCAAGAAGGTGGTAGTAATAGTAATATTTAGAATCATGCAGTGTCAACATGTTTTTGAGAAACGGGAATCATGTTGAAACATTTATTAAAGTTTCTTGAGGATGAAATAAGCAGGGTAAATAAAGAGGAACCAGTAGATACAGCGTATTTGTATTCCCAAAAGCTTTTGATAGGATTTCATAATAAAGGTTGCTACACAGAATAAAAACTTATGGCTTTAGGATTAATATGTTAACATAGATAGAGGATTGGCTAACTAATAAGAAATATGGAGTTGGGATAAATTTTCAGGTTGGCAAATTGCCACTAATGTCACAGCGATTAATGTTGGTGCTTCAACTGTTTATGATCTATATTAATGACTTGCATGAGGGAAATAAATGTATTGTAACCAAATTTACTTGTGTATCAATGATAGGTAGAAAGGCAAGTGAGGAGGATGTAAAGAATCTATAAAGAGAAATGACATAATTGAATAGGTAAATGTTTGGTGTATGCAGCATGATGTGGCGAAATGTAAGCTTGTCTACTTTGATAGAAAATATAGAAAAGAGAAATGTTGTTTAAATAGGGAGACTGCAGGACAGAAGAATTTAGTACATGAATCACAAAACGTTGGCATTGAAGTAAAGCAAGTAACTAATTGGCAAATGGAATGCTGGCCTTCATTGCAAGGAAATAGAATATAGAAGTAGGACAACTATACAGGGCATTGGTGAGACCACACTGAGAATACTGTGTGCAGTTTTGATTATTTTATTTAAGAAGGGATGTATTTCTATTGGAAATAGTTCAGAGAAAACAACTTAAAGGCCATTGCATTTTTTGTCATAACCATTTTGAAATGCCTGTAATGTTCTTTTGATCGCACCTCAGAGTGCAACATGATTTATGTAGAAAATTCAGATACATTGCACATTTTGTGAAGGCTGTTTTGAAATGTTTTGTAATGTTCTTTCAGATATCTTACAAATAAAATATACTTTTGCAAAAAAAAGGTTTGCAGAAGGTTCACTGGATTGATTCCTGGAATAAAGGTTAGGTTTATATCTATTGGCATTTAGAGTAGTGAGAGGGAAACTTATGCAATAAAAAAAAGATTCTGAGGGAGCTTTACAGAGTGGTTGCTACTGTGAGGACATTTCCCCTCATGGGGGAATCTAGAACTGTGGGCAAGTTCAAAATTAAGGAGTTTGAAATTAAGACTGAGGTAATGGGGAGAATTCTTCTCTCAGAGGGTCACTAAAATTCACTATATAGAGTAGTAGAGGATGGGTCATTAAAT
The DNA here is from genome assembly GCA_024679065.1 of Sphyrna mokarran. Classification (NCBI taxonomy): domain Eukaryota; kingdom Metazoa; phylum Chordata; class Chondrichthyes; order Carcharhiniformes; family Carcharhinidae; genus Sphyrna; species Sphyrna mokarran. The sequence continues at coordinate 47,120,041 of JAGIQG010000015.1, forward strand.
ATAATCAAGGTTGAGTGCTTCAGCTATGAAAAGAGGCTGATTACGCTGGGAATGTTTTCCTTCGGTTAGCGAAGGCTGAGGGTGGCCTGATTGAGGTGTGTAAAATTATGAGGCACACAGATTGTGTAGCTAGGATTGTGTAGAGGGCTCAATAACCAGGGATATAGATTTAATGTAAGGGACAAAAGATTTAGAAGGCATTTGAGGAAAAACCTTTTCATCCAGAGGAATCTGGAACTCGCTTCCTGATAGGGTGGTAGTGGCAGGAACCATCACAACATTGAAGAAGCATTTAGTTGAGCACGTGAAACACAATAGCATTCAAGGCAATGGAGCAAGTGCTGGAAAACGGGATTAGAATAGATGATTGATGACCAGCACAGACATGGTGGGCTGTAGGCTCTCTGTTTGTAATATATGACTCTGAGTTAGACAGATTTTTGATCTGTAAGGGAGTTAAGGGTTATGTGGTGGGGAGGGGGAACAAACATGAAAAATGGAGATAAGGCCAAAATCACATCACCCATGATCCTGAAAATACAGCATGCTTAATGGGCTGAATGACCTCAGTGAGCTATTTAAAAGTGAAAGATGAGAGACCAATCAGGAAAGTTTTAAAATTCCTAATACGAGATTCAGGAACAGAAAAATAGAGAAGGAGCCAAAATATGTGATGTTAAATAGAGAAAGGAAATCTAAACCACCCATTCCTCTGACTCTGGCCTCTTGTACATTCCTTTTTCTCCCTTGATGGAAATTGTTCCTAAAACAAACATTCCCATGGTCTGGAATCCTTCCCTAAACAATCTTTATGCCTTTAGCTCTCTCTTCTTCATGATACTCTTTAAAACCCATCATTTTGGTAAAGATGTTTCCCACTAGCTCCCTCTTTGGTTCAGCCTCTTTTCTTTTTTGGACTACAATCCTCCTTAGCACCATTTCCTAAGTCACACCCTCACCTCCACCTTTGATTATTTTTTAATTCATTCATGGGTCCTGGGCATCGCTGGCTGGTCAGCATTTATTGTCTATACCTAATTGCACTTGAGAAGGTGGTGGTGAGCTACCTTCTTGAATCAATGCAGTCTATATGGCGTGGGTTGATTCATAATGCCGTTAGGGAGGGAATTTCAGGATTTTGACCCAGTAATTGTGAAGGAATGGCAATTTATTTCCAAGTCAGGATGGTGAGTGTCTTGGGTTGGCTCTTACAAGTGGTGATGTTTCTATGTTGCTGTTGCCCTTGTCTTTAGATGGAAATGGCGTCACAGGTAGATAGGGTCGTAAAGAATGCTTTTGGAACATTGGCCTTTATAAATCAAAGTATTGAGTGTAACAGTTGGAATGTTATGGTGTGATTGCATAAAGCATTGGCGAGGCCAAATTTAGAGTTTTGTGTGCAGTTTTGGTCACCTAATTACAAGAAGGATATTAATAAAATATAAAGAGTGCAGAGAAGGTTTACAAGGTTGTTGCCAGGACTTGAGAAACTTAGTTACAGAGAAAGGTTGAATAGAACAAAGAACAACACAGCATGGGAAACAGGCTCTTCAGCCCAACAAGCCTGTGCTGCCATTTTAACAGTGTGAGTTCCCTCTTCCACCCATGACCCTTGTCTATGCTTATGGAAATCCACATAGGAAACAAGATTGAGGGGAGACAATTTAGGGACAATTTGTCACACCAATCAGCCTAAGAGCACATCTTTGGGGTTGTGGGAGGAAACTGGAAAACCCAGAGAAAACCCATGCAATCATGAGGAGAATGTGCAAACTCCCACACATACAGGCCCAAATCCATGTATCTACACAGCAAAACAGTGATAGTCACTGAGCTGTCGTGTTGCCCATCAACTGGTCCAGTTTAGGCGTACACTAATGACATGAAGCACTGGGCTACTCTCGAAACATCCAAGAGCAGCTCTCGCACAACCCATCACTTGTATGCCCCTTGTTGGACAACAAGGCAGACCAAAACACCTGTGGATTAAAGGAGAAAAACATCAATAACATGCATATCTTATGCAAACATTTAAGGGAATCCCCAGGAGCTCAAAAGTAAAACATATGAGCCAGAAAATATGTTGGAAGGTCCGTAGGAATCAGTTGATTCCCAGGAATGTCCCAAGGCTCTTGATCCCTATTTAAAACAGTCTCCTATATCCCTCCATCTCTATTCCACTTACGTACCTATCTAAGTATCCTTTAAATAACTCCAGTATGCCTGCCTCCACCACCTTACTTGGCAGTGCATTCTATACCCCCACAACTCTCTGTGTGAAAAACTTCCCTCTAACATCCAAATTATACCTCAACCCCCCTCACTCTAAGCCCATGATCCCTCATAATATTTGTTTCCAACCTAGGAAAAAGCTTACCACTGTTTATCTATACCCTTCATAATCTTATACACCTCTGTTAGATCTCTCCTCATTCTCCGTGTTTCTAAAGAAAACAGCCCCAATTTGCCCAACCTTTCCTCATAACTCAGACCTTCCATGCCAGGCAGCATTCTGGTAAACCTCCTCTGCACTCTCTCTAGGGTCTCCACGTCCTTCCGGTAGTAAGGCAACCAGAACTGGACGCAGTATTCCAAATGAGGTCTAACCAACATTCTATACAACTGCAACATTAAATGCCAGCTCTTGTACTCTAAACCCCTTCCTATAAAGGCTAGTGTGTACCATAAATTTTCTTCGCAACCTTCTCCACCTGTACTGCCACCTTCAAAGACTTGTGCACTTGCACTCCTGGGTCCCTCTGCGTTTCTATACTCTTAATAAGTCTACCCTTTATCATATAACTCCTCCCGACATTATTTCTCCCAAAATGCATCACCTCGCATTTATCAGGATTAAATTCCATCTGCCATTTATCTGCCCAATCTACCAGCCTATCTATATCTATTGCCTGACACTTTCCCTCACTGTCCCAAATCCAGCCATCTTTGTGTCATCTGTAAATTTGCTGATCACACCACTTACTCCTACTTCCATGTCATTTATATATATTACAAATAGAGCACTCATCTTTTTTCCATTTGTGTCCTAAAGTAGATAGAATTGTGGTCACTGTTAGCCACATGTTCCCCAACTGCAACCTCAACCACCTGACCTGGCTCATTACCCAGAACTAAATCCAGTATAGCCCCCTCTCTAGTCGGGCTAGCTACATACTGCTCCAGATTAGGACTTTTTTCCCTGGAGTGTAGAAGAATGAGAGGAGATTTGATAGAGGTGTATAAAATTATGATGGGTGTCAATAGAGTGAATGCAAGCAGGCTTTTTCCACTGAGGCTAGGGGAGAAAAAAACTAGAGGGCATGGGTTGAGGGTGAAGGGGAAGAAGTTTAAAGGGGATATAGTGGGGGTGGAGGGGGCTTCTTCACATAGAGAATGGTGGAATGAGCTGCCAGATGAAGTGGTGAATGCAGGCTCACTTTTAATATTTAAGAAAAACTTGGACAGGGGTGTGGAAGGATATGATCCAGGTGCAGGTCAGTGGGACTAGGCAGAAAAATGCTTTGGCACAGCCAAGAAGGGCCAAAAGGCCTATTTCTGTGCTGTAGTATTCTATGATTCTATGGTTCTATGGAAATGGTCATGGGTTTGGAAGGTGCTGTCTAAGGATCTTTGGTGAACTGCTGCAGTGCATCTTATAGATAGTACTGCTGCCATTGAATGTAGGTGGTGGAGGGATTGAATGTATGTAGATGTGGTGCAAATCAAATGGGCTGTTTTGTCTTGGTATCAAGCTTCTTGGATGTTGTTGAAGCTGCACACATCTAGGCAAGTGGGGTGTATGCCATCACATTCCTAACTTGTGCCTTGAAGGTAGTGGATAGGCTTTGGGCAGTCAGGAGATGAGTTACTCTCCACAGTATTCTTAGCCTCTAACATGTTCCTGGACCCACTGTATTTATGTGGTGAGTCAAGTTGAGTTTCTGGTCAATGGTAGCCCCAAGGATGTTGACAGTGGAGGATTCAGTGATGGCAACACTATCGAATTTCAATGGGCAGTGATTAGAGTGTCTCTTATTGATGATGGTCATTGCCTGGCATTTATGTGGCACGAATGTTACTTGCCATTTGTCAGCCCAAAACTGGATATTGTCCAGATCTTGCGCATTTGAATACAGGCTGCTTCAGTATCAGAGGAGTCGCAAATGGTGCTGAACATTATTTAATCATTAGTGAACGTCCCCACTTCTGATCTTATGATAGAGGGTAGGTCATTGACGAAGCAGCTGAAGATTGTTGGGCTGAGGATACTGTTCTGAGGAACTCCTGCAGCGATATCCTGCAGCTAAGATGACTGATCCTCCACAACCCCAACCATCTTCCTATGTATGAGGTATGACTCCAACCAGCTGAATGTTTGCCCCCTAATACCCATTGATTCCAGTTTTGCTCAGGCTTCTTGTTGCCGCATTTGGTTGAATGCGGCCTTGATGTTAACAACAGTCACTCTTGCTTCACCTCTGGAATTCAACTCTTTTGTTCATGTTTGAATGAAGGCTGAAAGGTCAGGAGCTGAGTGATCATGGGCATCATCAAGCAGGTTATTGCTGAGCAGGTGCTGCTTGATAGCATTGTTAATGACCCCTTCCATCATTTTATTGATGATTGAGCATAGACTGTTTTGGGGGATAATTGGCTGGGATGGATTTGTCCTTTTTGTATGCAGGACACGTCTGGACAATTTTCCACATGGTTAGGTAGATGCTAGTGCTGTAACTGTACTGGAAGAGCTTGGCTAGGGGAGCCACAAGTTCTGGAGCACAAGTCTTCAGTACTATTGCCGGAATGTTATTAGGGTCCATTGCTTTTGCCGTATCCAACTGTTTCTTGATATCACGTGGGGTGAATCGAATTGGCTGGAGACTGGCATCTGAGATGCTGGGGACTACTTGGAGGAGGCCATTATAGATCATCCACTCAGCACTTCAGCTTTATTTTTGCACTGATGTGCTGGGCCCCTCTATCATTGTGGGGATGGGGATAGTTGTGGAACCTCTTCCTGTAGTGAGTTATTTTATTGTTCACCATTCACAACTGGATGTGGAAGACTGCAGAGTTTAGATCCAATCCGTTGGTTGTGGGATTGCTGAAATTTGTCTATCACTTGCTGTTTTTGCCATTTGGCATGCAAGTAGTCCTGATTGGTAGCTTCACCAGGTTGACACTTCATTTTTCCATATGCCTGGTGCTGCTCCTGGCATGTCCCCCTGCTAGATCAGTTCACAGTCTGTCCCATTTAGCAAGGCGATAATGCGACACAACACGAAGGTTTTTCTCAATGTGAAGGTGGTACTTTGTCTCCACAAGGACTGTACAGGGGTCACTCTTATCAATACTGTCATAGACAGGTACATCTGCAGCTGGCAATTTGGTAAGGATGAGGTCAAGTATGTTTTTACCTTTTCTTGATTTCTTCACCATCTGCAGCAGACCCAATCTAGCTGTTATATTCTTTAGGATTCAACCAGCTCAATCAGTAGTGCTGCTGCTGAGCCACTCTTGGTGGTGGACATTGAAATACCGCACCCAAAGTATACTTTGTGCTTGTATCACTCTCAGTGCTTCCTTCAAGTATTATTCAACATGGGGGAATACTGATTCGTCAGCTGAAGGAGGATGGTACATGATAACCAGCAAGAGGTTTCCTTGTCCATACTTATCTGAAGCCATGAGACTTCACGGGATCCAGAGTTGATGTTGAGAACTCCCGGGACAACTCTCTCCCGACTTTACCATTGTGTTGCCACCTCCACTGGGTCTGTCCTGCCTGTAGGATTTTAATCGAATCTTAAATTCACCCATCACAATTGTTCCTGTAAGTACAGCCCTCATCTTCACTCCCTTAAAGCTAATGGATTCAGATTTGAATATAAATAGCCAACAACGGGTTTGGCCTATCATCACTAGATCTGGTTGAACCCGAACAAACATGGATCCTGCTAAAACTGTTTATTACTGCAGCTTCATTCTGGAATACAAAGAGAACTCCAGACAGCTTGTCACCATTGACAACCGTTTCCTTAAAATCCTCTCCCATGCTCAATCAAACATCACCTCTTCTTATCTTCATGTGTAAAATCCTTTTCTTGGTCTCCTGTCTCTGTAACATTCTACAGTCTCCCCTTGCCCACCACCTCCCCTCCCCCCACCACCCCCAGAGAACCCTGCATTTCTTGATGACCATGCCTTTAGCCAGCAAAGTTATAAGCTCTCAAATTCCCTCCCTGAACTTCAGCACTTCTCCCTGTTCTGTCCTCTTTAATATTAATCTCTTTGACAAAATCTTTAATCGCTTGTCCTAATGTCTTCTCTAGCTCGATGTCAGTTTTTATTCAAAGCACTTTAGAATCTTTTATTACATTAAAGACATCAAATAAATGCAAGTTGTTTTATTGAATAACATGAACCCAATATAATTATTTGCTGCAATTATTTAGCTAGCTATTCAGTGGACTTCAATAATTCCCTAGTTCTGAGTTGTGTTTCTTATGCAAATCACACACACACACACGCGCACACACACACACACATGTATATCACTTTATTCGTGCAATGTTTTCAGTAACTAGAAATGAGTTTCTGAACATTAGTTGAGTTTCATAAGTATAAGTTTAAATTATAATACATCACCTACAATGGAACAAGAGATGAATGATGATCCATATTTTGTAATCTTCTTGTTTCTAATGGAATACATATATAAAATGCTACATTTCCAACATGCAAACATTTGTGATGCTCATCAGTTGACTTGTAATTACAAGCAAAATGTGCAGATATTAGGAGTTTGAAATTAAAGCAGAAGATGCTAGATAGATTCTGCATCTGTGTAGAGAAAAACAGAGTTAATGTTTCAGATCTAAATAACCTTTTTACAGATTTGTAATGACTTTGTTTTATTTTAGATGGGAAAGCAATTTGGGTATTTTCCGAAAGATGCAGTTCAAGTTGAAGATGTCTCAGTATCAACTGAAATAGAACTGCCAACCAAGGTAATCTGTAAATTGATGTACTTGAATATAACTTAATGTTTGCCACATTCAATGTTTCATGATAATATTCTGCTCCAAACTTTTCAAAGTAGTTTATTTTTAGATTGAACCAAATAACTCTCAATTTTGATAGAATAAGGTTTAGTCTGGAGCAGAAATATTTGAGTTATTACTCTTAGAAAATTACTATTAATTGTCTGTTTATTTTGGAGTGCAAAACCAAAAGAATATGCTAATTCTGAGCATTTAACCCTCAGCAATTGGCAAAACAAGGAAACAGCAGAATCCCGGCAAAACCTCATTCATGTTTTATTTTAAGAGGACATGAAATGAACACTAATATCATTAATAAATTTACTTCATATCAGATCTAGCTCTTTTTTGTAATAGTAAATTAAAATGCAAACATAAATATATAAACATATTTTTATGAACTTTCCTTTTTTAAACAGCTTTCACTTTCAACTATTTTAGCCTAATCTATATTTAATCAGAATATCTCTTCTCAAAATAAATTCTTCACATTAACATATCTTAAAATTCCAATTTCAATGCATACTTTCTTTCCTAACCTTTATCTGGGATTTGCTTATTCCACTGTCATTCCACATCTCCAACTAAAATCATCTACATGCAAAAAGTGTAGTAAAACAAAAGGTTAACTAATAGACCCTAAATTAGAAGCATAAACTTAAGACTGTGCATGTTTCTTTCAGGAAAGTGATTTTTTTTGCCTTGATGGAGGTGATTATGCTGAAAGTGAAGAAAGTGATTCAGTTAGTGATGAATATGGAGAAAATTCATTTTCAAAACCGGAAGACATGAAAGCCACGTTAGGACATGAATTCAACCCGAACAATTACAACCAGGATTACAAAGGTAATTCTGCTAAAGATAAACCTGTGGACAATGTAGTTAATCTTTATAAAGAGCAATTTCAAAGAACACACCAAGCTGCAGATGATACTGAGTTAGAGATGACAATTGGTGAAGAACAAATTCAACCAACACTAGCAACTGATGCGATTGTGCAAATAAATGAGTTCCTTTCACCAGCTGATCACCTGAATCAATTAAGTGAAGAAGGTTTCTCCAAACACACAGATAACAATGAACTCACCTTAGCCACAGGTCCTGAATCTGCATACAGTACAAAAAATGAACATAAAGGGCAGGAAATCAGTGAAGCCACTGCTATTATATCTGAAAGTACTGAAGAATTTACATTTGCACAAGAGGAAACTAGTTGGATTGGATCTAGAATTAGTGGGTGGTTTAGTTTGGAAAGTAATCTGGAAAAAAAGGTTGCAGAACCTTCTGACCAGTCTCTACAGCTAAGCTCCTTTAAAAGTCGAAAAATTGCATTGGACCATAGTGAGGATACTGCAATGTCTGAAGTGATTGAAGAATTAAATCAAGGTGTGCATTACGAAGACAAACAAAATCCTGGTTCCGAAAAATCATCCTGGATTAGTGGTTTGTCCAAATGGTTCAGTTCCACCAGTGATTCACCAGAAGATGTTCTATCTGCCAATGATGATCATAAAAATAAAGACAAGGAGGAAGATGGAAAATTGTATTCTATTGATGACACAACAGACTCATATAAAAATATGGTAACTAACTCAGAAAACAAAATGTTTGATCTTTTAGATCCAGGTGAACTAGGGCTAAAATCTAGTAATCTAGAGAAAACATCAAAAAACACCAATGAAGATATTCAAATGGGTAACGATCAGTTGTCATTTGATTCAAAAGACAAATTGTGGTTGCATCAGAACAATAAAGTGGAGCATTCAGGCATGTCTGAAGGAACAGAAAATGCTGGGGAAGGGAATACCATGGATAATGATGATTCAAAAACATGGAGGTTTCACTTTGATACAATACGTGATAAATTTAGATTTAGTGAAAACATTGTAGTCCAGAATTTCAGGACTACAGAAGAAACACAAAGTGTTAATGACAATGAGAAAGATTACATGAAAGCCACAGATGGATCAAAATCATCACCATGGTATCACTTTGGTTTAACTAAGACATTAGGCTTTGGTCAATACAATGAAGATCAGTCTGCTACTTTGCAACAAGAACCCAAAGAAAATATTGATGACATTAAACAAAATATTCAGGATAATCAAAGATCAGAATCACAGTATTTTCATTTTGGTTTAAGTAATATATTAACATTTGGTCAAAACAATGACCAAACTGATCCACTAGAAAACACAAAGAAAAGCACCACTGAAAATAATGAAAACACAATAAATAGTGAATCTGAAGATAGTTCTTCTGGACATGTAATAAATGATGCTCCAAGTGAAGGTGATGAATTGATCGGTGATTCATTCATAAATGAAGAAGCAATCCAGTATCCAGAACTTAGTCTGTGTACAATGGAGAATGAGTTCAGTTGCCAGTCTGAAGGCTTGCAGAAGGCTGCAAAGGAACTCAAGGAAATAAGAAGTGAAAACATAGAGTCAATAGTTTCAACAAATGGTTTAAAAAACAGTTTCAGTTTTGATGACATAACATCAAAATTTCAAGATGTTCAAAAATCAAAAGTCCAAAATCTACAAGAGCAAAATGTAATGCCAGATTCAAAATTCATGGGGCATAATAAACATATGACTCAGGAAAATGTCCACGAAGAACAAAATTTGCAAGAACATTTAAAATTTTCTTCAGAAATGAAGAAACATAGTTCAGGTTACAGGAGGTCAATGACATATAAAGACCTATATATTGGCAAAAAATTACATTCTGAACAGGAAGTTTTGGACAACCATGATCTAATTTCATCAATGGAAGAATTTAGTGCCATAAGTAAAGATGAACCATTAGTACAAGAACATTTCCAAGAGGAAGAACAACAGTTATCATTGAATTCTGAACCCAGGAGACCTGTAGATCCAAGTTCAGAAACTTCATTTCTTAGAGTAGAAGATAATGCAGAATCTTCAGTGTGGGACAAGTCACAAATTGAAGAAACTTTACAACAGCATTCAGTATCCAGATTAGGTTCAGAACAGCTTGTTTCAAATGTGACTGATTCCATGTCACTGAATACCTTAGAAAATAAAGAAAAGTTTGCACAAGAACACCCAGTAATGAAATCAGACTTACAACAAGTTAGTAATGCAGATATTGATCAATTACCAGAGGAAGAATTGCTCCACGAGCAACAAATCTCACAAAAACAACATATTACATCAACCATGGAATTTGAAGAGTTTGACAATTCAGATGATGATAAGCCTTTATCCCAAGCACAAAGTTTCATTGAAGAACAACATTTCAATTCTGAATTTAATGAACTTATCCCTTCTTCACAGGATGAATTGGAAAACAAAGAAGCCATCACACAAGAACAACATTTAACATCAGCAAAGCAGCAGATTTTAGACCAGTTCAATCCTTTATCAAAGCAGGACAAACAACAAGCTTTAGTGAAAATGGGCCCATCCAGTTTGGTCGATAAACAGATCATAGTTCCAGACACCCATGATCCTTCATCACAGAAACAACAGTTTGATGAAACCCACAGAATGCAGTCTCTACAATCTGCTTCAGATCATACCGTGGCTCTGCCACAGAAAAAAATATACAGCGCCAGAACCACCTTGCAACAACAAGCCCCAGTATTAGACTCTGAATCCAGTCAGCTTACTTTGGATCATGGTGAAGCTGGATTACAGGAATGCTTGCATGGAGAAGGACATGTTTCCAAAGAATGTCAGCTCTTAGAACCTGAACCTAATAAGGCTGCAGATGGTGGTAAATCCCTTACATTGAAAAAAGATGATGGACAAGATTTGCAAGACCACCAAGTAACTTATGCTTCTGCTTCAAATTGGCTTTCTATGTCAGGTCCGAGTAAAAATGTTTTGTCTGAAAAATTGGATGTTAATGAGGACATTTTCCAGGCAAATGTTTTGGCACTTGCACAACCTGAGCAACATACTGATTCAGTTGGAGATAAACTTCTGTTAAAGGAGAAAATGGATGATAAAGACTGTACCTCACAGAAACAATGTATAACTTCCGATTTAACATCAAAACTATTTACTACAACAGAAAACACAGAATCCTTACTGCAGGACAATCCGGAAGACAATGAACAAATTTCACCCGATCGTTTATCCAGTTCACAATCTGAACAGCTCATTGTTTCAAAAGACAGCAAGACCTTGACTCGAGAAAACTCTCTCTATCAACAAAAAAATTTAGGAGATAAACAGGTAACTTTGGAATCAGAAAAACAATCAGCTGTTTTAATCACTACAGAGGATTTGTCACAGAAAGAAACAAATGTAACCAATGTCATTAACACCAGCATAAATAGCACAAAAAGCAACAGGATACATGGATCTATGGAAAATGAGTCTCCAGTAGAACATGTGAATACACTGCTTTCAGAGAATGAGAGTCTTACTGGGGCTTATTTTGGTGGAGACACTGATGCTAAAATCGAATCACAGCAGATTGTCGAAGAAACAAGAAGCGATGGAACGAATGACAATTACAGGGAGACTCATAATATAATAACTGAAAAAGCACCACAACCATCTATTGATCCTGTTTCTGCAAACTTGTGGAAAGTTAAAATGGAGAGTGATTCTGGAAAGCTAATGGTCACCTCCTATGATAAAAAGCCAGGTACAGACCAGTTCAGCACAGCAGCTGAGCCTGATCCAAATGCTGCCACTGAAAATATAAATGGAGCTATTTCTGTAAATACTGAAGATAGATATAAAATAGGAGATGCCGCTGATAAAGAAACAGAAATGGCAAGGGATATTGAATCCAATGACCATCAAACTGGCAGTGCCCCATGGGGAGTAGATGTAGCAGAGGATCAGTTTAAAAAGCTCAGAATAAAAGATGCATCATTTGACAGTATAAACTTTTATAGTAATCTTAAATTCCTAAGAACGCACTTGAGCATTGCTCAACTGCAGTATTTGGAAAGATGCTTTGAAAAAACCAAGCTCTTATGGATGGAAGAAATTCTTGAATACTTAGAGAATGAGAATTGTAATAATAACATCCTCCAAAAAGTAAACATTTTTGAAGAGAGTTTCTGGCAAAACAAAGACTTGAACTGTGACAAGAATGTTGCAAATATTGAATATGGAATGACTGAAAGACAATATTTCGAAGATGCAGAAATGCTTCAAAAACTACATGATATTCTAACTTCCATCAAATTGAAATGCACCTCAAATGCCTCTAGTTCCAGCACCATTAAAGGTATTGGATAATGAGTTAATGGGAATAATGCATGTTCCAACATACATGTATTTGTATTTTTGAAGATGATCAAGAGTAGCCACTTTTTAAATATATATTTGAGATGTATTTTGGCAAATTCCATTTGTATAGTGTTAGCACTATAAAATGGAGCCCCTTCTTACTGTGCACAGGATCAGCAACAATTACAGGTTGGGTATAACACAACTTTTGCAGTGCTCCAATAGTGCCCCCTAATCATAAGGCCACCCTTATGAATAATATTGAACTTTTATTTAGTTTCTCAAATCAGATATTCTTGCATCTTCTTTGAGTAATTCACTTGCCAACAAGAACAAGGTTGCACATCAGTATCACCAGTTCAATGGTCATCCCCTATCAAAGGTACTGACTTTCAATTTAATGTGATTTCTTGTTACTTCAGTCCTGACCCCCTCCTAGGCTGGTGCCTCTTGACTAGTATGTCTATGAGTAGCACTGATCATTCTTAATGTGTGAGTCTGAACTGTAAGTGAATACAAGCAAGTTGACTGTGGAAGCGTTCGGAACTAAGTCTATTCCTGCTCTCACACAACATTAAGCACTTTGGTCCAGTTTCCAATGTAAGTAAGGAAGCTTGGGAAATACATTGGCACTCCATTGCAAGGACTTGAAGAAAAGATCTTCACTGACAATCCAATAAAACAAATTCAATTGGATCCTAGACTTTCACCTTCAGAGTTCAGCAACATTCCCAAGCTCTGCACCTATTGAGCTAATGACTTGCTGAGATCCAAGCCTATCAGAAAACATTTGATAGTTTAACCATAAAGGATTCTCAAATTGTTGTGTATTGCACTGTTTAAAGGTGCAAACATTATACACCTTCCCAACAGAGAGGGCAATATAACAACATACGCAGATCTTGCATTCCCCATTTTAAAAAACTTAAAATGTAAAATGATGCACGTATGTATGTTCCCAGAATATAATAAGTCTAAATTAACAATCAACAAAGCTAAACATTTGACAGGCTGGGTTGCATATTTGTTTTATGGTAATCAGAACTAAAATATATATAACTGAGACTACAAAGAGTAATTTATATGTAAGACAAATCATTTTTGCTTAACACCAGTGTGTGTTTAACAAAAATATCATCACTTGACAAGAAACAATGACAAAAACAACTATTTTCTTCTTTCTTCCTACATACTTTCAATTAACTTATCTGACTCCTTTCCCCTTCTGCCTGAGTATCTCCTTCCATTTCAAGTAGCTTCTCCCAAAATCTCTTGCTGAAAATCTGAACTTTGACTATCAACTTCACTTAATGTTTGGAACTGTGACATTAATTTATTTTGTCTTAATCAAAGATCCCAACTCTCTTTGCATACTGGGGGATTCTTTGCTTTTGGCAACTTTTCTGTTTCTATGTGATTTTTGCTTTAGACTGTGGGAAGTATTTAGATTGTAAGAGGTTTCTCATGCTCTTCCTTTGTAAGATTTCCACTTTCATGTAAATGATCTACACAATGCTGACTGAGTTTCTCTCCAATATTCACTTGATACATGAATGCACATTGTCTATTTACAACAACTCTAATATGTATCTCCTTATCACCATGGCCTTCTGACCAGCATTGAACTCTGAATTCACTAGAAGAATCGTATGGACTCAAAACATTATCTCTGTTTCTTTCTCTACAGATGGTGGAGGTTTTCCAGCATTTTCTGTTTTTATTTCAGATTTCCAGAATGCACAGCATTTTGTATTTATCTGAGTTTCATGCCTTGTATATTATGACTCTCTTTATTTTAGAATTATGGAACCATAGAATCTCTACAATGCAAAAAGAAGCTATTTGGCTCATTGAGTGTTTACTTGTTCCCACTTATGTGACCTGATTAAGATATACAAGACAATGAGGGGCAAGGACAGAGTGCTTAAAGAGCAGCAGTTCCCCTTAGTTGAAGGGTCAGTCACAAGGGAACATAGACTCAAGACGCAAGGCAGAAAGTTTAGGGGGGATATGAGGAAAAATACTTTTACCCAGAGGTTGATGAGAATCTGGAATGCTCTGGTGGAGGTGGGTTGCCTCACATCCTTTAAAAAGTATCTGGATGAGCACTTGGCACATTGTAACATTCAGGGCTACGGATCAATGCTGGCAGATAGGAGTTCAGGTGATTCTAATATATTGGTACGACTCAATGGGCTGAAGGACGTCTTCTGTACTGTATGATTCTATGAATCTATGAGTTTTCTTGTGTTTGGCCATGGAATTAATTCTGAGACACACTTCACAATTCTTCTTTCTAACTTTGAATAGCAAAAATAGCTTCTTACTCCTGCTTTCATATGCTATTGATGAAGTTCTAACAATCTGCCCCTAAACTACTTGGTTAATTTCTACATATGGAATACTCCTGTAATATATCATCACCACAATCTCTAGGCCAGCGATTCATGACATAATTGAGCACTTTACTGAGCAGCACACTGAGTTTCTTCACTAATTTCTCTGACAGATACTGGCACATTATTTGTGTTTGTAAACTAATTCACAAAAATTAATCAGGCATCAAAGGAAATCTTGAATATCCATATTTGTATGATCTACTGACTTACTATATTCAATATTGTAATGAAAGCTGATTTTATTATTTGATCCTCCTTGCATCAAGACCAGTTTGTGCTATCTTAGCATTTCCTCAATAACAGATATATCCTTACTGATCCCTACTGTATATAACTCGATTACTTCTTATTACTACCAATGGGAAGTAATCATAATATTCAACTCTAACACTAACATCATCTAACACCGAAATATTCTTTGGAATACCTCGTCCCTTTCATATCGGTTTTGCGTAAGGGAATGTGGCTTAGGGATTTCTCTTTCTGAGATAACAGTACAGTTAAAATGCTGTCAACAGTGAAATTAAGTTGTGAATCTCTTGACTTTCATTTTTACTGCGGGCGTTTATCTTCTACCTCTTAACTTGAATTGTAACCACTGCTTTCTGAGCTGTCAAGGAAAAGAGATTACTTCTATCTACTCTATCTCAACCCCTCACAATTCTGTGTAGCTCAATCATGTCACTCATCAGCCTTCTCTGCTTCAAGGTAAACAACATCAACCTCTCCAATCTCTCCAGCCCTAGCAACATTTTAATAAATCTTCCCTTCCTCTCTCCACAGCAATCACATTCTTTCTATAACATGGTGAGCAGAACTGCACATAATTTTTTTAGTTATAGCCTCACCAGTGTCTTATACAGTTCCATCATTATATCCCTTATTTTGTATGCTATACTTCTGTCAGTGAAGGAGAACATTCCATATGCCTTCTTTACAACCTTATCTACATGTACTGCTCCCTTTAGACCTGTGTATCTGCACATCAAGGTCTTTCACTTCATCTACCCCTCTCAATATATTCCCATATATGTCGTATTCCCTTTTATTGTTTAACCTTGATAAATGCATTACCTCATACTTATCAGAGTTGAACTCCATCTGCCACTTTCCCGCTCACTCCACCAACTCATCTATATCATTTGGAACTGTCTTCTACACTATCCACTTCACAGCTAATTTTTGTGTTGTCTGCAAATTTCCCAATTTCCCACATTCAAGTCCAAATTCTTATATATTAAGATAAACATCAGGGATCCCAACACCAAGACCTGCAGAACACCACTTGAAACAGCTTTTCATTCACCAAGGCAGACATTAACCCCATTGCTCTTTACTTCCTGTTACTAAGTCAACTTTGGATCCAATTCACCATATTATCCTGTATCCCATGGGTTTTTATTTTTTTCACCAGTCTGCTATGTGGGACCTTGTCAAATGCCTTACTAAAATCCTTGTAGACAACATCCACTGCACTACCTTCATCAATCCTTCTTGTCTCTTCCTCAAAGAATTCAATCAAATTTGTAAGGCATGACCCTAACAAAGTCACACTGATAATCCCTGACTTGTTCATGCCATTTTAAATGAGTTTATCCAATCTCTCAGATTGACTCTAACAATTTTCCCACTACCGAAGTAAGACTAGCCATCTTATAATTGGTTGACATTTCCTTCATCCCTTTTTTAAACAACAGAACCACATTTGTATTTCTCCAGTCCTCTGGCACCTTCAAGTGAAGATTGGAAAGTAATCTTCAGAACATCTGCTATTTCCTCCCTGATTGCCTTCAACATCCAAGGGAACAATCCATCTGGCTCTGGCAACTTATCCAATTTCAAGGATTCCAACTCCTTTAACACTTCCTTTTTCATGATTCTTTTATCCAATGTTTCACACTGCTCCTCTTGGATTTCCATATCTACAAAAAATGTATTTAAAATTCTTCCCATGTCCTCTGCATCTTCACAAAGTTCCCTTCTTCATCTCTGATAGGCTCCACTCTTTCCCTAACAGTCCTTCTATTCGATACCTTTTGACCAACTTTCCAGGGGCACAGTGCTTTGACTGGAAATGGGGGTATTTAAATAATTGGTTTCTCCATGGCCACAGTAGCATCTAAATTTCTGACTCTCAGACTGCATATGAAATTGGCTGCCATTACCTGGATCTCACTGAAATGCAGTGGACTTCCTCTACTGACGCAGGAAAAGAATTCGCTTGAAATTTGTGTTTGTATTATATCCATGGATTTCATCGCAAGCCTCCTTCCAGACGAGCTCAAAAGCTTGGCTTGAGGAGGCTCAAAAGCCTCTTACAACCATGTCTATAAAGTTGATTTTTAAGTTTGTGCCATGCTCACTGGAACAAGTTTCTTACTTGGAGAATGTAATCTATCACAATCTCATTTGGCAACTGATTTCTCTCACCAGATGCAATTCTCAGTGCAATCTCATTCTTAATGTGAGTCTAGAATCTCATTAATGTCAGCCTGTTCCAGAGTACCACGGTTTCATGGGCAACATTGATCTCATAAGCACATGGCCCCATCATGACGAGGAAAACATTTATTTTACCCTCATCTATTTTTATTTGTTTTTAGCCAAATAATTAGGAACATTTATTCCTAATTATACCCGTTTGCTTTGTTAGGGCTGAATTCTCTCATTGTCCTCAAAAAATCTTCCAGTGCCATTTTCCAGTTTTGTGCCAGGCTGACTCACTGTGTACCTGAACAGAATGTGCACACGGAGCAATCACATTGCTACGTCCTGAAAATCAAGTTTAGGAGTTTAAAAAATGTTTCAAATCTTCAGTCCTTAATTTTACAAATGGAATGTAAAAAAAAAATTCTATCCCAGCCTTGTCACTATTTTTCTGTTTTCTTACTGAATTGTGAAAAGATTAATGCATGGACTCAGCTGGTAGCCATTATATGACCAAATTGTTTTATACTTCCCCAACAGAGACAGCAAGAGAGAGGCCAATAAAGCACAATATTCAGGTCTTGCAATAAACTACATAAATTTAAACTGTACAGTATATTCAATTGAAAGTACTGGTCCACTGCTCTGTCATGGTGGTAGAGTGCACTGGAGTAGTAATGTGTAGTGGTGTGGCACAGGTCTGATTCTAAACTTACATGAATACCCAATGTAGCCAAAAATATAATTGTTTTCCTATTGCGGTAGAATGAAAATCAGAAATGGCATTGCTAGGCTATTTAAATGCCTGGTTTTGTGTGGTTTGGTGTCATACATTGTTTATAATGCTCCTGTGAAGCATTTTGAGATGTTTCATAAGATTAAAGGTGCGATTTATGTTGTTGATGTATTAGTAGAAATCTAGAAGTAGAATGTTCTGCTTATTGTCTCAGCCCAGAGTTGATACATAACTTGAAGACACCAAAGGAAAGAAAACTCAAGTGTGGTAGATAGGTCAGGAGAAAATAGAAATGTTTCAGTAGCATCATTTTGAAATCTTCATGAATTAACAGTAGATTTTTAAAAACAGATTTTATGCCTTCTTACTTCCTAGAATAGATAACTTACTTTTTTTTCCAGACTGATGTTACACTACATCTATCACAACAATGTATTTTCTTTGTTGTTCAACTCAAAAAGTTTAATCCAAAAACAATACTTATCTCTACTTTGTCACATTACTATTACAATCCTGTTTTTTTTGCTATCAATTTTCAGGCCATTAAAATCAAGGTGAGTAACAAAGCGCATTTTTGTTATGTTACTGCAGATAATTAGAGACAATAAACACTTAATTCTTTATTTTGCAGGTGCTTTCCATTCGGGAGACACTTTAGAGGTTGGTCTCGCATCCACTGAGCAAACTTTGGAAATTTTTGGCAAGAATGGTCAAATGAACAAAGATGTGCAGGAGCAGAAAGAGACCAAAGATATTATTTCAGAAGTAACAGAGAGACAAACACTGGAACTACCTGTCTTAAACCTATCAGATAAAATATCTGATTCGGAGGAAGCACCTGCCAAAGCTCTAATGGAAAGTAAATTAGGAAATGGATCACAGAAACATCCAGATGATACAAAGACGAGAACTAGTCACCAGGAAATAGAAGAGAAAATTATATCCTCAGCATTAAACAAAGATTCTGATGAGGTTAAAAACTCATTAGTAATTGTTGATTCAGGAGTTGAAGTTGCAACTGAAAATAATGGTAAGTATAAAGGATGAAATCTATTGGTGTGCGTGGTTTTAATAAAGACAGTTTGAATTATTTTATCATTTAACTTTATTCTTAACAGAACGTGAGCAGAATGGTAAGCAAATACCTACCCACAAAGTAGAAACCATCTTTGACCTTGATTTGCAAACTATCCGGATACTAACTGGCCATTTTATCAAAAATGTAAGTAATGCTTTTGCTATATTTTGGAGAATTGATGTTAGGAAGCATGAAGAGTTAAAAATAATGGAGCTTTATTTACAGCATGGTGCTGATGATTTATGGATTGCTTCTCCACTCTGGCAGTTTCCTGTGCTAGTAATCTGTGAAGTTACTCCTGGCAAATACATGAAGTGCGGCTACCAAGAATCTATCACAGCAACAATATTAATACAGAACATTTTCTCCCCCTTTAAACTGAACATCCCCAACAAATTCAATCATGTGCAACATGAACATTAATTGATAAGTCAGTCTGGAGGTTGTCATTCTCAAAATGATTGACAGCAAACCTCTAGCATTTTCTTCTTTGTATTATAACCTCCGATGCTTTTGTCTTTGTTGTTTTGATTAGCATCAACATTGTAACTAGAGGTTGACTTGATGCTAGGTCTACAGATTCAACAATATCTATCACTTCTTCAACAATATCTATCACTTCAGGCTAGAACATTGAACCTGGATTTTCAGCAGGTTTCATTTCTGGTGGTTCGGCTCTTTCTACCAATAGTTGGTCTGCATACTTCCTCCAGATGACATTATCCCCAGTTTGGACTGTATACAAGATAGCTCCAACCTTTGCAAGGATCATGGCAGGAACCCATTTCTCTCCTATAGAGGAATTCCTGGCTAATGTTCCTTGTCCTTGGTGGAGATGCTATATTTTGCTTTGTTTTCCCACAGTTTCATCCGTGCTTGTTATTTCTGTCATTTTCAGAGGTTTCAACAAGTCAAATACTGGATGTAGTTGTCTCTTCATCATTAATGATGCAGGAGAGATTTTGATCATCGAATGAATGGTATTCCTATACATTAGTCAGAATTGGTTAAGAAATTCGATTAGCAAACCTGTTCCTTTCAATGTGCGCTTCATGGTTTGGGTGATACATCCTACTAGTCCATTTGTTACAGGATGTACAATGCAGACCTAATGTATTGAATATCATTCAAGAAGTGTTTGAATTCTTGAGAGACAAATTGAGATCCTTTGACACTGATAAATTGTTCAGGGAATCCAAACTAGCAAAAGAATTCTCTAAACTTCTTGACAATCTTTTCTGATGAAGTAGATTTCATTTTAGTGGCTTCTGACCATTTTGAATGAGCATCCACTATTACTAAGAACATATGTCCTTCAAATGGTCCTGCAAAATGTATATATACTCATAGCCAAGTCTTTTTTGGCCAATCCCAAGGATGCAGTGGTGCTAACAGCAGTAGGTTTCTTTCCTTCATACATGAAGATCATGTCCCAGTTTTTTCTTCAATTTTCATCTCCAAGCAGGCCACCAGAAATAACTTTTTCATGCATGCAATTCCACAATGGCCTTTGTGTAACTTGTTTACTACTCATTTTCTCAGTGGTATCAGAATGATCACTCTGAGTCCTGAAAGAAGATATCCTGATTGTATTGACAGCTCTAGCTGTCTAAAGGAGTATGGTTTCAAGTCAGGTGTCTGCTCTGAGGTCTTCCCTCATAATACTATGCCCATCACTTCTGAGAGTTTCAGATTGTTCTGAGTGTGCTATCTCACTTGGCCAAAAGTGATTTGTTCAAAGTATAAGATACTTTCATTTAAGTAGTTTGACAAACTACTATCTGACAAACTACCTGGTAGTGGGAATCTTGGCAGCCCATCTCACATTACAACGTAGACTTGATTGTTAATGGTATAAGTATGTGCAAACAATATAAAATACCTACCTCTGCATTCTACTTGCTGCCAGTGATGAGATTCATGTTTGGTGTGGTGCAAAAAATGGTAGTGCATCAACAGTGTGAACTTTCTTTTATACAGGAATTGGTGAACGTTCTTTATTCCAAAGATAATCCCTTATGCTTCCCTTTCAATTTGTGCAAACTTTCAGCCTTGTTCAAGTTTCAACATGCAAAAGCAATGGTTCTTTCTTCACCCAATGGCTTGATGTGGGATGCCACCACTCCAACACCAGAAGGAGATGTGTCAGATGCTAACTGTAGGGTAGGGTAGGATAGGAGAGGATCAAAATTTGTAACAATTTCCGATTTGACGTTTCTTTGGCTTGCACAAAAGCATACTGCTTTGATGTGAGGCAGGAGTGCTAATCACTATGCCACCTTGCCTCCCATAAATGGAAGGAATTCTAGGAAGAATTGCAACTGGTTAATACCGAGTGCTAAAATGTTGGTCTCCTGCCAATCTCGCAAACGAGTCATTCATGTACGATAGTGAGTACTGTATTGCACATAATACTGGATTTAAGGTGACTTTGAAATCCCCGCAAATCCTTATGGATCCATCCTTCTTGATGACTGGTATAATTGATGTGATCTATTCACTAATCCTGACAGGTTCTAAGACCCCTGTCTTCACATGTCATTCCAAGTGAGCCTCCACTTTTGGCCTGACAGCATAGGTAACAACCTTGCAATCAAGCATTTTGTTTGCCTTCTTTAATCTTCAGTTTAACTGTGATGCTTTCATGCTCTCCAGTTCTCCATCAAACTCAACCGTGTGTTTCTTTAGAATATTTGTGAAACCTGATTCTCCATTAGTCACCAGGTTAATTTCAGCCCAGTTCAGTTGAATCTTTTCTAACTATGTTTGATTCATCAATGTTGCATAATGCCCTTTACTACATGTAAAGACAAATATGCTGTTTCCATTAAGTTTTACAGCTACTTCAATGTGGCCTTTCAATGGAATCAATTCACCTATGTATGTCTTCAACACAATTTTTAAAGCTTACAAGAGAATATGTCTGAGCTCTTCCTTGTATACAGTCTCTGGCACCAGTGAGACTGCTACCCCAGTGCTGCCTTCCATCCTTAATGGCTGTCCATCTAGCAGTGGAGTGATCCTTCTGCACAACTTGAAATCTTTTTTTAATCTGATTACATGCAGTTTTGGTTTGTTCTGGCTTATTAGTTTTACTCAAAGCTTGCTTTCTTTGCTAGTAGGAATGCTCTATGCATTAATATGTAACATCTTTATATTGTAAAGTGAAAAATATTGCAGATACAATACTTCTGTTGCACAATGTTTTAATCACACAAACACATTTTAATTTGCTGAATATTGACATAGCACTTATAAATCTTAATTCCTTCTGATTTTCTCTTTGTGTATACCTCCTTCCCTATTTTGAATAGCCTCAAATATAGTTCCATGGATACTAGAGATTGAATAACTTCTTCCAAATGCTCATTCATTACATCCAAACCTTGACACTTGTCAATAGAATCACTCAAATCTAATCTGCCTCATGAAATCTAAACATGCACTCAGTTCATGATGATGGAAAATAATTGTCCTATCAAACATTGAGCAGTTATTCCAAACCCAATTCAATCACCAAGACTGCTATTTTCACTTCGATAATATTAGCTTTCCTGGCCCCAGCATATCTGATACTTGAATCAGATGTGCCTTTATTCCTTAAGATTTGACTATTTTGATGATTTTTTGACTAGTCTCCCACCATTCATTGGTCCCGAGTTCAGCAACATTTTGCCTTAACACTAGAAGTACCTGGAGATATTTTCGTTTCTCAGTCCTAATTTATTGTGCATTCCCAATGTTAATCACTCCACATTAGGTAGCTATGCTTCCAAGTGCCTAGGTTATAAACACTGGATTTTTTTCACTAAAACATTAGGCCGCTCTCCCATTCTCCCTTCCTTTTGAATGCTCTTCAAAATTTACTTCTCTCACCATAAGTTCCTTATGATTGCACTCCTGTAAAGTGTCTTCCTTATTCATTTAGGAGTCATCCACATTGCAGTGGGTCTGCATCACATCTGCAGGTCCCCCGTCTTACTGCCCCCCCTCCTTTCCCTTCTCCCTCTCCCTTCCCCCCTCCCCCCGTCTTTTTCCCCCTCTCCCGTCTTCTTCCCCTCTACAGACCCCCCTCCCAGTCTTCCCCCCCCCTGTCTTTCCCCTCCCTCCCGTTTTCCCCCCTCCCCGTCTTTCCCCCCCTCCCCCGTCTTTCCCCCCTTCCCCCCTCCCCTCCCCCTCTTTCCCCCCCTTCCCCCCCCCGTCTTTCCCCCCCTTCCCCCCTCCCCGTCTTTCCCCCCCCCCTTCCCCCCTCCCCCTCTTTCCCCCCCTCCCCCCTCCCCCCCCCCCGTCCCCTCCCCCTTCCCCCCTTTCCCCCCTTCCCCCCCTCCCCGTCTTCCCCCCACCCCCTCCCCACCCACCCCCCCTACCCACCCCCCCTCCCACCCCTCCTCCCCCCCCCCCTCCCTACCCACCCCCCCCCCCCCACCCCCCCTCCCCCTCCCCCCCCCCCCCCCCCCCCCCTCCCCACCCTCCCCCCCCCCCCCCCCCCCCCCTCCCCCCCCACCCCCCCCCCCCCCCCCCCTCCCCCCACCCCTCCCCCCCTCCTCCCCCCCTCCCCTCCCCCCCACCCCCCTCCTCCCCCCCCCCCTCCCCTCCCCCCCCCACCCCCCCCCCCCCCCCCCCCTCCCCCCCCTCCCCCCTCCCACCCCCCCCACCCCCCCTCCCCCCCCTCCCCCCCCCCCCCCCCCCCCCCCCCCCCACCCCCCTCCCCTCCCCCCCCCCCCCCCCCCCCCCCACCCCCCCTCCCCCCCCCCCCCCCACCCCCCCCACCCCCCCCCCCCACCCCCCCACCCCACCCCCCCCCCCCCCCCCCCCTCCCACCCCCACCCCCCACCCCCTCCCCCCCACCCCCCCCACCCCCTCCCCACCCCCCCCCCCCTCCCACCCTCCCCCCCCCCCCCCCCCACCCCCCCACCCCCCCCTCCCCCCCCCCCCCCCTCCCCCCTCCCCACCCCCCCCCCCCCCCCTCCCACCCCTCCCCCCACCCCCCCCACCCCCCTCCCCCCCCCCCCCCCCCCCGCCCTCCTCCCCCGCCCCCCCCCCCTCCTCCCCCGCCCCTCCCCCTCCCCCTCATCCACCCTCCTCCCCCTTCCCCCTTCCCCCTCCCCCTCATCCACCCTCTCTCTCTCTCTCTCTCTCTCCCATCCACCCCTTCCTAGCTCCTCCTTATCTTTTCCCCTCAGGTCCGCCCTACCCCACCTCACCCACCAAACTTCCCACTTCTCCCCCATGTTTTTCTCTCACTCATTGCTGCGCCACACACGCTGGAAGTGTGACCGGAAGTTGATGTTGTGCCGGTTGCCCTGTCACCCGGAGGTACAAAGGGCGGTCTGCGGGTTTTGAAGATGGCGGCCGGTCCGAAGGAACCGGGAGAGGATTGAGTGCGCGAGAAACCGGAACTGGGAGCAGCAACAGCAAACCCATCTCCGGTACAGTCACCTTAACCCCGAGAATTATACCAATCTGCCCCGGTACAGTCATCTTAACCCCGGGAATTACACCAATATCCCCTGGGTACAGTCATCTTAGCCCCGGGAATTACACCAATATTCCCTGGGTACAGTCATCTTAGCCCCGGGAATTACAGCAATATCCCCTGGGTACAGTCATCTTAACCCCGGGAATTACACCAATATTCCCCCGGTACTAGTACTCCCCCCCCCCCCAACCCCAGTGCAGTTGGTGTAATCCCAGAAGTTACGTTAATTTGCATGTGGCACAGTTAGTGTAATCCCGCGGATGACACTAAAATCACCCAGTATAATCAAACTGATCCCAGCAATGCAGTAATAACATCCCCTTCCCCTCCAACCCCCCGCCCCCAAGAAAAGTAATCGTTTGGAATTGCAGTTAAAGACTCAAATATAGTCGGTGTAATCCCGTGATTTACAGTAATATCACCATACAATGGTCAGTATGTTCTGGGAATTGCAGTAATGTTCCCTGGACAATCCCTAATCTCAGAAATTACACTAATATCCCTGGTACAATCAGTGTAATCTGGGCAATTACAGTAATAGTTTCACTACAGTCAGTGTAATCCCAGGAATTGCAGTAATATCCCCCTTGGCACAGGCAGTGAATTCCTGGGAATTACAGTAATAACTCCCTTTGTGCAATCAGTGTAATCCTGGGAATTACAATTATGTCCCTGGTACAGTCAGTGTAATCCCAGGAATTACAGTAATATCCCCAGTACAGACAAAGTAATCCTGGGAATTGCAATGATATCTCTCTCCCAATCAACTTCACTACTGCAAAACCTGTGTTTCCAGTGCTGAAATCCTCCCCTGGGATGCTGCTGACAAGATTAGCCTTTCTGGTGTTGTTGTTGATGTCTCTTTTGGCAGTGTCATTCCCTCTATTTGTGTTAGTAAGATCACACCCTAATTTTGCATCTTTTCATAGAATTGCACAGTATTTATCTTCAAAAACTCCCCATGTAACCCAATTGTTTCATGCTTTTGTCAATTAGGTACTTTGTCATCTTATTTCAAACAGAATCAAGAATGCTTTGGTGAAATTGCAAACCTGATTTTCTCATAGATGCTAAAACTGAGAGGTGAAATCTTTCAGAGATCGGCTCTGTTCTTCTAATTCCATCAGCATATCCTTCCATTCCTTTCACCCATGCGTGTTTATCTAGCTTTTCCTTAAATATTTCTATGCTTCAGCTACTCAAGAAGAAATTAGAGAGAGTTCTTGGGGCTAGCAGGATCGAAGGTTATTGGAGGTGGGAGGGGGGGTGGTGGGATCAGGATATTGATGTTGATGATCAGCCATCATCAAAATGAATAATGGAGCAGAGCTGAATGGCCTACTTCTTTTCTAATTTTTGTATCCCTTGTTGTGGCAATTTCCATTTTCTAGCCTCTTTGTGGGTAAGGAGGATTTTTCTGATTCCACTATTAAGCAGGATTAATTAGTGAAGAATTCAATTTATAGCCCTCTAGATCTGGCCTATGCTATACGTGGAAATATCTTCTCTACATCTCATGTCAATTTCTTTGATAATCTTAAATATCTCTAGTAGGGCAACTCTTAGTCTAAACCTTTCTAGAGAAAGAGCCTGAACCTGTTCGATCTTTGCTGATGGTTATAATATTTTGATCTTGGTATAATCCTGGTAATTCGTGATTTGCATCATCTGCAGTGTCCTTTCATTGTCCAGGAACCAGAATTGCTTACCCCAAAGTATCATCTAGCCAAAGTTATTTGAAAATTTAACACAATTTCTCTGACTTTCAACTCCATCTCTCTGGAGGTGAACTCCTGTGCATTTTTTTAAATTGTTTGTTACATTATGTTACTACTTTTTGTAGTTTATTTATCTCCATCTCCAGATCCCTCTGCCAAATTTATACATTTCTTTGCCAAGTATGCAGCATGTTCCTATCGAATAGTAAGTACTATCTCACACTTCGCTGCATTGAATGTTCATTTACATGCCCGTTCTGAAGTTTTCTAATCTCTTGCTGAAAGTTATTGCAGTCCTGTTCTGATTTGGTGTATCTGCAAATGTTCAAAATACTCTCATGATTCCAAGTACAAATCTTTTATTAAATAGCGGACAATTTTTCCGTCACTTCCTGCTTTCTGCTGGTCTTTAACCCTTTGGCCGTATTATCACGGGTGTAAGGGAGAGCCTCCCACAGGCCAGCTATGGAGTGGTTCATGCTGCAATAGTCTTCAGCTTCACCCAGCTCTCATCTGTGGCTGTAAGTAGTTGTTAGCATACAACAGCTGCCAGACCTGATAAAGTGCTTTGACAGGTGAGCTAATCCAGATGAGGAAAGCTGTTGGGCTGTCTACTCCTGTGGGATTTGTCTACGCTGGCTTGACTCTGAGATGCATTCTCATAGTGGTCAGAGGAAACACTACAAGGACGTTCTAATGGTTTCAGTTAGGAGTTTTCAGATTGACTTTACATCCTGGGAGAAGCTCATTACATCTGGTGCAACCAAGGAAAAACGAGTGCAACTTCCTTCAAAGGCAAGTGCACAGCAGAAACAGAAAGAATACCAGGAGAGGACATCTCAAACCAGCAACTCATCTAGATCCCAATCATGCCACCAGTATCCCATCCTGTTTATAGCAGAACCTCCTAGATACAAATTGACCAAAGCAGTGACCTAAATACCCTCTGGAATCCTACTAAACACCCCAGATGATGAGCATGGTCATCTTTGCCTTGAAGAACACTCAAGATTATTATCAATAGAACTTGGGCATGATAATATTAACCTCTCTGGTACTATTGGTAATATTACCCCAGCTGTCACTGACACTTCTGGTTCAATTAAGTTTTGATTTGATTTATTATTGTCACATTTATTAACATACAGTGAAAAGTATTGTTTCTTGTGCGCTATACAGACAAAGTACACTGTTGAAAGGGAAGGAAACAAGAGAGTGCAGAATGTTACAGTCATAGCTAGGGTGTAGAGAAAGATCAACTTAATACAAGGCAAGTCGCTTCAAAAGTTTGACAGCAGTAGAAACTGTTCTTGAGTCAATTGGTACGTGATCTCAGAATTTTGTATCTTTTTCCCAAAGGAAGAAGGTGGAAGAAAGAATGCCCAGGATGCATGGGGTCTTTAATTATGCTAGCTGCTTTGTGAGGCAGTGGGAAGTGTAGGCAGAGTCAATGGATGGGAGGCTAATTTGCTTGATGGATTAAGCTACATTCGTGATCTTTTGTAGGTCCTTGTGGTCTTGGCAGACCAGGGGCCTTACCAAGATGCAACCAGACGGAATGCTTTTTATGGTGCATCTGCTTCCTGAAGTCAGTGACAATCTCCTTTGTGTTATTGACATTGAGGGAGAGATTATTATTGTCGCATTAGTTCACCAGATTCTCTATCTATTTATTTATTCTGTCTCGTCGTTATTTGAGATCCAAGTCACTATGATAGTGTCATCAGCAAACTTGAAAATCGAATTGGAGAGGAATTTGGCTGCATTTTAATAGGTATATAAGAAGTATAGTAGTAGGCTGAGAACACGCCATTGTGAGGTATCGGTATTGAGGATGATTATGGAAGAGATGTTGTTACCTATCCTTACTGATTGTGGCCTTTGAGTTAGGAAGTTCAGGATCCAGTCATAGAGTTGTTTCATACAGCATGTCAAGTAGTACTGTTTATATCATTATTGTTCTTGCGAATGTTACATCAGCTGACACTATTAAATAAAACGTCCTCCTCTGATGTAGTATTTACCTCTGCTCTAGGTATTATCCAATTATCAAGTTATTACACTTGATTTGATTGTTAATGTTGCTGTTACTGTTGGTAATGTTACCTTCTGCATTACTATTGATATTATTACCCTTACTCAGGGTATTACTGCTGCTGGTGCTAATTGCAACCTTGTCCTTGCTCTTGAGTGATGCCTTTTTTTTTCCACAGTTCTCTCAGAAGGTGATGGATACATTGTCTGAAAATCCTGGAGCTGCTTTGAATCTGCATGGTACTTACCCTGAGTTGTTCCTGATCCCAGCTGTGGTGGGGATTGTTACCACATTGCTGTTTATACACAGGACTTGCCTCGCAGTAAGTGTGTTTGTTGCAGTCAATTATTTCACATCAGTGAGTGTTATATATAAAATCAATGCATCAAAAGGTTTTGGAAATAATGGTTCTTTATGTAATGCTTTCTGTGGGCTACACCCTAACCAATGGTATATTTTCTTTTTAGGTCAAAAGCAGAAGGTACTTGGGTGAGTCACTTAAGATTGTAGGTGTAGCATTCTGTTGCAAGTAATTTTACATCTGTAATTTAATCAGTTCACCTTTGAGATCTGTAATTTGAATTCCTTTTTAGGGAGAGAGAAACAACTAGCAGGAACAGTTTCTCAACTACTTGAAGAGAAGTGCAAAATTCTCGAACAACTTAGTGATTGCACAGAAAAGGTACGTGCAGCAGTTTGGGCTATTTCTTACCAGCTGCTGAATTGTTACTCTTATTATACATAGAAGCATACATAGCAACTTGAAGCAGGGAGTAGGCCATTTGACGCTTCAAACGTGCTCTGCCATTCATTTTGAATATGGCTGATCATATTCAATAGCCTGATCCTGCCTTCCCCATCATATCCCTTGATCACTTTAGCCCCAAGAGCTATATCTAATTCCATCTTAAAATCGCACAATGTTTTGGCCTCAACTACTTTCTGTGATAGTGAATTCCACAGATTTAGCATTCTTTGGGTGAAAGAATTTCTCCTCACATCAATCCTAAAAGGTTTATTCCTTATCCTCAAACCATAACTGCTAGTTCTGGATGCCCCCATTCTGAATCTACTCTGTCTAATCCTGTTGGAATTTTATAACTTTTTATGCGATCCCTTCTCACTCTTCTAAACCCCAATGAATGTAATCCTAACCTATTTAATCTTTCCTCATAGGACAGTCCTGCCATCCCAGGAATCAGTAAACCTTCACTGTACTCCCTCTGTAGCAAGAACACTCTTCCTCAGATAAGGACACCAAAACTGCATACAGTAGTCTAGATGTGGTTTATTAACACCCTATACAATTGTAGTAAAAATCCCTATTCCGATACACAACTCCTCTCGCTATGAAGGCAAACATACCACTTGCCTTATTTACTGCCAGCTGCACCTGCGCACTTATTTTCAGTGACTAATGCATGAGAGCACCAAGGTCTCACTAACCAATGAAGTTCTAGACAGTTACAAACTTCCACTTTGGAATACTCCTTTTAATATTCCATTTGAAAGGAGTGCTGTGGCATTTTTGAATTCCGTTAGTTTACTGTAATTTAGCATCCAGAACGGATTTGAGCTCTCAGAATGTTTACATAGATCTTAATATATTTTCAGATCTACCTAGATGATCTATTTGCCCCTAATTTAGCACAAATGTCCTCATTTTCAGTACAAAGAATTTGAAACTTCTGTAAAGAATGCTGCTGACTTAAAAGAATCAACAGAAACAAGTACTTTACATCTTCAGGTAAGAATACTATGAAATAGGTTTCAGGAAAATTGTTTGATAAAGATAGCCAGAAGATTGAATTTGAGGAATTGTAGTTTAAAATTGAGTCTTTAGAAATGTAACCTAAAGATCTACTGACAAGTCGAATTCCATGAGGATCTGTTCTGCTTTCTTTCCTATTTCTGTGAATAATAATGGAGGATTAATGGCCCAGTTCTTGTTCCTGAATTTCAGAACCTGCAGTTTGCCAAAAATCATTCCGTGGAAGTGTATACTGACATAGTAACCCTAGCATTAATGATACTAAGGAGACAGAAATGTGGTAATTTGGGGGAGGGGGAATGAGGTGTGAGGAGAGCAGTGGGGAAGCTTGAATTAAAAGAGATGAGAGTCAATTTAAAACACTGAAATTACTGAACTAAAGGCAGACCTCAAGGGCCATGTTATCAGTTCGTGACGTAACAGAGGGCATGCATTCCTGGAATTACACCTTGCACTAGGGTTCGCTATTTATCTTGCCAGTGGATCCAAGCTGTAGCCAGGAGAACAAGTTCCCACTACAGCTTCTTGAAACGGTAAACATGTAATGTAAAATGCAACCAGCAGCATAAACCACAGCTTCAACACTGACAAGACAAATAGGGCTAAAATGTTTATAGTATTTGCAGTTCTCTAGCAGCTTAAAAAAAGGTGGGACAGTTTTTCTGGCAGGTTTACAGCACATTAATATAATTTTTAAAGCTGAATGTGTTATCTGTGACATATTGTTTTGGAGTGTGAAGTTTTGATTGGTAGTACAGACTTTTGATTGGGGGTAGGCGTCGAACTCCAGGATGTAACCAGAAGGGTTGATAAGGGTAAGCCAATAGATGTTGTAAATTTGGATTTTCAAAATGGATTTGAGTATTTTCCTTTGCACAAGATAAGGCCTTGATGTTGCGATAATGCAATAGGACAGAGAACAAATTATGTGAAATAGGATTAGGAGTAAACCATACTACTCTTTGAATCAGCTTTGGCATTGAATATGACTATGATGATGTATCTCAATTTTGTTTTCCCATTTTTTTAAAAAGTTTTGAAGTTTATTTATTAGTCACAAGCAAGGCTTACTTAACATTGCAATGAAGTTACTGTGAAATTCCCCTAGTCGTCACAACTCTGGCGCCTGTTTGGGTCAATGCACTTAACCGGCATGTCTTTGGACAGCGGGAGGAAACGGGAGCACCCAGAGGAAACCAACATAGACACGGGGAGAACATGCAAACTCCACACAGACAGTGACCTAAGCCGGGAATCAAACCTAGGTCCCTGGCCTGTGAGGCAACAATGCTTCTCACTGTGCTGCCGGATCTTGATTCCTTGAGAGACCAAACACCTTTCTGTTTAGTCTCAAACATACTCAACAATGAAGCAACCACAACCTTCCAGGGAGGAAAATGCAAAAAGATTCTCAACCTGTCTCCTCATCTTTAAAAGATCAACCTCTAATCCTAATTGTGCCAATGTTCTAGCTTCCCATATCAGGGAAGCAATCTTTCAGTTAATACAATGCAAGTCCTTCAGAATCTTGCAGCTTCAATGAGATAATTTCTCATTTACAACTCCAGAGAATATAAATCTCAATTTACTCAGCCTACCATCACAGGACAACCCTTTCATCCCAGCAATACAGTCTCGAATGAAAGTATGTCTTAAAAGTGAAGACCAAAACTGTTCACAGTATTGCAGGTGTGATCTTACCAAAGGTCTGTACAATTCTCGCAAGATTTCCTTCCCCAATCCCCTTGGCCAACATATTTTTTTAACTACCTAATTGCTTGGCATGCTGCATGCTAATGTTGTGCAGAGGCAATATACAGTGAGCTGATGAAAGTCAGACGTAAGACAAACATTAATGCTGTTTCTTTTTCACTCTTTCCATACTCAGTGCTGAGAATTTCCAACATTTTCTGCTTTTATTATTGTTAAGTTTCTGTGTTCATTTTGCAGGTACACACAAGTCAACATTTAGAAACCTCATACCATTAAAAAAAAATTCTGTTTTTTATTTCTTAATGTCAAAGTGAAAAACCTCTCACTTCCCATGGTATGGTCTATCTTACAAATTGTTTCGCTTCCTCACTTAGCCTGTTTATGTCTCTTTACAGTCTTTTCATTTATATCCCCACATTTTGAGATAGGCAGTGGCATAGCATTAATTTCGCTGGACTAGTAATTGAGAGATCCAGACAGCTGATGGAATTAAAATTCTACTGACAAATTTCCAATTAAAAGCTAGTGTCAGTAAAGGTAGCCATGAAATCATTGTTGTAAAAACCCATCTGCTGTACTAATGTTCTTTAGGGAAGCATATCTGCCATTTTTAAGTATGTGTGTCCAAGATGGCCTTCATAGCACACAATAGCACAGAGTCGCTGAGCAGAAACTGATAGCCAACTTCTGCACGCATGAGTACGGTCTCAACAGGGATCTTTGGCTCACGTCACACTATCTGTAACCCCCATGACTTGCCTGGGTTTGCTTGTTAATTCACGTACATTATGTGAATTAACTGAATTAACATTATACTGAATGTTGAGTATAGGATAAATATCTACATCAAGTTCCTAGGTGTTCAGATCATCAATAACCTGTCCTGGTCCCTCCATGCTGACGATATAGTTAAAAAAGTCCACCATCCATCTATTTCCTCAGGAGGCTGAGGAAATTTGGTGTGTCTGCCATGACTGGATGCACCATAGAAAGTGTCCGTTCTGGTTGCATCACAACTTGGTTTGGCTGCTGCTCTGTCCCAGATTGCAAAGAGTTGTGAATGAAGCCTTCTCCCTCATGCAAACCAGCTTCCCATCCATTGACTCTGTCTACACTTCCCACTGCCTTGGAAAAGTTACCAGCATAATCAAAGACCCCATGCACCCTGGACATACTCTCTTTCACTTTCTTCCGTTGGGAAAAAGATACAGATGTCTGAGGACATATACCAATCAACTTAAGAACATCTTCTTCCCTGCTGTCATCAGATGTTTGAATGGACCTACCTCATATTAAGTTGATCTTTCTCCACACCCTAGCTATGACTGTAATACTATATTTTGCACTCTCCTTTCCTTCTCTATCTATGGTATGCTTTGTATAGTGCACAAGAAACAATACTTTTCACTGTATTCAAATACATGAACAATAACAAATCCAATCAAATATTATAAATGGTTTTGTCTTTCTGACCATGAATTGTAAAGTTTATGTTTGTTCAAAACCAATTGTGTGCCTTTATTCAATTAACTTTGAATTTCAAACTTTACTTTGAACAAAACATTATTGGTCCCTAGCCTAATCTTACCAAAAACCTGGAGTTTTTGCCAAAGATCATAACATTTCTTGGATGAATTGATGATGCTTTAGTTGGAGAAGAGGCCTTGTAAAAGCAGAGGTTTCATGTAATTGAATTGCCAGGAAGGCAACTCTCCAATTTGAAGTTGGAATAGGTTGCCGGGAGAATCCTTCCCCCATTATCAAGATGTAGCATCTAATAAGCTTCTATCAGAAATATTATCTGAAAGCCATCATAAAAGCTTCTGCTGTTTTTATTTTAAAAGGAGATAACAAACATGGCTACCTTAGCCACATGACCTGTGACAAGCCAATTGTTCTTTTCCAGAAAAGTTTGTGTGTTAGGTTGCTAAACATCCTGTATTGTGGAGACATCCAACCTTTTGTGTTTGGGATGAGGAACTATCACAATACAATGAAAGGTTAATGAGAACCATTTCATATTCATTGAGCTTCAGGCTTTCTATTGTCCATGGGAAGCAGAAAAGATGAGCTAACTGTTTTATTACAGTGTTTTCTGTTGATGGTGCATCCTTAACAAATGGATATGTGAATTTCATAAGTAGCTATGATTGCCACTTGATTTTAAGTAGTTATTTGCTGGGGTTTCAAGACTGTCTGGGGCCAAGTCACATTATATGCTACACCCACCTTAAACAGTTTTTGGTGTTTAAAATTATTAGTGATGAAAATCATTTAAATTCATAATATCTTCATGCCTACACTGGCTATGACATTAGTACATTGTTGAGAGTTCTTTATAATAGATTTCAGCATTTTCCTAATGACTGATTTCAGAACTATCCTGTAGTTCTGTTTTGTTTGTTCCTCTTTACTTGAATAGCAGAGTTAAATTTGTTAACTTCCAATCATTGGCAGAATTCTATAATCTAGGGAAGCTTGCAAAATCATAACCAGTGTATCCACTATTTTTGCAGTTACCTCTTTTTGAATCTTAGAATGTAGACCATTTGGTCCTGGGGATTATCAAATTTTTGTCCCTGAGGTTTCTCCAATACTTTCTGCTGACAATTACTTTAATTTTCTCACTATTATTAGCCCTTGGTTACCTTTGCTTCCTGGTATATAATTTCTGTCCTCCTATTGTGAAGATTTTTAAAAAGATCAATGTTCCATGTCATTATAATTTCCTCATTTACCCTGATAATATCACCTGTCTGTGCCTCTAAGGGTCCAATGTTTACTTTAGCTACTCTCCTTTTATTATATACTTGTAAAATATTTGGTTAAAATTTAGAAAACACAGTAGGGATAAATAATTCATTTTCAGGTTGGCAGTAGTGGCAGCGCATACCAACTACAAGATTCACTGCAGGAACTAACCAAGGCTCCTTTGGTAGTATTTTCCAAACCCATGACTACCACCATCTAGAACAACAAGAGCAGCAGGTACTTGGGAATGCCACCAACTGGAAGTTTCTTACAAAGTCACTCACCATCTTGACATCACCAGGATACTCCATGTGCAGGGCCACTTTTGCAATGTTGGCCTGGATGCCATGCAATGCCAGTACCCACATACTGTAATTGAAGGCTGTGGGACACCTCCACAGTTTCAGGGTTGTTGCTGACCCTGCCATCTGTGATCCCTGGCTCTTCATCTGCATCTCCAAAAGATTTGGGAGAACTGAGCCCAGCAGCCTGGCACCTGGCTGGGGGCCAACTGTGTCCTTGGCTCTGGGAGACCTCCACCTGCCCGAGCCTTTGGATGTTTCCACCTACAACTGATGTACATCTGCATCTGTATGGTGTGCACCAGAAAATGTCCCAGAAGCATCACCACTAACATGTCCATCGAGTTGACTATATCTGAACTGGTGGATGATGTGTGTGATGTTTGTGTCGACTGGTAGGATCTTCCTCTGAGGCTTTCCTCCTAACATTTCCTCGGACCTTCCCTTCAGGTCCTCAATGGGGGGGAGGTGGGGTAGTTGCAGTAGAGGTTGACTTCTAATGGCCTGGCTTCATCAAGGTTGTCTCCTGCAATGAAGGATACGTGATTCAGTGCAAGGGAAGGGATTCAGTATCTGGGCAGATTGCAACTTGGGTCACGGGAATAAAGTCTTTATGGCTCCTCACTTTTGTTGCATGTGCTGACCTGTCTGTCAGTCACGAGTTTATCCTCAGCCTTTTCTAGAGCTCCATGGCACCTCTGATTAATATGAGGAGACACAGCCTAGGGACCCCACTTCTAGTCTTCCCCTGCTCCCTTCAGTTTTGGGCCTTTTTCCCCTGTAGAAGCAAAGGAAGATTGAAAATTCCCATGGCTGGAAAGCAACAGTATGTTGAGAGTGGCAGCAATTGGGTGCCTCAGCAGACGAGGGTTGTGATGGGAGCTGCAAGAGTGGTTGGAAGATGGTGCTGGAAGTCCACGGGTGTTAGGGAGTGGATTGATGTGGACATTTCAGGCATGAAATATGGGACTGTTGGCAGGCTAGGATGGACACTTGCCCTTGCTGCCAAGCTTAGACCTCTGTGTCAGTGTGCATGCACTGACAGCCACTGCCGCCGTTAACCAGGGTGCATTACCAGCCCAACCTCTGCGTCTCCAATCGTCCATGGAGAAAATGGCCCTCCTCTCTTCCATGATGTCCAGCAGATATCCTAACCCTCCCTCCGTAAATCGTGGAACAGCTCTCCGAGGTGCTATTTTCCTGGTGTGATTGATTGTGAGTGCATTGTTAGTGTTTAAATGCAACTCACCATTGTTAATGGTGCGTAGCTGCAGCCACTTCAGGTCAGTCACGTGCCTGGAACTCTATAATGACATGATTCTATGGAGGTTCTTTCACTGCACTGAGTGTTGAAAGATTGTGATGTGGAGCGCAGCCAAGAGACCAGCACTGAACACCCTGTTTTCTCACTGTTATGACAGAATATTTTAAGAAAATTATACCCTATGTACTTCAGGCCATAGTATCAATTGTCAAGACGAAGATGAGTTGGCAGTGATTAATGATTGAGATATAAAATATTTGATTAGGAATATCAACATCATGTTTTGTAGATTTTTAATATAAATATTCTAAACTAAGCCCTCTTCCCTAATTTTTTTTTAAATGATTCTCCTATTGTTGGTACTTTTTGTATGCTGCATGTTTTTAGGAAAGAGGAAGATTGAGGTCTGATTGCTGCAACAAGAGAATGTAGATACTAATCTGATTAAAATGTTTTAATTGTCTCTAGTTCCAGTTGAAAAGTTTTCATTCTAGTTTTCAGATAGTAACAAAACAAAGTCTGAAAGATTTTGAGAGCAAGCTTTTATTTCAATTGAGTTGAGCTTTTATGTACAAGTGAGATGGTACTAAAACCCCAGTTTCATTTATCAAACTTTTTTTAGGAGACATATGCCAAATTGGATAAATCGAATACCAATCTTAGACAAACCATTGATCAGTTTGTGCAGGATCTAGAGGAAGAAAAACAAACAAGATCACAAAATAACAATTTGGTATGTAATAACCATACATTTCCACTTTTATTTAAATCCACCATTAATTATGTTTATAACATAATTCTTATGAAATATGTTTTCAAATGGATGAACATTGAGACATAGGTCCTGTGCAGATTTAATTGCAATTTACTCCTTGCAGCTTACAGAAATCCAAGCAAATTTAGCTGCCCTACAAAATGAAGCACAGAATCTTAAAATCCAACTTGAAGAGGTAAGTGTTAGAACATGTGATTAAATAACATTGCTAATTTTTTAGTGTTATTTAAAAAAAATAAATCTGTCTCTTTGCTTTAAGGCTAAAAATGAATTAAAAGGAATTCAGAATAATCATTCAAGACATCAGGAATCATTCCAAACTGCACAAGAGGAAAATTATCATCTTCAGCAAAGCAAAGAACAGGTATGACTAACATTTCTCTCAAACATTTCATGTTATCTCCTACTCTTTATAAAATCTATTGCCCCATTGAACTTTGTTCCCTGAAAGAAGTTTGCTGATATATTGTGCAGAGTGGCAATGAGCAATGACAAATGATATTATGGCAGTCCATTGTAGATTTAGTTAAATTTTTTTTTAACTTTTATCAAATCTCCTTAAAGTATTTTTCCCTGTTTGTGGTATTTTATTTTCAGATTGCTTTTCTAGGTCATTTTGTACATAAACTGTTTTCCATATAAAATGACAGCTGATCTTCTCCAAGCTGCTCTCTGCAGCATCCAGTGGCTAGAAGAGAATCATAGAATTCCTACAGTGCAGAACGAGACCATTTGGCCCATTGAGCCCACACCAACAACAATCCCATTCAGGCCCTATCCCCATAACCCTCTATATTTACCCTGCAATCCAATTTCCCTGACAACCAAGGGGCAATTTTGTGTGGCTAATCAACCTAACCCACACATCTTTGAAGATGTTGAGGTTAACTTTGCTGCCACGGTTCCCATCTTTCGATGAGGCAATGACTATGTTCCAGTCTGTTCTTGATAAGTGTCCTGATTACTTTGGGAATTTGTTTTTTTGCAATTATGGTTACAAATCTGTGGCCTACCTGTTCACTGCAGTGTATTTTTGCCCAAAATTACAACATTTTCTTCAACAGAATGTTCCTGTATATTTTCCCGTTGGTCCCGTTTTGCCATCTCTCTCTTTTTACCCATGATGCTTTGTGTTTCCTCAGCTAACCTCAGAGGGCAGTTGAGATGTTCTCAACTATTAATTAGAAGCTGGCCTAATCCTCCGTTTTTTATAATTACATGGATAATCTAATCCTTAAAACTGAGATAATAATTCCTGATTATTTATACATGCAAAACATTTTATCTAATATATGGTGTATATAGAGGGTGCCTTTCAACCTATTCTCCAAATTATTATTCTGTAGCTACTGCAAGAATCAGAAGGATGGAAGGAACGTTACAGTGAACTTACTGAACAAATTAAATTATGTAAAAGGTCTCAGAAGGATATGCAGGGCATTCTTGCAACTAAAGACAGTGAGGTTAAGGTAAGGGTATGTTCCTATCAAATTAAACAAGAATGCAGGCATTGCTCAAAAATGTCAATTTTTAATATTTCTTTACTCTCAGGCTCTGACAAGCTGTCTTCTCAAGATGAAGTTGTGGAATCCAACTGAAGAAGATAATCCTATTAAAGGTAATAACAATGTCAAAATGATGTTAAAACTTCGGTAATTGAATCAATGAACTAATACCAAGATAGTTGATATCTATCAAGATAATTTTTTAATGTCATTTCAATCAGACCTCACTTGAAGAGTTAAACCTGGTTGCTAATATGTATTCTTATTAGATTCAGTAATAGTCTGGAAAAGAAATAGAAGTAGGAAAAAAACTACACAGCCCCTCGGGCCTGGTCCACCATTCAATAAGATCATGGCTGTCTTGGACTTCAACATCACTTTCCCACTGCTCCCCATGTTTTTTATTCTCTGAAAGACTAAAGATCTCTTTTTATTGCAACCTTAAATATATTCAGTGATGGCATGTCCACCACCCCTGAGAATGGAGAATTTCAAAGATTTACAACCTTTTGAATGAAGAAATTTCTTCTCACCGCAAAGCTAAATGATTGACTCCTTATCCTGAAACTGTTTTCCGCTTATTAAAATTCTCCAGCAAGAGGAAACAATAAGTGCGATTCTCCAGCCAGCAGGATTCTCCCATCCCGCTGCCATGGATGGAGATTTGGCTAATTGTCAGATTCTCTGTCCTCTCTGGTAGTGTCAGCGGGGCATGAACATTCCATCGTTCCATCCATCCATCCATCCAATATCTCAGCATCTACCCTGTTAAGTCCCTTCATAATCTTCAATGTTTTAATGACATCACCTTTCTTTCTTCCAAAGTTCAGGGAATATAGGCTTAACTTACTCAGCTTCATCATCAGACAACCTTCTCATCCCAGTAATCACTAATGAACCTTCACTGTACTGCCTCCAATGCAAGTATGTTCTTTCAACAAAATTCATACAGTATTCCAGTATTCACAGGACTTGTCTATTCTTGTACTCTGGTCCCGTTGCTATAAAGGCTAA
Organism: Sphyrna mokarran; assembly: GCA_024679065.1. Taxonomy (NCBI): domain Eukaryota; kingdom Metazoa; phylum Chordata; class Chondrichthyes; order Carcharhiniformes; family Carcharhinidae; genus Sphyrna; species Sphyrna mokarran. The sequence continues at coordinate 47,159,273 of JAGIQG010000015.1, forward strand.
TATGCCATTTGCTTTCTTAATTGATGTTCTACCTGCATATTAACATTGTAATAGCCTTTCCCAATAACTGATCACAAGCTCACAGACCTGTAGTTCTGTTTTCTTTCTTCCTTTCTTCAATACATTTACTAATTTTCAATTTGCTCAGACCATTCCAGAATCCAGTTTTTGAAAGTCATAACTAGGTGCATCCACTATCTCTGCACCTATCTCTTTTGGAACTCTAAGATGTAATACATCAGGTCCTGGGATTGTTTTCGTCCCTTGATTTTCTCCAGTACTTTTTTTTTAATTTACTTTCATTTCTTCATCCTTGTTAGCCCCTAAATTACCCCATATTTCTAACATGTAACTTGAGTTTTTCTGCTATGAATACTGATCAAATGATTTATGTCTGTGTCTTCCATTTCCTCCTTCCCTATGATAATTCCTCCTCCCTGAATAAGTTAACTATTCTCTTTTTATATACCTGTATTAGCTCTTTCAAATTGTTTTTAAAGTCCTGACTAGTTTACTTTCACATTTTATTTTTCCCTTTTTTATCAAACTTTTGGTAGTCTTTTGCTGGTTTCTAAAACATTCTTAATCCTCAGATTTACCACAATTTGTTGTAATATTACAAGCTTCTTTTAATCCAATACTACCCTTAACCCCCTTAGTAAACCAAAGATGGATTTCAGTTTTTTTTTGTTGAACGTTTTAAATAGTTTCTTTAAATATTTCCTACTGTTTATTTACCATCACACCCCCTAGTCTATTTATCGAATCAACCTTAGCAACTCTCCCTTATGCATATGTTTGGGTTTTGTTTAAGATTCTTGTTTGTGATTGGAGGATGTCATTTACAAACTTAAGAGTTCAAATATATTTTGATTATTATTTCGTAATGGATTGATTACAGCAATATTACTAATTAACCCAGCCTTATTGCACAACATTAGGTCCAAATTACCTTCATCCCTCAGGTTCAACAATATATTGCTTCAGGAAAATGTCATGAAAGCATTCACCAAACTCATTTTGCAGACCACCTTTGCCAATTTGAGTATTTTACATTTCCTGGAACATTACTGACTTACAACATCAAAGAAAATTTATTCTTATACAATTGACTTCTGAAGTTATCAGATACCTTATATTAATTTATTAGCGATCACACCATACCAGGTTATAGTTGCAACAGGTTTATTTGAAATCACAAGCTTTCGGAGCACTGCTCCTTCGACAGGTGAGGGTGTCACGTGACCTCTTATCCGTCCCAGTCCAATACCAGCATCTCCACATCAGGTTAATCTATAACAGTGGTATTCACCAGAAAAATAATGAAAGCCAACTGGAATATTAGAAAATTGTAATTGTGCCACAAATAAAATTTTTAAAATGCTTATAGATTCATTGTAATCTTTTTCTTCAAAAAAGTATCTTGGAACATTGAACAAAATTGATTCTAAAAGATAAACACATCAATATTATACACAGTGAATGAAGTGTAATTATTAATGTGTTTTATTACTTCCCAAACCTCCCACTTGCCACCTCTGTCCAGCTCTGTGAGCCGTCTGCTCATTGCTTTGCTGCTTTTTTCGTCCTGCTCACCAAATCTCCAGATCACTGCTACCTCTCTACCTTGCTTGCTGCTTGCCTCTCCCACAGCTTGTGACAGTTTGGGACAGGGGTGATAGAGAGAGGATGAGATCACGAAAAAAAAGAGAGCCGGATAGGTTGAGCGTGGTCAGTAGCAGAGTTGGGAAGAGAAGTGGACAACAGGAGAGACAAAGCAAGGGAGTAGGAGGCAGCGAGTGGGAGGGACAGTGAACGAGAAAGTGAGCTGGAGGGATAGCGATTGGAAGAGGCAGTGAGCGTGTGGGAGATTTCAAGCAGGAGGAGGAGTTTATTAGGTGTGTTCTTGTATTGTAACTAACTGTTTTAAGAGGTTTGATATTAAAATCAATGTCTGTCATTATGTATGATTTTGAGAAAGCCTGCCTCTTGCTTAAAAAAAATCTTTTTCTGTGTATATATCAGAGATGTCAGAAGAAGAACAGAAGCAAAGAGTTGAACGATTGATATATGTTGCTAAGGTAAGTTCCAGTTTACTGAGCTAATCTCCAGGCTGTATTACCTTTTCTAAAGATTCTGTACAACAGTCTTTTTTTTGGAAGCTCAATTTAAATTGCAGTACATTTTAAGTCTATTATGATTGGCAATCTTGTTCTGTTCCCTTATTAGATGATTCAAGTGGTAAATGAATACAGGTACCAATTACTTACCATTCCTTCAATATATTGCATTTTGAACAAATGCATTGGAGTGCAACTGTATTGCTGCTTCCATTTTGTTATTAATTAAACAAAAAAAACTTTATAATAGTGACTGCAGCAAAGTTTATTCTTTATTCTATTTCATTTATAAAGCGTTTTGTATAGAAAAATACCCCAGGTTCTTCACAGAAACGTAGTCAGGCACAAATGGAAGCAGAGGGTGGCATCTTGTTGAGGTGATAGTGGTCTTGGCCACTGGTGAATGGGTTAGGGCCCTGTGACATCACTTTTTGACAAGGCCTACCATATTTTGTTCTAGTTGAGCTCTTGATAGGCCAGTAGCAGGACTGTCTCGCCGGTCCTCTTCCCCACCAGTCAAGGACTCCACGGGCAGACATCCCACCTATCCCAAGAATTGTCAGCCAATTTGCGGCCAGCAGTCCTATTGAATAGCAGTAGCACTCAGGAGGTAACACCTACCTGAGGCCTACGGTCATCACTGGATCCCAGGCCAGAGGTAAGTGATGGCAGAAGGGGTGTCATGGGGGAAGGAGATTGGCAGCAGGGCCTTGGGAGTAACTCTCAGGTCTTTCCCAATGCTGTGAGCTCAGTAAGACTCCTAGTATTTTTGAGCAAGGGACCCAGGTGCTCAAAAGCAACCCTGCTTAGCTTTGCTTGTTCTCCTCTCTGCATGATGAGAGCTTGCCTACTACTGGGGTGGGGAATAAGGTCTGTAAGTGGACATTCAGTTGGCAGCAGGGTGGGAAGGCCATTCGCTGGCCCTTCCGCCACGGACTTAATTAGGGAAAGCAGTTGAGTTTCCACCCACCCGATTAAAGATGGCTCATTGCCACTTGCTCAATGGCAATAAGGGAAGAGCAACATAGGCAGCATTGTGGCATAGTAATTAGCACTGCTGCCTCATAGCACCAGGGGCCCGTGTTCAATTTCTGTCTTAGGTCACTGTCCGTGTGAAGTCTGTATGTTCTCCCCAAGTCTGCAGGGATTTCTTCTGGGTGCTCCAGTTTCCTCCTGCTGTCTGAAAGACATGCTGGTTGGGTGCATTGACCGTGCTAAATTCTCTCCTATTGCACTGGAACATGCGTCGGAATGTGGCGACTAGGGGATTTTCACATTGCAATGTTAATGTAACTTACTTGTGACATTAATAAATAAACTTTAACAGACACTGGCCTTTGTAATGGCACTCACATCCCAAGAATGAATAGAAAAATTATTGAATGATATCGCATAGAAGGTAGCCATTCAACCTATGATACTTGCGAGAATGAGAAATCTCCCTATTTAACACAAAAATCTGATACGATTGCTATCTGTTTGTGTTGTCCTTTTATTCCCAAATCTTGCTAATAATCACACTTTAAACTTCGAAAGATGAGAGCTGTTTGTTTAATATTTGCAATGCTGCCTTGCACAAGGACAAATCACATGACTGTTGTAAAATATTGGTTCCTTGGAACGCTTTAACAGGGGAGACAGTGGCATAGTGATAATGTTGCTGGACCAGTAATCAAGAGACTCAGGTAATGTTCTGTGAGCATGATTTCCAATTCCACCACTGCGGAAATTTGAAATATGTTAACAAATCTGAAATATAAAGCTAATCTCAGTGATGGTGACCATGAAGCTATCATCAGTCATTGTAAAAATCCATCTGGTTGGCTGTTGTTCTTTAGGGAAGGAGATCTACCTTCCTTGTATGATCTGGCCTGTATTGACTCTAGACTCAACAATGTGGTTGATTCTTTAATGACCCTCTGAAAGAACCTAGTAAGGTTAATTCTAGGGTAATTAGGGATGGACAACAAAGGCTGGCCTTGCCAGTGGCACCCATGTTCCAGTAAACATAATATATTACATATAATTAGTTCCAAACTAATCAGTTCTTGGCCCTTTACAAATATTTGCAGATAATATAACAATATGTAACAGTGATGTTTCTAAGCCTTGTTTTTAATTTTTTTTAGTTAAATGCTGGCTTGAAGTCAGTGAAAGAAGAAAGAAATCAGATTCACAGCAAATTATCGGATGAGATCAAAGCAAAACAAGAGCTTATGGGTAAGTATAGAAGTTGCAGTAATCATTGCAGTGTATTATTATTATTATTATTACACCATGAGTCAGTTGTTTTTAAGAAGCAACAAAGCTTCTCGGAACAATTGCTTTGGTGTACGATCATAATTCCTAAATTTAGTGTAATAATTTTTGCTGTTCTCAGTAGCTTTAAAACATAAGCAACTTATATTTGTGTTTAAATATCTTAGCTATGAGGTGCCATTTAGTGCTGTCACTGTAATCTTGTTGTCAAACAATCAGGTTAATTCTGAATGAGAAAAGTTATTATATCATCAATCTCAAAAACATCTCTGCAGCAGAAAGTCTAGAGATGGGATTCTCCAGCCATTCACATCAGTGGAATTGTCTGATCCTACTACAACAAATGGAGATTTGGCTGAGTGCAAAATTCTCTGTCCTTGCTGGCAGCGGCCACGTGACATGAAGGGCTGGAGAATTCCTTTTTTATTCACTCACTAGCCCACAGACCTTCTCCAGTGTCGATTTCTCTTTTCATTTACTTCCTGTTTTATTGTTTGAGGTTTTCCCTCTTGTGCTACTGCCAAGATTTAATTTTCAGTAATACTCTAGAACCAACTTTTCTACATTTTTGGTATCTCAAATACAATACTGAAATTTGTCTATGAACAATCGTACCCAGTTAGTCTCACGGAAAATGCTGACATAGATACAAGAGTGGGATGTTAAACATGTTAGAAAAGTAATTCTGAAAAAATAAAGCAAAATTCCATATTATATGTTACTGGGTCCTAAATGGAGGCATCCTAGACTGGAGAGTCATTAATTCAACATCTTTCAAGAAGAAGGAGAAGAATAATCTATAGAGCAGCTGAAAACTGTTCTCAGCAAACTTCTAGATTGCAAAATTTAAGTAATATATTAAATATTTCAAATCTAGTTAACGAACATTTAGAAATGCTTGCAGTAATCAAGACAATTAGCATGGATTTGCTGAGGAAACAGACAGTGTCTGAAGGGGTATATGTTCTCCCCATAGAAAGTTTCTTCCTCTAGAATTATTTCCCGATATACTGTGGTTTTCCTGCATTGCCTGGATTCATTAAAGCCAAGTCATGTTTAACAAATTTTAAGCATTTCTTTCAAGAAGCAGTTGATGGGCAGATAAAAGGAATGCCATAAATGTGTTGATATGGACTTTTTGAAGAATACTTGACAAGTTTATAAGAATGCAGATTTTAAAAAAAATTGGTTGAAAGAGAGTGTGAGGATTAAAGTTAATACTTGCTGCCCGTATTAGAGAAAGTTGGAAATACTTTGTGTCTGTCTTTTATCCTTTGAGTTTTCATATATATATGATGACATATATGTCATCAAAAATTTGATGACACAATGCTACAAGATTTAGATGCTATAAAGAACTTCAAGATGCCTTGGACAGATGCAATTTGCTGCAGAGAAGTATGGGTATAAATTTGGGAGGAAAACATGGAATGGGAGTATGCATCAGTGGAAAGAAATTGAGAGATGTGATATACAGAAAGATTTCTTCAAAGATGTGCTGGTTAGGTGGGATTGGCCATGTTAAATTGCCCCATAGTGTCGGCAGATTAGCAAAGTAAATACCTGGGGTTATGGGGATAGGGCCTGGGTGAGATTGTGTCGGTGCAGACTCAATGGGCCAAATGACGGCCTCTTGCACTGTAAGAATTCTATGATTTAAGGAGTAAAATTTGAAAGTATAAAGACAAATAGCCATGAAGGCCATGAGATTCATAGAGTATAGGAGCAAAGAAGTAATACATTTTCACAAGTCACTCATCAGTTAAACCACTGTGTTCAGCTTTGGGTGCTTCAATATAGGAAAAACCTTAAAGCAAGAGACGGTGTAGAGTGAAGATTCATCATGATGACATCAGGAGTGAGTGGAATTGAGGTACTGAAATTATTTCCACTGGAGCTAGGAAAGAATTTAATTGAATGATTTAAAATCATGAACAGTTTTGTCAAAGTGATTAGGAATGTATGATTTCCTACAGTTAGGAGTTATGGATGTGGATCATCAATTTAAATTTGTTACTAATATTAAAAAAGGTTTGGAGAAATTTCTAAAAAAACGGTTTTGAAGCATGAAATCATTTGCCACAGGAAGTAGTTGATGCTGTTTTAAGGGGGAAGTGGTTAAACATATGAAGTATGGATAGAATGTAGGACAGTCAAATTATTTTTAAATCGTAATAAAGAGCAAGTGAATAGCCGCCTCCAGCAATGTAAACTTTTATGGTTCTCTGGATCTTCTGTAAAAGTAAGCATCTTTTTTCTAATTGTGTGTGAATAGCCAGTCTCACTTGGATATCATGCACTATAGATTTTTTTAAAGCCTTCACAGGTAGGCTTACTGCAATTAAGTTACTATGAATTTACCTAGTCATCGCACTCCTGTTTAGGTACACCGAGAGAGAATTTATTATGGCCAGTGTTTTTAACCAGCGCGTCTTTGGGACTGCTGGAGGAAACTGGATCATCAGAGGAAATCCATGCAGACACTGGGAGAATGTGCAGACTCTGCATAGACAATAACCCAAGCTGGGAATCAAACCCAGATTCCTGGCTGTGAGGCAGCAATACTAAACTGTCGTGCCACCCTATACTGGCCCATTCCTGTTTTTTGGAAGTTTCCTCAATACATTTCTGGATTCAGTATCCTTACATTAGTGCATTGTGTGCAATTTGACCTCATGTTTCCTTATGTTGACATCTTGATTCACTTCATTTTTAATATTTGTACAATTTTTGCAATTCTCCTAAAAATTCTGTTTCATGGCCAACTTGTTATGGAGGCTCTCAAGTAAAAATACTGCAGAATATACAATGTATTCATGGACAGTTTTTCTTTCATTTGACAGAGCGAATTGAAAAACTTCAGTTAGAACAAACTTCAGTACAACTTGAAACAACTCAATTTGAGACTGAATATAAAACCATTCAGCAGAAGTTGAAAATCATGACAGAATTGTACCATGAGAAAGAAATGGAGCTTCAAAGGTACAAAATTCCAATTCAGACAGAATTTTAAGTGAAACAGTTTTGCGGAACATAGAATTATAAATGGGAATCAGTTAGTCTCAGCAATTTTTTTCTGTCTGTGTTTAGTAATGAAATGCTGACTTTGATAGTCCTGACCCTAACTGTGCCACTGGAGGAGGAATACAGTGAAGACCAAATCCTATCCTAATATGAGGGGGAAAAGTATGCCTTGCCCTCACAACCACATTCTGTTCAACAGAATAATGATAACCTGATGGTCCACAGAGACGTGGAAGAGAAAAAAAAAATTAATTAAACATTGAGTTATTTTTCAACAATTTTTATTTAATACTATATTCAAAGGAACCAAAATATCCATATAATTTCTAACATTGGAGACCAAGTTTAAACTTAAAAGTTTGCTCTTTTTCTGTCACTAATTACCTCTAGTGCTGGCCGGTTAGAGTTGATAGTAAAGAGGAAACAATTTTCTTAAACCAAATCCTTTTCAGAAACTGCTAAAAACCTCCAGTGCAAATTCTTGAATCAATTGGTTGCAAGGTATTAACCCATTTACTAATAGCATTAATTCCTCAGCTTGTGGGGCTTTGTTAAGGACTCTTACAACCTTACATCTTGTTAATTTAAAGAACAAGACAAAAATAGAAAATTCTGGAAAATTTCAGCAAGTCTGACAGCATCCGTGGAAGAGAGTATAGGTAACGAAGGGTCATCCAGACTCATTACATTAGCTTTGTTCCCCCTCCGGACATGTTATCAGACCTGCTGAGATTTTCCAGCATTTTCTGTTCTTGTTTCAGATTTCAACATCTGCAGCAATTTGTTTTTATAAATCTGTAAGGCTGTGAATAATTTCTATATATTGTGGTTACACTGTCCATAGAAATTTGACACTGGAGGAACATCAGCGTTTGCAGAAAGAAGAGAAACTTTCTGAAGTTGATGAAAAGATTAGTCAAGCGATTGAAGAACTCAGTGTCTATAGGTGAGTGAAGTTTTCAGTTTGTTAATCTATCTTATTAAGTATGACTTTAAATTTTGTTAATGTTTTGCTTTCTTTGCAGGCAACGTGCCAAAGATCTTGAAGAAGAATTAGATAAAACTATACAGTCATATAAAAATCAAGTATGTAAACGAAAAATGTTACTGTTTGCTCTGTTCTTATCTGATTCAATAATCTGATGTTCTACTTTTCTTTATCTTTCTGCTACAATGTGTCATCACTGAGGTTGTCTACTGTTAAAATAACTTCCTTCATTTTTGTTACTCTTCGACTTGATTAGTGTTCTTCTGGCTGGCATCCTATCTTCTTCTCTCCATAAACTCCAACGCACCCAAACCTCTGCTTGTGTATTCTAAACCATGAAAGGGACTGGATTTTTGATCTCTGTGAGTGGGTAGCTAAAGTAGCCCATGTGGCTGGCATAATAGGTGCCAGCCTACAGACTGTTTTTGCTGAGGTGGGATTTGATGTGGCAGCACTACCTGCCCATGTACAATTGGTAACTAGGCAGGCTCTTTAAAAGCCACTAGAGGCCAATTCAAGGGAGACATTTGGAATTTTCACCCAAAATTTGGGTGCCTGAAGACTTGTACCCAGCGTCTGACTGGGCCCACATCCCTTGCTCCCAACAGTGAGGTTTCCACCAGCACTGCAATCCCATCCCCCTCTCCCATCAGACTGCTGGTTTGGCTGCAAATTTCTAATTTATTATTTTGAAACATCTGAATCATTCCCTGTTTCTTACTTTCAGTTACATGTTGTTGTTTTGTTCAAGCTGAAGAGCTTCTGATTGGCTCGCCAGCTCTGAAAGCCCACCAGCTGTCCTTAATTAGACGGCAAACTTGTGAAAATGGCAGTATGTGATTGGCTTACTGACCCACGTTGGCTACTGAATGCCTCAACTTTAAAATGATAATGTGTTTAAAATGCCTTGAAGTTTCTATCTCTAGTTTTCTCAAACCCTGCATGAAATCTGTTCCTCCAATTGTGGTCACTTCTTTCACTGCCCCCTCACCCTCCCTCTCTGTCTCTTTCGCATCCCCACCCCTCTCCATGGTCTTGCTTGTTCTGGAATTCCCTTTCAAAATCCCTCTGGCTTTCCACCTCTCCCCCACTTAAGACCCACTTTAAACCACATTCTTTTCATTCTTTGACTTTTTATTGACTGATCTAATAATGCTTCTATGAAATATTTTTCATTTTTCTACATTTAAATTGCTAGATTAATGCAGATTGTTGTACATGCACATTACTTTGCCATTTTGGAAACAAACAAATAATATTCAACATATAATAAAGGCAAAATTCCATAAAAAAATAGTTTGGATCTGAAACATTAATTCTGTTTTTCTCTACAGGTACTGCCAGACTTGCTGAGTTTATCCAGCATTTTCTATGTTTATGTTCAATGTATTGTTAAATTGAAGTGTGGGAAACATTAATAATGTCTACAGATACAATTACGTTGATAGATATACCCTTACTTAAAAACAGGGCTTAATTATGTTATTTAGCCAGACCTTTAATTTCACAATTTTATATTTGTGTTTACAGATTGTATCTCATGAGAAAAAAGCACATGATAATTGGGTAAGTTTGAGATGTAAAATGCTATACCATTTGTTTAAATTTCTAATGTACTAGTTTATCCTGTATGATTAAAATATCTTGCACTACAGTGACATAACTTCCTGTTCACAAACCCTTACTTCCAACATTACCACAGGAACTATACTTGAAAGGTTCTAAAGCACTTTGTGATATGCTGAGGTTATGAAGGATGTTATATTAATGCAGGTTCATTTCTTTCTTTCTTCTTCCTTTACTGCTATCACATTTTTGATCCTATATTTATGCCAACATAGCTATTGTAAATGGCTACATCAATATTTCCCATTCAACTTCCCACAGTGTAGTTGATGGCTTTGTCTAGTAGGTGCCTCAGTGGAGCAAGTTTCTAAAGTCCCTCTCTCTTCTTGTGTCACCATTTTGTATATAGAAAAATCCTGTAATTATGAAAATACTCCATTATCTGTTAGTGCACAGCACTAAGTCTTTTGAGCACTGGAAAATGTTCACACAACTTTTCAAAAATAATCTCACATTGAGAAATATTATAAAGCAGAATCAGGCAAAAGAAAAATCACTGGAAATGTTCAAACTTGATTCCTAGAGTATGCCGTGGATAAAATTGTTTTGATGCAGAATTGCTACAGTAATTCTCAGTCTAATTTTTACAGCATCCATATTTGCAACTTTTTCCAATGTTTTTGTTTGTAGCTGTCAGCTCGTGAAGCTGATCGAGAGCTTGGCAATATTAAAAGAGAGAACATTCATCTTCGGCAAAAGTAAGTTTCTACTTGTTCTCAAATATCTAAGTGCAATCCAGATAGAACATAGAACATTACAGCGCAGTACAGGCCCTTCGGCCCTTGATGTTGCGCCGGCCAGTGGACCCTCTAACCTAAACTATTCCAATATCATCCATGTGCCTATCCACCGACCATTTGAATGCCCCCAAAGTAGGCAAGTCCACAACTGCTGCAGGCAGGGCATTCCACACCCTCACCACCCTCTGTGTAAAGAACCTGCCTCTGACATCCGTCCTATAACTACCACCTCTTAATTTAAAGTTATGTCCCCTCGTGTTGGTCATCACCATCCGAGGAAAAAGGCTCTCACTATCCACCCTATCCAATCCCTTGATCATCTTATACGCCTCAATTAGGTCACCGCGTAACCTTCTTCTCTCTAATGAAAATAACCTCAGGTCCCTCAGCCTTTCCTCATAAGGCCTTCCCACCATACCAGGCAACATCCTGGTAAACCTCCTCTGCACCCTTTCCAATGCTTCCACATCTTTCTTATAATGCGGCGACCAGAACTGTACGCAATACTCCAAGTGCGGCCGCACCAGAGTTTTGTACAGTTGTAACATAACCTCACGGCTCCTAAATTCAATCCCTCTACCAATAAAAGCTAACACACCGTACGCCTTCTTAACAACTTTATCAACCTGGGTGCCAACTTTCAAAGAGCTATGTACTTGTACCCCAAGATCCCTCTGCTCGACAACACTATTAAGGGTCCTTCCATTAGCCCTATATTTCATATGCCTGTTATTCCTACCAAAGTGAATCACCTCACACTTATCCGTATTGAATTCCATTTGCCACCTCACGGCCCAGCTCTGCAACCTATCTATGTCCCTCTGCAAACTGTAACATCCATCCTCGCTGTCTACAACTCCCCCCACTTTGGTATCGTCAGCAAATTTACTAATCCAACCCTCTACACCCTCATCTAGGTCATTTATAAAAATGACAAACAGCAGTGGCCCCAAAACAGATCCTTGAGGTACACCACTTGTAACTGCACTCCAGGTTGAATATTTCCCATCAACCACCACCCTCTGTCTTCTATCAGCTAGCCAATTCCTAATCCAAACTGCTAAATCACCTTCAATCCCATGCATCTGCACTTTCTGCAGTAGCCTACCATGGGGAACCTTATCAAACGCTTTGCTAAAATCCATATACACTACATCAACTGCCTTACCCTTATCTACCTCTTTGGTCACCTCCTCAAAAAACTCAATAAGGTTTGTGAGGCACGACCTACCCTTCACAAAACCGTGCTGACTATCCCTAATCAATTTATTTCTCTCTAGATGCTTATAAATCCTATCCCTTATAATTCTTTCCAAGACCTTGCCCACAACAGAAGTCAGGCTCACCGGTCTATAATTTCCAGGATGGTCCCTACTCCCCTTTTTGAACAAAGGGACAACATTTGCCATCCTCCAGTCTTCCGGCACTATACCTGTAGCTAACGACGACATGAAGATCAAAGCCAAAGGCTCTGCAATCTCCTCTCTAGCCTCCCAGAGAATCCTGGGGTAAATCCCATCTGGCCCAGGGGACTTATCAATTTTCATACCCTCAAGATTCACTAACACCTCCTCCTTATGAACCTCAATCCTGCCCAGTCTACAACCTAGTATCGCAGTATTCTCCCCGACAACATTGTCTTTCTCCTGCGTGAATACTGACGAAAAATACTCATTCAGTGTCTCTCCTATCTCCTCAAGCTCCACGCACAACTTCCCACTGCTATCTCTGACTGGCCCTAATCTTGCCCTAACCAATCTTTTATTATTTATATACCTGTAAAAAGCTTTAGGATTCTCCTTAATCCTATCCGCCAAAGTCTTCTCGTGTCCTCTTCTAGCTCTTCTCAACTCCCTCTTTAGCTCCTTCCTGGCTGATTTATAGCTCTCCATTGCCCTAACTGAGCCTTCACGTCTCATCATTATATAAGCCTCCTTCTTCCTCTTCACCAGAGATTCAACTTCCCTAGTACACCATGGTTCCCTCACTTGACCACTTCCTCCCTGCCTGGCAGGTACATATTCATTAAGGACATGCAGAAGCTGTTCCTTAAATATGCTCCACATTTCAGATGTCCCCAGCCCCTGCAATTTCCTGCTCCACCCTATGCATCCTAAATCTCTCCTAATAGCCTCATAATTACCTTTCCCCCAGCTATAACTACTGTTATTCAGTACGTGCCCATCCCTTTCCATCACTAAGGTAAACGTAACTGAATTGTGGTCACAATTAGTTCTATAGTTCTATATTCTCTTTGTACATAGCAACAATGTATGTCCAATTTTTTTTTTTGATGATTGCGATATTAAAAGGAATATCCTTTTAATGTCCAAACATTTAGACATTCCCAGGTACATGTACATTTGGAGTAAGTTTTTAAGTTGGAAAATGCAATTTATTTCAATAAACAAATGTTGAATTTCTTTAAAAAGAACTTTATATTGGAAGTGTCTACAATTTATGTTCTATTTCATGAACCATATGGATGCAAATAAATATACTGATTGAAAGGGTCTCACTTTGGGATTGCACAAGCATCTGAAATACTTGAACAAGATTGAGTGCTGGAATTACCTTCAATGTTTGCACTTTTCCTCCAGTTTCCTGGTGGGAGAAGTTATTAAAAACTGGTTCTTTCAAAAGAATCATTGGTTTCTTTTTAATTCTTAGACCTGCAAAAATGTATCATGAGATTCTTTCTTTCCCAAATCTACTGTAATTGATTCAGTTAGAAAATTAAATGGACAGGATTAGGATTTTTTGTGCAGGCCTCTGAACCTTGCTGTCAGCTGAAATTGAGTCAGTTACCCATACTGAATGGAAAAACCATCATCTGAGTATGATTTTCCTTGGGGGGGCAATTAATAGTAAGAGGCAGGACTCACTCACCAATTAAAGAGGAGTGGGTGGGCTCTTGAAACTGGAGAGCCAATCAAAGAGCAAGCAGGCAACAATGGCAGGTCAACAAGGGAGAGGATATTTCAAAATAGAGGTGCTCTGGCTCCAACTTCTCAAATTTAAATCAAAACTTGCTTTTTGTAAGGCCACCACAATGAGTTGAGGAAGGTGCTGTATCGGGCAGTGTGCAACTACTGCAGCACCCATTTAGGAAAGATGGACTTCTAGGACTGCCGGAAGCACTGGCCCCTGACTACAGCTGGATGACTGCCTCCAAGTGGTTAAATTAGCTCTTGCAAACTGCCAAAACGTGGAAGACTTAAAAAAAGGTTTAATCATTGTACTTGTTTGCATTTTGCCAGAGTTATTTTTAAGGAGGAAATAAAGATTTTACTATTTCTCCACATCTCAAATATTGAAAAGATCTGTTTAATTAGCCATTCATTTTCAAAGTTTTTTTTTAGTAAGACTGCTAACTTTATGTTTTACCTGGCTTAGTTCATTTGCTGCCACTTATAATGTACTTAATATTGCTAGCCATACGCTTGAGAAAATCCTTAAATAAAATGTTGCCATTTAAAACCTGCACTGCACAAAATGTTTGCTCCCATGTTGCCACAATACACTCAGAAACAGACATTGGGTAATGTTCTGCCTGACACTTAACACAAAATTTTGTTCTAGTAATGAATTAAGGGAAAATGTCTATGGTAATACTCCATAGAGATGTTTATTTAGCAAAGAAATGGGCCATTTGACTCAATTTTCAAGAACTTGCGGTCTACATGAGCCTCCTCTTATCTTGTTTCTTTTAACCCATCAGCATATCTATTGCTTTTTGATCCCTTTCCCCTGATGTATTTATCTAACCTTTTAAATACATTTATGCCATTCAACTCAACTATTTCCCAATGGTTCCATAACATTCTCGGCATAGAGGTTTATTAGTAACTAGTTTGTTTATGACCATTAGGTTTGGACTCCTCCACAAGTAAAAACAGCTTTCCTACTTCTGTCAAATTCCACAAAAATTTTAAAGACCTTAATTGGTCAGCACTGAATCTTCTCTGTGAAAGAGGAAAAGGCTTTAGCTTGGTCAGTAAGATCATTATAAACTTGGTTCTGAAATCACCTTTGATCCTTTTTTGTACCTCCTTCCAGAAGGCATTTAGTTACAGATTACAATTGTAAAGTATAAAAAAAAGATGAATTTTACTGTCCTGCCTGCCACAGGATCAGAGCGGGCAAGGGCTTAGACCATGGAACTCCTCAGGTGGGGCTTTCTAATTTTGGGGCGAGAGAAGCTAGAAGCTTCTGCCCATGGTCACCAAAAGGTGTTCAACAAATGTGTAGATTTAGGATAATTTGACAGTTACTGTGGCACAGCAGTTAATACTGCTGCCTCACGGCACCAGAGACCTGGATTCGATTCCCACCATGGGTCTGTGTGGAATTTACATGTTCTCCCCGTGCCTGCGTGGGTTTCTACTGGGTGTTTCAGTTTCCTGCCACGGCCCAAAGATATGCAGGTCAGGTGCGTCGACCATCCTAAATTGCCCCTTAATATCCTGGGATCCTTAATCCTTAATATCATAGGTTAGAGAGATTAGTGGGTAAATATATGGGGTTATGGGGATAGGGCCTAGGTTGGATTGTTGTCAGTGCAGACTCAATGAGCTGAATGGTTTTCTTCTATACTGTGGGGATTCTATGATTTCAGTAGAAAACATTTTGCTATAATTACTGCAGAATCTAAATCCCTTTGCTATGCTTTTGCCCACTTTTCATTGGGGTCTGCATTTATACCCAACATCCTCCCAATGCTGTGACAGTAAAACTCTGACAATTGATTGTAAATAGAAAATACCCACTTTCCAACGGAATAAAAAGCAATCCCTGTGCTAGCTTTAGATGTGTAAGTAATTTTGTTCGTTTTGCAGAATAACTGAAGCGGAATTCAAAATTGATACAGCATTGAAGGATCCACTTTTAAATGATATATCTGGAAGGCCAGCCTTATTAAGTTCTTCAACATTTGTTCCACCATACAGAGGTACTGCAATCTTTTTCATTGTTTTCAGGATATCTTGTATGATAGTAAGATTCATATGCATCTAATCACATAAATTAAGGTTAACATTTGAGGGGCACTTCTTTAGTTGTATATTTCTCAGCCTTTAGTTCTGTGAGAATGAGCTTATTTGTTAGTCTATGCTTCACCTGCTTATATAGGCTTTAATTTAAAAAATTGATTTCATGATGGAAAATTAGAGATATTTTGTTCTGTGTATATTTCAGGAAGAAGTTCTCCATATGGTCCTTCTCCAGTGGGTCGGCCTGGCTCTGAACCTGTGGGTTTTTTATCACCTCCACTAATAGATGGACCCTTACGGTTTTCACCTTTGTTTCCTGGAAGACCAGAATTCAAAAGTAACGTAATCTCTTGTAACAGTTTAGATTAAGTACTGAGCAGTGAGGCTGTGATCAATGTTGTTAGCTTTCTGAATAGTAATGTACAAGTACAAGTATTCCCATGAGCAAACGTGGAGAGAAATTGTTTTGGGTTGTGAACTATGTGTAAATGTAATTCTGTGATATATGTGGTGTTTATTATTTGTTAAGGATTATTGGCCACAATGTCTGAAATGTATTGTAATTCAGTTGATATATAATTTTCTCCTACAGTACAAAGTCCATCAGTCCATCCAGATCACACTTCTAATGAAAATACAGAATCAGTCTCTGATCGAATGTCTGACCATCATGGCCCACAGTCTGATAGTGGTTCGCTTTCCCCTGTGTGGGAAAGAGAACAGAAGTCGTTGGATGTATCATCAGGTATATATGGATCTGTACGAAGGACTTAGCGAGACAATAGATCTAGTGTGGGGAATATTTAGATTATAAGAGTAGGATTACTTGGTGATGTAGTTTAATAAATCTTAATCTTTAGTTTTAGAAAATTAAGATTTTGGAGATATTTGATTATGTGCTTTGTACTGCTGCGTGCAATTTTATTGCAGTGTAGGTGTGTTCTAAATGTACAACAGGATGCTCAATTATTGCCTATATCAGGCATCAAACAGAAGTTACCATATGTCTTCAGGAAGATTTTCTGAACCAACAGAGCTACACATTTACTTTATGACTAGAACAGGTACAGTGTAGCACTGAAGCCATCATTTTAACATGACAAAAGTACAGTGGAAAAATGAAGCATATTAATACATGCTTCAGAAATCTGTGGATTGACCAGTGGATTGTGATAGACAGATTTTTGGATTTTGACTAATCTCAATCAATAAAACCCGCTAAAGCAATTTAAGAATTCAATTCAAATAGACAAAAACCATTACTTCAACAAATATCCTATTGGTGATCGTCCATAATGGACAAAAAAACTACAATTTACTGGATCATTTTAATTTGAAAACCACTTATGTTAGCTTTGACTCAGTTGGTGGTACTCTTGTCACTGAATCAAAAGGTTGTGTGTTCAAGTCTCACTCCAAACACTGCAGAACACAAACCTAGGCTGACACTCCAGTGCAGTATTAAAAGAATACCAGATTAAACTGAAACCCTGTGTGGGATTCTCTGGTCACCCCATAGCATGTTTCTCATGGTGGGAAGTGGTCTGATGTTCACCAGTGGCAGGATCATCTTGTCCCATCACTGTTCATGGGATTTTCCATTGACTCTCGTTGGGGATGTGGCTTTGGCACGACCAGAATTCTCCAGCTGTTCACCCCGGTGGAGAATTCCAGCCCTCTGCTGTAAAACATCCCAGGTCACTATTCTAAAGAAGCATGGGAGTTACTTTCGGTGTCCTGACCAATATTTATCCTTCAATTGTATTACAAAAGCTGATTATTTGGTTAGTATAACATTACTGCTGTGAGACCTTATGTGTAAATTTCCTACATTACAATAGTATCTAGCTTCAGAATTACATTATTAGCTGTAAAGCACTTTTGGATGTCCTGTGGTTGCAAAAGGCGCTTTATAAATGCAAGTCATTTTTTTTCCCAATGTAAACCAAAGATACTGATTCAAATAGTCAGAAAAATCCAATAAATATAAAGTCCAAATCTCAGTGAATGAACTTTTTTAAACCAAGTTATAAACTTACTATTTGCACATTTAACAAGTAAAATACTTCAATCGATTTTGATATTTGTTGGTGTTCCACCTCCAAATTTGATTTTTTCAATTGCATTGCACTTAATTGTGAGAAAAAAATAAAATTTATAGGCTGCTCTTTTGTTTTCAAAACTTCCTTTTCGGCTAAGCTTCATTCCTTAATAGCTTCTGTCGATTTCTTAAAGTTAGGTTAATTTCCTTCAATCAATCCCATGCTGTGACTTGGCCTTGTGCCCCAACATGTTTTAGTGAAGTTGCTTGATGTTTGTAAATTGGTGTACTGCTACACTATTCTAGAGAATTCAATGTTCTTTCTATCTCTTCGTACTAATGCATTGTTAGCCATTGTGCTGTCCTTACAATTCCATATATTACTGAATAGAAATATAAAAACAATAACAAGGAAGATTAGAAGATCATTGAGGATATCATTGCATTGTTATACCTTTTACAAATGACAAAATTATATCGTATGAAAAAACTTCATATAACTTTGTACAGGTGAACGTCCAACACTGGAAAATAGCATGCACGTTTCAAATTCTGCTCAAGAAAATCAGACCCAAGACCATGTAAGTTCACTTCCTCTGCTATTGGGAATACAAATGACGCTATATCTACATTGTTTTCTCTGCATTGAAACATAGAAGAAATGGAGGAGGAAGAAGCCATTTGGCCCTTCAAGCCTGCTCCGCCATTTGTTACGATTAGCTTCTTACCTTTTAAAAACCACTGGAGTTTAAATCATTTATTCAACTTAGACAACCACTAGTTCGGATAAAATTTGTATATTTATTTGATTGCACTGCTCAGATTTTCTTTGTGAAATTTATTACCAGACATTAAACAGAATGGATGATCTTTCCTACAGGATATGTTAAATATATCTTTAAACCAATCCTTGCCTCCTGAAGCTGATTTTGGCATTCAACCTGGTTTTGCACCTCCCCCTCATAAGCAAATCCCCTTCATACCTGTTGATCCAAGAGGCCACTTCCTGCACAGGGGATTTCCACTACGAGGACGAAGTGGAACTTATGGTCTTCCAGAACGTGTCCCTTTAAGAGCTTTTGGTTTACCACCTCATCTTCCCATGCGAAGTAAGTATACATATCTATTTATCTGTTTGGTGACAGTATACAAGAGGTTTTTATAGATACATTGGTCTTGGGTGATGAAAATAATAAGAAAGCAGATGAGTCTTTTTGTATAATTGTGTTAATTCTTCAAATGGAAGCAACCAAAATCGCTAGGTGAGCTTTGATTTTTGGAACAAACACATTATGCACAAGCCCAGTGTTCATTAAATTAGAAACGGGTACACAATCTTGACGTTCCATCTCAACTTCCTGTAAATTATTGAGTGGCAGGTCAGAGGGTGACGTGCCCAAAGCTGACAGTTCTCAGCTATTTGTGAATCTGAGGGTCTGCAAGGACCCTGAGCACAGGTTGAAGACAATCCAGCAAAAATGGATCATTTTCATGAATGGAGTAACTTGTCCAAATTTATTCAAATTAAAGACCCTGCTGTTAATTATAAGTTGAGATCAGGTTAAACGTGTTGTATAAGGAAAATAACATACTGTATATCCAAGCCACAATTGTCAGTACTTGACTGGTTTGTTATTATACAATACAAATATCATTAGTCATTTGGTAGTGCAGAACTTGAGTAAAGGTAAAGTTGCCATGGTCCCAGATGATCATACGTTTGTTGCGATTTAACCTGACGCTTACCACACCTCAGGCAAGGAGCAAGGCCGAGAAGGCATGCCTTCCTGAATAACCTCAGGTGGTATAGGAATTGAATCTGTGCTGGTTGCCTTATAAACTACCTGTCCAGTCAACTGAGCTAAATCTACCCCCAAAAATTTGAATATTGTTGAACAAAAAACATGTTGTTTAAACCTTTTGTCAGACCATCAGGACAGATCGAGTAATTATCGACAGTAAAGGGAACAACAATTTATACTGCTTGAGGAGAGAGTACTAATTGGTTGAATGTCATGAAGTAGGCAGCAGTTAACTGCCAAATTATTGTTCAATTTCAAACCAGACAGGTCAACTCTGGTAATCTTGCATCTGTCCTGATGAGTGCAAATGAAAAGTTTATACAACATGTCACTTTTCTTCAGCAATGCTCTGTTTATTACTTGTTAATAAGCTGGATTACTATCATGTCCAAACTGAAGCACTACAGCCAACTTTGGTCTAAAGCTACTCATCTGAAGCTTTGATGCTCAATTGACTGCCCAAAAAATCTGGTTGAAGTTTATCTATTGTATTGTAATAGTTTGTTTCTTTTGATGGTCCATGTGATTGAGGGAAAAAAAAACAATATTCTTTGTTAGGTGGTGGCCCCTTTAAGAGCTAAGATTTCTGAAAGAATTGTTGTGAAAGTAGCCTGATTTCAGCAAATGATCATGTGACCAAGCTGCCTGGAAGACAATAGTGAAAAAGGTGAGTAGTAGATTGTCAATGTGGTTCTGTTTCAGGCAAGTCTTTTTGAGTTAGAACAATTTGGCTGCAGAAATTAAGGATATTTCTGAGGTGCCAGCACGAAGCGAGAGAGTAATGAAGCCATGCTGGAGAGTCCATAGTTGTGAGGTGCTTGAAGAGCATTGTAGGGTAACTGGCT
Organism: Sphyrna mokarran; assembly: GCA_024679065.1. Lineage (NCBI taxonomy): Eukaryota > Metazoa > Chordata > Chondrichthyes > Carcharhiniformes > Carcharhinidae > Sphyrna > Sphyrna mokarran. Next base: position 47,179,709 of record JAGIQG010000015.1, read on the forward strand.
GGTGACTTATGGAAGGACTATATGAAAGCTCATACCTTGGATAGCAGGAACATTGATCAATTCCTGAGACAATTTGGCTTATTCCAGAGAAAGTATCTTCAAGAATTTGTAAATAACCAAAGAATCTGAGGAAATCATAAGGAAAAAGGGGAGATGCAGTTGAGAATCTTAGTCTGAAGCAAGATTCCCCAAATTTTGAGTCGCAAAAGCCAAATGACCACCATCTCCCCATCATAACGTTGGTACTCTTCTTTTTGCTGCAAACACAGAAATCTTATGTAAACTGGTATTTTCTAGCTTTTCTTGTGCTTATATTAGGAATTGGGAAAAAGCACAATCACAAATGCATTCATCAATTACACAACCCTCTCGCATCAACTCCTGGCCAAGTCAACCTCCCATCGACCCTTAACATTAATCCCTGGAAGTCGTATCTTTTGTCACTTTTAGTGGGAGGAACAATGCTGGAAAGCTGATTTCTCACATCAGACACACATCTTTCTCTCTCCTTTCTCTTTCACACCTTTATCTCTCACACACTCGCCCTCTTCCAAACCCACTCACCCCTCTCTCCAGGGAGACTGTGATGATGTGGTATTGTCACATGATTAGTAAGCCAGAGACCCAGGTTAATGCTGTGGGGACCTGAGTTCAAATCCTACCGTGGCACATGGTGAAATTTAAATTGAATAAAAATCTGGAATTAAACCATGACCATGAAACCATTATTGAAAAACCTATCTGGTTCACTAATGTCCTCTATTAAAGGAAATCAACCATCTTTACCCAGTCTTGTCTAGGTCAGCATGGACCCTGGCTGCAATTCCTGGCTTGGGTCACTGTCCATATGGGGTTTGCATGTTCTCCTGATATCTATTTGGGTTTTCTCTGGGTGCTTCAGTTTCCTCCCACAGTTCAAAGGACATGCCACCTATAGATCATACTCCCCCACCGCCAGTTCCTGTCTCAGAATCAACCTCACTATTGGCTGATGGATTTTCTGACCAGCAACAGCAAAATAGAATAAATCTAAGGTCAAATGAGCCTATCAGTACTTTGCTCTGATTGGCCTATTATGATAATTATGTTTGAAATTGGTCAGTTGCTTCTTAAGTATCGGTGTATGTGATAACAGTCAGTTCTGTGGACCTCCCTATAAGTCCTTCACAGATCACCAGTGGTCTGCAAATCCCAGTTTGGGAACCTCAATCTAAAGTATGTGGTTGTGATTTATTATGCTTTTCAATATATCCATCCAATAGTGTTTATTTGGTACTGTTTGCTTTACTTGTTTTTGTATAGTAAAATTAATTTTAAACTGTGGAATCTTGTGGCTTCATTATTTTAGTAAATATCTTGGTTTTTTTTGGATTTCCTAACAAGATAAATAAATTACTGATGTCTTGAGATCATAGCATTCAAATTATCTTGTCTTGAATGATACTGGACCTATCTCTGTGGTTTAATATCTTCAAGTCCAAGCAGTTCTTCAACCAGTATTTTTGGTTTGTCTTTTTTTCAATCGAATCAAGTTCAATTCAGAGTCTCAAGTTGAGACATTCCTGATCCAAGCTGATAAGACAGGGCTTGTGCTTGATCTAAATGATCCTGAGCTAATTGAAGTAGGTATAGCACCTCCTCTAAGACAGAGATGCTGCTTTTAAAAATGGCTTCAAACGAGGCTGTAACTTAATGACTTCAATGAAACATGTCGGTGCTACACTTGATCTTAGCCAAATGATTAATGTTTTGCATAATTTTAATGCCTTTTTATGTTCATTTTTTTTCAGAACATAAGGAATCCAGTGAGCAGGTGTATTTCTTTCATGGATTTAGTGTAGGAATATAACTGTTATAGAGGAGAGTGCTCTACTTTGGGGAAGAGGAAACCTCAAGTTAATTCAACACATTGTGGGGGGAAGGGTGAAGACTTTCCATTACGGGTACAAACTGTCTTTTACAAGCACTTGGGTTATGCTGTTGGAATAAGCTGCTGTTTCTCTACCTCAATAATAGTCTTACTGTATCCTAATTTCCTATATTCCTGTGACCTCTTGAAGTGAGATTCCAAAATTAAAGGCAATTTTATCTTGAGACCATTCCTACCAGCAACTAAACTGCATCTGTTAAATGAATTTCACGCAGGACTTGTACAACCACCGATAGATATTCTATTTTGCTGGCTGGAGGGAGCCCAAAATACAATAAAATCAGTGTCTAAATCATTCCCACACCTCCCAATGCAGAGAAACTCCTACAGCATATTGAAATTGAAGTGCAGATATTCCCATATTTTTCATGAAAGTAAACTTCTCAAATACAATGTTTGAGTGATAAAGCTACTGACAACATGTGAAGCTAGCAATCACAAAAATAAATTATACTTTTGAAGAAGCACCTTTTATTCAGCATAAGGAAGGGTTGTGCCAGAATATTGTCATTTGTGACTTGCTTGTAAAGGACTCCAAAAAAGTGTAAAGATTTGGGGACTTGCATTATTTGTACATTAAATTTCAGGCTATTATGATGGCATAATGTTAAGAGGCTAGAATAAATAGTTGTCAGCATGAAAGTTGAATAAGCAACTCAGTAGTGGCTTTTAAAGAGCTTTATTTGGAGTGTTTTGTATTGATGAGAGTTTTATCTCATGGAAGAGACCTGTGACAACAGTTTTGAAATGTGGGTTGCAGAAGAAAAGGATTAGGTAACAAATGAAGTACAGTAGAGAGTGAACACAGACATAGCTTAAGAAATGGACTTTATGATGGGAACATTAAAAAGAAAATATCAATTTTGGATGTTAGAAAATTTAAGCCCAGGATCTGCTTTAAGGCTAAGAACACAACATTACCTGCTTGTTTTTATTTTAGTTAATTTATGCAAGAGATTGGAAACAAGTACATTCAATTCTGGACATCCCATTTTAGCAAATGTTAAAAGCCCTAGAAAGAGCAAAATTGGCTGGAATTGTCAGTAGTGAGAATTTTGGGATTTCAGGACTTGTCTTTCACTAATCCACACAAGTCAGTTTGTCATCAATGCCTGAGTTTGTTGACCTATGTTATCTCTCACTCCTTTTATTCAGATTCCTTCACAGGATCACTTAACATTAACTTTAAACTGTAAAAATACTGCATTTCTCCAGCTCAGTGATACTTTGCTGATTCTTTCTATCCAATGACATTTATCCCCTGAAATTTACACCTTGAACCTTTTACTTTTCAAACTCAGTACAGCCTCTTTAAAATGTATTTGTTGCATGTTCCAATATCTCCCACCACCTCCTTACATTTGTCTTGGGATGTTTTCCTAAAGGTGTGGCATTCAGGGCATTCAAATGGTCATTGAATAGGCACATGGATAATATTGGAATAGTTTAGGTTGGAGGGCCATTAGATTGGTTCTACTGTTCAGCATAACATGAAGGGCCTGTAATATTCTGTTCCCAGGAACTATATAAAAGTTAAGAGCTGCAAGCTTTGTTACAATAACTATTATTGTAACATAGAAAACATCTGTTCAAAAAACACTTGGAACTCTATCAAAGTATAATAGGTAAAAGTTTATTCCATTGGATGCAAATGGTGTACTTTAGATGTATCATGGAAATGAATGTGTGACAAATATGGTGGAATCTACTTTTAGTACTGTTTTAATTAAGGCATAATTGCTTGTAGATGTGTGCACTGGCTGAACTACTTAACTGGAGATAAAAGCAATCATAAATTTAACAGGAACATCAAGTTTTTTTAAGAGGAACATAATCACTTGACAGATGTTTGAAGAGAACAAAATAAATTTGGAAACATTCAATTCACTTGTGTGGGTACTGAAACAATAGTTAAAAAATAGTACTGTTAACTGCTGCTACCATCACCAGCTGAATGACTGACTAAAGTAACCCAAGAAAATAAATTTTTCTATATTGATTTTAGTGAGAGATCCAACACAACCAGGAGCATACCCGAGTCACTTTCCACCACCTCAGCCAATGTCTCTTCCTCATGGACAAGTTTCAAACATTACAAGTGGCCTTCTTCCCTCTCGACTTTCTCTACCCAAGTTTTCTGAAACAGAACACCAACCATCCTCTCAAGAAAAATGAATGGATGTTATCAGTTGTGTTCAGTTAGAAGTGAATTGCAAGTTAGAACATAATTTTTAATGGTATTTGCTATAATTGTTTAAGTGGTATTTAATAACTTTCCAGTTTGGAATACAAGATACACATTCTAATAATGTGCTGTTTGATTACAAATGTCCACCTCAGGAGTCTTACATGAAATTTATTAAACATTTACTGTGCAATACTGTGAGGGTTAGCTTGCCATGCACTATTTTAATTAAGAGCATTGTGTTTTTATTCAGTGCATTGTATGTATGGAATTTGTAAATGCCGAATGACAGATTTTTTTTAAAAAAGCAAAGCAGTATTTGAACTAGAGATCTTAACTAGAAAGAAATACCATTTATGTGCATGTCTGAAGTGGTGCTATTCCACTGATGTAAATGCAGATTTATACGCTTTAATATAAAAGGAATGTTTGAAGAACATTTGAGAATATATAAAAATGTTTATTGTAAAATACTGAAAATAAAACAAGTGTTTGATTTAAACAATGAACTTTAGATGTGTAATTTTCATACAGATTTCTGTACAGAGGAATGAAGGTAATCAGTTATGGGATTTTACAACTTATCACTGATGACCAGTTCTATTAATCATCTTTTCTACTTGAAACTGGTCATGGCATATTTAAATTCTTTTACATATCAAAGCTACTTTACATTGACTAATTTCACTCAATGACTCTACACAGTTTGAAATAACTAAAGCCAACTCTGGCACTCCAACAGAAGAAATGCTAGAAGATATCACAGCCACAATTCATTTCCATCATAGCCACTCATGATGTATTTCAACTATTGTGATAGGTTTGTAAAAATGGAAAAAGGTGAAATTATCTGATCATTGAAAAAAGCTGAAGCTGCTTTAACATCCTAGGAATAAAAGTATTTAATATGTACTTGCCTACACAGGTATGATTAAATACCATATTAAGGAAACAACAATTGGTGTTTCACGGTGTTATTTTTATCCAGGTCAACATTCGTGTGCATCAGAAAAGAGCTTAGCACTAGAAATGTCTGTCCAATAGGCAGCCAAATAGGTTCAAAAGTAGACAGTAAAATAAGGGAGAGCAAGAATAAAAATAAAAATGCTAGAAATGACTTAGACCAAAATGTAGGCATATCAATTATTTTGTAGGTAGTGATACAATGGTTTGGGTACTGGCCTAACAACCCAAAGATCTCTAGTTTAAAACTCAATGGCAAATTGTCAAAGGTTAGATCTGCTTACTACTGGACTCAAAAAATTCAACGCAAATACCAATTCAAAAATGATGATAGGCAAAGAATCAAGACAATGCTTCTGCAACTTTAATCCTGATTAGCTGCCCCAAACAGTTCATGTCAGGTCAAAAAATTAAAAGTCCTTACTGGACTTGAGCCAAACAAGGCCTCTACTGATGAATCATGTTGAATACCATTTGGACAAAGCACCAAGGGAAGCATAGACACAACAGATGGATGAACTTAAGTGGTTCAGCAAATTTCATTAAGCAAAAGCAGCCCAGAACTGAATATCTGTGAATCAACAGAAGAATTCACTATCACATTCTGTAACAAAACATTTCCCACAATCTTAAACTGAGACCTTAATTCTGGTTCAGTAGCAAGTGTAAAAATATAGAAGGCCTGTTAAAACTGAAGTACAGAATTTCTGCTTACTAAACATCAAAACACAGTCAGCAAGACAAGAGCTGAACAATCCCACAAATGAAATTAGAACAAAGTTCTGACAGCTAACCACATCTATTTTGCAAATTGTGGTAATCAGGATGATCCATGAATGCCCTAATCTTAAACCATGGTACAGTCCAGTACAACTGCAGAACAAGACTCAATTGTTCACAAACATTCAAAACTGCTTACTGGATGATCTGATTTGGTCTTAAGTCCTATTAGAGATGACAATGTGCAATTCAAGCCAAGTCACATTAATCAGATGGATACATTAGATGCAAAGATGATAAGCCCAATCATCACAAGTATGGACCAGGGCAGGAAACAATGGAACTGGTGGCACCACCACAATTTATCCCATTCTCAATGCACGTTAAATCATTCACAATTTCTACAATCTATGTGCATAATGCATTTTGCATCCATACCATCCCAAAGGACCTTTGACAGCTGCCAATCTGTTCTCTTGCCCACAGCCAGAACATTCCATTATATAAACTTTCTAGTGAAAGCAAAAACAAAAACTTAGTCTGGCAAGCATTTTCAAAGCTAAATCCTGGAATACAATCTTACAATTTAAAGATTTTCCATCACCAGGATCATAGTTAGAAGAAAGAGGTATACATCAGAATGGAATGTGTTGTACGATTGCTATGGTAATGAACCTCAGATATAATCATTGCAATATTTGAAACGTAAGCAGTTTAGGAAGCATGTTACACAATTTTCCAGCAAAATACCATGGTATAAGGAACAGATATTAAATGTTATATAGTTGTAACCACATTTCACTGCAAATACTAATACAGTACTCAGTATGTAAAAGACTAAACTTTTAACCAATTTATATTTTCCTGTCAGTACATGCAATTTTTTGCAAAGTGTACATGATATAGCTTAAAACTTCATTGTAAATTCCCAAAACTTTAGCACTAAACATTATGTAAATAAGACATTTGAATGCTTTATTGATAGATTAAAACAATCAGCAGTCAACACAAACTTAACATTAATTTAACATTCAACTGCTTTCCTCACATTTTCTGTCAGTATTTCATATGATCTCAATGATAAAATCTCACCACATCTGGCATATTCATACATTGCACCAGTGGATCCACTCTACAGATGTACATATAAAATCCGCATGGTAAGTGCATTAATCACTGGAGACATGCAACATAATGCACACCTGTCAAAATGCATCATTGACACAAGATGGTAAAACCATTTGAAACAATCACCACTCACACTTTCTTCATAAATAGAATCTTGACATATGTTGCATACAGTAAATTTGTTTTACAAGCTTATACAAAGCAGCCAGGTCACAGCACTGCTGGGCAGCATGATGGCCACACTGAATAATACTGGCTGTCCTTTACATTAAATGCACAACATTCGTACCACTTAAAACTGGGGTCAGGTGCTAGTCTCACAGAGACCACGACTGTACCCGCGGTTGCCCTGAACATTGCGGCTTTTAAAGCCTCTTGCTTTAACAAGATTTTAAAAGTTATCCTAGTGGAATGTTCTCAAAATCATAGCAGCAGCTCATTGCTTTGTTAGAACTGATTTTTTGTATTCACTATTCACAGTGAACCAGGTGCACGTTCGTTTAAGAGCTGTAAAGTTGTTGACTGAGCCACAGCACAGCTGTGTACCACAGGTCGAAAATTCGACCTTTTAAACTCATAGGTTCTGGCTGACCAGCCATTGGCCCGCCCCTGCCAGCATGTGGGCACTTCTTCATTCTGTTTTCTTTGGCAGTTGACACAGGCGCTGACAGAGAAAATCCAGTGACTCTTGCCACTTCTACTTCTAAACCAATACCAACTACATTTACAGATTAAGCAGGATACACACGTATGTATATATAACTAATACTAATTAACAGCACATGTAAATGTTAAATTATTGAGAAATGCAGGGCACTCTAATACACAAGTTTGAAATGCTAAATGCCTTCACTGAAGCGCTGCATTTCCTTATAAAAATAACGAGTGGTCTCACTGAAAACATAAAGAATTTCATTTTTCATTACTGGATGCCACCGCTTTCCTAAGCCTAAGGATACTTCTTCAATGAGATTATGCACAGGATCCCCGTCCAGGTCAGCCATCGCATCTTCATCAAAATTAATGCTTTCCTCAGTCACTTCCAGGACTTGTAGCTCTGGTCCACGAAGCCGTGCGATGGCAATGAGATTGTGGGCCCAAACAGCATATCCTAGATTGCAAATTGAAAATGCAATGTTACTGAGTTCAAGAATATAAACACTTATACAAAGCTTCATCACTTGTTTAACAAATTTTTTAAAAAAGCCCAGCTTGCTAAAGTGCATCACACACTTGAGAAAAAAGTAATATATACTGATGTCCAGTAAAGAAATGTCACTGAAACCAATTTACTTCATGCAAATATACTGCTACATGAATTCAGAATAAAACTAAGGTTTGATTAGCATTAATCTAACACTTATGGCCATATGATTACACAACAAAGCTATCAACAATTCAACACCATGATAATCACAATAATAAAGCTGGTATGTGAAATTTCACACTACTGAATTCAACTATGGAGATTGCAAAAAAAAAAATCCTGAACTTGAGACTGCACCAAAGCATAGTGAAAACATAACTCTTGTCATCAAACACACACTTAAACATATATGGTAATATACAACAAAAAAAAGGGTTGAGAAACTCAGTATACTACTTCCACGGGAAATGCTTACTTCACGTTAATGAGCAGTGCCGTGTCCAGTGCTGTGGCAGATGACAAACTATCTTAGTTACACAAAAATCTGACCTTGCACTGCACTTCAACCCCACTCCTTAACCGATTCATGACATTGCTTATTTCTTTCCATTAATGTCTATTCTAGAACCTAAGCCTCAATGCATAAAATTTAGAAAATTTGTGTTTATAATCAACAATGTCAATTATGCATGCCTTGGTCAAAAGCACCTGTACTCAACTTACAATATCAGTAAAATAAAATATGCACAAATAGATGCATTGCTTACCATGGATTGAGAGGTGAGAAAGCTTTGTACACTTCCATGCCAAAAGTACCAAGGGGTCTTCATTTCGGTTATGGCTGAGATCTGGAAAACCATTGATGCCTTGCTCTACATCCTTTATTAGGAGGAAGTGGGTAAGGGATTTGTCATACTGCCTGGATATGAGATCTACCACGGCACCTGAAACACCATTAGTTGAGCTGTCAAAGTGAATTCTCTCTAAAGGTATGCTTGGCTTCAGAATTCTTAGCAAAATGTCATTCCTGACATTAAAAGCCATGATGTAAACATGAAGATTTGCACAGTGCCTGGTAAGCACCTTCCAATCTGCATCTTGTGGCATGTTGTCTAACACGTGTGTGTTGGACATCGAGAGATGATGTATTACAAGAGACAACCTATGCAAAGGCACGTGGTTGCTGTTGGCAAGTACTCTTGTTACTTCAGCAGTAAAATCGCAGAAATCCAATGCAAGTGATCGCAGGTTTAGAAAGCGCTCCAACTCAACTGCCTCAATAACTGGGGATTTATTAATAAAATGGGTATCCAGGAGACTCAGGTGTTCAATGCAGTTGGCACTGGACTGAGGCAAGGCTGCTAATGTTGTGGGAGTTACTACCTCCAGCATAAACCCAAGGGAGAGCCATTTCAGATGTTTGGAATTTCTCAATACCTCTTCAATCAATTGTTGGATTCTGTAATAAACAAAAGCATTATATTTGCTACATTTCCAAGTACAGCAGCAATTAATTAGACTTACAAGTCCAAAGCCCCAAAATTTCTCCATAATTCCCCTAAAAAGGCTGCACACGAACAAACAAGTGCCCTTTTGCCCCTCAAGCACAGCAAATCAATGCTGCAGGTCAACTGACATCTGGACTTTCTTTTATCACCTCAAAAAAATTTACAGCCAAATCCATTTTACTGTAGATTTCATCTTTTACACATCCTCAGATCATAATCCAATTTGATTTATTAAAGTGAGGTTTGTTCCATAATTGAACTACAATGGTTATATTATTCCTTCACTCATTTAGTGATTGGTTTCCGGGCTTTGAACTTTCCCTCATGTCACACAAGTCAATGCAGTTTAAATTAGTAATTTCCATTTTATCTGTAATGCAATTAATTATAAATTCCTAAACCATTGCTTCCCAAAGAAAGTAACACTGTTTCATTGGTCACTGCTATAAAATGATTTAAAATCCAAGTTCTGTTATACTGTTCATCAATGCTTCCCGTGACAGTGGTCTGTATTGTTTGTTCCCTCAATTTTCATTCCTTGCACATTCCATCCTAAGTAAAAATTTTAAATTAGCAACAGTTTTGGGAAATTTCAGTAAAAAGTAATGTTATCAATCAAAAACAGAACCATACAAGAAAGTGCAATTCCAAACCAACCATAAAAACATCTACAAAGGGAAGGAGAACCAGGAAATCTCAAAGAAGTGTTGCACACAATAGAGGAAAATACAGGACTCCTATGTCGAATACTTACTCCAAACATTAATGAATTAAATTATATTGCACTGCAACTTTTTTTTTAAATTTTAACATTTGCAAAGAAACTGTTACCTGAAGTTCAGCACATTTCTCAGTTGCAATATCTCAAAACAATTGTTTCTTTCACTTCCAGAATGATACTTTCCAATCATGATGCAGGGAATCAAGACAGCTGTCATTTTGTTTTTTTTAAACAAGAATCAAATTGGTTACTTCTTTTCAAAAATCCACATCATAAATACAGAGATGAAATTTTTATGATGCACCAATTAATGCTTAAACAATTCTCCCCTTTCAGATCTACCCACATTACGTAGTGACTAAATAAGTATCACCCCACTTTCTATCAGATATCTGCAACGGTCACTGTAATTGGCAGTTAAATGGTGGCACCATTTGGGCTGCTAATTTTCCAGCCTCCTGAGGTAATGCTTGGTTTGTGCTCAAACCACCCCACCAGCTCAAAATTAGGAACAAATCACAAAAACAACTGACAGCAAAAAAACTACCCCTTCTCTTGGTAGGTTGCTAATGTTAACTGTAAGTTACCCAAGAAATCTTAAACCACCACAACCTGTTAACTGCTCTATAGTACTGTGGAGTCACCATTCATACTGCCTCCAGCATGACTACTCAGTAAGCTGCAGACATGCAAATGGACAATGCAATCCATGTCACTCCCAAATGAACTATAGCAACAAAGATACACAACTATCCTTTTGAACACAGAGGGACCTGCTCTTCAGCCTGCAAGCTAATTATTTTAATTATTCCCCATAATCAAAACCTATTATCTTGCTCCTGTCAGAAGGAAGTCTAACTCATCACTACCTACAATGGTTCTTTCACATTGTAAAAGTAATGACAAAGCATCAGTGAGCAAGCCCAGAGTTATACAATTTTACTGACAAGTCTTCCTAACCATTTTTAGCAATTCATAGAATTCCTACAGTATAGAAGGTCATTCAGCCTACACCAACTACAATTCCACTTGGGCCCTATTCCCACAACTCCACGTAGTGAATGAAAGCCAGAATCAAACCTGGGCCCGAAGCATTGCTGTCTCACTGCAAACACTGTTCTATTGAGAACAGCCAGTCCATCTAACCTTCATGTTTTTGGACTGAGGGGGGAAAACCCATACACACGGAGAGGATGTGCAAACTCTATGCAAGAGAATCACCCAAGACAAGAATTGAACACAGCTCCGTGGCACTATGAGGCAGCAGTGCTAACAAATGACTCTGCCACTGTGCCTCTGTACACAAATCATGTCAATTTCTATATTGCAGGATTATTTATTAAAAACGTTACAGCTAATACTAACTTTGTCATGAGAAATATTTAATAGAAACCATAATCCTAACTCATGTCTACAGTTTGGCAAGAGGTAGGGGTACACTTGATTTCATTCTACAAGTCCTCAAAACTCAAGGCAATAAGTGGATTAAAATTTGTTTTCTCTCAATTTTAAATTCAATAAATCCTCCAAGACAGGTATTTGGGACAGAGATATACCATCATAATCAATGTGGCTTGTCTCCCTCTGTACTTTTGCAAAGTGCCAAAAATAGCACCAAGAAATGAAAAAAAGCATATAAAAGCACTTTCCCATTTAACCAAAAGCAGAAAATTGGAATGATGGATGAGCAACATTTTAGTCTCAATGGCCCAGTTTTAAATATTCAATCTCCAATAATTTTCAAACAGTTGCTGATTATTCCTGATGAGAGTGTAAAATACAGCCGTGAGTAAAATTCCAGAGCAATAAAAATTTTTTTATCTGCTGCGTCACAGTTTACATAAGCTGGCTTTAAAATGCACTTTGAATTCGCCGTTGCCCCAGCAAGCACAAAAATAACAATTTAAATCCTCGGCCTAACCCACAGCTATACTGAATCAATCCAATCTCATTGTTTCTTTTTGCTAGATTATGACAAATTGCTCAAGTTACTCAAATTTGTTAAATTTGGTCCAGATCTTCTGCCACTCATTATACTGATTGGCTCTGGTCCCAGGTCTTAAGAAAAAAGTGTCATCCACATATCTAGGATGTGTGGAATTCATGGGGAAGTCTTGTACATACACATCTAAAGACTCTGGAGATGGATCACAGGAGTACACTTGAAGCCTTCTCTAATCTAATCAAAGGGTGCTGCAACATACTAACTGCATCACAGACTGTTTTTTGCACATTTTTCATTTTAAAAATGTAATCTGCAAGAATGCCTCAAGAATATTCTAAGGAAAAGTCATGGGCCTGAAATGTTATCTGTTTCTTTCAAAAATGCTGCCAGATCTGACCAGTATTACTAGTTGTGACCAACTAGTTGAGGGTTTTGCATCAGTGTGTTCAAGTGACACTGGGTTTGTGAACGCCAAACTTGGCAAAATAAGTCAAGCAAACAAGCCCAAAAGTATTAAACTTATCATAGAGAGCTGAATTCCTAAATTGCAGCGGCAAAAAAGCAGAAATTTTAAAAATAAAGAAAATTTTGAGTTTTGACAGTCTTAGCTAGAAGTCAGAAGATGTAGTACAATTGACCATAGTGGGGGTATAAAAATAAAATTAAAGATTCAAATTATAAATTATGCAGCAAGCCCCATTGAAAAGCTTGCCCGAGAGGGAACACGTAAATTTAGATTTTTGTTAGATTATAAAGCCACTTCGTCACCATTTTGCTGGAGATTCGCATATGAAGAGGATCACACGTGGAAGACACCATGCCATTGAAACGAATCAAGCCGAGAGGGGGTGGGAGGAATAGATGAAGTGGCAAAACAAAAATGGGCGGGCAGACCTGGAGAAGGGATTGAATTGTTGTGCCACCCGCGCCATTCATATCTCCTGCCTGACCTCTTCCGCAAACATTAAATGCGAACGAACAGGCAACCGCTATTCCAAGCGGGCAAGGTCTGCAACATCGTTTCACACAACACATTCAACAGCGCAAAAAAAAATTATGCAACTGAAAGGATAGTGCGAAAATAAGGAGATCCATTAATGGTACTGCGTATGTCATAAAATGGCATCGCCCGACAACAACCACCCCTCCTCCACCAGCACCAAATTCTGTTTCCCCCCCCCGCCGACTCTTCTCAATGCTTGTGGGCTGACCGGGGAAGGAGTGAGCGGCCCAGCACTAACCACCCCCACCCCCCCACACGGATCTGCCCGGATACCTACTCGTGTGACTGCTTCTCCTCTTGTTCCTGCAGGTAGATGTCCCCGAACACGCTCAGCTTCTGCAGGTTGCGGTTGCCCCTGACGCTCTTCAGCACACACACCACCTCATCCATGTAGGTCTTGAGGGTGTCCAGACCCCCGCCGCCGCCGCCGCCGCCAAGGCCGGCCACGGCCGCCGAGCCCTCGGAGCCGCCGCTATCGAACTCCACCCGCAGCTCCCGCACGAAGGAGCCGCACTTCTTCATGAGGAAGTCGAGGCGGCAGCGCTCGGCGGCCGAGCCACGCAGGCGGAGCCGCAGCTCCGGCCACAGGGACGGGTAGAAGAGGCACTCGCGCCACTTGGAGCAGACGGACGAGGCCCGGAGCCGGTCCCAGGGGGACAGGAAAGAGAAGATGTGAACGATGACTTCGCACGGCAGAGCCGCCGCCACGGCCGCCGCCGCTCCGCACAAAGCCATCGCCCGGCAGCCACACCGCCGCCGACCTCCAGCCTCCTCTCTCTCTCTCTCGGGTTTAAATGGCGCTTTAGTTTTGCTGCTGGCTGTGCGCCCAACCCCTGTTCAGCAGCAGCAGCGGCGGCGGCGGCTCCCTTCTGTCTCCCTCTCCGTATCTCAGCGGCGGCTTCCCTCTCTGTGTCTCAGCAAAAGCAGCAGCTTCCCTCCTATCTCTGCCTCAGCCCCGTCGCTGCTTCATCTCCGCTCACGCGGCTCAGGGCCTTCCACCGGAAACCGATTGGGAACTCCCACTTCGCTAAGGGGAGGGGGGAAACAGATGTACCTCATCACTCAATTGTAAACAACCGAGCAGAGAAACCTCACACACATACAAGATACATGTCCTATTTTACAATTTCTCTTCACTTCTCGAATTCCAAGTTAAACCAAAACACCAGTGACCTCATATTTTAATTCTCAAATCTAATCCCCCCCCCTCTTTGCTATGTGAGCCCTCCCGAACCTGTTTACAACCCCGCGGCAGCAGGTCAGGTGACGTCACCGCTCCCTCCCCGGGCCTCTGTTGTTGATACTTCTTTTTACCAGAAGTTTCTGTCTCTGTTGAGGACAGTACTGCACCCAACTCTACTGGAGCACTAACTGCTGCAAATGTTCAGCAAGTTACCTAGCAGCAAGCTAGAGAGAGAAAAAACACTTTCAACATCACCCTCCACATATGCTGCCTTCTGTTGAGTTTTTTTTCCCAGCATTTTCTGTTTTCATCTCAGATGTGCAATCCCCCCCCCCCCGCCTCCACACACACATACATATTGTTATGTATTACCCTAATTATTTTAATCAAAATCAGCTTAGAATTAGCATTTTGTAAGAAAAACATTTTCATCTCTGATATTAACACAGTTAGTAAATGCATCATTCGGCGTGACACTGAATCATGTAATTAGAAAAACTCTCATGCCTGATCCAAAATCAGTTACTCGGGGTAACAGTAAGGGCGAGTTGGTTTCAGCACCTATGGGCTCAAGAGAAAAATCAGCTACTGATTGCCATTCTGCAATCCCTAGTAGACAGCATCCCATAATTTAATTGCTCTTTGTCTCTCATTAATGTCCAGGCTCTCACATAGAGAAGTGGCAGGAAATGTTCACACACAGTTATTATTTTCCAAACTGGTTAAAGGGAGGAGGAATGAGGAAAACTGGAAAAAGAAATGCTTTTAAAAATCCACAAAGGTATTTTGAACATAAGGTAACAAATAGGAACAGGCCATTTGGCTCTTTGAAACTACTCCACTGTTCAATGATCATGGCTGATCTTCTATTCAACTCTTTTCCCACATTTCCCACACAGTCACATATCCTTAAATTTCCTCAATACTCAAAAAACTTGTCTTGAATATACTTAATGACTAAGAATTCCAAAGTTTAATAAATAAATGTGGCCAACTGGTTTCAAAGCAATGGTCTTAGTAAATTGTTGTACTAGACTTCTATTATTAGAAGTTTTAAAATATGCATTTTCTAAGAACAACTGAGACTTGGTTCTTTAATTTTTTCCCACTCTATTCATATCAGTAGTAAGTCGTAAATTAATTATGTCAAACAATCATTATTGTCAATAAACTATACAATTGTTATTTGTGTATAACAACTTGCTACCCTGTTTGTTATTTAGACTGAAAGGATTGTGATATTTTAGAATGAAGTATGTCTTTTCATTTCATGGTTTCATCGTATAAATTATATGTCAGTGATTTGCTGTTGAATTTGTCCATCTATAGAAATTCAATGAAAATAGTCTTTACAGTGACAATTACATTAAGTAATAAAAGCTCCATGATGGCATGCAGCCAATATTTAGATATCACAAGCCAGTAGTCATCCCATGTTGATCAATATGGTCTTAACAATCCTGTTTGTTAAAAATAAAAAAATTGTTCTGAATAGCTGAGGAATTTTCAGATAAATAATTCTGCCAGATAGTCTCATGCACCCCAATTAGGAAGATTAAATGATTGTTAAATTAAGTCCACATTAATTAAACTGAGATAACTTGAGGGATGAAAATAAGTGAGTACAATGTGCCCTGAACTGAGAATAAAGAAAAACTGGAAATGATTTCAGCCTAACTTTTAGCTCTCGGTGATCAGTTGCTGAAGCCATTTTTAATAAACATACTAAACAGATACTCCTGCTTTGCAATTCATTAAGATCTTCCAGGTTAAGAAAAAAAGTATTAAGTTCATAACAATTAATCTTCCGTTATCCACATTGAAATGTTAAGGATATTAGAATGTTAAGGAAAATAGAATATGTAAAAGAAAAGCATTTTTATTTAAAGGATTGTTAAAACAAATATGAACAAGACAACAGTTGTGGAGATGTTAATTTACTGGACTAGTAAACCAGTGGCCTGGACTAATATTCAGAGAACACAAGTTGAAATCTCACAACAGCAATTTTAAAAAATGAACTGGCATCAGTAAGTGTGATTGTCAGATTGTTGTAAAGACCTAACTGGTTCACTATTATCTATTGGGGAAGGAAAGTTGTACTGGCCAGGTAACTGTGACACAGTCTGAACTATTCTACCTAGTCACTCAGTTGTCCAAAAATAACCTGTCAACTTGTAAATTTTTCTAACATGTTGTAGCATGTTAAGACCAGAAAGTTTCATGGTCAGTGAAAATCTGCAGAAGGGAATGGCAAATTACTGCAGTACCTTGCCAAGCATAACTATGGATCAACATATGGAAGTCAATGGGCAATACCCTTTTACGACATGGTATCTAAGAAACAGGAGACAGTGGGGCTATGATATTCAGCTGAAGAAAAGATTGTGCCTGAACCTGATTCTGTGCATCCTTGTAGTTTTTGGCAGAGGGGCTCACTAGGTAATGTTCAGAAGTGAATTCTTAGGTTTCATTTTCCTTTCTGCCTGATGACATCATTCAAATAGGACATCAAATTCCACTTGGACATTGATGATACCCAATTCTAACTCACCACTCCTTCTCTTGACTCTGCTATTTCTCCTGATTGTTAAGCTGCTTGAGTGACATCCACTATTGGATGAGGACAAACCTTGTCAATTAAATATTGATAAGGCCAAAGCCATTGTCTCCAGACTTTGCCACAAACTCTGTTCCCTCAGCCACCTGCTCATCACTCACCCTGGACACTGTCCGAAAGTGCACCTGACTATTGCCAATGTTTCTAACCCCAAAATCTCCAACCCCTTATTGTCTCTATCACTGAGAACACCTACATTTGTAATGTCACTTGCCTTTACCCATGCCTCATCTTTTCAGCTGCTTAAATAATCATCCTTGTTTTTGTAATCTCCAGGCTTGACTATTCCAATGCACTGCTGACTGATCTTGCAACGCATGCCTTCTATAATTTTCATTTGTACCAGGTTCCCTCACCCATCACACTCCATTTGCTCAACTTTAACACTTTCATTCTTGACTGTTTATCGTTTTTGAGCTTGCTCCTCTCTACCTCTATATCCTGTCGAACCCCACAGCCCTCTGAATATCTGTGCATCACCAATTTTTTTCACTTCATCATTGGGGAGATAAGCATTCAACTGTCTAAGACCCAATCTCTGGAATTTCCCTGGTTCAACCCCTATCTACACTGCCTCAGAAACCCATTAACCTACCCATTTGACCGAAGTGTTCATCCCTAGCATTATAACTTCTATTTGGTTTGGTATCAAATTTTGTTTGATAATTGCTACTGCCAAGCACCATGGGATCTTTTTTGCCATGTTAAAGATGCTTATAAATGCAAATTGTTGCTATAACAGCACTGTGACTCTCTATTCCTTACACAAGATATTTGTTGATGTTCAGATAATTCTCCAAAAGAGATGTTAATGTTCTGTTCATCAAATTGATATAAGAAATGAAATCTTACAGGGAACGTGTACAATTATCAAATATTTTAGAGTCGGCTCTAGTCTTTTCACCTTAAATGCCTTGAACTAAGATTTGGGCATTTTTCTGGGTACTAATCTATTGAAAGGTTGGAGAACAGAGCTCCTGTTGATTTGAGGATTGTACGAGCAGTGGATTCAAATTACCAAAAAGAAATGAGGTGAAAGTTAATTTGCTAATGAGCGAAGTTGGACTGTAAATAATAAGTATTTTGTTGGCTGTTGCTGGTGATCAGGATTCAGCTCACAGGGTGAGACTGGAAGCAGAGTGCAGGCAGGGAGCTGCTCCTCCTGCTGGGCACAGGCAGCTGTTGTTCACTCACTGGGCGGCGGAGAGCAGGAAATGGCGGAGAAGTTACCGGGTCTCGGCCTCTATCTCAGCCCCGGCAACATGCTGCTCGCTGGCAACAAGACAAACACGGAGAAGGTGAGGAGACAACACAGGCCCCTGGCACCTCCTCCGGGTGGACGTTTGCGGAGGAGGCCCTCGGAAGGCCGCAAGCCCAGGCGTCAGCTGCTTTACCAGCCTCACCCCCTACCCCATCCCCCTACCTCCCATCCCTGACCCCCCTACCCCATCCCTCTCCCTCTTCCCAACCCTCACCCCCTCCCCATCCCCCTCACCCCCTTCCCCCATCCCCTCAACCCATCCCCCCTATTCCCCCCTCATCCCCCTATTCCCCTTCCCCCCTCCCCCTCCCCCCCACTCCCCCTCCCCCCCCACTCCCCCCTCCCCCCCCCAAAAAAAACACTCCCCCCGCCTCCCCTCCCCCCCCTCCCCCCCTCCCCCCCTCCCCCCCCCCCCTCCCCCCACCTCCCCCCTCCCCCCTCGCACCCCCCCTCCCCCCTCCCCCCCCTCCCCCCCTCCCCCCTCCCCCCCGCCCCCCCTCCCCCATTCCCCCCCTCCCCCCACCCCCCATTCCACCCCTCCCCCCCTCACCCCCATTCCCCCCCCCCTCCCCCCTCACCCCCATTCCCGCCCCCTCCCCCCTCCCCCCATTCCCCCCCCTCCCCCCTCCCCTCCCCCCTGACCCCCCCTCCCCCTCCCCCCCTCCCCCTCCCCCCTTCCCCCCTCCCCCTCCCCACCTGTTGCGCCCCCTCCACCCTCCCAACCCTTTCCCCCATCCCCCTCCCACCCTTCCCCCCTACCCTCCCCCCATTCCCCCCTCCCCCTCCCCTTTCCCCCCTCCCCCGCCCTCTCTTCACCCCCTTCCCCCCTCCCCTTCCCTCCCCCTCCCCTTCCCCATCCCCTCCCCCTTCCCCCATCCCCCCCTCATCCCCCCTATTCCCTCCCCCTTCCCCACTCCCCCCCCCCCTCCCCCCCACTCCCCCCCCCTACAAAAAAAACCAAAAAAACCAGCCATAAACCCCCACTCCCCCCTCCCCCCCCACTCCCCCTCCCCCCCCACTCCCACCCTCCCCCACCCCCCTCCCCCCACCCCCCCCTCCCCCCCACCCCCCCCTCCCACCACCCCCCCACCCCCCCTCCCCCCCACCTCCCCCTCCCCCCCACCTCCTCCCGCCCTCCCCCCCTCCCCCCTCCCCCCCCCCTCCCCCCTCCCCTCCCCCCCTCCACCCCCCCCCCCCCCTCCACCCCCTCCCCCCCCCCGTCCCCCCCCCTCCCCCTTCCCCCTCCCCTCCCCTCCCCCTCCCCTCCCCTCCTCCCTCCCCCCCCCCTCCCCCTCCCCCCCCCTCCCCCCCTCCCCCCTCCCCCTCCCCCCCCCCCCCCTCCCCCTTCCCCCCTCCCCCC
Organism: Sphyrna mokarran; assembly: GCA_024679065.1. Lineage (NCBI taxonomy): Eukaryota > Metazoa > Chordata > Chondrichthyes > Carcharhiniformes > Carcharhinidae > Sphyrna > Sphyrna mokarran. The sequence continues at coordinate 47,199,383 of JAGIQG010000015.1, forward strand.
CCTCCCCCCCTCCCCTCCCCCTTCCCCCTCCCCCTCCCCCCCCTCCCCCTCCCCCTTCCCCCTTCCCCCTCCCCTCCCCCCCCCTCCCCCGGCCCCTTCCCCCCCCCCCTCCCCTCCCCTCCCCCTCCCCTCCCCCTCCCCTCCCCCCTCCCCCCTTCCCCCCGCCCCCTTCCCCCCGTCCCCCCCCCCTTCCCCTCCTCCCCCTCCCCCCCTCCCCCCCCCCCTTCCCCCCTCCCCCCCTTCCCCCCTCCCCTCCCCCTCCTCCCCCTTCCCCCCTCCCCCTTCCCCTCCTTCCCCCCTCCCCCCCCCACCTTCCCCGCTCCCCCTTCCCCCCTTCCCCCTCCCCCCTCCCCCTTCCCCCCTCCCCCTTCCCCCCTCCCCCTCCCCCATTCCCCCCTCCCCCCTCCCCCTTGTCCCCCTCCCCCTTCCCCCCTCCCCTCCCTCCCTTCCCCCCTCCCCTTCCCCCCCTTTCCCCCCCCTCGACATCACCTCCCCCCCATTCCACTCCCCCTCCCCCTCCCCCCCCTCCACTTCCCCCTCCCCCCCCCTCCACTCCCCTCCCCCCCTCACTCCCCCCTCCCCCCCTCCACTACCCCTCCCCCCCCCGTCCACTCCCCTCCCCACCCTCGCACCTACCCCCTCCCCCTCCTCCACTCCCCCTCCCCCCCCTCCACGAAAAGAGAAAAAGAAAAAAAGAAAAAGAAAAAGACAACACAAAGGAAAAAAAAGAAAAAAGAAAAGAAAAAAGAAAAAAAAAAAAAAAAAAAAAAGAAAAAAGAAAAAAGAAAAAAGAAAAAAGAAAAAAAGAAAAAAGAAAAAAGAAAAAAAGAAAAAAGAAAAAAGAAAAAAAAAAGAAAAAGAAAAAAGAAAAAAAGAAAAAGAAAAAAGAAAAAAATAAAAAAGAAAAAAAAAAAAGAAAAAAAAGAAAAAAGAAAAAAAGAAAAAAGGAAAAGAAAAGAGAAAAAAGAAAAAAGGAAAAAAGAAAAAGAAAAAAGAGAAAAAGGAAAAAAGAAAAAGAAAGGAAAAAGAAAAAAGAAAAAAGAAAGGAAAAAAAAAAAAGAAAGAAAAGAGAAAAGAAAAAAAGAAAGAGTAACAACCCTTGCTGAAACTCGGCGTCCCCTCCCGCCCCCCTTCCCCCCTCCCAGCCCCCCTATCCCCCCCTCCCGCCCCCTCCCCCCCTCCGCTCCCACCCTCCCCCCACGCCGCCTCCCCCCTCCCCCCCTCCCCCCCTCCGCTCCCCCCTCCCCCCTACCGCTCCCCCCTCCCCCCCTCCGCGCCCCCCTCCCCCCCTCCGCCTCCCCCCTCCCCCCTCCGCTCCCCCCCCTCCCCCCCTCCGCTCCCCCCTCCCCCCCCTCCGCGCCCCCCCTCCCGCCCCCCTCCCGCCCTCCGCTCCTCCCCGCTTCCCCCCTCCGCCCCCTTCCCCCTCCGCTCCCCTTCCCACCCCCCGCAACTTCCCGCCTTCCCAACCCCCCGCACTCCCCCGTCCCACCCCCCCGCACTCCCCCTTCCCCACCCCCCCGCACCTCCCCCTTCCCCAACCCCCCCCGCACGTCCCCCTTCCCCCCCCCCCGACTCCCCTTCCCCCCCCCCGCACTCCCCCTTCCCCACCACCCCAGCACTCCCCCTTCCCACCCACCGCACTCCCACCTTCCGCACCCCCCCGCACTCCCCCTCCCCACCCCCCCGCACCCCCTGCCCCACCCCCCCGCACTCCCACCTTCCCCACCCCCCCGCACTCCCCTTCCCCACCCCCCCCGCACTTCCCCCTTTCCCCCACCCCCCCGCACGTCCCCTTGCCCCCACCCCCCCCGCCACTCCCCCTTCCCCACCCCCCGCACTCCCCCTTCCCCACCCCCCCCCACCCCCCCCACTCCCCCTTCCCCCCCCCTTTTTTTTTTTTTTTCCCCCCCACCCACGCCCCCTCTCCCCCCACCCCCCCCTCCCCCCACCCCCCCCACTATCCCCCCTCTCCCCCTTCCCCCAACTCCCCTTCCCCCCATTCCCCCTTCCCCCACCCCCCCTCCCCCCACCCCCCCACTCCACCACTCCCCCTTCCACACCCCCCCCACCCCCTCACTCCCACCTTCCCACCACCCCCACCCCACCCCCCCACCCCCCCCACTCCCCCTCCCCCCCCCCCTCACCCACCCCCCCACCCACCCCCCCCACCCATCACCCCCCTTTCCCCACCCCCCCACCCCCCTTCCCCCCCCCCCCCCCCCCCCACCCCCCCACCAGGACAAAGAGGAGGGCCCCAAAAACCCCCACCCCCCCCACCCCCCCAACCAACCCCCCACTCCCCCTTCCCCACCCCCCCACCCCCCCACTCCCCCCCAAGAAAGAAACAAGAACCGGCCACCTCCCCCACCCCCCACCCCCACCCCCCCCACGCCCCCTTCCCCACCCCCCACCCCCCCCACCCCCCCAACCCCTTCCCCACCCCCCCCACTCCCCCACTTCCCTTCCCGCCATCACCCCCCCACTCCCCCCACCCCCCCCCCCCCACCCATCACCCCCCCATTCCCCACCCCCCCCCCCCATCCCCCTTCCACACCCCCCCCCCACCCACCCCCCCCTCCCCCCTCGACACCCATCACCCCCCCACCCCCCCCCACCCCCCCCTCCCCCTTCCCCACCCCCCCCCTCCCCCTTCCCCCTCCACCCCCCCCACCCCCCCCCCACTCCCCCGTCCTCCCCACCCCCCCCTCCCCCTTCCCCACCCCCCCCCATCCCCTTCACCCACCCCCCCCCATCCCCCTTCCCCACCCCCCCCCACTCCCCCTTCCCCACCCCCCCCCACTCCCCTTCCCCACCCCCCCCCACTCCCCCTTCCCCACCCCCCCCCACTCTCCCTTCCCAACCCACTCCACTCCACTCCCACTCCCCCTTCCCCACCCACTCTCCCTCCCCCGCCTCCCCTGCCTCCCAAACAGACAGAGTGGTTATCTCTGTACTCTTTCCTGTGCCACAGCGTAGTTTAGAGAAGGACAGAGAGAGGGACTGTTTGAACTCGTGGCTGCGGGGGTGGTGCAGGAGGGAGGGGTCCAGGTTCCTGAACAATTGGGACTTATTCTGGGATAGGTGGGACCTCTACAAGAGAGATGGGGAACCAATATCCTGGGGGGAAAATTTGCAAAGGATATGCAGGGGGGTTTAAACTGATTCAGGGCGGGATGGGATCCTGAGTAGTTTGGATGTTATGAGGGACGAGAATAGGGGGGTCATAGATGAGAACTGTAAAGCACAGCAGCGTACGGGTGGATTAGGGCATGGTTTGAAATGCGTATACTTTAATGCAAGAAGTATTCGCAGTAAGGTGGAGGAACTTGCAGCTTGGACCAGTACCTGGAACTTCGATGTTGTGGCCATTTCAGAGACATGGATAGAGCAGGGACAGGAATGGTTGTTGCAGGTTCCGGGGTTCAAATGCTTCAGTCAGAGTAGAGAAGGAGGTAGAAGGTGGGGAGGAGTGGCATTATTAGTCACAGACTGTATCACAGTGACAGAAAGGAAGTTTGATGAGGACTTGTCTGTTGAGGTAGTTTGGGCTGAGATTAGAAACAGGAGAGGAGAGGTCACCCTGTTGGGAGTCTTTTATAGAACTCCTAAAAGTTCTAGAGAGGTAGAGGAAAGGATTGCAAAGTCGATCCTGGACAGGAGTGAAAGTAATAGGGTAATTGTTATGGGGGACTTTAACTTTACTAATATTGATTGGAATAGCTATAGCTCTAGCTCGTTAGAGGGTCAGTTTTTATACAAAGTGTGCAGGAAGGTTTTTTGACTCAGTATGTAGATAGGCCAACTAGAGGTGAGGCTACATTGGATTTGGTGCTGGGCAATGAGGCAGACCAGGTGTTAGGCTTGGAAGTTGGTGAACATTTTGGTGATAGTGACCACAATTCGGTTACGTTCACCTTAGTGATGGATAGGGATAGGCATGAAGCTGGGGGCAATAGTTCTCGCTGGGGGAAGGGTAATTATGAGGCCATAAGGAGGGAATTAGGGTGCATAGGTTGGACTAGGAAACTACAGGGACTGGAACATCTGAAATGTGGAGCTTATTCAAGGAGCAGCTACTGCGAGTCCTTGGTAAGTATGTCCCTGTCAGGCAAGGAGGAAATGGTCGAGTAAGGGAACCATGTTGTACTAAAAAAGTTAATTCTCTGGTTAAAAGGAAAAAGGAGGCTTATGTCAGGATGAGGCTTGAAGGCTCAGTTAGTGCAATGGATAGCTATAGATTAGATAGGAGGGAGCTAAAGAGTGAGTTGAGGAGAGCTAAGAGGGGACACGAGAAGACTTTGGCTGATAGGATCAAGGAGAATCCTAAAGCTTTCTTTAGATATGTTAAGAATAGAAGATTGGTTCGGACAAGATTAGGGTCAGTCAGAAACAGCAGTGGGAAGTTGTGCGTGGAGCCTGAAGAGATTGGAGAGGCACTGAACAAATATTTCTCTTCGGTATTCACGCAGGGAGATGTAAATGTAGTTGTGGAGAACACTGGGATCCAGGGTTGCAAACTGGAAAGTATTGAAGTAGATAAGGAGGATGTGCTAGATATTCTTGAGGGTTTGAAGTTAGATAAGTCCCCTGGGCCAGACGGGATTTACCCTAGGATCTCTGGAAGGCAGAGAGGAGATTGCAGAGCCTCTGGCTCTGATCTTCAGGTCGTCGTTGGTTACGGGTATAGTGCCGGAAGACTGGAGGATAGCGAATGTGGTCCCATTGTTCAAGAAGGGGAATAGAGACTTTCCGGAGAATTATAGGCCGGTGAGTCTTACTTCTGTGTGGCAAAGTATTGAGAGAATTATTAGGGATATGATTTATAGTTATTTAGACAAAAATGAATTGATGGATAGTCAGCATGTTTTTGTGAAGGGTAGGTCGTGCCTTACTAACCTTATTGAGTTTTTTGAAAAAGTGACCAAAGAGGTGGATGGGGTAATTCCATTGATGTGTATATATGGACTTTAGTAAGGCATTCGATAAGGGTCCCATGGAAGGCTTCTGCAGAAAATGCAGATGTATGGGATTGAGGGTGATTTAGCTAATTGGATTAGGAATTGGCTAGCAGATCGAAGACAGAGGGTGGTGGTTGATGGGAGATATTCATCGTGGAGTTCGGTGACAAGTGGTGTACCTCAGGGGTCTGTTTTGGGGCCCCTGCGGTTTGTAATTTTTATAAATGATCTGGATGAGGGTATTGAAGGATGGATTAGTAAATTGGCGGATGACACCAAAGTCAGAGGAGTGGTAGATAGTGAAGAGGGGTGTTATAGTTTGCAGAGAGACTTGGACAAGTTGCAGAGCTGGGCCGAGAGGTGGCAAATTACCCCCTCACCCTCCCTCACCCTCCCCTCACCCTCCCCTTCAACCCTCCCCTCACTCCTCCCTCACCCTCCCCTCACCCTCCCCTCACCTCCTCTCACCCTACCACTACCCTTCCCCACTCCCTTCACATTTTGCTAGCTAATATTCCACCTGCCATAATTCCTCTGTATACTGTCTGTCTTATCCTCATCACGTGTCTTCATTTACCTATTTTTTGTGTATCCATGACAAACTTGGGAATAGTGTATTCACTTTTCCCTCGTCCAGTTTTTAATTATATATCGTTAATATTGTGTTCAGCACTGATCCCTGTGGCATTCCACTTGTTACAGTTTTCCATCCTGTAAATGTCCTTCTTATCCCAACTCTTAGCCAATCCTCTATCCATGCTTATATACTACCCTAACACCATAGACTCATATCTTAAGTAGCCTTTTGTGTGGTATCTTATCAAATGCCTTTTGGGAATCCAAAGATTCTGCTTTATCCATTCTACTTGTTATCACCTCAAAAAATTCTAATGAATTTAGTAGGCATGATTTCTTCTTCATGAAACATACTGACCTTGCTTGAGTACTATGCATTCCTGAATGTTCTACTACGTTCTTTATATTGGACTCTTAACATTTTCCCAATGATAAAGGTTGAGTTAACTGGCCCATGATTTTTATATTTTGTCTCCTGTTTTTAGTAAGAGTGTTATATTGGCAGTTTTTCAATCCTCTGGGATTTTTTCCAAATTTAAGGACTCTTTGAAGACAACACCAGCGTATTCACTATCTCAAGCTGTTTCCTTTAATATTCTGGATTGCAACCTATTAGTTTCAGAGGGCTTATCGGCCTTAAGCTTTATTAGTTTCCTTATTTATTTCTGATCCAGGTTTCTCATTTTGAAACTGAATGCTAAATTCAGCATAAATTGTGCTATGCTAGGGGATCTTTTACTCTGAGATTGTTTGTTATCCCTGCCTCATTACACATTATGTGGAGATGCCGACGTTGAACTAGGATAAAAGAAGTCTTACAGCACCAGATTAAAGTCTGGGCATATATGCCCTGTTTGTGAATAGAACTCCCACTTACCTGACAAAGGAGCAGTGCTCTGAAAGCTATTGGCTTTTGCTACCAAATAACCTGTTGGATTTTAACCTGGTGTTGTGAGACTTCTTATTGTAATTACACATCACAAGATCCAAAATAGCCTGACTCCTGGTTGGATCTACAAAATGTTATTCTAGGAAACTGTTCTGAATTCACTGTTTGAATTCTTTCTCATGGCTAGTTCTGCCAATTTGAGTTTCCCAATCCACATGAAGATTAAAGTATTTTTTACATGCCCTTATTATCTCCTGATTTATTTTCTGTCCTACTGTATGGTTATTGTTAGAGGGCCTATAGATTGCTCCTACCTGTCATCTTCCCTTTGTTATTCCTTAACTCCACGCATATGGATTCTACTTCTTCTGATCCAAGATCATTTCTTATTATCACATTTATTTCATCTTGTCCTAACAAAGTTACCTCACTACCTTTCTTTCCTGCCAGTGCCTATGAGCGGCACTAGCCGCTCGGATACGGGGACACCGAGCAGCCAGAGGTCAACTTGTATGAATATGTAGTTCCCAGTTTTGATCTTGTTGCCAAGTCTCTGTAATAACTATAAGATCATACCCATTCACCGCAATTTGTGTCAATAATTCATTAATTTTGTGCATTGAAGCAGAGCCATTAATTTTGCCTTGTTAGCTTTTTTTTTATCTTTTTGACCTTATTTGTTGCTTTTTTTAATGTTTGTACACTCTGTCCCTTCCTGTCATACTCTAGGTAGTATTACCTAAACAGCTGTCTTGTAATACTGTCATATCTTTTTCCTCTTCCAGACCCATTCCTCCCTCTAGTTAGTTTACAGACTTCTTTATTTTGTTGGTTAAGTGTTTTGCAAGAACACTGGTTCACATGTAGGCTGTTCCAATGATACCGCCCCTACTTTCCCCAGTACTGATGCCAGTTCTCCACAAACTGAACCCTACTTCTTTCACACCAGTCTTTGAGCTACGCATTCATCCCTCTAATTTTATGTACCCTATGCCAATTTGCAGGTAGCTTTGGTAATTATCCAGAAATTATAACCTAGGAGATTCTGTTATTTAATTTAGTGCCTACCTCCTCAGACTCTCAATGCGGAATCCCTTTTCTCATTCTACCTACATCTTTGATAACTATATGGATTATGACAACAGGATTCTTCCCCACCCACTGTAAGTTCCTGTCCAGCCTGGAACAGATGTCCTGAACCCTGACACTAGGCAGGCAACACAGCCATCTGAACTCATGCTTCTTGCTACAGACATCAATGTCAATCCACCTCTGTCCCCACTGTTACTATCTTCTTATCTGCTCCCCCATTTGAATTGCTTTGTGTACCACAGTGCCATGGTCAGTCGGCCCATCCATCGTGCAGCCCCCACTTTCGTCCATCAAGCTGAAAGAATTTCAGACCTGTTGGACAATTGCAAAAACTGATACTCCTACAGTACTGACCTCTAGGTCTCATTACCTTCCTCAACTGCATTCAGTGACCCTTATGAACAAACTGGAGGATGAAAATTCTTGTTTTAAACAGAGATGCCTTGATTTTATTTTTATAGTAATTATGATGGCTGGACTTGCGGATAGTGACGAGCATTGTCCGGCGATGCAGCAGGACATAGATAGGCTGGTAGCTTGGGCAGACAGATGGCAGATGGAATTCAATCCTGATAAATGCGAGGTGATGCATTTCGGGAGAAAGAATGTAGGGGGGAGGTATATGATAAAGGGTAGACCTATTAAGAGTATAGAAACGCAGAGGGACCTGGGGGTACAGGTGAACAAGTCTCTGAAGGTGGCAGAGCAAGTGGAGAAGGTTGTGAAGAAAGCATATAGTATGTTAGCCTTTATAGGAAGGGATATAGAGTACAAGAGCTGGCCTTTAATGTTGCAGTTGTATAAAACGCTGGTTAGACCTCACTTGGAATACTGCGTCCAGTTCTGGTCGCCCTACTACCGGAAGGACTTGGAGACTCTGGAGAGAGTGCAGAGGAGGTTTACCAGGATGCTGCCTGGTATGGAAGTCTGAGTTACGAGGAGAGGTTAGGCAAATTGGGACTGTTTTCCTTAGAAAGACGTAGACTTAGAGGAGATCTGATAGAGGTATACAAGATTTTGAAGGGGATAGATAGAGTAAACAGGGTTAAGCTTTTTCCTAGAATGGACTCAAATAGCACGAGGGGTCACGGGCTTAGGGTGAGGGGGGTAAGGTATAATTTGGATGCTAGAGGGAGTTTTTCACACAGAGGGTGGTGGGGGTATGGAATGCGCTGCCAAGTAAAGTGGTGAAGGCAGGCACTCTGGAGTTATTTAAGAAATACTTAGATGGGCACATGAACAGAATGGGAATGGAGGGATATAGAAAACTGATTTTAAAATAGGGATCATGAGCCTTGGGAGTCCCTGGGAAGTGTGTAAATAGATGATGATATTGATGTACTTGTTTTTATCCTACAGGTGCTTTGGTCCACCTTGTTGTCTAACGAGGGGCATACACGCGATGGTCGTGAGAGGACTGCTCTTGGACCTTTTTCGAGAGTATCCTACTGCTTCACATCGTTAGTGTATGCTTGACCTGGACCATCTGATGGGCAACACGACAGCTCGGTGACTATCGCTGTGCTGTGCAGATACATGGATTTGGGCCTGTGTCTGTGGGAGTTTGCGCATTCTCTCCGTGCTTGCGTGGGTTTTCTCCGGGTGCTCCGGTTTCCTCCCACATCCCAAAGATGTGCTCTTAGGCTAATTGGCAAAACAAATTCTCCCTAAATTGTCTCAAATTTGGTTTTTAATCCATAAATCTATAAACATGGACAGGGATTGCGGGTAGAGGTGGGAACATCGGGGTGGCGGCGTGGGCTCGTTGGTCCGAAGGGCTTGTTTCCCGTGCTGTTTTGTTCTTTGTTTTTTGTTCTTTGATGAGTAGTTGAAATAGAAATAAACAAATTCCTCTAAAATGTAATCAAAGGAATAATGTTTTAAAATTAATGAGCTGTTATCCCAATGAACAATTGCAAATGATGTAAACTGCCAAAGGTGCACAAGGCTAGACCTTGAGGATAAGGCAGATTTTGTAGAAAATACTGTAATTAAAGCTTTAAATTTAGGAACAGATGAAGTTGTTGGGGAATCCAAGGGTAACCCTGGCCAGGATGAATTCTTTCTAGTTTGCGTGCTGTTTTCACAGTTCATTTTTGACAAAGTATTACAGTCAATATGGTTACATTCAAGTTTTCAGATGAACCAACTCTCAAATGTAATTGCCTCGAATGTGCAGAAAAGTGACACATAGAGCTCAATCTATATATTTGAGGTATTATGTTTTGGAAAAATATATATCGAAGCAAAACTCTCTTGTAGGTTTTCAGAAAAGAAAGCGTGAGATCAGAATTCCAACTGCATGTTGGCAACTTCATTTTGTTTTTTCTACGTTGTTGACTTACTAGTATACATTGGCTCAGATTTCCTGTCGAGCTGCAAAACAGATGCTTACCATTTGTCATGCTAACACCTGACATACTTCTATGGGTTTTCCAACATTGACTTGCTCTAATCTAGCATCTGATCCAAGTGGCACATTACGAGCAGGACAAGTTGTAGCGAGGCTCTTCACTCAGTCAGATTGAAGAATCCTCGGAAACAAAGTCCACACTAGTGTAAATTAGGTTTTAATAATGTACAAAAAATAAAGATTGGAAAAAATAGATAGGATTAAGGGAGTTTTAAGAGACAGAAAAACAACAATTTTAATTTTTAAAAACCTCCCAACACTAATTAATCTCTGAAAGAATGAATCTGCTCATTTGTAAAATTAAGTTTTCAGAGCAAAATGGGTTGTCTTGCAGTGGTTATGACCTCATTTAAAAAAAATTCCTGAATGCAGCCCTAACTTTTTTCTGGAAAGTTCTGTGAGAAAGAACTTCAACTTCACACCATTGCATTGATTTCAATGTCAAGTCTATCAGTGGAGGACTGTTAAGCACATTCTGCACAGAGAATGGGATGTCTGTAATAGTAACATTGAAATTTCTGTGTTTCATATGCACGAACGGAAGTTGCTTTATTTTCTCCCTAACAACAATGAGCATTGATAGTCTCATGATCATCATTGAAAAATCCAGGCCATAATTATGTTGCTTTGTCCCAATAATAATGATTTATTTTCTTTTGGTAATTGATTTTGTCTTTGAAAAATACATCCAGTCCTTTATCATCTCCAGAAGAAATGAGATGATTATTATTTCTAGAGCAGATCCTTGTAAGAGGTGCATGTTCCTGACTTCTCTTACTGTCAATTCCTGACTTCAGAATTTTATAAAAGGCAACCTTACACTGACTTTTGGGCTCAATCACAAACAGTTTTATTAACAAAAAGAAAGATTCCCAATGCCCTAATTAAAGAGCTCTAAATTAGTGTAATGACACTGCACAACACTCAACAATGACTTATTGTTAAAAAGCCTCCACAAAAAAAAACACATGCAAAACCCTACATCACTCCAAATTTCAACTTAAATGCCTTCAAAATTAGGTTGCTACCCTCAAACTACCTTTAAACTTCAGCCTCAATGTTCTTCTTATCTGGGTGATACTTACAACTGCTCACACAGTTGGTCCTTCTGGTGCAATATGCAAATCCATGAATTAGGGTGATCATTTCCAATTCTCTCTGATAACAGATTCAACTAACTTGCCATTTTTATGACAAAACTTTATCAAAAATATCAAAGCATTTTTCCTGGAGGTGTCTGTTTGGATGGTCAATGCTCAGCACCTTTTAATCTCTTTCTGTTTGGTTCCTGTCTTGTTCCAGACAAACCATTCATTATGATATTGTTTCCACGACCAAAACAATGGACCCCATTCAATTGTGACATCTCTGGTTCCCAAGTTGATATGTATTTGATATAGTTTATTTTTCCTTATTGTTGTTGATATTTGTAAAATGGTTGTTGCATGGAGCCATTAGCTCTGATGGTCCCCCCGTTTATTTAATTGAATTGTCAAATGGCTGCTGTTTTGTTTTTGAAGTGGTAATGGACTCAGTGTCTATACAGTATCGACTTGGTTTTAGTATTGACATGCCTTGAACCCATTATAGTATAGTGGAAGTTTGTCCTGTTTGTTTGAAGTGTTTGTGTCCATGAAGCTTTAATAAAAATCTGGATGGCAGGGATTCCAATCCTACATCCTAAGCATTAATTTTCTTCTATTCTTTCCACTCTGTGTTTCCTGCTTTCCTGTTTTTGTTTCAGATCTCCAACAACTGTAAAATGTAACGTCAACTTTGGTTCAGTGGAAGGGCTTTTATCAATAATTCGGAACATTCTGGGTTCAAGGTCTATTCCAGAAACTTGGGCATGTATTCTGGGGTGATATATTCATCCAATATTGAGAGCTGCATTGTCAGGGATGGATCTTCAAAATGTAACATTCAATGGAATACACCTTGTCTGCCCCCACACATGAACGTAAAGATTCTATGGCAAATATTTACATACATAAAGAGCACGATTCCTGGTACCCTGACTATTAAAACACCACCAAAAATAAATGACCAGATAGTATTTATTTCTGTTTATGGGACCTTGCAGTATGCAAATTGGCTACCACATTTCCAGTAACTACGTTGCAAAAATTTTTTCATTGGCTGCAAGATTGTGAAAGGCTTATTGACATTGCAAAACTTGAATGTAGTGTCCCCATGAATTTTTATTACAGCCCAGACTCTCCCATGGAAATGTTAAAGTGGTGATGAAACTAGATAGAGTTTACAAAGGTTTTCACATTGTTGGTCATAGACATTCAAATTAATATCATAATAATTGAACCAATACAATGCATTTCCTACTTCAGTTATTTTAGTTACTTGTGGACAGTCTTGTGTAGTGGATGAGAGAAAATCAACCTGAAATTGGAGACTATTCATTCTAAAGTGAAATTTGTTCATTTAGGATTGCTTGGAGAATTAAGAAATGCCATTTGTTGATGTAATTTGAATTCAAACTGTTTTGCAAAGATGTAGTAAAGTTAATCTCATTGCTCAATCCTTCCGAAGAGAAAATACTGCATTGCTTTGCATATGCCAATAAACATTAATTTGGATGGTTTAATTAATTGTTTTCCCCTTAAAGTTGCAGGCAAATGGAAAATCATTTGAGACTGTAGAACTTGGAGATGCGAGTACGAAAAAGCAAAAGCTTCCCCGAAGAATCATTCACTTTGCTAGTGGCGAAACAATGGAGGAATACAGTACTGATGAGGAAGAACAGGAGGATGAAAAAAAAGACTTATTGCCTATGATTGATACTGTAAGGTTAAAATTTATTTAAATTATTTTTGTGAGTTGCAGGAAGAAATAAATATGAGTGCATAATATGAAACATATATTTTGTTTTCAGAGCAAACTTCCTTGGGGCCCATTTTTGTGGTTCTACATGCTAAGATTTGCTACAGGAACACTGTCAGGTGTGTATACTCTGTTTGTATTAGGATGGATTATAATGGTACAAAAATGTCAAATTACCAGTGTGTGCAATATATACATGTTATGCTATTTGTTTGTTGCAAAAGTTTGTAATTTTAGAAATTCACATTTATAATCTCTTATCAAGTTAAGGATCCTTGGATAATCATTTGCTTTGCTAATCAAGAATTCTTAAAAATTTATTTGTTAGTCAGAAGTAAGGCTTACATTAATACTGCAATGAAGTTACTGTGAAATTCTTGTGGTCGCCACAGTCTGGCATCTGTCCGGGTCAATACACCTAACCAGCATGTCTTTCAGAATGTGGGAGGAAACCCATGCAGACACGGGGAGAACATGCAAACTCCACACAGTCAGTGCCCAAGCTGGGAATCGAACCCGAGTCCTTGGCACTGAGAAGCAACAGTGCTATCGTGCCGCCCAAAATTAAAAGGCACAAAGGAAATGATAGGACAAATGCATGTCACTCTTTAAAATATCTGCAATATTCTTGTATTCTCGATACAGAAATCCCAGCCGTAAATACAATTCCCAGTAGAATGATTACTAGAATATGGGTTTAGGCTTAGTTTCCCATATTGAAAACTCCTGCTCTCTGAATGTTAAGTGGAGATTCATTGCCCCTATGTAGAACAAGGAAAGTATTACTGTGGTCCCTTTCTCACACACATGACAAGTATTGATGAAATGCAGGTTTTTTCTGTTTTCCTTTTTGCTAGGTTCTATATCTGTGCCACCAGTGATTGTACCTGCTGTAAGATCAGTCAGTGCTTGTCCCAGCTCAATGCAAATTCAGAGGCAGAAATTGAAGTAACTCATATATCTTTGATGTATATTGCTGCTGCATTGTATAACTGAACTCCAGTGGTTTTTACCTGCAATAAAAACATCTCTAGTGTTGGCAGGCTTAATATTTATATCTAAGTCGGACTGAAGAAAATGGAATGCCAGAAGTTCAGAAGGGAAATAGATTTGAGTGAGGGGGATAAACTGAGGTTGAGAAGTCTTTTAAGAGCTTCTGATTAATTTCCCAGTTTGTCTATATTTTTGCTTTGTACTATATCTTGTTTCCTTTTACTTACCACAGTTGAGTCCCAGTAAGGGTAAATAAATACATTGGTGAGGGTAGTGCAGTTGATGTGGCCTTCAATAACGCGTTTGACAAGGTCCTACATGAAAGTGAGTCCAAAAAGTTAGAGCCTATTGGATCCAAAATTAGCTTGTTATAAGGAGGCAAAGGATGGTGGAGGGTTACTTTTCTGACTGAAAGCCTGTGACCAGTGGTGCAGCACAGAGATCAGTGCTGGTAGCCCTGTTATTTGTTAAATACATTAATGACTTGGATGTGAATATGGAAATAATTAGTAAGTTTGCAGATGACACAGAGATTGATGGTGTTGTTGATAGTGAAGAGGATAGTCTGAGACTGTAAACTGATTTTGATTTGTTGGTAAATTGGGCAATGGAATTCTGATAGGTGTGAGGTGATATGTTTTGGGATGTCTAATAAGAGTGGCATATGCACAATGAACAAAAGGTCCGTAGGAAGAGTTGAGGGATAAAGGGACATTGGTGTACCAGCCCATAGATCCCTGAAGGGAACAGATACGGAATGCTTGCCTTCATTAGCCAGGCCATAAAATGTCAGAGTAGGGAGATCTTTGTAAAACATTGGTTAGGCCACAGACAGAATATTGTGTGTAGTTCTGGTCACCATACTATCGGAAGGACGTGACTGCACTGGAGTGGGTGCAGAGGAGATTCACCAACATGTTGCCTGGGATGGGAAATTTCAGCTATGATTGGCTGGTTTTGTTTTCCCTGGAGTAGAGGAGACTGAGGAAGAAATCTCTTCAGAGGTATACAAGATTGAGAGGTATAGATAGGATAGATCGTAAGAATTTTTGCCCCATTGCAGAAATATCTAAGACCAGAGGGCATGGATTTAAGGCAAGGAGTAAATGGTTTAGAGCAGATCTGAGGAAATCTATTTTCACCCAGAGGGTGTGGAAATCTAAGCGTTCTGCCTGAAAAGGTGGTGGAGACAGTTACTTCTGTAATATTTAAGAACACTTAATTTACCAAGGCTATGATCCAAGGTAAATGGGATTGGTATTTAATGGTCAGCATAAACAAGTGGACGGATGAGCCTGTTTCTTTGCTGTTTGGCTCTATTTATAAACTCCTTTCTCCATGTTATTCCCAAGTTGGAGCATATGTTTGGTTTCCCTGTTATTTGGCTTAAGAGGAGGGGAGAGATAAACCAGCTTCTTAAAGAAATGGTTACGTAAGTAAAAGGGCATCAGTTACACAACTTAGGGCGTTAATGTTTTAAAATTAGTTAAGTTCCTGTCTCTATTTTCTAATGTTTATTTTTATCTTCTCACATTTAAAAAAAGTAATTAATTATTTTTGAGCAATGGTTTTCTGAGTGCTGCAGCTCAAGAGAGCACTTTCCAAATGTAAGTCTTGAAACTTGCTGGTATGGTGTTCTGTCTCTCAGTATTGCAGCCAAGCTTATTTTGCTCCCACTGAAGCAGGTGTCACAATGTCAGTTTGGAGTACAAGTGTGTTTGATATTTGTGTTTGTGTTTGAAGCCTAGAAGCACCAAGGTGAAATGCAACTGCCCAACTCCTATCCTAGAGATCAGAGTTGAAATAGACCAAATACAGAAAGGCTGACATACGTATTTAGGATCCAGGCAGATTTTTATAGTGACATTGTGTTTGGAGGAAATGAGTGGAGTTAAGTTGATAAAAATGACTTTGTTCACCCAAACAAAAAAAGTGATGGAGGTATAGACAGATTAAAAAGAGGGGAGATGAATAGTTTCAGAAAGCTAGAATTGATTAAAGTAGCAGAAGACTTAGAATACCCACTTTATGGGTATAGGGACTAGATAAGAGAATGGAAAAGTGAGGTCGAGCTAAGAGCAAATGGATTTCATTGATCAGAATCCAGTTGAAACAACAAATGTATTAAGACAGTTGTGTTTAGATAACTTAAAGATGAGGCAGAACCAGACAATGCAGTGTTCGGGAATTTGAGGCCATGAAGTTTTTCATAAATGAAATGAAATGATGGCTTGATGTTCAGTGGAGTTAATTGTCGTACAGTGAAAATACCTCTAGCACTGACAGGTTTGATAATTATCTGTTTACGACTTGAGAACGGAGTGCTAAAGGTTTAGGGGAGATACATTTGGGTGAGAGGAACAGAGAAACTGATATGGGCAGTTCTAAAACAAAAATTGACATGACAAGAGACCTGAGGGATGATCCAACAGGAATGGGAATACTGAAGACAGGATGGATCATTTGGATGTTAAATAGATGAAGATCTAGAGGCTAGAGTGAAAATATGATATTGGGAAGGATAAAGAGGGGAAGAGTTGTTGTGCTCTTTATTCTCTGAAAGCAAAGTTTTATTGAAGAACTGGGCGAGATGAAGAATGAAGTGAAACTGAGGACCAGGCCATCTTTGAAATAAAATTGATAGGTGCTATTGGAAACAGAGAGAAAAAGAGGTGAGTTACCTTTGTAAATATGGTGATATGGTAGAGATAGTTTTCATAAAATTGGTTGAGTAATGGTTAGTGATACTAAATATCATTAATATATCTGATCACATGACCTGAAACACTAACATTGAAATTTAAGTTGCTATCGTTGTGGGGTGAGTCAGAGCCAGGCAAAGTTGCTGAGAAGGGACATCAATGTCAAGGCAAGTTACAGTGAATAAATGACCAAGGGGTACGTACCAAATGATGATGAATAGGATAAGAAAAAAATGAAATTAAGAACATTAATGTGGAATCCCTGGAAGAGAAATGACAGTTAATTAAAAAAATACAGATGCTGAAAATCAAAAATTAACAATATAGGAAACAACAGAAGTAAGGAGCATGTGTAGAAGAAGGACTAATATTTCAAGTCAATTACCTTTCCTCAGAATTGGAAGATGGATCCGATTAGAAAATTAAATGATAGTTGCAAGGTTAAATGAGAGAAAATAAGAGACCTCGGGACTAGTTATAACAAAATAACAGAGTGTAAACAAGAACATTCTGGAATGTGAGACAGAAGAATGTGGATTTTTGGCACTGTCTTAATCAAAAGTTCACTATAAAACTGAGTTTTCAACAATATGCTTTTTTTAATAGTTTGTGACTTCTTGGGAGAAAAATTAGCTTCACTTTTTGGTATAAATGCTCCAAAATACCAGTATGCTATTGATGAGTACTACAGGATAAAGAAGGAGGTAAGCAAATTGCATGTGTACTTAACCAACTAAATGATTTCAATCCAGCTGGCTTTTTGAATCTTCAAGGATTGTTTGAGGAAGTAAATCATACTCTTTAATACCCAATAGCAAACACTATCAGAGTATGTCTGGAAAATAATGCAACCATTGCCCACCAGGCAGCAATGCTTACAGAACATTCTGACATCAGTTAGAAAGATCCAACCAAAAAGCAGAAGATCTAGCTTATCCACCGCTAGAATCTTCTTTCCTAAGTAATTCTGTGTCATAGAAACACGTGTACATGCTGTTTTGAGTACTGCATCAGATTAGAAATATAGAGGATGACAGTCACAGCATAGCCACAGTGTCTTGTGCAGTATTTCTGCTGAGTTACCAAGGTTGTCAGGTCTGGCAGGTAGTGATTTTCTAAAGTGATGTATAAAAATCAAATATAGTAGATAATTGAATTACACAAACCACGAAGACCCCTGCATTACAGAAGTTCCTTCGCTGGTCATAGCCAAGCCAACAAGTGTCTCTCTTGATTAGGCAATTGAAAATTTCAGTATCCAATACTTAAAACGCATACATGGATGTCCAGTGAGTACAGAATATTCCCTGTAGTTAAACACCATGCTTACACATGCTCTTAAAGTTTAGCTACGTGTAATGAACCCAGGGCAAGGTATCAGAGATTTACTAGTAATCATGCAACTATAGTAGGCAAGGAGTCAATACCTAAAAAAAAAGGATAGCAGGGAATTGGCATTAGAAGCAAAAATATAGAATTGAAAAACTAACCTTTATAGGATAGATTAGCTTGTACAAATATCTATTAGGCTTTTTTTTTCTAGCTAGGCTTGTTAATACAAATTGTAAATGTTACAGGAGGAGGAGGAAGAGGAAGAAAACAAAATGGCAGAAGAAGCTGAAAAGAATTACCAAGAACAAATGGGACAGCAGCAAGATGTGGTTAGTGCACATGATGGCCTGCCGGTAGTTAATGCATCATTTGTGAATGTCAGCTTTGAAATGGAAAATGATCCTACTACTATAACAGAAACTAAACAAAGAGGTGATCCTATCCCAACTTAGAGGAGCTGTATATGAAAGATGATGCAAGGAACTCCACTCTGTTTCCCCCTCCCCTCCCAAAGAAGAAAAAAAGCCTTAATTCATATTGATTAAAATGCAGTTGTGCCTTGCAGTATCATCCATCTTTCATCTAATTTGGCTTTCACATATGCACTTATTGTAATTATCACTGATAGAAATCAATATTGTACTGTTTAACCTCTATAATAGCTTTATTTATTTGTAGTGTTTTTTTCTTTATAAATAAGGAAAGATGATCACTTTTGTATGCTACAAAACTTTAATAAAAATTTATGCAAACTATTATGTACAATTTACAATCAATACAAAAATCAAACACAAATGAGAAGCAAAAAACATTGCATGGATGGAATCATGCATCATCTAGATCAGCATTACCATCATTGTCATTTGCAACAAGAACTTCTCTGTTTTCATAAGTCCAAAAACCATTTAGATCAATTAGAATGCTGCTGACTGTATCACCTTGTCCACTGCTTATTAAATCTTGAAGAGTGATTTTATATGGATCTTTAGGCTTAACCATGTCAAAGATTTCATCCTGTAAGATCAAACAGTTTTTCAGTATAAATTCTGGATCATGCAAGAGGATGCTAGTCTAACTTTTCTTTGAAAAGGTTACACAAGTTCTATTATTCAGCCCTTTAGGCCCACTCTACCATTCAACAACATGCTAATCATATATTTCAACTCCACCTTCCTGTACTATTCAATTCCCTTAATTCCTTCCATCAAGTGAAGTTCCTTCACATTTCCATCCCAAATGACTGACACCTTATGACTGTGATCCTGTGTTCTAGATTCTCTTATCAGGGGCAACATGTTCTCAGCATTGAGCCAGACTAATAACCCTTAGTTGCAGCATACTCAGTAATATGTTGCCACAATTCTACAGAGACAAGGGGCAGAGTTTTCCTGGCCCCAGGACTAGTGGGGAAAGCACAGAAATAACAGGGAGCTTCAGCAGAACCATGAAGCCTCTGGGAGCAGATCAACATGCTGCCTTACAGTGGGCTGCCAATCTGCATTTTTAAGGCCTACCCATCAGGATGCAAGTGTTGGACTGGACCCCCAGCTGCTTGCGAAGACTCACAACTCAATAGAAGTGGTCATCCTGAAATAGTCTGGGCTGGGCTGGCATCAGAACAGGATGCTCCCTTCGCCCCAAAGTAGGGATCACCATCAGCAAAGGTAGTATATGCAGCTCAAATGCACCGCTCAGAGGGTCCTGCCTATTTTGAGCTCTGCTAGAGCACCTCCATTTTGAGATGCCCTTGTGTTCTCTTAGCCGCAGGGCTGCTGACAGCTTTAAGCTGCTAAGTCTGATTGGCAGCCATCGTGAATTGGACAGCAAGCTCCCTCATTTGTTTCCCCACAAGTGCTTAGAGAACCCTCTATTAGTTCCTGCCACTGGGGTCCCAAAGCCCATAAGGCAAATCCTGTACAATATTCGCAGCATTTTAACTGTGGAGGTTGAGGAGGAGATCCTTTAACATGATACATTACCAATATTCTTTTTTGGACTCCAACACATTTCTTGCTAGAACTATAAAAATACTAAGAATTTGAAAGGGACATGGCTGTATTATAATAGAACTCTCAATTTGCAGACAATAGCCTATTGTTTTTAACTTAAAGGAAGCTAGAACTTCATAGTGGGTAAATCAGTTGTCTTTAGAAATGCATTGTTAAATTCTGTCTTTCACTTTTGAAATGTTTTTGACCCAAGCCTGAACATAGAGATGAATCTTCTCCCCAGTCGTCTTTGGGCCAAGAACTAAAATTAGAACCTGTAAGTTCTCGTTCTATTAGCAGTAAATGAGATGTCTTTTAGTTCTAACTGAAACATCATAATTGTCATTATTTAACCCAGAAATTGGTTTATGACTGTTTTATTTGATCAGAAATATACGTCCAGAAAATCAGAATGAAAAAAAGAATTGAGCTGTTTGCATATAAAAAGCCCTACTGTCACTACAAGATTAAGTTATACAATTTACCTGAAAATTCATATTAACAAGTACTGGAGGTGAAATAATTGAATCAAAATTTGCCACAGCATTTTAATATGACTGAAATTTTGCGAGATCACATACACAATTGCAGGCGTATTCCCTGCCATAGTTCTTGCAGACTAATGCAGTATTGCTGTATTACTCATGGAAACTCAAGATTTGCCCTTAAACGTAGCTGTTTTTCTAATTCTATTCTTTAGCACTGAAATACATTCTCAAAAGTTACAAAGTACCTTTACATCCTGAAAAGAAACTGGCTCCTGACCATGAAGTTTCATTTGTTCCTGTATAGCCTGTGTAAAGAACAACAAATTATAGAACTGCAGTAAAACCACCTGGATTGAAATAGACTTTGAGTGTTCGTCAGTCTTTAAGTTTAGGTTTTTAGTTCATAAATAAGTCAAATATCATTCAGAATATTTCACTTTTGACACGATAAAGCAAATGTCATTACAACACATTATGAGCACATTTCTTGGTCGAGAATGGATATTCCAGATGACTTGGGTGAAAATAACATGCAAAGAGTTGCTTTTGAAACTGGAGGCCTGAGACCAGCAGTGTGCCTCAGGGATCAGTGCTGGGCCCACTGTTATTTGTCATTTATATTAATGATTTGGATGAAAATATAGGGGGCATGTTTAGTAAGTTTGCAGATGACACTAAGATTGGTGGCATGGTGGACAGTTATGTCCAATTGCAGCAGGATCTTGATCAATTGGGCCAGTGGGCTGACGAATGGCAGATGGAGTCTAATTTAGACAAATGCGAGGTAATGCATTTCGGTAGATTTAACTGAGTAAATCCTGCTCTGGTTCATAGTAGGGCACTGGGAAAAGTTAGAACAAAGAGATCTAGGGGTACATGTTCATAGTTCCTTGAAAGCGAAGTCACAGATGGACAGAGGGTGAAGGAGGCATTCGGCACACTTGGTTTCATTGGTCAGAACACTGAATACAGGAGTTGGGACATCTTGTTGAAGTTATACAAGACATTGGTAAGGCCACACTTGGACTACTGTGTGCAATTCTGTTCACCCTATTATACAAAGGATATTATTAAACTAGAAAGAGTGTAGAAAAGATTTACTAGGATGCTCCCAGGACTTAATGGATTGAGTTAAAGGAGAGGCTGAATAGACTGGTACTTTTTTCTCTGAAGCATGGGAGGCTGAGGGGTGACCTTATAGAGGTCTAAATTAATGAGCGGTATTGACAAAGTTGACAGTCAATATCTTTTCCCAAAGGTATAGGAGGGGTCTAAAACTAGAGGGCATGGGTTTAAGGTGAGACGGGAGAGATACAACTGTCTGGAGGGGCAATTTTTTCACATAGAGGTTGGTGAGTGTTTGGAACAAGCTGCCAGAGGTAGTAGTAGAGGCAGGTACAATTTTATCTTTTAAAAAACATTTAGATAGTTACATGGGTACCATGGGTATAGAGGGACATGGGCCAAATGTAGGCAATTGGGATTAGGTTAGGAGTTTTGAAAAAAAGGGCGACTTGGACTAGTTGGGCCAAAGGGCCTGTTTCCATGCTGTAAACTTTGACTGTAAGTAAGTATTCCAGCCAATTTTTCATTCAGTCCAAAATCACAAGATGGTTGGATTGCACAGGGATGCAAAAACATTTAATTTTCTTGGTTGGAATAGTTCTGTGTTTCCCACAAAAATATATTTTTAAACATTCACAATAGCTTAGTATATACAGTTTAAGAATCAGAATCAATGGTATTCAGATAATTTATGGAAGAAAATGATTAAAATAAGGATATGTAACATTAAATATACATGTTATATTCTGAAAACTATATTAGCTGTACCATTGTGCCACAGAAAATATTGTACATTAATAGGATGTTTTGGGAAGTGGATAACTAAGCTTTTTTTTTACTTCTGAGGCATGGGAATTTAAATGTAGGAAAGATTAATAGAATAAAAAGCTACTTGTCTCTGCTGGTTGCAAAGGTCCTCTGTAACAACTATTATTACAACAACAACAATATAGCTCAAGCAAAAACAGAAAATGCTGGAATGAATAATGAAGACTAAGATGCTAAAAATGTCCATTAAGTGATGAGAAGACAGAACACTCTGCCTTTTCCATCATTTACACTTCCCTTGTCCAATTACACCCTCCCACAGTATAAATCTTTTCTGATTTTCTTTGCTCCTGGCTCTGATGAAGAGTCATCTGGATTTGAAATGTTACTCTATTCTTTCTCCACAGATGCTGTCAAACATGCTGAGGTTTTCCAGCATTTTTTGTTTGTTTTTAAATGAAGTGCAGAAGGAGGCCATTTAGTCTATCAAGTCTGCAACGACAACATCCCATCCCAGGCCCTATCACCACAACCCCATACATTTACCCTGCTAATCCCTCTAACCTACATATTCTGAGACAATAATGGTCAATTTGGCACAGCTAATCAACCTTATCGGCAATCTTTGGACCATGGGAGGAAACCCGTGCAGATAGGGGGAGAATGTGTAAACTCCAACAGATAGTGACCTAAGCCAGGAATCAAACCCAGGTCCCTGGCGCTGTGAGACAGCAGTGCTAACCACTGTGCTGCCCCTTCAGATCCCAGCACCTGCAGTATTTTGCTTTTATTTATATAGCTCCTTTAAAACGTTCAAATGTAACAAAGCATTATCAAACAACACAAAATCACGAGATATTATGACTGGTCAGTAGATTTTTAAGTACCTAAAGGAGGTGGAGAGGAAGATACAAAAAGGTTTTGGGAGGTAATTCCAGAAATTAAGGCCTTGGCAGTTGGAATTACTGCTGCCAATGGTGGAGTGATTAAAATTGGGTGTAGTCACAAAAGGGGAGGAGTGCATCAACTTCAGAAGGTTGCAGGGCTGGAGGAACTTAGGAAGGCACAAGACCATAGAGAGATCCAAACACAAGGATAAGATGGCATTTCTTAGTTAGAAGATTGATAAGTAAACAGGACTTGGTATAGGTGGAACATAAGGATTTAGGATGTCTTTATCGAAGGGAGAATGGGGAGGATCAATTTGGAGTGCACTGGAGTATTCAAGTCTAGAGATAATGAAGTCATTAATGAGAGTTTCATCGCAGATGAGATAAGGAATTGGGTGATGACAGATGTCGAAATCAGTGGTCTTAGTGAGGATATATGGTTGGAAGCTCATCCCAGGATTAAAATGATATAAAGTTTGTGAACAATCTGATTCAGCCTCAGACAATTGCCTGCTAGAAGACTGGAGTCAGTTGGAGAGAATAAAGTTATTTGGCAGAAACCAAAGACAACTTTGATCTTCCCAGCATCTAGTTGGAAGAAATTTTTGCTTATCCAATACTGAATGTTGGAGGAATTGTCTGATAATTTAGAAACAATGGAGTGATTGAAAGAAGTGGTAAAACTATTTAATCCAATTTCAGTGGACAACGGGCCTATAACACAAAATACTAACAGGACACCAATAAGTAACGTTGCTTATAAAGCTCATAGAATTGCTCATAGATTGACTTTTAGAAAGAATGTTATGCTGACAGGAGACCACACCCTCTACTGTGATTGGTGCTGAAGCAGATGATTTTTGGAATAGAATGAGCTTTGTTCTACATTAGCACCCAATAACAGAATGCTCAATATGGATATCAGATGCTTAAAATAGGAAGAGTTCCAATCCTAGCATTGACAGCCCCATCTTGATGAATTTTTTAATCCAGAGAAAAAAATAATGTATTTAATGACTGAAAAATACACATTGATCTTCATGCAAAGCTGTTAATAAATCAATGCTCACCCTGAAGAAGAAATTGAGGGAAAAAACATTAAGATAACCCTTATTTTCCATATCCAGTAATTTAAAGATGTACTGGAGAGCAGCCGGTTCCTTTCGGTTTTCCAAAGCAAGAACGAAATCCAGATATGTCTTGTAATCCTTAAAAAAAACACGAAAGGATAAACTTCTAAAGTATAGGAATGTTTTCATTTCAAGGACATTTAAAATTGTTTTTACATTTTCGATTGCTAATGTGATAAATCACCAATTTCTTAACTTCTAATTCACAAAAATACATTACTTATGTTGGTATTAATAGGGTGAGCAAAACAAGTCACTTCTTGTGGCACCTACATAATTTTTATTCCTCTTTGTAATTACTGAAATGGTACATCTTTCTCCTCGTTTTCCATTTCATTTTCTGTAGCAGCAGAATGAAAGCCTGATGCTCGTCTATAATTGTTCTCATAGTTAAAAATAAAAATTAACCATTCTCAAGCTTGAAATAGATCTCTTTCCTGTATTCTAGCATAAAATAAACAAAGATTAACCAGTTATGGCAAAATACTACATGTATGACAATAAAAGATAAAGTCACTATTGCACCAGATGACTACAGGCTTTGAGGGAGAAAAACTGATTGATGATGATTTAGCTGGATGATCAGGTGAGGGGCAAGGTTGAGAAGGCCAGCCCTTCTTAAAGAATCTCAGCTAGTATGGGAATTGAATCTGCACAGTTGACATCGCTCTGCATCACTAACCCACTGTCCAATCAGCTGAGATAAATTAACTCCCACGTGGGACAACATCAAACCAATAAATATGTAGATTTTTAAACAAACACTATCTTTTGCTCTATGGAGCAAGAAAAGTACTTGATTATCATCACTTATCATCTCACCATACAGTCAAGGTGAAACTACTAAGCTTGACAGTTTTATTATTTAAGATATGGCCAACAGCAATGATGGGATTTAAGCTCGAGAACATACCAAACCAAGGCTAGAGTAATAACTTAGAAATTGTACTGCAAGTCTAATCCTTAATCTGATATTCTCAAAATCACTAATAGCCTAATATTGCAATGGGAAATCATTCAGACATTCTGTACTGTAATAGAAACTTCTTTCAAAGTAGTATTTTGAAATGGATTGAATCAGAAATGTAGTTTCAATGAGAGTAAAATTAAAATCCATTACGTTTTCTTAACTTTACAAGAATTATTTGTTGGCAATTACCATTTCTCCGTCGTACGTTAGACATTCCTGAAAAACCCTATCCAAAAACACGCTTGTAAGTGTTCCAGTACCATAACGTGATAGTTCTTCTTTGCTGAGCATTCCATTGTGATCTTTATCTAGATTTAAATACTGACCTAAAAGATAAACAAAATATAGTTAACCATGCGTTAAAATGGACATGTCCCACAAGTGAAAAGGTTCTGTATGCATCCTATACATACCATACACTCTCAATGCAGAAGGAGCAGAAAACCAGTTTGATTCTTGACTTTCCTTAGACAGTTCTTCATCTCTGAGCTACAAATATAAACAAGTAGGAAAATAGTTATTGAAACAATTAATTGCTATCAATGGGTCACGTTTAAAATTCAAACTTTTTCAGATGGTTAATTACCTCTAACAAATCATCCAAGAAGCTGCAGGCCAAAATATCTTGAATTTTTATCTTGCCTAGAGAAGTATTAAAGATATGAAAGAAATGTTAATCTGTACAATCATGCCAGTGTGTATATAATAAAATATGATCTAATATTTTAAAGATGAAGGCATGAGTAAGTCATCATATTTTTGCAACTCAACATCAGATTGTCACATTTGAATTAAATTTCATTGGACTCAACCCAATTTCCAGACATTGTAAAACCAATACACACATAACAACATGTAACAACATAGAGTAGTAATCTCAAAAAAGATAAGTGACGAAGAAAGTAGAAATTCAACCTGGTACTTCAGGATTATTCTTTTAAAATAGAGACTGGATTACATTATAGGGAATGTTACAAGACTTTGTGAGCAGAGTCAGCAGTATATATCAAAAAAAAAGTTTCCCTTACCAAGATAACAGAGTCCAGCTCTTAAGTAATGCATTTATTAAAAAGCTACAAGCATAATTTATATTCCGAATATTGATACTAGTTTTAGAAACTGATACAACCACCATTTAGTTGTCATAGATAATTTTTGCAAGAAACTGGTAGGATTTTTGTTTAGTCCACTTTTTTTAAAATTATCTTTCTCTTAAAAGTAATTTGTCCTTTCCGAATAAATGTGAAGTCATTTTACTATTTGCTTAATAACTATTGTGAATTATTTTCACGAGGCTCCATTTGCCAATATTTAATTTCATGAATAACACAATGAAGTTAATTAGCAATTACACATTCAAGTAATCAACATAATTATCAAAATTTTCAGTTACACTTAATGTATGCACAAAATATAGATAGAACTTGAGAATGCTACTTTCACCAATTCAATAGGAAAGCTCTGAATTTTCAACTAAAACCCATGCACTTAATTTTCAGTTCTAAAATGAGCAATCCAATTTGCTCTTAACAAGTAGGCTTCAGTGTATTGTGTCTGATTTCACTAAATAGGATATTGCTGTAACAGCATAAAACCTCACACCTCAGCATCAGGAGGAAGAAAACAAGATGCATCTCAGCTAATCAAGTTGGTACTGGTAGTAGTCTCACAAAACACTAATGTCTAAAGTAAAGGAGGCTACATGAACAGCCAAAAAGAACTAAATGTTTAGATAGCTAAGAAGGTTAAGGGTTTATAATTCAATAAGGAAATGCCAACTTGCCTGTTCTGAGTGGGTCAAGGAAGAAGAAAAATTTCCTAACAGCTGTGCACACATAGAACGAATAGAAAGACTTTTCTAAGCCATCAAGCTGTGGTAAAGTAGGAATCAACTCCAAAATGTAATTCTCCAAATCCTGTTGGCGTAATTTAGGATGGGATTAGCATAGCATAGAATGCAATTGAAATGTGGTAAAATTGTCAGATTGGAACATAAGGTGGGATACTTACAGATTCACGAAGATATCCTTGACCTGCTACATCATACAAACTCAGACCTATCCTTGTTTGATGTAGCCAAACTAAAATTTAAATAGATATAGTAGTTAGTTGCACAACTTTCTGCAAAAAAAATTGCAAAGTTGTCTAATAGTTTGCATCACAAGACTTTATTACCTTTCCGCATAACATAATTAAAGAACTGCATTATAGATATCCTTCCATATGGATCATTGTGCAAAAGTTTTGCAAAAATCTTAGCTGCAAAGAACTGCCTGTAGATAAAATTAAACACAATTAGCTGCAGCAGAAAGATCATGTAAAAATACCCACTAAAATGATTTTAAAAATGAACACCACAGAACCAACATTTAAAGATATTGTTTTTCAATAAAATATACATTTGCCAAGGAATAGACTTGTCTGTTTCTACCTTCCCTTACTTCTGTTACTTGGCATAGGTGTTGTTATTTTTAGCCTGACATCAGCAATTGAGCAATACAACTCAATAGAAGCACATACAACACAATGACTAATGGAAAAAAACCAATGTGCTATTTTCAGGTTAATGAAGGGAACAAAATAAGCTCTTGCATTTTAATTACACATGATGAAATTGCATACTGCTCCCAACAAATCACACAGAAATTTTAGACTGCTGAATATATTAAGCAAAAAGCTGCTGTTTTTTAGAGTTTTGAGAGTTTAGGGTTAAGAGGTTAGAGTTTATTTATTATTGTCACAAGCAGGCTTACACATTAACACTGCAATGAAGTTACTGTTAAAATCCCCTGGTCGCCACACTCCGGCATCTATTCAGGTACACCGAGGGAGAATTTTAGCATGGATAATGCACCTAACCAGCACATCTTTGGAGTGTGGGAGGAAATCCACATAGACAGGGGGAGAACTGCAGACTCCACACAGACTATGACTGATCAGGGTCTCTGAAGCTGTGAGACAGCAGTGCTATCCACTGTTGTGCCAACTGTACTCAGTCAGTTCCTGTATGATTTAGTCTAAGAACAATTCTATAATCAAAAATTGCACACGAGTAATTTTCATTATACAATTCATTACATCATGCATCTGATTCAAGAGTCAGGAAAAAAAACTGGTATTTATAATATCTGGAGTTTTTCTTCAGTTTCAATTAAAATATGCTTACAAGTGATACTTACTTGCATTTCTGTCCTGCTTTCTCTTTGACCTCCAGAAAGTTTTCATAATTTATCATTGCTTCCTCTCCTATCAGTGGAGGGGTTTGGTGCTTATCTAATAAAAACCACAAGTTCTATAAAACAATATAAAAAAAAGGAACATTATGTATTCAGATCCACAAATTAACCATTTGCAACTCAAACTATTCATTATGGAATCCAGAATAGAAGTGTGGCAATGAGCTGAGAGTTAACCTTTACTGACTTAAGTTTCAAAACTGCTGCCAAAGTAATATTGACAAGCAACATTACTGAATCTTCATAAAAGCACTGCAATCATAAATACTTTGCAAGTCTGATGTAATTTGTGTCAGTTATCTTACAACTGCTGCATCTAAAACATGCTCACAAACCAATTGCTTTAGTGATTCACTGCACTGCAATGGCCGTGCAACATCTGGTCCAAATTGCTTCCCATCTGTCTGTCTGTGACTTCTAGAATGCATAGAAAAAAAAGGAACCAGAAAAGGCACAGCAAATAAACAATGACTTTAGCCTTGATATAGTACTCACAGATATAAACATCAAATTGAAAGGAAAACAAATCTGAAATTGAAACTATTAAGTTCATGATTAATGATGCTGAGCACAAGATGAAGGGACAGTGGTAACAGGATGCAGGTAGGGTGGCTTTCTTGGCTCTTATTTGTTCTGCTCTTTACACTCTGATTGGCTAGCTGTTTCTGAGTTAACTTCTAGTCTCAGTTTGTCTAATTCTGAATGCAACAGCAGAGACCCCCGAGTTGTTCAGATAATTTACTGATTTTTGTGAGTATATCTTAAATAAGTAAAACTGTTTTGACATTTATTTTTACAATCATAGGTGTCATGAAGACTAGGATTTCATCTAAAAAAGTGAAATACCATTTCTGAGACAAATAAAGAATTTATATTTCACTCATTGTACATTCAAAAAAATTATCTTTTATAATAACTATATTTTCTTTCAGAGTACTTTATCTAATATCCTGTTACAACGCGGCAGTTACAAGTATATTCATGGTTCCTATTAGAAAGTACACCAGACTGCTGTGCAAAGATTTATCTTTCCTCCCAAGCCCCCAGATCTCCTATCCATGTCCAGGTATAACTGCTGAAATTTAGCTCTCAGGAAATAAGTGTGAGATACATTTAACTTTTTCTTGATACAAGGAATTAACTCAATTCTTAAAAACACAGAAATTGAGATTTATTACTTCAGTTATCAAAACTGTTAAGTACATTTAATGACCTGCAAGTGCAGTCCTGTCAAACGGGATGCTGGTGGAGAGGCAATGGAAAAGGATAGTGTGATCAACACTGTCAAAAGTTACAGATGTATTGAGAAGGATAAGGGAGTTATTTTTGTCAGTCACATAAGAATGTTATGTGATACTGACAGAAGCTGGTTCAGTATTAGAGGGTAGAAATCTGATTGAAGGAATACAAATATTGAAATGAATCTGGTAAAGTGTGAATTTGAGAAGTGGTAACTCATTCAAGAACTGAACAGGAAAGGAAGGTTGTAGTTGGGGCACTAATTTGCGTGGATGAAAGGGTCAAAGTTATTGTTTTTGAACAATTTAAAGTTAATTCGTTACTATCACAAATAGGTTTACATTAACACTGCAATGAAGTTACCATGAAAATCCCCTTGTCGCCATAGTCCAGTGCCTGTTTGGGTAAACTGAGGGAGAATTTAGCATGGCCAACGCAGCTAATCTTTGGTCTGTGGGAGGAAACCCACATAGACATGGGAAGAACGTGCAGACTCTGTACAGATAGTGACCCGACCTGAGAGTCGAAACAGAGTCCCTGGCGCTGTGAAGCAGCAGTGCTTTCCATTTTGCTGCCCCAGAGGAATGACGATGGCAAAGTTAAGGAGATGGGGACTATATAGGTAAATAGCTAATATGGTTGAAGAATTCTGAAGGGTTGAATAAGGATTGGGTGGAGGTGGGACACAGTACCTATGCAGAAAGAAATGAAAAGAGGCATGATAACAGGAAAGAAAAGATAAATAAGGGAGAGAAATAAAGTGGAAATAGAAATGAGCTTTGATCCGCAGTCAAGGGTGAAATGTGGATGTAAATGATCGTGGGAAAACTTATTGTATATGTTATGATCCTAATTAATGCTATAACTGGACAGGAAGATCCCAGAATGGAACCCAGGCTCAAGAAAGAGTAATTTTTACTTTTAAAAAAATAAAACGTGGAGGAACAGAGACACAGGACTGATAAATAATTAGTTTTAAACATGGAAAAATTGGATTATAATACAATAGCCGTTTGTTTCTCCTTAGTTTAACACACAGGCTTTAAGATTAACACGGATGACACGATAATTTGAATCTACAATGATCTCATTGACACACAAGTCCTTTTTTGAAGCACACAGATTGGCTAAGGGAAAATGCACACACCTCACTGAAACCAAGTTAGTGTCTTTGGATTCCTCCTCCAGAATCCCCCAGGGTGATGGTTTCAAACTCCACTCCCAAAAACAGGCTTTAAAAATCTTCTTTTGTAGTAATACTTTCACTTATCCAATAACAGCAAATAAACTACATCTTCTGTTACTGGTCTAAGATGATTTTTCTACCCATTTCCTTCATTTCTTGTTGGTAAAATACATTACACACTACTGAATATCTAAATTAATGCAGCTACTTATCATACATTGTGGGCATAAATCTGACTTTTATTCTGTAGCAACATAGACAAGAGAATTAAGGGTTATGGGGAGAAAGCGGGAAAATGGAACTGATCCACTTCATATCAGCCATAATCTTGTTGAATGGCGGGGCAGGCTCTAAGAGCTAGATGGCCTCACCTGCTCCTATTTCTTACATTCTTATGTTAACAGGCATGAGCATACCATGATATTGAAACATCAGACAAAGATTTTCAATCATTTTCAATAATAGTCTAACCAAAACCTTGGGTTTTCCAGACCTGTAGTTCTTCATTATCCAACAATTCTCTACTCTTCCTCTGAAGAAATACTGCTCTGGATTCTTCTCTTAATTTCTGTAACAAAATTTCATCTTCTGCTGGAAGCTAATAGAAGCAAGAGAAAAAAGTTTAGGAAATTTGTCAATTTAATGAAATATTTACAGAGGTTACAACCTATCAGTTAATTACAAATTGTTACTGTACAGAGAAACCAGCATAAAAAATACCAAAGCAGAGCAAATACTAGGCAACTTCATTCTATTGCGCTCCAAAACACGATTTTGCTAGTTTTATATTTGTTGAACGTTAAGCAA
Source organism: Sphyrna mokarran (assembly GCA_024679065.1). Classification (NCBI taxonomy): domain Eukaryota; kingdom Metazoa; phylum Chordata; class Chondrichthyes; order Carcharhiniformes; family Carcharhinidae; genus Sphyrna; species Sphyrna mokarran. The sequence continues at coordinate 47,230,943 of JAGIQG010000015.1, forward strand.
GCTATGGAATTCCAAAATCTACTTCTGAGCTCACTACACATTTAAAACAACAGAGGAACTATTGTGATGCTGACTCTTAATTCAGGTTGGTGCCTTAGATCACCTACGTGAATAATGTTTAGTTGAAGCATCTAGATTCAAAATGAAGCTAAATCCTAATTTTTTAAATATAGCATCCACTAGCCAATTTGATAAAGCCAATTTCCACTGGTATCAAACCACTTTGATTCGTATAAGACAGGATACTAGAGATGCTATTTCAAAACTACAGCCTCCTTCTAAACATTCCATCTGCATCATTCCATGTGTTACTGAGCCATGCAGATCAAAAAAATTGGAGATTTGATCCTGAGCAAGGTAGTTTGCTACAGTGGGCCACAAGAATTGATTGTCTCTCTCAATTAAATCAGTCTGCCATGTTTCCTGTTCTTGACTGCTTGGCAATATCTGCTGGAATAGATTATTTGTAAGTTAAAAACAGAGACCTACCCTATAATAAAATCTTGGAATGCTTTTGTAAGATAGATTGTTCATTTTCCTGCCTCCTCGCCATTCAATGTAGTATTTGGTGAACAGATCCATCTCATTATCCTTAAGTTCTTGGTCTGTTGTTTTTTTAGCTGTATCATTTGAAAACAGAAAGGATCATTAAAATTTCTTCAGGAAAGATCTCATCATCAACTTCAACAGATTTTTCTTTACCTGCACATTCATTTTTTTAATATCTGAATGTAAAATAACTTAAATACTCATCGAGAAAAACATTTATCTATCCTAGGAAACATTTTTAAACTTTGAAAAATATTGTAGACAACACAGTGTGAATCCAGAGATATCAAGTTAAATGATGTGTTTAACCAAGTGCCCATAACTTAATGAAATATGATAAACAAATATAGAATCACAATGTGCCACATACATACAGGTAGCGTGTTCCACACAAAGGATGTTTCAAGGAATCTTGCAGAGGTGCAAGAAACAAACAACCACTAGTTGGAGAGATTAGAGGAGGTAATCAAACCATTGGACAAAGATGTGAGTTATATGTAAGTGGTTTGCATTGCTGCCTCACAACATCAGGAAAGCAAGTTTGATTCCTGGCTTGAGTCACTGTTTGTATGGAGTCTGCGCATTCTTCCATTGTTTGCATGGTTTCCTCCTGCATTATGAAAGACATGCTGGTTAGATGCATTGGCCATGCTAAATTCTCCCTCAGTGTACCCGAACAGATGCTGGAGTGTGGCAACTATAGGATATTCATAGTAACTTCTTTGCAGTGTTAATGTAAACCTACTTATGACAACAATAAATAAATTTAAACTAGAATCTTAAAGGAGAGTGAAGAAATTCCAGAAAGTGGAATCTAAAAAGCTAAATTGTGAAGAGACAAAAAGGGGGAAAACGAACAAGGGATTGAAATCAGGGGGACAAAAAGGACAAACTTTGCAGCCCCCAAAAATTAGTGTACAGAATTTAGTGCAAGATGCATATATCAGAACGACAATTTCACATTGTAGCAAGCAAGCAACCAGCCTGTTGAGCAACCACATAATTGCAGCAGAGGGCCCAAAAACACAAGAGGCTTGTACCAGTTAAAGGTAGTCTGCAACTCTTAAAAGGGAGTTTGTTGTGGTAAAAGCATGGAAGTCAAATTAGAACTGCTTCTGACTCGGGAAACACTTAATGACACAATGTGGCAGAACACAAAATTATTTATCCTTTTGTTGTTTTTGGATAATCAGAGTTACACCATACCCATGGAGTAAATAAATACTGGCATTTTGTAACTTTACTTCTGCAGAAAAATATTGCTTTTTCTGTTTGAAGTGATATCTGTGGAGTAAGCACAAATGGCAATCGTTACGTACACTGACTTTAATGTATTGGGGGCCCATAGCATCACTTCAAGAATTTTAATATATTGTAGAATAGCAGAATTGAAAGAGATGATTTTAAAGCTATATTTAGTCCTGGTGAGACTATATCTGGACAATTGCATATGGTTTTAGTGTATCTATTTCAAAATGGGGTTTCCAAATACAACTGTTGTATTTTCTGTACTTCGTTTAGGATATGCAGAAACAGAGAGTTGTTTTATTTGCTGTCCATGATCACGAGACCAGCCACCACTGAACCAACCAATTAAATAACTTTCTTTAAAGAATGTGTAGTCATGGTTTGTCCTACAAGTATACAGAAAACTCCTACAAAAACCAATGTAATAATGGCAAGGTAATCTGCATTTTTTGTGTGCGTGTTGTTGATTGAAGGATAAGTGTTGGCCTGGACACACCATTTTGAAATAGATACACTAAAACCATGTACAATTATCCAGATATAGTCTCACCAGGACTAAGTATAGCTTTAAAATATCCTCTCTCAATTTCTATGTCATAATTTGAGAAAGGTTCTGCTACTCTACAACATATTAAATTCTTGAGGTGATGCTGTTAGCCCCCAGTACATTGAAATCAATGTACGTAATGATTGCTATTTGTGCTTACTCCACAGACATCACTACAACACAGAAAAAGCAATATTTTCCTGTGGAAGTAATATTACAAAATGCCTTCATTTATTTACTCCATGGGTACGGTGTAACTCTGATTACTCAAAAACAGTGAAAGGATACATAATTTCCTTCAAATATTTGGGCAAGGCATGGGGGAATTCACAGCATCTAATTCTGAAGAAACTCTCAATTTTATAAGGATTTTTTTTTAATCAGAATTGCAGGAGCATAATTTTCGCAAAAGATGAGTCGCTGGGCTAAGAGGAAAACTGATGTCTAAGGGCCAATGCTTTCTTTAGGTCATATAAATAACTTAGATACTTTTTTGGAAGACTGAGCAAAATTTCAACATCTGTCACACTACCAATTTAAAAATGTGAATATGTGGCAAACAAGTGAGGATGATGCAAATCAACTGCAATAGGGCATGGATAGGTTAGTGAATGGTCAGAAAAGTGACAGATGGAATTTAATAAGAGAATTGAGGTGGTACACTGGCATAAGAGATGAAGAGGCAATTAAGCTCAATGATAGTTCTAAAGACTGTGGAGGGCGAGAGGGCAGGAGGGATGGTCTTCATGTGCATAGATCCTTGAAGACTCCAGAACACAAAATCGTTAGCATCTTGAGTTTCGTTAATTAAGGAATTGAGTACAAAAAGCAAGTTGTGTTGAATACTTGCAAAGCTCTGGTTCAGGCACAGCTAGAGTATGCAATCAATTCTAATCACCATACTTTTGAAAGAACGCAATGGGCAGTGAAAAGATGTTGAGGGTTTTTATCTGAATATTAGATAGACAACATTGGCTGAGTTGTAAGTGTACGTACCATGTACCTGGTGGATGGTGTTCTCATGTGAGATAATGGCACCTGTATCAATGATCCAGCACGTCTTGCAGAGGTTGCTGTGGCTTGGTTGTATGGTGTCGTGGTCACTGTTCTCCTGAAGGCTGGGTAGTTTGCTTCAGACAATGGTCTGTTTGAGATTGGGTGGTCATTAGAAGGCAAGAAGGGCCAGCACTCCAAAAACTTTGTGGCTTGTGCTACCGAACAAACCTGTTGGACTTTAAATAGACCCCATCATTTTTGTAGCAGACACAGAGGAATTCATCAAGCAAATGAGGCTGTGGGATTTCTTCCACAAATCCCGAGGAGCCAAAGCGAACACGATGTGACAGCCAATGAACCGGAACAGCCAAGAGATCCATAGTGCAGCAACCGAAGAGGAAAGAGTCAAATTGGATTCCTCCAGAAGGTCACTGCCCTCAACTCGACATGTATGCCCAAGTTGTCAGGCAGTATGCCAATGCCAGATTCAGATTCACCAGCCGCACTCACAAAACAGCCCCTGATCACCACCCAAGCACAACGCAATGCCATCTGCGCTCTCACGATCAACTGCAACATTATCATCAAACCAGCAGACAAAGGAGGGCCATTGTCATACTGAACAGATCGGATTACTGCAAAGCGTACGACAATTGAACAACAGGGAATACTACAGACAGTTACCCGTGGATCCAACCAAAAAACTAATCCATCAACTCAGACTGATCAAGACATTTGATTGGACCGTCAGAGCACCCTCCGTGCTCTCATCCCATGTACTTCCTGTGTTGGAGATCTCTATTGCCTCCTGAAGATGCACAAGGTTAACACCATTAGACTGTTCCATCGTATCGAGCAATGGTATCCTGTGCAAGAACTTCTCCGGTTACATCGAGGGCATCCTGAAACTCCTTATACAAAGAACCCCCAGCTTTTGTTGTGACACTACAGACTTCCTACAGAAACTCAGCACACATGGAGCAGTTGAACCAGGAGCACTCGAACCAGGAGCACTCCTTGTCATGATGGATGCCTCGACACTCTACATCAGCAGCCCTCATGACAATGGCATTCCTCCAACTGCCTCAGTACTCAACACCGATAACTGCCAATCTCCAGATGCAATTTTACAACTCATCTGCTTCATCCTGGACCATAATATATCTTCACCGTCAACCAGTTCATAGAAATCATGGAAACTGTACAGTGCAGAGAGAGAGAGGCCAACTAGCCCATCGAGTCTACACTGACCACAATCCCACCCAGGCCCTACCCCCATATCTTTACATATTTACCCACTAATTCCTCTAATTTAAGCATCTCAGGCACTAAGGGGCAACTTTAGCATGGCCATTCAACTTAATCTGTACATCTTTGAACTGCGGGAAGAAACCAGAGTACCCAGAGGAAACCCACACAGACATGAGGAGAAGTGCAAACTCCACACAGACAGTGACCCAAGCCAGGAATCAAACCCAGGTCCCTGGAACTGTGAAGCAACAGTGCTAACTACTGCGCTACTATGCTGCCCACACAGTTCTTCATCCTGACACATGGAACAGCTATGGGGACCAAATTTGCACCACAATATGCCAACATTTTCATGCACAGGTTTGAACAAGACCTCTTCACAGCACAGGATCTTAAACCAATGGTATACTCTAGATACATCAATGACATTTTTTTCCTTTAGATTCATGATGAACAATTACTGAAACAATTACACGACAACATCAACAAGTTCCATCCCACCATCAAACTCACATTGGACTACTGTCCAGAATCAGCTGCATTCTTGGACATGCATCTCCATCAAGGACAGTCACCTCAGCACTTCACTGTATTGCAAGCCCACAGATAACCTCATGATGCTCCACTTCTTCAGCTTCCAAACTAAACATGTTAAAGAAGCCATTCCTTATGAACAAGCCCTCTGTATACATAGAATCTGCTCAGATGAGGAGGACTGCAACAGACACCTCCAGACATTGAAAGATACCTTAAGAACAGGATATGGTGTTTAACTCATTGATTGACAGTTCCAATGTGCCACAGCGAAAAACTGCACCAACTTTCTCAGAAGACAAAGACAGGACACAGTGGATGGAGTAACCTTCATTGTCCAGTACTCCCCCGGACTGGAGAAGCTATGACACCTTCTCCGGAGCCTTCAACAAGAACATTTTGCCAAGGCCATTCGCACACCCCACTTCTTGTCTTCAAACAACCGCACAACCTTAAATAGACTGTTGTCTGCAACAGTCTTCAGGAGAACAGTGACCATGACACCACATAACCCTGCCATAGCAACCTCTGCCAAACAGATGCCATCATTTCGCATGAGAAACCGTCCACCAGGTACATAGTACCTACACTTGTAACTCAGCCAATACCTGATAGGCTGCAGGAAAGGATGTCCCAAGGCATGGTACACTGGGGAGGCCATGCAAATGCTATGACAACAGATGAACAAACACTACTCAACAATCACCAGGCAAGAGTGTTCTCTTTATGTTGGTGAACACTTCAGCAGTCACAGGCATTCAACCATAATGTTCAGGTAAGCATTCTCCAAAGCAACCTTCATGACACACGGCAACACAGAGTCACTAAGCAGAGACTGATAACCAAGTTCCATACACAAGGATCTTGGGTTCATGTCACACTATCTGTAACCTTCACGACTTGCTGGGCTTGCAAAATTTCATTAACTGTCCTAGCTGGAGACAATACACATCTCTTTAACTGTGCTTAACCCTCTCTCCATTCACATTGTCTACACCTTTAAAACTTGATTACCTGTAAAGACTCGCATTCCAACCATTATTTTGTAAGTTGAGTTAATGTCTTTCCGTGCCCTGTTTGTGAACAGAACTCACTTGATGAAGGAGCAGTGCTCTGGAAGCTTGTGCTACCAAATAAACCTGTTGGACTTTAACCTGTTGTTACGAGACTTCTTTGCTTACCCCAGTCCAACGCCGGCATCTCCACACCACCGTTCAATAACACAGTTGCCCGTAACTAAGTGAATTAAAAGTTAGTCAGTAACATTGGCAGTTGCAGAATTTCTAGATAAAACTAGCCTTCCGCTTCGTTATGTATGTATCCAAGTGTACAATTCCTCCCAAACCCTAAGGGATCGCCGAATAAAAACAGAAAATGCTGAAAATGTTTGATGTATCGAATAGCATCAACTGCCGAGAGAAACACTTTACGCCTGTGACCTTCCATTTGAATCAGAAGGGGACACCGCTTACGTGCGTTTACCTTTCATAGCCTCCAACCGACTCTTTAGAGCCGCTTTCCAATCCAGAGCCGGTGACTGCGCCTCAGCGACCGCCATCTCATCATCACCACAGCCGTTATTCTTCACACCATTGGCTGTTTTCTGACTTCTAACCCTCCGCTTGACCAGCCTGTTGTCGTCAGGAGGAGGCCGGGTTTAGCTGCGGTTGATGGGCATGCGCAGTGTGGTGAACGATGGGCATGCGCAGTGTGGTGAACGATGGGCATGCGCAGTGTGGTGAACGATGGGCATGCGCAGTGTGGTGAACGATGGGCATGCGCAGTGTGGTGAACGATGGGCATGCGCAGTGTGGCGAACGATGGGCATGCGCAGTGTGGCGAACGATGGGCATGCGCAGTGTGGCGAACGATGGACATGCGCAGTGTGGTGAACGATGGGCATGCGCAGTGTGGCGAACGATGGGCATGCGCAGTGTGGTGAACGATGGCATGCGCAGTGTGGTGAACGATGGCATGCGCAGTGTGGTGAACGATGGGCATGCGCAGTTGGGTGAACGATGGGCATGCGCAGTGTGGTGAACGATGGGCATGCGCAGTGTGGTGAACGATGGGCATGCGCATGTGGTGAACGATGGGCATGCGCAGTGTGACGATGGCATGCGCAGTGTGGTGAACGATGGCATGCGCAGTGTGGTGAACGATGGGCATGCGCAGTGTGGTGAACATGGGCATGCGCAGTGTGGTGAACGATGGGCATGCGCAGTGTGGTGAACGATGGGCATGCGCAGTGTGGTGAACGATGGGCATGCGCAGTGTGGTGAACGATGGGCATGCGCAGTGTGGTGAACGATGGGCATGCGCAGTGTGGCGAACGATGGGCATGCGCAGTGTGGCGAACGATGGGCATGCGCAGTGTGGCGAACGATGGACATGCGCAGTGTGGTGAACGATGGGCATGCGCAGTGTGGCGAACGATGGGCATGCGTGTTGTGTCGCGCACCTCCAAGGCCTTGGTCGGTGAAGTGAATGTTAACGGCAGTGAAAGCCCGATGGGCTAATAACCAGGAGATAGTATTTTAGAATAAACATCCTTTCACTTTTAGCGAAGCTATGGTGCGGAGCTGAAGAGCAGCTTCTTCCCTCATTGCCCTTCATGTTGGTTCATGCCCTACGCAGTCTGGTTTCCCTTTCGCCAGCATCTCAGCTTGCGCACCAAGGTACAGCCAGGCTTTCACCATGCTGTGTGGTCCCACTGTTGTGCACCTCATCCAAAATTTTAATGTCAACTGAATACAAACAGAATGATAGAAACAAGAGGAAAACACCAAGTCCCAAACAAGAAAGAACTGCTCATGGGAGCGACACCGGCTCTTCATTTTCCTTATTTACAGCCGGGGCAGCCAAGAAAAGAGCAGAGTTCGCAAAAAGCCAAACGGGCGAAACACTGGCGCATTCTTCAGCAATAGCTAAAGTTGCAAAAACATCAGTTCCAATAAGACCTTTAAGTATTGATGAATGGAAGAAATTGAAAGCAGAATGGCACAATAAAACTCGTTTTGAAGTCAGCATAATGGAAAAACTACTGTCTACTCGTGCTGACGTTGATGTGGCGAAATCACTATTAGTTTTTGTAACAATGGAAACTGGTACTGTTGAGTATGAACTGCTTCTGAAGTACTTGGCATTGTGTGTCCAAAAGCAACAACTGAGTGAGGTGCTTGATTTATATGTCATTATGAAAACTAAATTTAAACTATTGGACATTGGAGCTTACAGCCTCTTCATCAGTGGTTTTAGTAAAACAGATCATTGGAGAGAGGCTGTGAAGTTTTTAGATTCAATCAAAAAAATGATGAACCCATCACCAAGGAATTATGGAGATATCATTATTTCTGCACTGCGGCATAATGAAGTAGAAACTGCTTGGAAGTTGTTTAAAGAGATGGAAGACAAAAATTTAAAACCGAACGAAGATACCTTGATAGCATTTTTTGATTGTGGCAAGTCATTTTGTGATGATCAATATGAAAATAAGATGATGTATATCCTTTCTTACCTAAGAGACAATCAGATTTATCCTGGGGAACATTTAATGCACAGCATTCAATCATGGTTTGAGAGGTAAATATTTAGTTACAAATACCCTTTCAAAAAGTTGGTTTGAAGTTTGTTCAATTTTAATATATTTTAATGTACAGTGCAATGCATTAGATTAGATGCAATTTTCTATGTATATAACATGTTGGTCTACTTCCACATTTGATTGTGAGATTGCACTAGGTGACCCTTGAGAACCAGTACGCAGTATTTGATAATTTATGAGATCCTTTCTGTGAACTATTAGTTACTATTCATATGAAAAATTATTTACCTGATGTTTGTTACTTAAAGTAGTAACAAAGATCAAATTTAGTAGTCAGTCCATGTGGAATATCCTGACCATTAATTATTACTGTTGTCTTTTTGTAAGGCAAGGTACTTATTGATGCATATTCCAACTCACCACCACTTTTAAGTAGACCAATCGCTTGAGACACACATGCTGGCAAAGCTTTTGGTTTTGCATTCATCAAACAATTCACTGGAATATGAATAGTAAAGGAAACAATTGTTTACTGTTGGTATTCCTATTCACTGTCCTGATGAGTGCAAGACAAAAAATTTCACTAGTATGTTTTTTTACAGCAATCACTTTGGTCATGGTCAGATTATTATATGCTGGCACTCAGTTATTCTAATTAATTCACTGCATTAATTAGTTTGTTTGCTGCCACAGAATTATGAGAAGTTTTTTGTGGGATGTTTGGAACTTTACCAATTAATTTATCCGAATCAGAAATCAAAGCAACACGTTGGTAAAGTTCTATTCAATTCAATGTTGTTGAGATTGGGAACTTAGAACCTGGTACTTAGAATGTTTTCATATTGATCATCACAAAATGATTTGCCACAAATAAAATGCTTACAATGTGTCTCCATTTGATCAGTTACAAAGTGCAAATATTTGCATGCATGATTGTTGATACTCTGGTCCCAGTCTCACTTGATGAAGGGGCAGAACTCCAAAAACTAGTGGCGTTTGCTATCAGATAAACTTGTTGGACTTTAACCTGGTATTGTGAGACATCTTATTGTGTTTACCCAATTTCAACTACATTGTTAGCACTTCTGCTAATGATTAATCACTAGCATTTAAGCAAATGTTAGAACAATGTTAACAAAAATTTATGATGGCTGGTTAACAAAAATAATTTAAGTTTGATTTTCATTTTAGTATATTGCTATTTTGTTTGTTACATTTTGTTTTTAAGCATTCCAGGCAACAGATGGGAAGGGCATTTAACAACTATATTACACAGGTATGTTTTTGTAATTGAGAGTTCAAATTATCCTTTAGTTTATTTAGATATTTCATTTAATTCTCTAAAGCAGCATTTATACTCTTAGCAATTTTATATTTTAGAAAGCATAATTAAAAGAAAGCTCCAGCATTTCTATGTTCGGTAGCATCCTGCCTTTTACTCCTGATCTGTTATGAGTTAGCTGGGCCCAGCTGGATTAAGAACATAAGAAATAGGAACAGGAGTAGGCCGTCTAGCCTTCAAGCTTGCCCTGCCATTCGATAAGATCATGGCTGATCTACAAACATAAGAAATAGGAACAGGAGTAGGCCATACAGTCCCTCGAGTTTGCCCGGCCATTCAATAAGATCATGGTTGATCTGTAGTGGTTCAGTACCACTTTCCTGCTTTCTCTCCGTAACCTTTAATTCCCTTGTCAATTAAAAAACCTAGTCACTCTTGACTTGAACATATTCAGTGAGGAAGCCTCCACCACCTCATCAGGCAGAAAATTCCAAAGATTCACCACCCTTTGTGTGAAGAAACCCCTCTGCAACTCCAATCTGAACCGCCCCCCCTAATCTTGAGGCTGTGCCCTCCAGTCCTGTTATCTTTGCTAAGCGGAAAGAGTCTCAGCCTCTACCCTATCCATCCCCTTCATTATCTTATACTTCTCTATAAGATCCCCTCTCAGCTTCTAAACTCCAAAGAGTACAAACATAGCTTATTCAGTCTGTCCTCATAATCTAATGCCCTCATCTCCAGTAAGAGCCTAGTAAACCTTCTCTGCACTCCCTCCAAGACCAACATATCCTTCCTTGAATGTGGCAACCAAAACTGCACACAGTTCTCCAGCTGCAGCCTCACCAGCACCCTACACAGCTGCAAGAGAACCCCCCTACTTCTATATTCTATCCCCTACAAAGGCCTACATTGCATTCGCCTTCTTAATCACAATCATATTGTGTTTTTGTGATTCGTGCACAAGGATCCCCAGGTCCCTCTGCACCATCGCATGCTGCAGCTTTTCTCCATTTAAATAGTAATCGTTCCTACTATTATTCTTACCAAAGTGGATAACCTCACACTTGCTAACGTTATACTCCATCTGCCAGGTTCTCGCCCACTCACTCAACCTATCCAGATCCCTCTGCAGGCTTTCTACACCTTCCAAGCAATTTGCTTTTCCACTCATCTTCATGTCATCAGCAAATTTCATCACCCTGCACTCTGCCCCTTCCTCCAGATCATCTATGTAAATGGTAAATAGTTGATCTGAAGTATCAGTTCCGCTTTCCAGCTTTTTCCTCATAACCCTTTATTTCCTTGTCTATCAGAAATCTATCTACCCATGACTTAAATATATTCAACGACGTAGCCTCCACCACTTCAATGGGCAGAGAATTCCAGATATTCACCACTCTGAGTGAAGAAGTTCCTCTTCAACTCAGTTCTAAATTGCACCCCCCCACACACTTATTTTGAAGCTGTGCCCTCTAGTTCTCTTTTCCTTTCTAAGCAGAAAGAATCTCTCTACCTCTATCCTCTCTAGCCCCTTCATTATTTTGTAAGTCTGTATAAGGTTCCCCCTCAGCCTTCTAAATTCCAACGAGTACAGGCCCAGTCTATTTAATTTCTCCTCATAAGCTAACCCCATCATCTCCAGTATCAGCCTAGTGAACCTTCTCTGTTCTCCCTCCAAAGCCAATATATCCTTTCGCAAATAAGGGGACCAAAACTGCACACAGTACTCCAGTTGCAGCCTCACTAGTGCCTTGTACAGTTGCAGCAAGACCTCCCCACTTTTACATTCTAGCCCTCCCTGCGATAAAGCCAATATTCCATTTGCCTTCTTGATCACCTGCTGTCTGAGTTTTTGCAATTCATGCACAAGGACCTCCAAGTCCCTCTGCACAGTAGCATGCTGCAGCTTTTCACTCTTTAAATAATATTCCCTCCTACTATTTACCAAAGTGGATAACCTTACATTTGCTAATGTTATATTCCATCTGCCAGATCCTCGTCCACTCACTCAGCCTATCTGCAGACTTTCCATGCCCTCTATGCAATTTGTTTTTCAACTCATCTTTGTGTCATCAGGAAATTTTGTTACCCCACATTCAGCCCCTCCTCCAGATCATCTGCATATATGGTAAACAGTTGAGGCCCCAGCACCAATCCCTGCAGTACTCCACTAGTCACCAACTGCCAATTGGAAAAACATCCATTGATTCCAACTCTCTGCTTTCTGTTGGAGAGTTGGATTAATAGAGCTAAATTGGATTAATAGAGCTAAATCATTGAATCCCAGTGCCTAAATTAGAGAATGGAAAATAAGTTGGTTACTTGCCCTAAAAGTAGTTCCACTGCACTGGTTCTTGGGAAGGGGGATTGTCTTATGAGGAAAATTGGAATAGCTGCACCTGCTTTATAGGGACAAGTGCTTTCTGGCTATTGCTGATCAATTGCCAATAATCCATAGTGATAATATAGATTATTATCAATCTATAATAACAAAATAGATTATTATGTATATTATAGATCATTTATCTATATTATTATTATACAATCTAAATATAGATTATAGATCTATATCTAGGTTACAGATCAATTCTATATATAATTTCTATATGTAGGAAAATATATATATGGAAAAATATATAATTTCTATATAATTAACAATGCTGAATTAAAAATGTATTTTTGTTCTTTCATACAAACAAGGAACCAGAGTAGACCATTGGACCCTTTGAGCCTACTCTGCCATTCAACAAGATCATGGCTGTTTGATTGCAACCCCAACTCCATATTCCTTCCTCACCCAAGTGAGGAATATTTGATTTTGATGGAATACAATTCCAGTGCTGCTCACGGCAGTTGAGCCTCATGGAAACCCCGTTTAGAGCTGTCAGTTGTTCGGAATCTATACCATATAGCGTAGTGAAGAAGGGTTTCATTTCACTGCAGTGGTCACTCCCACCAACAGTATCATGGACAAATGGATCTGTGGGAGGCAGATCAGTGAGGATGAGGTCACATAGCTTTCTCAGTGTTAGTCCTCTCTTCACTTGATGTTAACCAAACCTAACAGCACTGCTTTTTAGAATCAGGATAATTCAGCCAGTAGTGGTGGTAGTGAATTATTCCTAATGATGCACATTGATGTCTAACTCTCAGAGAAAATTCAATGCACTTTCTAGTCTCAGTGCTTCTTCCTAATCAGCAGAATAAGAGTACCAGGATGTAATGAGTAGGAGTTTTTCTTGCTCGTATTTGACTTCATGGTCTGGATTCAATGTTGGTGATTCCAAAAACCACATCCTTAAAACTGTACATCAGTGTGTTGCCACCTCTGGTGTATTTGCCATGCAGTTGGCACTGGACATATCTAGGAATGGAGGCGATGGGTGGGATTTTACAGCTTTGCTTGTCCCAAAACAATGAAATCCCACCTGAAATCAATGGACTTTCCCATTGTCCACCCCTCACCCGCTTTGATTCCTGAGGTAGACGGGACGTTAAAATACTGGCCTATATCTTGGGCTTTGACTGCAAGATGAGTCCATTAATATGACTACATCAGTTAGCTGCTTGTCTAATCTTCGGAACAACGTTCCCAATTTTGGCACAAGTCCAAAGGTGTTAAAAGAACTTTGCAGGGTCAAGTGGGTCAGATGTGCCTTTGTCATGTCCGCTGATCAGGTTAATGTCGGCTAGTCTATCTTTTTTTTTAATGTTCATTCATAGATTGTGAATATTGCTGACCTGGCCAGCATTTCTCTCATTTTCCTTGGGAAAGTGTTGGTGTGCTGCCTTCGTGAACCATGCAGCTTATGTGTTGTAGGAACACCTACAGTGCTGTTATGAAGGAAATTCTAGGAAGTTGGTACAGTGGCAGTGAAAGAACAACAATTTGGTTCCAAGCCAGGACAGTGTGTAGGGTAGCTTGCAGGTAATGGTGTTCATATGCATCTGCTGCCATTGTTCTTTTTGTGGTAGAGATCCTGGTTTAGGAAGATGCAGTAAAAGGAGACTTGGTGAATTGCTGCAGTGCTTCTTGTAGTTAATAGACATTGTCTGTCAGTGATGGAGTAGGTGTCAGTAAACATACTGTTTTGTCCCAGATGGTGTGGAACTTTTTGAGTGTTGTTGGAACTGCACTCATTCAGGCAAGTGGAGAGTATTCAATCATTCTCCTGACTTGTGCCTTGTATATAGATGGTGGACAGGCTTTGGGGAATCAGGGGATGAGTTACTCTCTACAGAATTCCCAGTCTCCATCCTGCTTTTATAGCCACTATTTTACATGGTTGGCTCAGTTATGCTCCTGGTCAATGGTAACTCTCAGGATGTTAATGGTGGTGATGATAGTGCCATTGAATGTCAAGTGGAGTTGGTTAGATTTTGTCATGTTGAAGTTGGTTCTTGCCTGACACTTGTGTGGCACAAATGTTACTAGGCCAAGCCTGAACATTGTCCAAGTCTTGTTGCATGTGGACGCAGACTGTTTCAGTGTCTGAAGAATCTCGAATGGTATGGAACATTGTGCAGTCTTCAGTGAAGGTCCCCCCTTCTGACTTTATGATGGAGAGAAGGATGAAACAGCTAAAGATGGTTGCGTCTAGGACACTATCCTGACAAATTCCTGCAACAGTTTCCCAGGACTGAGATGATTGACATCCAACAACCACAACCATCTTCCTTTGTGCTAGATATGACTCCACCCAGGGGAGCATTTTCCTCTGATTCCTATTGATTTCAATTTTGCACGGACTTCTTAATTCTATGCTTGGTCAAATATTGCCTTGATGTCGAGGCCTATCACTCATACATCACCTCTAGAGTTCAGCTTTTTAGTCCATGTTTGGACCAAGGTTGTTAGGAGATCAGAAGCTGAGGTGCTGATGGAAACCAAACTGGGTGACAAAGAGTCCATGTTATTGCTGCTTGATAGCACTGTTGATGATAACCTTCCATCACTTTGCAGGTCTTTGGTATTGGATTTGTGCTGCCTTATGTGGACAGCTTATTTCCACGTTGCCATGCAGAGACCAGTATTGTAGCTGTACTTGAACAACTGCATCAGGGTACAGCTAACTCTGGGGCATGGCCTCTACTGTTGTCAAATTATTATCAGCGCCCATGGCCTTTGCTGTATCCAGTGCCTTCAAGTATTTCTTGATTTTTTTTTCATTTCTTATTTTGCATGAAATTAATTGGCTGAAGATTGGCATCCGTGTTGCTGGGGATCTCAGGAGAAGATCGAGTTGGATCATCTACTTGGCATTTGTAGCTGAAGATGACGATAGTTTTTTTTTAGAAGTTCGTTTACAAGATGAGTGTTGCTGACTGGACCAATGTTTATTTCTTATCTCTAGTTACCCTTTTATCCTTGCAAAAATGATGGCGAGCTGTCTGGTTGAACCATTGCAGTTCTGAAGGATAGGCAGACCCACAGTGCTGTTAGGGAGGGAATTCCAGGATTTAGACCCAGTGGCAGTGCTTAACCTTGTCTTTTTTACTGATGTGCTTGGTTTCCCTATCATTAAAGTTGGGGATATTTGTGGGACTGCCCCATTCAATAAATTGTTTAAATTGTTTAACTTTCATGACTGGATGAGCAAAGCTCAGTTCTAATCTGTTGGTTGTGGGTTGCTTAAATCAGTCTATGACATCTTGCTTCTGATATTTAGGATGCAACAATCCTGTTTCATAGCTTCACTAGGTTGACATTTCATTTTTAGGTATGTCTAGTGTTGCTGCTGGCATTTTCTCCTGCACTCTTTGTTGAATCCGGATTAATACCCGAGCTTGATGGTAATGGTAGAGTGGGGGATATGCTTGACAGTGAGGTTATAGATTGCAGTTGTATATAGTTCTCCTGCTACTGATGACTAACAGTGCCTCATCGGTGTACAGTTTTTGAAATATAGATCTGTTCGAAACCTAACCCATTTAGCACAGTGGTCGTACCACACAACATGATGGAAGTTATCCTCAATGTGAAAACAGGACTTTGTAAGGGGACAGTGCAGTGCTCAATCCTCTCTACAGTTTTCTTAAAACTATTTGGATTATTTGATACAACTGGTGGCTTGCTAGGCTATTTCAGAGGAAAATTAAGAGTTAACTGCATTGTTATAAATTAAGGATCACATATATGTTAGAACCAGTAAGGATAACAGTCCTACTTCCCTAAAGGATATTAATGAACTAGATGAATTTATACAACAATCAAGCAGTTTAATGATTACCATTGTTGATCATGGATTTTTATTCCTGATTTTTAAAAATTTAATCACGAAATTTAAAATACCCAACTGCCGCAGTTATGTTTAAACTCAAGTCTCCAGATCTTTAGTGCAAGCAAGTAAATAGCGAGTCTAATAACGTAAGCACCATACCACCATTTCAGGATAAGGTATAAGCCATTTAGGACTGAAATTAGGAGAAATGCCTTCATTGAAGGGGTTATGAATCTTTGGAATTCTGTACCCTGGAGAGCTGTGGATGCAGTCATTGCGTATATTCAAAACTGGCATCAATGGAATTTGGACTCTAAGGAAACCAAAGGATGTGGCAATAGGGCAGGAAAGGAGTTAAAGTTGAAGATCAACTTATTGATCTTATTGAAGAGTGGAGCAGGCTCCAGGAACTAGATGGCTTCCCTTGCTTTTATTTCTTAATAGTCACCAAAATCCTGTACTTTGTGTTATTTTATTACGTTAATTGTAATTCAAGTATGTGTAGGAATTATGCATATTATGAATTCAGTATTTACTGGGATTCACTTCTTGGGTATGCAAAACAATGAAATATCTTTAAAATCCTTCATTCCCAGTTTTTTTTGCATTCGAGAAAGGAAGAGTTAATGGTTTTAATGGGTCACTGATTCAGTAGCTAATTTCCTTCAGTTTCTTCACTTTCCATATGGCTTCAGTTGCCATCTATGAATATGAATTCTTCATTCTGAGTGGCTAAGGTTACAAAAGAATTGCACCAAAAGTCCAGTTTTAAACTCAAATTGCCTTTGAATGTACACCTGCAAATCTGAAGAGTAGTGCCATTTACATAGATAACAGTGGTGCCACCTCTCCGAATGGTCTCCACAGATTAAATGCATCTGTGACTAGAGCAATTCCAACCTCCACTTGTGAAGGCTTTATAGGAAGAATCAATAAGTTCTCCAGCATTTAAAATTTTAAAACCAAAGTAACAATCATATAATAAGAAAAGGGAAGAGGTAAAATACAAGAACAGATAAGGGCTGGATTTTCCAGCTGTTTATGCCTGCCACAGCTGCAACTGAGGACGGAGAATTTGGCACTGAGCCAAATCTCCATTCACTGCAGTGGGGCCAGAGAATCCTGCTGGCATCTACAGACAGAAAATCCAGTCCAGATCTAGAATCTATTATAATATTTGAAATAAATAAATAGAAATAAATTGAAATGAAGAAAACATGTACACTTAGACAACGAATTTCACATACTTGGGATGTCTGAAAAGTGCTTTACAGCAAGTGAATTACATTTAACATGGTCACAGTTCTGCTTGCCAAGGCACACAATATCACAAATATTAATTCAATAAATGACCAGGCTGAGAAATATAGGTTGGCCAGGACACCAGGAAACCAATTCTGCTTTCCTTTGAATCTATGAGAGATATTAAATCCACCTGAATAAACAGACAGGGTTATGGTCTGACAACTTATCTGAAGGATAAAATAATTTTTAAAAGGCTTTTACTTATATGTTTCTGTTAATTTCAATCTCTTGTTGAAACAATCTGCACATTACAGCCAACTGTGTTGAGCAATAATGTAAAGCAATAATATGGCATTTCATTCTACAATATTTCTCAATATACTCAGTTTGTAATCAAAATCGTATTGAGAAGAAACAGTAATGTGGTGTCACTGTGGTGCTTTGTGACTCTTTGTAAACCAACATTGGGAGCATATTGACGGATCTGAAATCGGACATGTCATCTCGCCTTTTGGCAAAGATCAGTACCAAACAAAAGTTAAGAGGCATAAATTTTCCATC